>CM022300.1:175915873-176607435 GCA_011799875.1 Thinopyrum elongatum
GCCGGGAGCGCGTCGGCAAGCAGTGGGCACGGTGAGCCAGGAGATGGGAGGCGGGGGCGCGGCGCGGCGAGCCGGGAGGTGGGAGGTGGGGGCACGGCGAATCACCGGGAAGTTGGAGGCGGGGCCGCGATGAACCGCCGAGAGGTGGGAGGCGGGTCGTGGGGAGGCGGCGTGGTCAGTGGAGGCGGGGAGAATGGGCTCGGGTTAGGATAAGGTAGGTTGTTTTTTTTTTCATTTTTCTCCGGTGCCAGTTCAGGAAATAGGATCGGGCCCTTATAGGGGGGAGAGTAATAGAATAATATTCTGTTACTAGTAACAGAATAGCTCTGTCCTATATATATATATGTATGTATATATATATATATATATATGCATGGTAAATGCAAAAATTGGCTCAAATATAGCAAACGAGATCTCAAGTTCACCAGAAAATCGAACCTTAGGGTACAATGGTGATTGCTTACTGTGGAAAAAAAATCAAGGTGAAATGATGAACTCATGTTTTCATTCAAACGAAAATATGATGTTAGTTGATGTAAATGTTTTCAAATAACTCACGGCCCATTCACGAAAGCCGTGTACCTACCAAACCATGGCCGATGCCCCCTGCTGCGCACATGATGTGAGTCGTGCGTTCTGATTGGCCAGAACCCAAACCCCACGGATCATACTTCTGCACCGTTGGATGCTCTCAGATCGAACGACAATCCTCATCCCTTTCATCAGCACATGCAGATTCGGCTAGGATTTGATTTATATGCCAAAATGCACGGCAAATACCAAAAATGGCTTAAATATAGCACACGAGACCTGAAATGCGCCAGAAAATCAAACCTGTGGTATAATGGTGATTGCTTACCGCGAAAAAAATTTGAGGCAAAACGATGAACTCCTAGTTAGCACGTCTTCATTTCAAACGAAATTATGCTGTTTGTGCACATGGGCGCTTAGAGGCAACCGTTTGCATAGGCCTTTCCGTGCAGCGACCATGGATCTTTTTTCACCCTTTTCACCTAGGCCGCCAACACCCCCCCGCTCGCCCCCATTTCACTCAATAGTCCACCCAATCTCCATCGCCAGCTCCCCCCTCCCCCAGATCCACAGCAGAACCCTCTCCGGCGCTGGCGTGCTCAACCCGACCGTGTGCCTGCTCTTCGGCGTCAACCCTACCTCCACTATCGTTCCCAACACACGGTTGCCCGCGCCTCACCGTGTTCATTTGCTCGCCAGCCACCCTCGAGCATATCGATCCTGTAACCCTCGCCTGTCCTGTGGTCCTGCCGGATTTGCACAAGAAACCTGTTAGTTACTGCTCTCCATCACGGTGAGGCATAGTTCCTTGCAATCCCTCTTCCTATTTTGTTTGGTATGTTCCCAAATTGGCTATAAAATAACAGAGAGCGTATATATGTTCATTATCTACCTTCCTAACTAGTACATATAAGCTGTATTTGTTCCAATTAGTTATTGTCAATTTACAGATCGTGGGCGCCCGAGTCACACAAACTTAACAAATTAGCCGTACATTTTCTAAATTATTTCATGACATGTTTAGATAGCTTGATACCAAGTTGTTAGCTTTATGCTTATCCTCCTTTCCTGAGTTTCGCATGTGTTCTCTATAGATGCTGAGTAGCATCGACATCACTCATGCTTCAGGCGATGTATCTTCATCTGAGTCCGACAACCCTAGGTCTCCAGCAGATGGTGAGGGATCAAGTAATCTGGAACGGGATAGAGCTACATCAGTTACCCTTCCGGTCAGGACACGAAGGAAGGCTCCAAGTAAGCCCACACACCAACCTAAAGGTGTATATGAAGTAACCGACATCCATTTAAAGTCTTGGGCTCCAACTAAACCAGATAAAGCATGCACGAGGTTCAGGAGTGTGTGTGGATTTGTTGGCAGGGCAAGGCTCAACATTAATCTGCCGGGGTTTTGGAAGGCTGACACAGAAACACGGCAAAGGATAGTCCGGGAGATCATGGATCACTTCAACATTCCAGAGCAGTGGAGAATCCAGGTGGAACACGCTGCACTGAAGAAGGCTAGGGATGCTTGGAGAAACTGGAAGCACGTGTTGTACAAGTACTTGAGTGAAGGCAAGGACCAAATCCCCGCATACCCCCAAATTACAAAGGCAGACTGGGCAGAATTCAAAAGGGTCAGGGAAACTACAGTGTTTACTGAGAAGAGTGCCAAGCAATCAGAACTTCAGAAGAGGAACACACACCCCCACCGTATGGGTGTGGCAGGATACTATGGCATGAAACCGATATGGGACCAGGAGGACAAAGAACCAGTAGATGCGGGTGGCAAATCGGCCTTTAGTGAAATCAGGGGCGAACGCGCTAGAGACTACTTGCGGGCACGTGCAAGGAGGCGTGACGATGGAACTTATTACTTTGAAAACTCACGTGATGAAGAACTGTATCACGTGATGTTAAAGGCTTCCAAGATCCCTGAATGGTTCTACAGGAACTAAGGGACATGTGACATTTTGTCCGATGCTCTGGAAACAAGAGAGCCCCCTGGCCATGCAAGGGGTATAGGTGTCAATGTCGCGCACAAGAGGGCTTTCACACTCAGCAAAGAAGAGAGGCTCAACATGAAAAAAGCGAGGAGTGAAATGAAGCAGAATGAATTGTATGAAAGGTTGAGGAAGGGCATGTATCCGACAGTTCGAAAGGAAATTGAGGAGTCAATGATGATGCAGAAGAATCTAACACTAACAGATAGCCAGCTGATGGGAGGGGAGGCGGGCATGGAGGATGCTGGTTATTGCGTGACAACACTGCACAAGAGTAGCTGTGCATCAGCTGACCCCAGCGACACTAAGAGTGCAACTGCTCATGATGATGCTATATCTGATCTATCTGGAATGAAAGACAGACTGAGGGGTGTGCTTACACATTATGAAGGTACGTTAAAATGTGCAACAACCTGGGTTTCCCCACCTTTCTTGGAAGAGGGCCTCTTGTTGGACAATGTGCCATTAAAGCCGGGTTGTGTGAAGGGCTACGTGACTAAAGTAAAGCTTGGATTCAATGAATTTGCCCTGAAGAATGTCCTAGGGGACTTTGATGAGCAGAGGACCTTGGGAGAAATACTATTACATCACATCCAGTGGCCACGATAGGAAATAGACTTCATGGATGAGATCCCTGAAGCCCCGCCAAGAGCAACCAATGTCGCCCTTCAACCGGTGACGCTCTCCTTGCCACAACATCTCTCGCGTGCTTCCTCCAAGGAACCTAATACTCGTAATCCGACGGCTGCTGCATCAACCTGTGATCAGCCCGCCTGACTTTCTGCCATATAGGCGATGTCATCGTCTGCCCTAGAGCAGCCAGTGGCAAGGTTGACAACTACTAAAGATGCACCACCGATTCAGATGCCGGTCACTGAAGCAGCGGGGGGAGACTCAGCCGCACCACATGCTCAGCAGACCAACCTGGTGGAACGGACTGCTAACTAGTCTGATGCTTCGAAACCGCCTGCTAAGCAGTCTGTAGGTCCAGAACCGACTGCTCATCAGTCCGTTGGTCTGCAGCCGCGTGATCAGCATACCAATGCGTCAGCACTGCCTGCTCAGCAAACCAACACGTTTGCACGGCCTCCTCAGCACACCGACAAGTTAGCACCACCTGTGTAGAAACCCGACATAGCTTCAACGCCTGGTCAGCAGTCCGATGCCTCCGCTCCTATAGCCCACCAGTCCGTCAAAGCAGCACCGCCAGCTTAGCAGTCCGGCGTAGCTAAACTGTCTGCTAAGCAGTCCGTCGTAGCTTTACCGTCTGTTCGGGAGTCCGCCTTTCAGCCATCTAGACCTTGGACCAGAAGTGCTTCAAGTACCAAGAAGAAGCGGGCAAAAAGGCTGCACCCATGAGGAGGCGGCCTGCGAGATCGAAGAGGAATGAGAATGATTGCCTCTTACTTAAGGCACTTATCGCCCAGAACCAAATTAACAGCAAGTTGTTCTAATCAGGGAGTAATATTATTTCCGACGGCATGGATGATGCACAAATACAATTGGCGCTTGCTAAAAATAAAGCAGGCATACTTGAAGCACACAATTACGTCCATGGCCAGCCATTTCTTGTTGGCGAATACTTTGATGAGTGTAGTTCCAGTTGCCGCGAGTTACATAAATATTGCATGGATCTAATGTTCTGCTAGTCTACTACAACAGAGATCATTTCTGACACGATCCTGGTTCCATCAGTGTGGATTTTGAGGACTTACATCTCTTCTTCAACTTCAACGTGCTTGATGCCACTCTTGTTAGATGCCTAATTTTGTAAGTACTTAACAAACTCTGATCAACTCCTCCATACAAGGTTGTAAATAATAAACATCTAACTGCATTTTATTCCTCTCAGGGGATTGACCGCACAGAGAAGAAAAAGGGAGAGTGTGTATTTCATAGATCCTGCATTAGCAAATGGCACAACATTACATGGTAAGGATGAACGGGAGTGGGCCATTAAAACGGTCGCCCGTATCTTCGAAAACACGTCCCATGCAAAATCATTTCTCTGGCCATATCATGACGGTAAGTCAAATAAACAACCATGCATACACTGATTGTCTTCTAGATTTTGACATAATTCATAAGTTCATGGTTTCTTAATATGTAGCAATCACTGGATCTTGGTATTCATTGTTCCAAATAAGAACATAGTTTACTACATGGATTCTCTCAGAGAGTCAATAAAGGCTCAGGATCTGACGCATCTTCAGCAATTCATGGATAGGTATTGAATTCTATGATGCTGAAATTAATTTGCATTCATATTTGGTTCAAGAATTGATGTTGTGAAAATTCATCTTCATTTGCAGTGTGTTCGCATTGTGGAAAACTAAACCAGGGAACTTGTTCAAGAGGGAACTACCTCTGCAGCACGAGATTGTTTCTCCGGTAACACACCGAAATCCGTTATTTTTGGAAAATGTATCCAATAGTCTGCAAATACCTTTTCTTACGCTAGACAAATGTTCAAGCTTCTAAATAAACCTCTTTCTATTTCTGTCCAAAGAAAAAAATACATCTAGCACCGGTTAGGTTGTTCCTCACAGGGCAAATATATGACTAATTCTGTACAAAAAACTTCAGTGTCCTCAGCAACAAGTAGGGACCAACCTTTGTGGATACTATGTTTGCAGACACATGATCTCCATCTGCAAATCTGCTGATAGTTGTGAAGATGCTCGCGAATTAGTACCAGTAAGTCTATCTTAATTAATATCTTCTACTCCACTCATATGGCACATTCTGATCTTAAAAATGTTGCAGCTCATCTTAGAACCGAGGACCCCTAAACCGCTCCCCGCTGGTGAATTGCTGATGGTTCGGAAATTTATCAGCAACTTATTCCTGAATCACTACATCAATCCCACTAGTGATAATGAAGATTTCAGCATGCCTTCTCCTGAAACATTGAGTAGGAGTTAGCCGCTAAACTTATACGCATGGATCCATTGTTTTCCATGTGATGTGATCTTCGTATTTCGTACACTATGATTAATTATGTAATGCATATATATGTCAACAAATCATTGGAATTTAGCTACCATTTGTTAAATTGCAATTGTTGTGAAATCTGATGAATGTTCTTCCTATGGACACTATTTGTTCAATTGCATACTGTGGCGAATTTGCTTTTTTGCATGCCGATTCAAATGGGATATTTTTTCTTTAACCTGGCAATTGCTGTGCACACGATTCAACTAAATGAGTGTGTGCGATCCACATCAGAAAGCCTACGTCAATCGTAGCGGAACCATTGGTGATACCCAGCAGATCGCAGATGATTTGCAGCACTACTACGTGTGCATAGGGGCTCCAGAACCGTTTGTGATACCACATTATCGCACACGAGAGCTCAGAGTAAAACGTGCCCAATGTAAAATACAATCCCACTCGTAATTTTTTCAGGAAACATGTGGGATCCCAAACGGAAAGCACACGTCACTCATATTGCAACCATCGGTGATACACAACAAATCACAAATGATCTGCAGCACTTGTATGTGTGCGAAGGGGCTCTTGAACCATTTGTGATAACACATTATTGCACACGGTAATTGTTCGCCAAATGTGTGCGATAGTGTCATGCATGGCAGACAAGTTCCGTAGAAAACTCGTGTGCGATGGTGCACATATCGCACACAGTTCATAAGTTGGCCCGTGTGCCTTAGATACTGTTTCCCAAACGGTTCAGTATGAAAGACCATTTGGTTTCACTGTGTCATTAGAAACGTTTGATCACCAATCCCACATGTGTGCCACAATGTGGTGTGTGCGATGTGTTGCTGCATCCCATATGATTACATTTGGCAATGCGTCTGCATCATGGCTCCCTATCCCTGATGGTTTTTGGGCCGTGTGGGAAGGACCCCCTATCACCCACACTCACTAGGCGATGGCTTAAAATGCCGTCGCGGAAAGGGGTTAAAAACCGTTTGTATAGCAGCTCGCTGTACCAGTGAGAGGTGCTTTGTAATGGGTTCCATCTTGCGGTGCTCTATATCCCAGTGACAAAGTAGGTGACAAGACACATATTTGTATTGTTGCCATTAAGGGGAAAACGACGGGGCTTATTCATTCTGGCTGGATTTACTTTGCTTAAGGCGTTACTCTGTTTTTATGAACTTAATACTCTACATGCATGCTGGATAGCGGTTGATGGGTGGAGTAATAGTAGTAGATGCAGGCAGGAGTCGGTCTACTTGTCTTGGACGTGATGCCTATATACATGATCATTGCCTTGAATATCATCATAACTATGCACTTTTCTATCAATTGTCCAACAGTAGTTTGTTTAGCCACTGTGTGCTTTTTGTTCGAGAGAGAACCTCTAGTGAAAACTATGGCCCCGGGTCTACTTTTATCATATATAAAATCCAAAAATACCTTGCTACAATTTATTTACCGTTATTTTTTGTGTGTGTTTTATTATATCTATCTATCACTACGTGATTTGATCCTTGCAAATAACCTCCGAGGGGATTGACAACCCCCTTAATCACGTTGGGTGCAAGTATTTGCTCTTTTGTATGTAGGTGCTGTTAATGAGGTTTCGTGTGGTTCACCTACTGGATTGGTAACCTTGGTTCTTAACTGAGAAATACTTATCTCTACCTGTATCATCCTCTCCTCTTCGAGGAAATCCCAACGCACCTCACAAGTAGCAGGAAGAATTTCTGGAGCCGTTGCCGAGGATACATCACCAAAACCTATCAAGTACCTTCGCATAAACTATCATATACTTGTTCTTACTTTCATTTTCCATTTGCCTCTCGTTTTCATCTCCGTCACTTCTAAAACAATTTTACAAAAAACACAAAAATATTTCCATTTGCTTGTTCGCTTGCTTTGCCATTATGACTAGTGTTACTATCCCTTCTTTGTCTCCAGATTTTGAAGTTCTTTACTCCAAACAAAAACAAGGAGAAAGTTTGAAAGATGCTTGGTATAGGATAATGGAATCTTATCGTGTTGGCACTATAAAAGGAGACACAAATCTTTTGCCTCGCAACTTCTATGTAGGATTAACTATGCCCCATAGACAACTCCTGGATTTTGCCGCTAAAGGGAATTTTATTAAGAGTGATGCTAATACTGCTTATGAAATAATAGAGGGCATATTGGGAACTCCACCCCCACAGAAAGGATTTAACTATACCCAAGAGGGAATCCAAATCTTGGACAAACTAGGAGACATGCAAATTTTTTAATTGAGTTAAAAAAGTCCAATGAATCTCTTAAAAATATTAGTGGAAACCTCAACCGCATGAATACATTGATTACCCTTTGCAATAAGTGGCTAGATGCTTTAGATATTAAAATTGCTTCATTCTCTGAGAATAATGGGAAGCGTAAAGAACCTCCTGGATTTGAGAAAAGCCCTACTAAGATGGTGAAAACTATGGATGACAACACTTGAAACTATGCATTACGCCTAGCTAGGGGCGTAAAACAATAGCGCTTGTTGGGAGGCAACCCAATAGTTATCTTTATTTTCGCATTTTCTTTTCTATTTTTGAGTGTGTACACAATTATGCTACTGTTATGATTGTCTTTTAGTTAGTGTTTGTGTCAAGTAAATCCTTTGGGATGATTTGGTTGATAGTTGATTTGATTCTATGAAAAACAGAAACTTCCCAGTAGCAAAATTGTTTAAATTACTGGAAAGTGATAAAATTATGAAATTTTGCACATTATTTATATACAATTTTCCCATCTTATCCTAATTATTCAGAATTTTTGGAGTTATAGAAGTATTGCATTCATTCAGATCATTACAGACTGTTCTGTTTTTGACAGATTCTGTTTTCATTGCATAGTTTGCTTATTTTTAATGAATCTATGGATTGTGTTGGGGATATAACCCCACTGTGTGACCCGCCCAGGAGGGGCCGGGTTACACTGTTGGCGACTCAGAGATAAGGCCTAGGTAGGCCCAATAAACCAGACATGGAACCCGGAGGGTGACTTACGTGGTGAGCCGCCGGGGGCCCAAGCCCAGAAGATGGTGCGAGACCTGGCGCTGTAAGCCGCCCAACGATGACTTGCCTAGTAAGGCAAGGCGACTTAGAACCCAGGTCAGTCATGTTGTATGATCCGACTTGGACTCTTTTAAGCCCAGGGCCTTGGCCTGTGTATATAAAGGCGAGACCCTGCGGCGGGTTAACTCAAGTTACAATCAATCGATAGCTAGGTTAAGCGATTCCGCTCCCTTGTAATCGATACTCAATCAATACAACACAAAGCAGGACGTAGGCTTTTACCTTGTTGGTGAGGGGCCGAACCTGGGTAAACTCGTGTCTCTCGTCCCGTTCAACCCCTTTAAGCTAACCTACGTTGCGATGGCTCCACACCTAAGTCCTTTCACAAGGGCATCTGCCGTGACAAAACCACGACCGTTGGCGCCCATCCTGGGGCCAGCGCACGGTGGTTTCAAGTTCTTGAAGGGCTCTCCCAAGGATCGAGGAATACGCCGTTGGCAGGATGACCAAGAGTCGCCGTGGTAAGCTTTACATCGACGACACTGGCTGGGGCCCCGAGGCCGACTCAATAGAGTACGGGTACCGGGTCCCCTTTGGTGGGATTGATGTCTTCATCAGCAAGATTGGCGGATCAGAGCCTGAGCCGGATTTCTGCACCGACATCGTCGAGCCGGCTCGGCATGCGCAACCCGCCAGGGCTGAACCTGGCCGGAAGCGTGTCTTCGTTTGATTTGCGCATGGCACGGACCTTGCGGAGGATTCTGTGTCTGGAGGAGAGACTCTCATCTACTCAGGTGATGTGTCCTCGACCGGAGAGATGGAGTCGATCTACCAGCTTCAAGACAGCGGGCTTGGGGGCTATTCCGATCGTGACAGTATTCCGGATCCCTATGAGCCACCGTGTCGGGCTACTATCTTCATGGCTGGCACAGGGCCGTCTCTCAATTCATCAACAACTGCAGCTATGACGTCTAGTTCGGTGGCTGCGGCGGCTGGGGCTGGCGGGTCAGCTCGGCTGCCGGCTCAGGTTTTGTCTGAACTCTTGGGCACTTTGACAACCCTGTTAGCAACAGAGGTTACTGCGGCGAATCAAGCACATCATAATGCAGAGATTGCAAAGGTGCAAGATGAGGTGGCCAAGGCTCAGGAAGATCTTAATGCAGAGAACGCCAGGATGGCAACGGAATAAGCTTTGATGGATGCCGAGTCACAGCATATAAGGGCGGAAGCTTTTCACCTGAGTCTAGATCAGAATGCGTCCAATGTTGTTCTTCGAAGGAGACACCAAACCCGCCTGCCTTTGCAGTATGAGGCGCGGAACCTTTTCAACACACCTGGGGCAGGACCAAGTAACCCGCCAGGTACAACCCAGGCTACTGAGGTCCCAGGGAGCGGGGCGGCGGCTCAACCTCGATTACCAGACCCGCCCCGCAGGGATCAAACCCCACCTTGGCGTTTTTCAACACCATCTAACCATTATTCTAACCCGATGGATAACATGATAGCAGTGGCTACCCGACTCAATGCGATCCCTATTACGGATGAGACGCCTTTCGCAACTGAGGCACAGAATGCGATTGAGCTCCTGCAGACGGCGGTTGCACAACAAGAGAAACATTCACGCAGTCGTGATCGGGTGCACTCGACCCTGATGGCGGGTCAGATCTAATAGCTAACACCAACACTGGGTACAAGGGCCCGTGCCGCAATGGTAACGGTAAGCTGCCGTATGGCAAGGGAAAACCTTTTAATCTTGAGGCAACGCTTAACGACCCGTGTTAAAAGCATAGTTTTCCTGACAAGCCGTCCACTCACGCTTGGAAGGATTGTTGGATTATGCGAGAGTTCAGGAATTACGGCCTCAATCAGAATCACAGTAATAATAATGGGGCGCCCGGCGGGTCAGGATCCGGCTCACAAGGGTCCGGCTTTGGTGGCGGCGGTTCACATGCTGGCTATCAAGATCAAGGTAACCAGAGTGGTTATAATCAATAGTCTGGTCAAGGTAACCATTAGCAAGGGAATCAGTCAGGATATCAGAGTAATCCAAAATAGCTCAATGGTGGCCAGTACCATGTTTTCACCACAAGTCTTTGCAAACGAGATCAGAAGGTTCATAAGCGCGCTGTCAATACTATTGAGCCGGTGGTGCCTCAATACTTGCGGTGGTCAGAACATCCAATCACATGGAGTCGGGAGGATCACCCGCCCCGGGTTGAGAATCCGGGTCATCTGGCATTGGTGGTAGCCCCTCAGGTCAGGGGTTATAAATTCACTAAGGTGCTTATGGATGGTGGCAGCAGTATCAACATCCTGTATTATGACACCTTTCGTCGAATGAACTTAACTGACAAAGATCTTAAGCCGTCTTCCACAGTCTTCCATGGTGTGGTGCCTGGTAAGTCGGCGTATCCTATGGGAAAGATTGCCTTAGAGGTTGCCTTTGGCGATGATTATGACTACAGAGCAGAGACACTGTGGTTTGAAGTGGTCAAAATCAAGAGTCCATATCATGCTTTGTTCAGATGGCTGGCTTATGCTAAGTTCCTGGCTCACCCTTGTTATGTTTATTTACAGCTTAAGATGCCAGGGCGAAAAGGCACAATTACGGTCCACGGTGATCGGAAAATTGCTTTGGAATGTGAGGAAGGAGACGCGGCTTATGCAGAGTTAGCTTGTGCTACTGAGGAGCTTAAGTTTTATAAGGATAATGTTGACCCGACTGATATGACCCCTTTGAAGAAGCCCACCACTGAGAAAGACCCATTGTTAAAGTTTAAGTCGGCTGATGATACTAAGCAGGTTGACTTTGTCCCTGGCGACTCATCTCAGTAGTTCACAGTGGGGGCTAATATGGATCCTAAATAGGAAAGTGTGCTCATCGAGTTCATCCATGAGAATCGGAACATCTTTGCATCGAAACCTTCTAACACGCCGGGTGTACTGAGAGAATTCGCTGAGCACACTCTTAATGTGGATCCTAAGTTTAAGCCGGTTAAGCAGTTCCTTCGACATTTCAATGAAGGGCGACATAAGGCTATTGGAGAAGAGGTAGCCCGGCTCTTAGCGGCTGGGTTTATCATCGAAGTTTTTCACTCCGAGTGGTTGGCCAACCCTGTGCTGGTGCTCAAGAAGAACGGCACATGGCGTATGTGTGTTGACTACATAGATCTCAACAAAGCTTGTCCAGCTGACCCATTTGCTCTTCCCCGTATTAACCAGATCATTGATGCAATGGCGGGTTGTGAGAGCTTATGTTTCCTGGATGCTTATTCTGGTTATCATCAGATCAAGATGGCAGTTAAAGACCAAGAGAAGACGGCTTTCATTACATCTTTTGGAGCTTTCTACTA
Source organism: Thinopyrum elongatum (assembly GCA_011799875.1). NCBI lineage: Eukaryota > Viridiplantae > Streptophyta > Magnoliopsida > Poales > Poaceae > Thinopyrum > Thinopyrum elongatum. The sequence goes on from CM022300.1 coordinate 175,927,739, forward strand.
TGTTTCTATGCCTTTTGGAATCAAAAGTGCTCAGGCGACTTATCAACGCTGTGTTCAGAATTGTTTTCACAGTCAGATTGGGTGCAACATTCATGCTTATGTGGATGATATTGTGGTCAAGTCAAGGAAGAAGGAGACTCTTCTTGATGATTTGAAGGAAACTTTTGACAATCTCCGGGTCTACAAAATGATGCTTAACCCGGCCAAGTGTGTCTTTGGTGTGCCTGTAGGTAAACTGTTGGGGTTTCTGGTCTCAGAACAGGGTATTAAAGTGTTGGGCAGGCCGCCCCGGCAAGGATCTTGCCGGGGCTAAGTAGGCCCCCCGGCAAGGGTGTTCCCCCAGGGGGGGGAGAAGTTCATCCTGCCCCTTTGCTCTTCATGCCTCTGGCTTGAGTGCTGCCTTGGCAGTCTCGTACCTTTCCTTCCTCTGCCCCGCCAAGCATGGCCGCAGGTGTGGCTACGACTGCCCGTGCACAAGTAAAGGGGTACAAAAAGGCCCCTACTTTTGTACACCGATAGGAGACCCCGGGCCTGGGCCACGCATAAGCGCGAAGCGTTGTTGGGCCAGGCCCAGAATGGTGCGCGGGCACGCGTGGCAGAGTTTTAACCGCGGTAACTTCTTCGCCAGTTGCGCTTCCCCATGATCCGCATTGAGTGCGTGATGTGGGGGTCGTGCGTGGAACGATCGCAACATGCCTGTGTCACCTTGCGGTGAACAGTAAAGAGGCAGCCCGCACCTTCCCCATAAAAAAGAGGAAGCCGCAGGGGCGCTGCTCATTTACAAAGTGGACTCGGGTCGTGGCCTTCATGGCACCCGCGCCCCACGATCACGGTGTGGGAAATGGTCGTCCCTCTTGTCTCCCCAATTTCGGCTCGCCCGCCACGTGTCCTCCATGCCTCATGGAGGGTAGGTGGCAGATACGGAGGGCACGGGCCTTAACGCCGAGGCGGGAAGCCGGGCGTTGCTGATTGGAGCAGCGGGTCGGTCTTGATTCCCTGCGCCTCTGGCGGCCAGATTGGTCGAGTGGGGCGGCCGCCCTTAGGTTGGGGGGGCCGAGCCCCGGCCCCGCCCCTCTATAAAAGAGGGAAGAGGGACGGCGTTCTTCTGCATTCATCTTCTTCCTGCTTGGTCCCTTTCCTCCACTCGTCATGGTGAGGGGGCGCGCCGGCGCTCCAATGGCGGCAACGAGGGCTTCTGCTTGACAGCGTGTCCCCCCCTCCGGAGCCCATGGCGGCGGAGCCCGCCGTGAGAGGAAGAGGGAGGGGGCGAGGCCGAGGCCGCCGTGGCGCTCGGGGGAAAGGAGGACGGAGCGGCGCACTGGCCCCGCTTCCGCCAATGGCTCCCCCTCCAATGGAAGGCCATGTCGGAGACCAGCCCCGCGAGTTCTTTATCAGGCTGTACAAACCAGTGTGCGGTCACCTCCGCCTCCCCACCCCGTTTGCTCGGGTAATGGAGCTTGACCCACCACAGGCCTTGAGGTTGCATATGAGGGGCTGCGGGAACGGCGGCATGTGGGTCGACGTCGACTTCCCCGCCCCTCATGTCATGTACTTCTGCCGTGGGTGGAAGACCTTTGCCCATGCCCATAGCCTATCGGAGGGGCACGTTCTCCAGTTCAAATTAATGGAGAACGGCCTACTCTCCGTCAAGGTCTTCGGGCGCTCGGGAATCCGCTTAGGGTGCTGCGTGGAGAGCTCCACTGACAATGAAACCTCCTCCTCGAGCGACAGTGACGAGGAGGACAGCTACAGCGATGACGACGGTAGCGGGCGGGAGGACGCCGATTCCGACTCCGGCTGACCATTGGTGGCAGCACCATCCTCGGCCTCGTGCCTTGCTGAGGGCCATCCCCGCCATGCTCTCCATCGGCGCGTTCCCCGTCGCCTCTTCTTTGCCTTCACCTGCCGCACCTGGGAGGAAAGGGGCAAGAACGGAGATGACGGGGCACTTATCTTTCTTTTAACTTGTAGGCACTTGCCAAATCTTAATTTCTAAATAATGTAATCTCTCGAGCCCATGCCTGTGTCCTGTAACATTCGTACTTGTATCAGCATGTTAGTGAAAAAGACCAGCCTTGCCGGGAACCCGTGCATGGATACGTCCATGCAGAGGCAAAATGCCTCTTTAGTGCAAATAAACGAGTCCTCTCGGCAAGTTATCCTGCCGGTGCCCTCTGTGCCTGCCGGAGAATCACATCTACCGGGTTACAGACAAAGGGTCCAGCCCCTCGTCACCCTTCTTTTAGCAAAGGCTACTACGACCATCCTGACCGAAGCAGCGTTCGGGCCAGGGATGGGGCACCCGAGTTTAAAAGAGAGTGGCGAGGTTTTCTAATGCACAAGTCACAGGTTATGAACACGAATGGGCAAGAGGTGAACTTTATCTGTTTTCTTTTGCCGGGGATCGCTGTGCCGGGCAGTCTTCCCAACTTCTTGCCGGGGCCGAGTCCTTGGCGGAATTGAGCGTCCTAGCCACGGCTGGAAAGAAGGGAGGACAGGAGTATGGAACCTTGGTGGTCCATTAACATTTATTGGAATCAAAAAGCAGTACAATATCCTGGACAAGCATGCATATACGTATACACATAAACATGGAAATCAACGGGAAACTGTACATACTAAAGGTTTCTCTAACTGCGCACAGGGTCTACGCCTGGCTTTGTACATAGGGTTATATGCCTTGCCGGCAAGGCTAGTACAAAAGGGGGTTGTCGGGGCTCCCGGCAACCGCGCCTTAGGGGTAAAACTTGTGAAGATGTTCGATATTCCAGGAATTACTCACCGGAATGCCATCTTTGGTCTCCAGGCGGACTGCGCCGGGCCTGGTGACTCGTATTACCCGATAAGGGCCTTCCCACTTCGGCGTCAACTTGTTGGAATTCTTGGCCGACTGAACATGCCGAAGAACAAGGTCGCTTTCCTCAAGGCTTCGGGCGTGAACCTTGCGGCTATGATAGCGGCGCAAGGCTTGCTGGTAGCGAGCAGCTCGCACAGCAGCCTGAAGACGATCTTCCTCAAGGAGCGTCGCATCATCTTGGAGCAACTGCTCTTGCTCAAGCTCATCATAAGCGAGCACTCGAGGTGACCCATATATGAGTTCCGTGGGGAGAACTGCTTCTGCCCCGTATACCAGGGCAAAGGGTGTCTGGCCAGTGGCTCGATTTGGCGTCGTTCTGATTGACCAAAGAACCGTTGGCAACTCATCAATCCAGCGCCTTCCGCACTTGTGTAGCCTGTCGAAAGTTCTGGTCTTGAGGCCTCGCAACACTTCTGCATTCACCCTCTCAGCCTGGCCGTTACTTCTGGGATGAGCAACAGAAGCAAAACAAACCTTGCTGCCGAGGTCTTGGATGTACTGCATGAAGGTGTGGCTCGTGAACTGCGTGCCGTTGTCGGTGATGACTCTATTTGGCACACCAAAATGGCAGACTAGTCCTTTGAAGAACTTGACGGCTGATTGTGCTGTCACCTTCCTCACCGGTTCCACTTCCGGCCACTTTGTGAACTTGTCGATTGTGACGTACAAGTACTCAAAGCCCCCAACAGCACGGGGAAAGGGGCCCAGTATGTCGAGCCCCCAGACCGAAAATGGCTAAGAAAGAGGGATTGTCTGAAGAGCTTGAGCTGGTTGGCGGAGTTTCTTCGAATGGAACTGACACGCTTCACACTTGGTTACTAGTGCAGTTGCATCTTGGAGAGAAGTGGGCCAGAAGAAACCTTGCCGGAACGCTTTGCCAGCAAGGGCTCTTGACCCTATGTGGGAGCCACACATGCCTCCATGTATCTCTGCCAACAGCTCCAGTCCGTCCTCCCGAGGAATGCACTTCAATTTCACGCCGTTCGGTCTCCTTCTGTATAGGGCATCATCCACGAACTGGTACATGCTGGACCGACGGGCTACTTTTTCTGCCTCTTCTTGTTCCTCAAGGAGTTCCCCTGTTTGGAGGAAATGGACGGTGCGCTGCACCCATGCCGGAGCCTAGGGCTCGACGGCAAGGACTAAAGGCTCATCCCCTGCCGTAGGGGCAGCTGCTTCTACGGTCAGGGCTTAGGGCCCTGCCGGAGGCCACTGCTCCCCGGCAAGCTTGGGATACCCGGCAACTTCCTTGCCGGCGGCTCCTGGGAGCTCAGCGAGAAAGTACTTGCCGGGGCCTGCCTTCCTTCGCTTGTTCTGTCCCGCTGATGGCTCAACGGATGGCTGGGTTAATTGAAGCACAAAGGTACCTGGTTCCACAGGCAACTTGAGGGCAGCACGTTTCGACAAGTCGTCGGCGTTGCTGTTCTCCGCTCGGGGAACATGCTCTGCTTGTAGACCGCCGAAATGCTCCTCCAACCTCCTCACTTCATCCACATAGGCCTCCATCAACGGGCTCTGGTAATCCTTGTTAACTTGTTTGATGACAAGCTGTGAATCACCCCTGACGATGAGCTTCCTGATTCCGAGGTCTGCCACGATCCTGAGACCAGTAAGCAATCCCTCATACTCCATAGTGTTGTTCGTTGATTTTTCCCAGGGAAAGTGCATCTGGACTACGTACTTGAGGCGCTCTCCGGTGGGTGCGATGAGTAGCACACCGGCACCAACACCTTGCAGTGAGAAAGCTCCATCAAAGTACATAATCCAATCACGGCTCATCTCCTTGCCGGGAAGGGTGGTTTCTTGAATTTCTTCGTCGGGCGTTGAGGTCCATTCTGCTATGAACTCTGCCAAGGCTCGGCTCTTGATTGTTGAAGTACTTTCGAACTTGAGGCCAAAGCTCGACAGTTCCAACACCCACTCCACAATCCTCCCAGTTGCATCCGGGTTATGCAAGATTCGTTGCAAAGGGAGGCGGGTGACGACGGTGATCTCATGTGCTTGGAAATAGTGACGCAACTTTCTCGAGGCCATAAGGAGGCCGAAAAGTAGCTTCTGTATACCAGAATATCTTGATCTAGCCCCCTGCAAGAGGGAACTGACAAAATAAACCGGGTGCTGCATCACCTTCTTCTTCTGTTTGACTTCGCCCACTTGGGCAGACTCTGTCTTGCCGGGATCGGGCTTTGCCGGGGGTTCCGCCTTGCCGGCATCAGGACTTGCCGGGGGGAGCTCCGGCCCATCATCCGACGGCTTCGCCGCTGCCGCTGCTTCTTCCTCAACTTCTCTCTGCGCTACTAGCGCGGCGCTGACCACTTGATTCGTCGCCGCTAGATATAGCAGCAACGGCTCTTGCGGTTTAGGCACGACTAGTATTGGCATGGAGGAGATGTACCTCTTCAAATCCTGCAGTGCTGCCTCTGCCTCCGGAGTCCATTTCACTGGACCCGCCTTTTTCAAAACTTTGAAAAAGGGGAGGGCGCGCTTAGCAGATTTGGAGATGAACCTACTCAGAGCAGCAACGCAGCCGGCGAGCCTACGGACGTCCTTGACTCGTCTTGGCACCTCAATCTGCTCAATCGCTTTGATCTTGTTGGGATTTGCTTCGATTCCATGTTGAGACACAAAGAACCCAAGAAGTTTGCCGGATGGGACGCCGAACATGCACTTCTCTGGGTTGAGCTTGAGGTTGATCTTGCGCAGGTTTGCAAATGTTTCCTCTAAATCCTGCACGAGCGTGGCCTTGTCCTTGGTTTTGACCACTATATCATCCATATATGCTTCCATATTTCTGTGCAGCTGGGGTTCAAAACCAATCTGGGCCGCCCTTGCAAATGTCGAACCGGCACTCTTCAACCCGAAAGGCATTCGTATAAAACAATACGTACCACATGGGGTGATGAACGCGGTTTTCTCTTCATCCTCCTTCGTCATGAAGGTTTGGTGGTATCCTGAGTAGGCGTCAAGGAATGACAGCAAGTCACACCTGATAGTGGAGTCCACGATCTGGTCAATGCGCGGCAAAGGGAAAGGATCCTTTGGACAGGCTTTATTGATGTCTGTATAATGAATACACAGCCTCCATTTCCCATTCGCCTTGCGCACCACAACCGGATTGGCCAACCAGGTTGGGTGGAGCACTCCTCTGACTAAACCTGCCGCCTCCAACTTCCTAATCTCTTCGATGATAAACTCTTGCTGCTCCAAAGCTTGCTTCCTGACCTTCTGCTTGATGGGCCACGCATGAGGACAGACAGCAAGGTGGTGGTCAATCACCTCCCTGGGAACACCGGGGATGTCAGATGCCTGCCATGCAAACGCATCGACATTCTCCCGTAGGAAGGCGACGAGCGCGCTTTCCTATTTGCTATCGAGGGTGGAGCTTATGGTGAAAGCTCCGCCCGTGCCGTCCTCCTTGACGGGCACCTTCTTGGTCTCTGGTGGCGCTGCCTTGGATTTCTTGCTCTTGCCGGTGGAGCTCTCTGGCACGTCCTCCTCGACGGAAGTGCAGCACTCCGAAGAGGCGCGCTTGCCGGAGTGGGTGCAGGAGGTCTTGCCGGGGCAAGAGGTCTTGCCGGTCTTCTTCTCCCCGGGAGCTCCAGTGGCAGGAGCAAGTGCCTTGGCGGCAGGTGCTACGACCGCCTCCCAGTAGAGCTGATCGGCGCAGATGAGCACGTCTTTCTTGTCAGAGTTGACAGTGATGATGCTCATCGGGCCGGGCATCTTCAGCGTGTTGTAAGTGTAGTGCGATGCTGCCATAAACTTAGCCAATGCTGGACGGCCAAGGATCCCGTTATATGGTAACGGGATCTTGGCAACATCAAAGACGATCTTTTCTGTCCTGTAGTTCAGCTCACCACCAAATGTGACTGATAGTGTAATCTTTCCCTTGGGCTGGCTTCTCCCTGGATTGATCCCTTGAAACGTGCCCGTCTCTTCAAGATTTCCATCAGGGATTTGCAACCTCTTGATCACCTTGGGCGAGATCAAGTTCAGGCCGGCCCCACCATGCACTAACATTTTCGTCACCTTGAGGTTGCGAATTGTTGGTGAGACCGACAACGGCAAGCACCCGACCGTAGTTGTGCTGTCAGGGTGATCCTCGACGTAAAAAATGATAGGCATGTTGGACCATCTCAATGGCTTCTGGGCATCGATCGACGGCTCTGTCGCATTGATCTCACGCGCCCACTGTTTAAGTTGGCGGTGAGAAGAATGCAACGAGGCGCCACCATCGACGCACATGGCTTCTGTGGCTTTTTGGAACTCGTGCTCGCTGGACTCGTCGTCCTCTTCATGGTCATCATCTCCCTCTTTCTTGTCGCGGCCTCGAGCAGGCCTCTCTTGTTGCTTATCCTTGCCGCGGCGCCCTCCTTGGCCACCGCGCTTCTTGCCGGGCCTGTTAGCACCATCCTGGCCCTTCTCTTTATCTCGCCTTTCATACTCAGCTTTCTGTCTCTCCACAAGTTGCTCGACCTGCCGGCAGTTCTGGAGGTCATGGCCTTTGGTGAGATGGATCTTGCAGTGTTGCTTGTCGGAGCCCTCTGGCTTGTCGGCGGCCGCCAAGTCCTGGCAGGCAGTGCACCCGGCAACCTCCTTGCCAGGGTCGTCAGCCTTGGCCTTCTTGGCAGTGCCGGGGTTGCCGGATTCCTCGACGGCAAGCACGGTCTTGCCCTTGCGCTTCCTGTTGCGTCATCAACCCTTCTTTGCCGGGGCGACGACATCCTCGTCTTCAGAGTCACTTCCCACACTGGCATCTTCGCCGGGGTACTTCCTTCCCTCTTCAGCTCGAGCACATCTGTCGGCCAAAACATAAAGCTCGGCAACATCCGTGACCTTGTTCATCGCCAGCTCCTCACGCATCTTGCGGTTGCGCATGTTCTGATGGAACACGCTGATGACAGCAGCAGGATGAACATCCGGGATGTTGTACTGCACACGGCTAAATCTTTGTATGTATTTGTGCAAGAATTCTCTATCCTTCTGTGGGATGAGATGTAAATCACTTGCCTGGCCAGGAGCCGTATGGCCTCCAGTGAAGGCGCCAACGAACTCATGGCACATGTCCGACCAAGAGGAGATGGAATCTACTGGTAGGTGCATCAACCATGACCTGACGTTGGGCTTGAGCACCAACGGGAAGAAGTTAGCAAGCACCTTGCCATCCCGAGCTCTGGCAGCTTGCATGGCGATAGTGTAAACACTCAGGAACTCGGACGGATGAGCTTTGCCATCGTACTTCTCCAGGACCTCTGGTTTGAACGTGCGGGTAGTGGGCCACTGGAACCGCCGCAACTCACGGGTAAAGGCTGGACAACCTACCTCATAAGGCAGGTCACCAGTATCCCCCGGCGCAGGCCTGTACGCAGTGGGCCCTGCACGCCTATCAGATTGCTGGCATGCATCCCGTCGCCGCTCGATGGTAGTTCGAGCGTCCTCCTTGCATCGTTCCCGAAGAACTTGACGTTGGTCACGATGAGTTCGTGGGTTTGACGATGCTATGGATCCATCATCACAGGCATCGACTTGCCGAGCTGGCGACCGTTGCCGGCGTGGTGGAGGGTAGTGCACCGTGGTTGCGGCGCCTCTGGCCTTTCCGCCATTGACACGCGCCAGCACGGTGGACCGACGCCGCGAGGGGCCTGCCTCCTGATACCCATCCTTATTGGCATGGCCAATAAGGCTGTGGATAGCAGCCCTCCACTCCTCCTGCTTCTCCGCAGCAGGAGGAAAGTCGAGGAGCAACGACGCTCGTGCTAGCGCCTCTGCTGGCGTGGGGGGCAGCGACAAGCGCGAGGAACGGGAGGTGCTCGGACTTCCAACCATGTTGGAAGGAGCCCCCTCATGGTTCCGCGGCTGCGCGCCGTTTCCACCAGTATCATGGCATGCATGCTGGCCCTGCGCATCTCGAGGATGACGCTGAGGGCTCTTTCCGTGGGAACGCCCGTGGTCTCCAACGTCGTGGCGCCGTTCTTCGCGCACGACCTGGGAAGGCCGTGGCGCGGGAGCCGGCCGGGGTGCCTTGGAGGTCACCGCGCCGCCCAGCGGCAGCACGGGTCCGTCCTTGGACCCAGCGGTGTGCGGCTCATCATCGTGGACGCGAACGACGCCGCTTGCCTGGCTTCGGTTACCAGAATGTCGTGGATGCTCGTGATCCGCACCTTCGCCGCCATCCGCGACTGCACCGCCGCCCGTCCGCGCTGGCTCGGGCGGACCGGCTCCAGACGAACCAATCACCACGATCGCCTTCTTCTTGGGAGCCATGGTGATCCAGGAAAATAACGCGCTGACTACTAGATCAGGTTTGCACAACCTAACACCCCCTGCCTGGCGCGCCAAAGTTGTCGGTGGAAACGACACCTATGGGATCGCGTGGACCCCTTTACGGTTCGGCAGGGATGAGGAGTGCGCAAAGAGCAGATCTAATGATCAACACGATGGATTTTTACCCAGGTTTGGGCCGCTGAGAAGCGTAAAACCCTAGTCCTGCTTGTCTGTGTTTATCTTGTGTTCTTCTGCCCTTGGACTAGCTACTATGCGTGTCCAGTCCAAAAAGTCTGAATCCTTCCATAGTACGCCTCGGGCCTCCTTTTATATGTCAAAGGGGTCGCCACAGTGGCACACAGGAGGTGGAAAGTATCTACAGTGTACAAGTTTATCGCTTGACATCATAGGACAAATGCATTTAATGCGCTGCCTACATGCCCTCTTGCTTTATCGGGGACGGCAATAGAGCCTGTCCCGTCCGTCGCCGCCTCGCCTTGCTTCGACGCACGTCCAAGCTGACGAGGCATGCAGCGCCATGCTGGCTGGCTGGCTGCTGTGCTGGTGCTGTGACAGGGCCTTCACGAAGATCTGCCTGCCACCACGCAGGTGCTTGGTAGTTGGCTTTAGAAGCTGCATGCTGCCACGTAGGTGCTCGCCTAGTTGGCGGGCTGGTCGTCACATCGGAACGGCCGTGGGGCAGCGAAACGTTGGCAGGTGTGGGCCTGGCCGCGGCCCCGCTGATGCTCCCGGCAAGGGTCTTGCCGGGGTCTCGCGTCCATCCTCGGCAAGGATCTTGCTGGGGGTCTTGTGGCCGTCCCCGGCAAGGATCTTGCCGGGGGTCTTGTGGCCACCCCCGACAAGGATCTTGTCGGGGGTCTTCGTCTTCTGGTCCTTATCTAGACTTCGCATGCCTTTGGTCTTCACAAAGATCTGCATGCCACCACGCAGGAGCCCCTGGGTCTTGGTTTCGGCGTTGTTGATGGTGTCAGAACTCTCAGGCTCATGGGTGGCGGCCTTGCTAGTGTTGGGCAGGCCGCCCAGGCAAGGATCTTGCCAGGGCTACGTAGGCCCCCCCGGCAAGGGTGTTCCCCCCGGGGGGGGGGGGGAGAAGTTCATCCTGCCCCTTTGCTCTTCATGCCTTTGGCTTGAGTGCTGCCTTGGCAGTCTCATACCTTTCCTTCCTCTGCCCCGGCAAGCATGGCCGCAGGTGTGGCTACGACTGCCCGTGCACAAGTAAAGGGGTACAAAAAGGCCCCTACTTTTGTACACCGACACCGGTATATGTAGAGGTGATCTATACATTGTTGACTTCTCTAAAAGAGCTCAACCTAGAACTTGCTTTATTGCTAAATCTTCCAAAGGTTGGTTGTGGCATAGAAGGTTAGGTCATGTGGGCATGCGAAATCTTGATAGGCTTATTAAAGGTGATCATATCCTTGGTGTTAAAGATGTTATATTTGACAAGGATAGGCTTTGCAGTGCTTGTCAAGCAGGAAAACAAGTTGGAGGAAGTCATCCCATGAAGAACATCATGACCATGAGAAGACCGCTTGAGCTACTTCATATGGATCTTTTTGGTCCCAACGCCTACAAGAGTCTCAGTGGTAACTCGTTTGGTTTAGTCATTGTTGATGATTTTTTCAGATTTACGTGGGTGTTCTTTCTTGATGATAAATCGCAGGTCCAAAAGATCTTCAAGAACTTTGCTAGGAAGGCGCAAAATCAATTTGAAGTGAAGATCAAGAAGGTTCGGAGCGACAACGGAATGGAGTTCAAGAACGCCAATGTGGATACCTTTCTTGACAAAGAAGGGATTTCACATGAGTTCTCGGCTACGTACACACCTCAACAAAATGGAGTTGTTGAGAGGAAGAACCGGACACTCATTGAGATGGTGAGAACGATGCTTGATGAATACAAGACGCCAAAACACTTTTGGGCGGAAGTGGTTGAGACAGCTTGTCATGCTACAAATCGATTGTATCTTCACAAACTTCTCGGCAAGACGGCATACGAGCTTCTCACCGGTAACAAACCCCAAGTTGGATACTTTCGAGTATTTGGCTCAAAGTGCTACATTCTTGATAAACATCATCGTTCGAAATTTGCCCCTAAATCTCATGAAGGTTTTCTACTTGGTTATGGCTCAAACTCTCACACTTACCGTGTCTACAACAATTTCACCCGAAAGGTTGAAGAGACGGTAGATGTGAAGTTTGATGAATCTAATGGCTCGTAAGTAGAGCAATTGCCAATTGATGTAGGAGACAAAGACCCTTCGGAAGCGATTCAAGACTTGTCTATTGGCAAGATTCACCCAACGGAGGTGAAGGAGAGTACCTTGTCCATTCAAGTGGAAGCCTCAACTTCACACCAAGGTGAACCACAAGTTGACTTGGAGGCATCCACAAGTGGAACACGTCAAGATGAAGGAGATGAGGAAGTGCAACAAGATGAACCTCATCGACCTCCTTCTCCACCTCCACAAGAGAACATCAACGCCAACAACAATGAAGATAGACAAGAGGAAGAACAAGACAATGAAGAGGATGTTCCACCCCGACCCAAACAAAAGCTCTCACGAGTTAGAGCAAGAGTCTCAAGAGATCATCTCGTTGAACAAATCTTCGATGATATTCAAACCGGGAGAATTACTCGCTCTAAGTCTCGCTTAGCTAACTTTTGTGAACATTACTCTTTCATTTCTAACATTGAACCTTTGAAGGTGGAAGAAGCTCTTGATGATCCGGATTGGGTGAACGCTATGCATGAAGAGCTACACAATTTCGAGAGGAATCAAGTATGGACGCTTGTTGAACAGCTCGATGAAAAGCACAAAGTCATTGGAACCAAATGGGTGTTTCGGAATAAGCAAGATGAAGATGGACAAGTTGTATGCAACAAGGCCCGTCTCGTCGCCCAAGGTTACACTCAAGTCAAAGGTATGGACTATGGTGAGACATATGCCCCCGTTGCTAGACTTGAGTCCATACACATCTTACTTGCTTATGCCAATCACCATGATATCACTCTATACCAAATGGACATTAAAAGTTCCTTTCTAAATGGAGAAATTGAGGAGGAATTCTATGTTAAACAACCTCCCGGCTTTGTTAATCCCAAGAAACCTCATCATGTTTACAAACTTCACAAAGCTCTTTATGGTCTCAAACAAGCTCCTAGAGCTTGGTATAAATGCTTGACTAAGTTTCTTATTGAAAAAGGATTTGATATTGGAAAAATTGATTCTACACTTTTTACTAAAAGGGTTAATGGTGAATTATTTGTGTGCCAAATTTATGTGGATGATATCATATTTGGTTCGACTAACCCTCATTTTAGTGAAAAGTTTGGAAGGCTAATGTCGAAGAAGTTTGAGATGTCTATGATGAGTGAACTCAAATTCTTTCTTGGTTTGCAAATCAAGAAAACTAAGGAGGGTACCTTTGTTTCCCAAAAAAAGTATACCAAGGACTTATTCAAGAAGTTCAATATGCAAGAGAGCAAAGGTATGAAAACACCCATGCCTACTAGTGGACATCTTGACTTGACTAAGGATGGCAAATCAGTTGACCAAAAGGTTTACCGCTCTATGATTGGTTCATTGTTATATCTATGTGCCTCCTGTCCCGATATTATGCTAAGTATGTGCATGTGTGCACGATATCAAGTGGCCCCTAAAGAGTGTCATCTTAAGGCTGTGAAAAGGATAGTGAGATACTTAATCCATACACCAAACTTTGGCATTTGGTATCCTAAGAGGTCTTCTTTTGATCTTGTTGGCTACTCCGATTCGGACTATGCCGGTGACAAGGTTGATAGAAAGTCCACTTCGGGAACTTGTCAATTTCTTGGTAGATCTCTTGTGTCTTGGTCCTCCAAGAAACAAAACTCGGTATCCTTATCCACCGCCGAAGCGGAATACATTGCCACCGGATCATGTTGTGCTCAATTACTTTGGATGGCCCAAACTCTTAAGGTTTATGGGATACATGTGAAACATGTTCCATTGCTATGTGATAATGAAAGTGCTATTAAGATTTCTCACAATCCCGTGCAACATTCTCGAACTAAGAATATTGAAGTTCGTCATCATTTCATTCGAGATCATGTTGCTAAAGGAGACATAGATCTTAAGCATGTTCATACCGATAAGCAATTGGCGGATATATTCACCAAACCGCTTGATGAGAAAGTATTTTGCCGTTTGAGAGGTGAATTGAATATTATTGATGCCTCAAACTTGGAGTAGAAACTCCATTTGGATGCATGCAAGGCATGAGCTTGTCTTTTGACTAATCCTTGATATTACTCTTATGATGATGATCATATGTCTTGGATCTATATTTGTACCCTTCCATGTTATCTAACCCTTGTAGGTACTTGGATGAGCCCAAATCTACGAGATTGCAAGTCACTCACATCTTGAACAATCTCTACATCACCAAGTTTCTACCATATGGTTGTTGATTACAAGGAAGTGTGGATTCACTCAACATATCCTTTGACAATTTCTATATATCAAATTTAATTTGGTATCAAGTTTCATGATTGTCATTTTGGATACACAAGTGCTCTTCCTTGCAAGACTAATCCATGTAGGAAGATGAACTCAAACTATAAGTGGTGCTCTCAACTCTTGATGAACTACATCAACCCCGAGCATCCAACACAAGTTTGACTACATGATCAAGATCAACACCACCACTCAAGGTATGTTATTCCATCTTAGAGAAGCTTTACTCCAAGTCATGGGTCAAAGCAACTCACCAAGATGTGAATACATCAAAAGGCTTAAATGAAAAATGGTAACCCCATTTTGAGCTTAAACAATGAGTATGACCTACGATCAAGTGTTATCACTTGACTCCTTAGTCAATATACTCTAACATAGGTGACTTTGTCGCCGACCCCTTCTAGATGAAGTTCTCTAGTGTTTCTTTGTTTTGCATATGTTTTTACTTGGTTGTTCCCCTTATAAAAAAACTTCATCTAGATCCTTTTCCTTTGAATGTTTCTTTGTATTTTTTTGCATCTAATTCATTGCAAATTCTTCAGTTAATTCCTTGCAAATCCTTGTGAGATTTCGATTGCCAAGTGAGCTGAGTTGACACCTCTGTATTGAACTCGGCCTCACCGATTCATGCCTATCGGCTAGACCGAACTACAATTTCTTGTAGAAAGTTCATCGGTATAACCGAAGTGGACTAACCCAGTCTGACCGATATGCATCATCTATGACACCGCCAACTCGGTGTCACCGATGAAAATAGATCGGCGTTACCGATTTCACTACTGAGAAAACTTTTTGCCATTGCAAATGTCATTTCTTCTCCAGCTCCACTCAATGATTCTTATCCTCTACTCGCATCTCATACTACATACTGCTTTGTAATGTGTTTCAAGGACCAAACCTATTTGACTCATGCTCCAGAAGGACCCTTCTTGGAAATTGATGTCAAATGGGGAGAGAGAGCACATCAAAGCTTATCACATGGGAAGCACATCTTAGCTAGCTTCTCCAGATGCTTATTACCAATAGAGGACAGAAGTCACATGTCTTTAAGAGGGGAAAGACATGTTAAAAAATGTGAGTTCGTATCTTTTCATGATCTGTTTTTTCTTGCTCTGATTTTCTCTTACCCTACCTTCTCCCATTACCCAATATCAAATTCAGGAGGAGAAAGAGTTCTTATCTAAGGGAAGGAAAATCTTTGGAATTCATTGCATATCTTTAATCTTTGGGGACATGTCTATATCCAAATGAAGTACTAAGTACTTACTCTTTACATGTCATCCCAGTCTTGGTAATCTTGTGGTCTCCTGAACTTGCTTCATTTAGAGTGTTCTTGTGTTATCTAACATTGTTTTCTCAAGATCATCTCTTCCGAAGCCAGCCCAAGACCACAAGGTAAGTATATGCATCACACTCATGTGCATGATGATCTCTTGCTGATGTACATATTGTTTGCAAGAAGGACTCATGAACATGAAGATACACTTCTTGTATACATCATTTGCTCTGATGCATATAGCCAAGATACATGTAACTCATTGCTTGCTCTGACATGCTTATGCATTCACATGATCCTTCATACTATCTTTACATGATTGCATACATGTAGGGGGAGCCTATGCATGTTACATGTCCTTCCAAAGTTTTACTTGTTACTCTTCATATCCTTATCTAAAGCTTTGATGTATGTTGTCATCAATTACCAAAAAGGGGGAGATTGAAAGCACAAGTGCTCCCTGGGTGGTTTTGGTAATTAATGTCAACATATCTCTTGTTGGACTAATATCTTTATCTAGTATATTTCAGAAAGTTCAACAATGGCGTGGTAGGAACAAGAGTATGTGGAACCCCTTCAAGATGCTAAGGACAAAGATTGGCGAAAGCTCAAGACTCTTCATTTCTATTTAGTGATCCAAGATCACATTGAGTCCATAGGAAAAGCCAATACTATTAAAAGGGGATGAGGTGTTGCATAATGGTCTACTTGCTCAAAATGCTTGGTGATATGCTCCAAAGCCCTCAACCACTTTCTCATTTCCAATATGTCCTAAACCTAAAGTCAAACTCGGCCCCACCGATTTGATCTATCCGGCGCCACCGAGTTTCCTTTGACATAGCCACTACCAGAAACCCTAATCAATTCAGTCTCACCGATAGGGATTTCGGTCTCACCGAGATGGCAATGCAAACTCTCTGTTTCCCTTCGTAACATTTCGGTCTTACCGAAATGAGCGATCGGTCCCACCGAGTTCGCAATGCAAACTCTCTGTTGCCTGTTGCAATTATTTCGGTCTCACCAGAATATGCAATCGGTCCCACTGAGTTTGCCTAACCAACTCTCTGTTTAACTCATTGCTGAAATCGGTCCCACCGAGTTCATGCAATCGGTCACACCGAGATGGGGTCTTGCCCTAACCCTAGCACATCAGTCCCACCGAGTTGAGTATATCGGTCCCACCGAGATTCCTAACATTCACATTTTGAATTGAATCGGTCTCACCGAGTTCTTCTATTCGGTCTGACCGAGTTGAGTCAAATGTGTGTAACAGTTGGATTTTGTGTGGAGGCTATATATACCCCTCCTCCCCCTTCTCTATCAAAGAGAGAGCCATCAGAACGAGCCTACACTTCCACTACTCATTTTTTGAGAGAGAACCACCTACTCATGTGTTGAGATCAAGACATTCCATTCCTACCACAAGAATCTTGATCTCTAGCCTTCCCCAAGTTGCTTTCCACTCAAATCATCTTTCCACCATAGCCAAATCTGTGAGAGAGAGTTGAGTGTTGGGAAGACTATCATTTGAAGCACAAGAGCAAGGAGTTTATCATCAACACACCGTTTATTACCTTTTGGAGAGTGGTGTCTCCTAGATTGGTTAGGTGTCACTTGGGAGCCTCCGACAAGATTGTGGAGTTAAACCAAGGAGTTTGTAAGGGCAAGGAGATCACCTACTTCGTGAAGATCTACCCGAGTGAGGCAAGTCCTTCGTGGGCGATGGCCATGGTGGGATAGACAAGGTTGCTTCTTCATGGATCCTTCGTGGGTGGAGCCCTCCGTGGACTCGCGCAACCCTTACCCTTTGTGGGTTGAAGTCTCCATCAACGTGGACGTACGATAGCACCACCTATCGGAACCACGCCAAAAATCTCCGTGTCTTCATTGCGTTTGCACACTCCAATCCCATCCCTTTACTTTCTTGCAATTTGCATGCTTTACTCTTGCCGCTGCTCATACTCTTATCATGCTTGCTTGAAATATATTGTGAATGCTTAAACTTGTGCTAAAACTCTACCTCAACTTGAAGAACTTAAAAACTACCACTTTTGCTAGTTGAGTGTCTAATCACCCCCCTCTAGACACCTCTTCTCGATCCCTTTCACTATCCCTGACCCGGAGGCGCAGTTGGTGGCGGTTCTTCATGCTATTCCTGACTGGACGCTGCCTTATTTAGCTTATATGACCTGGGACGAGTTACCCGAGGATGAAATTTTGGCGCGACAAATAACCAGGAGGTCTAAATCTATGACTATCATCAACGGCGAGTTACACCGATGCAGTGTGACAGGCGTGTTCCAACGTTGTGTTTCTCATGAGGAGGGCCGCGAAATTTTACGAGAGATTCATGAAGGCGATTGTGGTCATCATGCCGGCTCTAAGTCTTTAGTGGCTAAAGCTTTTTGTCATGGGTTTTATTGGTTGATGGATCATGCTGATGCAGAGGACATCGTTAGCAAGTGCGACGGGTGTCAGAAATTTGCAAGACAGGCTCATGTGTCGGCTCAAGAGTTGCGGATGATCCCAATAACTTGGCTGTTTGCAGTTTGGGGGCTTGATATGGTTGGACCGTTCAAGAGGTCTAAGGATAAGAAGACCCACCTTTTGGTGGCGGTTGACAAGTTTACTAAGTGGATTGAGGTGGAGCCAGTTAGCAATTGTGAGGTGGCAACAGTTGTTCAGTTTGTTAAAAAGCTGATTTTCCATTTTGGATATCCTCATAGTATCATCACTGATAATGGCACCAATCTTTATAAGGGTGCTATGAAGGAGTTTTGTCAAAGAGAGCATATTCATCTTGACGTTTCCTCAGTGGCTCATCCACAGTCCAATGGTCAAGCAGAACGAGCGAACCAAGAAATCTTGAGAGGCATCAAGCCCCGGCTTATGGTTCCTTTAGAGCGTACGCCGGGTTGTTGGGTTGAGGAGCTACCTTCAGTGCTTTGGAGTATCAATACCACCCCCAACAGGTCAACATGCTATACGCCTTTCTTCAAGGTCTATGGTGCAGAGGCGGTTCTCCCAAGTGATATCCGTCATGACTCGCCTAGAGTGGCGGCTTATGTTGAAACTGATAATGAGACGACACGTTAGAACGCACTTGATGCTTCAGATGAAGAGCGTGACCTTGCGGCGGCTCGTTCAGTGATATATCAACAAGACCTACGTCGCTATCATAGCCGTAGAGTTCGAAGCTGGACCTTTCAGGAGGGCGACTTAGTGCTCCGTTCGATTCAAGACCAGACAGGGATGCATAAGCTTTCGCCTCCTTGGGAAGGACCCTTTGTCATCAGCAAAAATCTCAATAACAGGTCTTACTACCTCATTGACATACGAGAGAACAAAGATTCCCGCACGTTTGAGAAGGAGACAATTAGGCCGTGGAACATTGCTCATCTTCGGCCTTACTACACTTGAGTCATAGGCTCTCATCATTGTATATACTTTCATTGATGTACATACTTTTTATGATCATTATAATAAAGCCGGCATCCCCAAAATTCGGGGCCTTTGTCGTTTCATCTCAAATCTTTGGAGCAAGAGTCATTATTGGTTACTCACAAGGTCACTTGGGGGCTTCCTGCTCTATGAGCATAGCGTATAACCCTTTTGATCGGCTTTTATGCTATGTTAGGTCATTTGGGGGCTTCTTGCTCTATGAGCATAGCGTATAACCCTCTTGATCGGCTTTTATGCCATGTTATGCCACTACAAAAAAAGACACATCTGTGACATTTTGGGCCGAATGAATTTTTTTCCTGTCATGCTTATGACACTTCTATGACGATAATTGTGACAAAAGCACGTATCATCATAGATGTGGTGGGCTCCTACTTCTATGACAAAAAATCATGACAGAAAATGGGCTTTTCATCGTGGGCGGGCCGGGGACGCACCTGCATGACATTCTTTGGGCCGTCCATGACGGAAAAAATCATGGTAGAAGCGAGGGCGAGGAAAATTTCGGGGAGTTCCCGGTTACGGTGGGTGGTCGGGGCCGAGTGATGCACGGAGGGATTGCACGTTTCTCTCATACACGTACGCACGTGTGTGCGAGGCGTTGGGCTCTAACTGAACCTGAGCGAGGCATTCGCTTACTGAACCCGAGCGATTGCACTGGCTATGCATTACTAAACCCGAGCGATCGATCGATCCCTGGCTGTTAACTGAACCCGATCGAGCGATTCCTTCGCTACTGCTGCTAACTGAAGCCGATCGAACCTGCTACCTCTTGATGAACAGTGAGTGTTGTTGGGGGTTGGATGAACAGTTCCTGGTGGGGGTTGGATGAACAGGACCCCGTGGTAGTAGAGGCCGTTGCCGCTGGATGAACAGGACCCCGATCGAGAGGAGGCCGCCACACACCCGAGCCGGTTGGGGGTGGATGAACAAGACCCCATGGAGGGCTGGTTGAATAGGACCCCGTGTGGAGGGCTGGTTGAACAGTAGCCGGTGGAGGCTGGATGAACAGGCCCCCGTGGTGAACAGTAGCTGGTGGAGGCTGGAGGAAGTCAACGGTGGATGAACAGTAGGAGGTGGAGGCTGGAGGAAGTCGACGGTGGATGAACAGTAGCCCCGTGGAGGCTAGAGCGAGGCAATAGATGGTGGATGAATAGTAGCCCTTGGAGTCCCGTTTTGCGGTACGCCACACCCCTCCCAATGAACAGGAACTCGTTTCGACCGTAGGCGCTCCAACACAAGTCCGTTTCCTCCGTTTTGCGGTACGCCACACCCCTCCCGATCAATAGCACCCCGTTTCGACCGTAGGCACTTTAACAGAAGGCCGTTTCCTCCGTTTTGCGGTACGCCAGACCCTTCCCGATGAAAAGGACCCCATTTCAACCGTACGCGGTCGAACAGAAGGCCGTTTTCCTCCGTTTTGCGGTACGCCAGATCCCGTTCCGGCTGTTCCGTCCAAGCCGGTTGGCTCCCGATGAACATGACGCGTTCCGACCCAGTGGCTTGGCTCCCGATGAACAGGACGCGTTCTGACCCAGTGGCTTCGCTCCCGATGAACAGGACGCGTCCCGGCCCAGTCACTTGGCTCTTGGTGAACACGACGCTGTTTCCTCTGTTCCGACCCAGCCGGTTAGCTGCCGACGAACAGGATGACATCGCTGCCGTCCGTTGCCTCTCCATGTACATGAGCCCTGGCCGTTCGTATGCGTGAGTACGTGTTCAAGACCCCACCCTTATGTACGTACGTAGCCGTATTTACTTTCTTGCAGCGTGGCTGTACATATGTGTACACGATATATATAGACGGGACTGCGTGACATGCTACGTCCGTGCCTCTACTACGACACGTGCATCTTCTTACTCGGCCACGGTTCATCGCTGCAGAGAGACCGATCGACCAGTATGTACGTACACGCTTGTGACCAGACAGACAACCCTACCTACGGTTTGACCCTGTGGGTCCCATCTGTCAGGGAGGATAAGGAGGCACTTCCTTGCGTGCGAAGATATAGCTGGTGGGTCCTAGTTGTCAGGGGGAAGAATCATTTTTTTGCCCATAATATGGACGCACTTCCTTGCGTGCGAAGATGTAGCTGGTGGGTCCCAGCTGTCAGGGGGAACATTTTTTCGAGGCCCTTCCGATAGGTCCCGCTGTCAGGTGGAGGAATCATTATTATGCGTGTAATAAGGAGGCACTTCCTTACTGCGGCCGTGGACCCAGCTGTCTGCCTCTCCACGTACAGTCCTCTTCCGATGGAAGTCGTTCCTTGACCACGTTGACCATGCTGCGCCGAGAGCACCAAGGCGGTGGACGACGGCGAGGCCTAAGATGGGAACGATCTGGAGTCGTGGAACAAGGGGCACTGAAGTCCCTGGCGGAGGGGAGTACGAGGGACTGGTTCGGCTGCCTGGTGAGGCTGCCTTCGCCGGAGAATAACAGAAGGTGTGGGTGAGTACAGGTATGACCTGGCCACTGTTGGGAGTAGAGTGGGGCGGCGAGGTTTGCGCAGCAGCACAGCCGGCCACGGGAGGCAGATGTAGGCGCTCCAGCCGGCGATGGTTTTGACGGCTGGAGCAAGAGCAACTAGATCAGAGATTGAAGAAGCAGGATCGCCGTTGGATGTCAATCCAACGACTACATATGTTAGAATAATTTGTTGACCTTTTGTTTTAGACCATTAAATCGTTTTGTTCACTAAATGAACAACACCTTGCGCAGGCTTCGTCTAGTGGGCCACCAAAGTCAGCTTCGAAAGCTGTGGCGGAATGCAGCCCATTTATTTTGGTTTTACAGTCCATTTCATTTTGTTTGCCAATACATCTATTTCCTGGACTTTGACTCAAAAAAATCTATTTCCTGGGCTGGGTAAAAATAATAATAGCCAATTTACTATTTATGATAATTTACAGCGCATTTGATTATTTATTCGAATACACCTATTTACTGAGCTGGGTGAAAAATAATATTGTGTACATGCAGCGCATTTATCATTTATGATAATTTACAAGCCATTTGATTTTAGTAGAAATGGACCCATTTTCTGGGATGGGTGAAAAAACAATGATGGTCTGGACTGAGCATTTATTATAAAAAATAATATTGAGATATGAATATTATTAAAAAATTAAGTTGGGCTTGGTAATCTTATTATATAAAAAATGAACTAGGCTGTGCATTTTATTAAAAGAAACATAGGCTAGGCTACGCTTATTTTAGGATCTTGTGTACAACTGTCGGCCCAGTTGCATTGCTGATGTTCAACGAAAAAGGCCTGTGTAGTACAATACAACTTTACATGGCTACTCAGCCCACATTCAACGACGCCTGAAAAGGCCCAAACAAGGCTTCTGTACAACTTTTTGAAGTCACTGAGCTCAATTAATAACTTAAGAAAAAAGTTAGAGTATAGTGGAACCTAATTAAAAGCTGTCACGAGCGAAGAAATAATTCAACGGGTCTCACTTGTGTGTGTGTGTGTGCGCGTGTGCGTGTGTGTGAGAGAGAGAGACAGACCCATCGGTCGATGCTCGTAAATACATCTTTCAGCCATATGCATTGCTGATGCTCAGTAAAAACTTATATAGTTGACACAATCATATAGAACATCATAGCACACTGAACTTGCATACAAAAATCTCACGCAGGCGGCACAATCAGGGTGGAAGCAGTGGATCGCTACGGGTAGGGCTATGTTGAAACCAATGAACTCGTACATAATGGTTCATCATCTTTATCAATGACGAGGAAATATCTTGAATGTTGTGCAAAGAAAACAGACAGACAACACAATAAGTTCTGCTAGCACATTAAGTTGACGTACACCCCTTTCTAAAAAAAGGTTCAGGTACAAAAATAGAACAAGTCACAATCAAATGTACTGGCACATCAGTGCTTCACACCGATAGCTCGGATTTAACTAGTATCTGAGAAGATTCAGTTGTTACCTCAAATTAGAGCACATCCAGGCAGCCAGCCCTGCCTCTTCTCCCAAAGAAGCAGTGGCCTCCGCCACGCGATGGAGTAGGCCCTGTGCCATCCATCGTTCCGAGCAACACGGGGAAAGTATGACGTTGACTCCTGTAATGGACGTCGTCGATGGACCCTGGCACCAGCGGCGGCGGCAGGACTTCGATTGATGGATTGACCACTTCTTCAACATGCACGAACACTCGATACAGGTACATCCCTAACATGGTCCGCGGCGGCCTTGGTGGCGATGAATAGTACAACCCCGGTTCCTGCACCAGTATCTCAACACCAATCGCCTTCGGTATGGTGGACGACTTCTTCATCCATGCCATAACCGTCAGAGCCCAGCTGTCTGGAGGAACAAACATACTTACGAGCTCACCTCCAAGGTCGTTGATAAGCTCATTCGGACTCGCTATTCCAAGCACGTCGAGGCATGCCATGGAAGGTAAGATTTGTTAAAACTCAAGCTCAGAGGGCACCGAGCCCCATCCTGGGTGCCACCAATCAAAGCTCACCAGCGCGCCATCACAGAACAAATGCCGGGAATATTCGAACACATGACTGCAGTCGAAAGTTATCCGGAACCTGACAAAGAAATCAGCCGGTGGCGGACAGACTTCGATGAGCAAGTCACTTATTTGGATGCCGTGCGCAATGCCAAGAGCTTTGACAAGGTCATCCGGCGTGACGGGAGGCCGGTCGCCATTGATGGTTACCATCAGCACTTTGCCGGCAAACTGGTCGTCAAGCGCCGCCATGCCACTGTTGAGCGATAGCACGCAACGCCCGAAGGCAGGACGGACCTCAGGATCTCTGACTCGTAGATCCGCGTTGACCGGTGACATGATAGTGCGCTTGAGTACAGGGAGTACAGGAGCGGGATTTGGGGGAACTGGAGTTGGAATCGAGATTCCAGAGGTGGGGGAGGGGCGGGAGATTGGGGATGAAAAGGTAGCATGAATTTCGAACATGCGCCAATATGCTCTCGGCGCGCAAGTGCACGAAAACACCGGTGGCGCCCACATGTCGGCCTAAGAGTCCTTTTTCTTTCTTTTTTTGAGAGCCCGGCCTGAGAGTCATAATTGACTTGTTTGGCATTGCGTTACTACTCGGCCCATATTCAACGACACCTCACTAGCCCAAACAAGTGTACATCATCGAAAAGACACTGAGCTCAAATTATAACTTGAAAAAAGGAGATATACTCTGAACACTGGAGAATGGTGATGCCCTCATTTAGCCCACTAGCAGTTCGAGACAATAAACAGTTTGAAACAACGATATATACAACATTCAAACACTGACTAGTGACTACTACTGACATAAACAGTAAGGCATGATAGTTCATAAGAAGTCTTGCTACACCACCAAAACGCACCCATCTGCAGCGCTCAGACTCTCATGATCCAGACGAGAATGACATTCTAAATAGAGGCAACTATTACATAGTAAGAGTGACATAGACGAGGATGACCAAATGACAAGGAATCAATATGCATAACAAAAGAGAGAACTACCCATCCAGAACAAGCAGCAAAGACAACAGGTCATTCGAAGCGGGATGATCCAACACCATCATAATTTGCAGCCCCGCTTCAGCCACCAGTGATTCGGAGACACCAGTACTCCACCCTTTCGACGCAACAGCCCAATTACCTATCAACCTGAAGGCTTGAACCACATCACTGCCTGTCGGACTTGAGACATCCAAGGATCAAAGTTAATCCAGATGCCTCTGTCATTCTCACCTTCTTTTGGCTGCAGGCTGTATCGTTGACAATCAGGGGAGTCTGCTCCCAATGTCCTAGGGCTCGCCATGTAGACACAGTTTTCCCTAGCAAACAGAGCCTCTCTGCCATCAAGGTCCTTGCCAACGGTGATCTCCTAGTTAATCGAATAATTGAGTCCAAGAAACAGAGAGTGTGAACCAAGGCTGTTTACCCGCCTCCAACTCAAAAATCCTGAAGGCCCCAACAAGCTGGTATCCTGCTCATAGACATAACAGCCACTGTCCGGATACTCATGTATTTCACGGTGCTTGTACACAGTGGGGTTTTTGCGATATAACTTTTCTGGCTCATGGTTGCGAATGATCATTAGTCTTTTGCCGTCATCTGATCGAGCGATGAACCAGTTGTGCTTCCCTGTTTTTGGCAAAGGTGGTGTGATTACAAAGGGCAGTAACTGTAGGGACACTGCATCATATCAAAAAGGATAGGCATTGTTAATGTAAGATCAGCATTGTTCAGAGTATGAGTAGGATAATGCAAGAAATAGCATTGATCTGTCCTTGTTGGAACTGAGAGGAAAATACAGGGAAATGTATACTGGGTTCAAAAATATAGAAGTGCCATGCATGGTTATACTCATGTTATCTTGCAATCGATTCTTCACAGGCAACTACCATGTCATGCATGTTATGTAATCATGTTCTGTCCTCAGAAACAGATTCTTCAAGGAAACTAACAAACCATGCATTGTTATATACTCATGTTCTGTGGGCAAATTTTTTGTGAGGATATTATTCTAGCCATTGATTGCTGAAGGGCGAATAGAGGTATGTACACATGGTAAGCATTATAGGATTTCACTACTTCCAAATATAGAGTTCTCCATATGCACATTTACTTCCTTAATGTATGGTTAGATGAAACCAACAGTGTGATGCATGTTTCTACATCATGAAAATGAGGAAACTAACATGGCTATTGATACACACTCATATTTAGTAGTATATAGATTACTATAAAGTAAGGATAATATCCATATCTTCCTAACCGTTTGATTATTCAAGGGTACAAATTGGCTGTAATGACATGGTCACAATCGCATGAATTAACTCATTCCAAATATAGCTGATTTATGGTGTCTCTAATACATTACCATAGTTCTACTCAAATTCTACTCAAACAGGGATATGCCAATCATCACAAAAATTTCAAACAGTGTCATGGCGTTATCATTAAAATCAGACAAAAACAACTTACACGCGCCGTCCTAGCAGTACGTGGTGCCATCTTCTTTGTCGATCGCGTAGATGATGCCATTGTGTTCAATAGCATCACAGAAGTGTGTATCAGCTTTGACGATCCACTTCGAGGTGAGTCATCTCCAGCTAAAGAAGGCACCAGCGGAAAGATAGGCGAGTCCGCGGTCGAACAAGGCAATTGGCTTGAAGTCTGCGTAATCCGCATATCGTGTGGGCACTTGGCAGATTACAATCTTCTGCAAAACAAGGTCCGTCCAACTGATGTGGTAATCTAGATGACTTGGACCACGACGGTAAAACCCTACATACTCCAACGAAGGAAGGATAATCTCATGGGAGGTCTGGAAGTTCACGAGCACCAACTTTTTCCCGTCTTCTCTGACGGCAGCCATCTAGTGGGAGTTCATGCCGACCCAGTACATACCTGCCAAGAAGTTTCGGGCAATGGTGATCAGATCGAAGTCGAGGGAAATGATGTACGGCGACCCACTACATACCTGCAAAGAAGTTTTGGCTAATGGAGGTCGGATTGAAGTCGAGGGGCATCATGTACGCCTCTGTATCATGGTGAGCAAATCTCGCTAGACCAGACAGTAGAAAGCAGGGTGTCTTGAAAAGCTGAGGCCTCGCTTCGATGATGGCCATGTGCATGTCCCTCGAGCATGCAGCCAGCCGCACGACGCTCAACATATCCATACACGAACAACAAAGGTCGAGGATGTCACTGGGGAGATTGCTCCAATCGCGGCTCATATGGATGTTGCACGGTTCGCGTTCGGCCATGGTGGAGTTTGGAAGGTGGGGGTTTTTGGGGGCTTGATTTACGGGGGATAATGCTCTCGGTGCTGGAGCGGCTAGCGAGGGAATAGTGGTACTGGGGGAGGCGAGTGAGGCAAGGGTACGCGGGGGCACAGTGAGATGATGAAGAGTGACCTCAGGATCTCCGGCGAGACGGAGATGGAGATGGAGTGGTGCTAGGGGAGAGGGAGACGAGGCGAGGCATGCTATAAAGCGGCGGTGACAGTGACTGCACAGTGCACAAGGTGAGGCTGACTTTGGTAACCCAAACATGCCGCCTGGACTAGTGTCACCTCGGGCGCAGGGTCTTGTCACTTCACTGTGAGGACCGGATGAATAATAGTATTTTGACCATCAAGTGTACCACAGTTGTACTACTACTAGTAGTAACATACTGAGTAGTACTGTATAGTGGAAATAGGTCTCCCATGCTAGCATGCCTCTGGGTTCACTTCATCCTCCAGGTAGAATCCATATTGTGAGCAGAACCAAATTCTCATGCATGCGGAAGCGTGAAGAAGGGCTTTTTCTTTTTTTTAGGATAACCGCATATATTCCTTAACCAGAAAAGGTTGTGTCTCACAGGCACATGCCAATATCAATCCGAACCATCTACGACATATTTTGTGTGTGCAAAGAGATGGATATGTTTGTATTGTTCGTCCACCCAAGTGGGGTTTGCGAAAATAAAAAGTAATCATAAAATGTTTCGCCACGGTGATTCGAAAGAGTGACCTCAACTAACCAGTGGCACATGTAGCGATAGAAGGATGGGCACATACACGGACACGGACCACTCCTCAGTACGCTACCCACATAGCCTTTTTGTTTTGCAGGTTGGTCTACCTAGCCGTCTAATCAACTGCCTGGATGCCACTTCTCCCATTTACTTCTCCATCGGGAACCGATTTTCCTCGGCTTCTTCGCCTCTCCTTCATTTGCATTCAAACCCCACTGGACTGGATTCACATCCTCCTTGAGTAATTCCCAAGCCCCTTTAAATAATCATCTTCTTCAGTTAGACTAGCCATCTTAATCCTAATTCTCCAAACCATAGCCCTTCGGTCCAACGGTTCCAAATGGCGAAAGAGATCCCTATGCAGGTTTTTAGCGTCAAACATGTCCTCGTCAAAGGCTCGTTGAGCATAGTTGCCACTGTCACCGACCACCCAAGGGTTGTTCGGGAGTGGATCAATAGTGTATCCGACTCCCTCCAAAAGGTGGAGATGAAGGTCGTCCGTCTCAACGTAGAGTACACGGAGCATACCACTGGGAAGATCCAACGCGCCGCCATCCTTCAGCTGTGCCTCGAAGATGAAGTTTTGGTGTATCACATCATACACGTGCCCTCCATACCAGGTGAGCTCCACGATTTCATGTCTCGAGAGGACATATACTCCTGTGGGGCAGCCATCGAATGGGACAAAGAGAAGCTGGCGCCATACAACCTTGACTTGAAAAACATCGCTGGCCTACAAACCAGAATTCCTGTAGACGATTGTGATAAAAAAACACCATCCCTGTTCGACGTAGCAAATTGTGTGCTCAGAACAAATCTTGAGAAGGGTGACGAGACGGTAGGATTAAGGTCGTCTAGATGGGAGAATTGTCCCTTGACCTACGAGCGGATAAAATATGCTGCCCTCGATGCCCGTGTGAGTTTCGAGATAGCTGCAAGGTCGAAAGAGCTTGTTGCGAAGCCGTCTCCCACAGAAAATGAGAAGAAGAAGAAGAAGAAGAAGAAGAAAAATAAGAAGAAGAAGAAAGAAGAAGAAGAAGCTGCACCAGCAGCAGGGCATTATAGATGGATGAACTATTTCCTCTCTTGTAAAAATTATATTTCCTCTCTGTGTACATTCATATAGATGAACTATTTCGCTAGTGTGCATGTCTTTGGAACAAGTGTACATTGATATAGGTCCGCTTGACTATAATGAACTATTTATCTGCCTAGTTTTCTCTACTACTACTCCTTGCAGTGAGCGGTATGCAATGCATGTGTCATGTCTACCGCAATGCATGTGTCAGTAGACATGACAGCTTGTCCATGGAAGTTGAACCACGGCGACCATCACATTTCTACCACTACCACACGCGATTCCCATGACACCGCTCCAACCCACGACACCACGTCCCACGACATGCACCTCACCCCTCTCGGCCCCACCGCTCCTCTGCCTTTGTGTGCATGACATGTGGGCTAGCTGAACTGCAGCGACCATCAAGTTTCTACCACAGCCACACGCGATTGGACGCGGCTTGCATGCTCCGCTCCTGGCTCCGATCCATACTACCGCACCATCCAATTTTCATCCAGCGGCTGTGACACATTTCATCCCAGGCATCACTCCTTAGCCACAAATATAATAAATAAAATAAAGGCCCGTCTTTGCCTTCTACTTCTATAATACAGGTAGTACCCGCCGGTGTGGCCATCTACGCCTCGTAACACCCCGACGTCCAGCTGTGGCACCCTCGCCACGGCCAAGCCACCACCGGCCGGTTCATCTTGAACGAGTGAGTCGCGAATGCCGCCGTGACAACGGCCAGCTAAGCATCTCAAACCACACCGATGCCGCTTCCCCGTAGCCAACCTACGCTGGCCCATGGCCGCACGCCATTGAGCCGCACATCAACATACGACGGCAAGAACGACTCTAGGCTCGCTGGCTCAATTACATTGAGTACATCATGTTCGCAAACCAGTATCCGTTGAGTAGGTTGCTCCCGCCCATGAGCACACGCCTATATGTATCCAGCATTCCAGCCTCGCCGCTGAGTGGTACATCCTCGGGACGGTGCAAGCGGTCGGAATCTCGAGCCCAAGTCGAGCTATGTGCCCCGGGTAGATCACTGGCTCCCGCCCAAGCTCATCCAGAGCGCGAGCTAGTAAACGTTGTGCGGCACATCACAACAGACAAGCACCTCGACATGCGGGAGTACGGATCGGAGCATGGGAGGGGAGCAGGCAAGCCTTGTCCCACTCGATTCCCACGACGCCGCTCGAACCCATGACACCACACGTCCGCCTACCTGCGCCTCACCCCTCTCGGTCCCACCACCCCTCTGCTTTTATGAGAATGACATGCAGGCCAGCCGCATTTAGGGTCAACATATCATTGACTCAAAGGCAGGTGCAATAGCCACTGAAGCTCGGTCCCGTGGGCCCCGAGAGGGAAATGTAACTCCTGTGCCAGGCCTTGTGGTGCTCCCGCAGTACGAACTCGTGCCAAACCCGGATTTGTTTCTTACTACTACCAATGTGCCGGCCCGTGCGTTGCAATGGATCCAAAGTAGTAGAATAATACTTGTTCACAAACTTGAAATATAAACACTCTAGTTTTGATATACATATATCAGTAAAAATAAATTATGCTTCACTGAAGACATATTCCTCGGGCTGGTTTGATGAGGTGAGGGGCGGGTATGGCTGGTTTCAAGATAATAATAGATTTTTAAAACATTGGAGCAGATATATTTTCTAACATTTTGTAACGTGGCACGACATCCGATGCACCTAAGCGTCTGAAAAAAAAGTGGACTGCACTCTAAAGATATTTACATGCTCCCATTTAGTGGAGTGCACTCTAAACACATTATCTATTTATTTTTCTCTAGCCTTTCCTAGCCATGCAACCAAGCCACATAAGCTAGTCATGCATGCAATCCATAAATTGCAATATACTCCAGCATGCAATGCTGCCACATCATCTATTTATGCCTATTCGTCATAGGTTGTTTTTTGCATTAGTCCAAATATTAATGTTCCATAAAACTAAACTCCAAATGTCCGCCGGAGCTGAGGCAGAGGACGTATGATGGGGGTGGTGGAGGCATCTTCGTAAGAGGAGGAGAGCTCAAAGGCTAATCTTGCATGAACGCCACCACCTGCATATCGGCGCGGGACTCCTCGAGCGCCCACTGGAGCTCGCGCTCCTCCAGGGAGCGGCGGAGTCACGGGATTTTCCTAAATAACGATGGGCACCATGCAGTACTCCTCGTAGCCGGGGGCGCGGTGCTCGCGTCCCGACTCCTGGGCTACTGTCTGGAGCACCCGCTCAACCACCTCGTGAGCCGTGAGGATGCCATGCTTGCGGCCGTGCTATTGGAGCACGCGCTCGTACGCCTGAGCGTCGAGGATGCGATGTTTACGGGCGTGCTGCTGGAGCACGCGCTCGTCCATGTCAAGAGCGGCGACGATGCGATGTTCGTGGGCGGGGATGATGCGATGCTTGCGGACATGCTGTTGGAGAACGCGCTCATCCACATTGTGAGCGGCAAGGATGCGATGTTCGCGGGCGTGCTGCCAGAGCAAGCGCTCGTCCACGTCGAGAGCGGCGACATTGCGATGTTCGCGGGCGTGCTCTCGACGATGCGATGCTCGCGGGCATGCTGCTAGAGAACCCGCTTGTCTACATTGTGAGCGGCGAGGACGCGATGCACCTCCTCGTGACCGACCAGGGCGTGCTGTTGGAGCACAGCTACCACTTGTGGCTGATGAGGGCGAGCCGCTAGATCACACGGTCCTCCGCGTGGACAGTCAGCGCACGCTACTCGCGGCCGTAGAGGGCGTGCTCCACCTCGGCGATGTCGGAGACTCCGTCCTCTTCCCAGGCCACGGCACCGTCCACTTCGGCAATGGCTGTGTGCTCCGGTGGGTGTTGTGTCCATATGGGAGCTTCAAGCTACAGTACCAGTGGGGGCGGGTGGTGACCTGTTCGTGGTTTCACATGGTCTGAGGAGAAAAATAGAATCGGAAGTAGCACAATATGTTGGAACGTGTCGGAGTAAGGCTGGCAGGAGCAGTACAACAAACATCACATGTGCACCATATTTTGAGAAGGGTTTAATGTAATTTGTGTGAAATGGGTCTGTGTGATGTATGAGTAGTACATCCATATCATTGACATTCATGCACGCAACAAACGTTTGTATGCATGATTTCACCCTATTTTCTTATTCTGTTTGGGAGTGGATTTGATTTTTGTAATCGGAGCTCATTTTTGTACTTGGTTTCAATTTAGACTATGCATGTATTATTGCGAGAGATAAGAGAGAATATTTGTGTGACAAAGAGGGGGGCAGGGGCAGCGATACATAACGAGAGAGGGGCATATGCGTGTTTGAAAGACTTTGTGTGTCGTTGAGAGAGGAGTGTACGAAAGAGAGAGAGATGGGGTGTGTGTGTGTGTGTGTTAGAGAGAGAGAGAGGTGCGTGTAATGTCAGGATCGAGAAGGTTATGAGGTTGCGGATATGGGAGAGCGATAGTGTGTGTGCGATGAAGGGACACACAGATAGCGTCTGTTTACGTGTGATAGAGCTGGATAGGCCTCGACAGCACGGCTGGCTAGGGGTGGAAGGTTATGTGTGGTAGAAAGAGATAGTAGAGAGACAGATGAATGCTTGTTTCTTGCAAGAAGACCTAACTACATAGACGGGGGTAGCAAGAGGAAGAGAATGGCAGTGTGCCTTTTTGTCATGGTATGGAAGAGAGACCAAGAGACACGCATCGTGTGGAGAGGTGTGTGTGTTTCCAGAGAGAGAGAGGGAGGCGTGGACCTGAATAATGAGATGGGTGCTCATGTGTATGTTATAGGGAAGGAATTGTCTAGGTGGTAGTCTTATGATGGCGACCCAATCTTTCAATGAGAGTGGGGATAAGTATCGAGTTGGTGGATTTTTACGTTGACGATCTAGCTATATCGTACCCGGTGATACAAATCGACAATCGTTACTAAACAAATCTTCGATGGATGATGATCTTGTCGTATGCACAAAATCAACCTGAATAACGAGATGGAGTTCCTCCAAGCAACCGAAGAATCGGCTAGAACTAAGATAATGAAATCGTAATTGCCAATATGAAGTAATTAAGGATAATGGTGGGATTGCTGGTACTGAACAAAAGGCGGTAGTCCTACACACACCCCGCAAATGCAAATTATAGCGAAAATAAAACAATGTGTACACAACAACGTGAGTTCTAACGTAGAAAAAGGGTAGTAGCCTTATTTATATCTATAGACTATATTACTATATTTTTTATTTGTATAGTTATATCTATATCTATTCCACTCCCTTTGTTTGTAATTTACTCTGCCCATATATAGCTTTGACTGCATCTAAATTTTATAAAGCTTGACCGAATTTGGTGAAAACAATATGAACATTTACACTAACAAATTTACACGATGTGGAAATAAATGCAATGATGAATCAAATGATATATATTTGGTGGTGTATATGTTAATACTTTTTCCTACAAATTGTTGAAAGTATACAAAGTTTGACTTTAGAGAAACCCAATATGCGGAGTCAATGCGTGTATTTGCACGTACATGATATAAACCGTTGATTGATGTTGATCCAATGGTCCAGGTGGCTGCGATTCGGATCTACTATAAGTACCCATACATGTTCTTCTCGAATGACCAGCACGACAGTGTGATCGATCCACACAAGAAGCTCTAAATAAGACCTCCAGACGTGCCACGTGGCTTCATGGGTGCCCCCCACATCATATTATTCATACTACGTTGACTGAAATAAAGATAAATCACCCAAAACAAGATCTTCCCATTTTTTTGTTCCTACGATGCTGTGCCGTGCACGTACCTAGTTGTATAGTGGTAGTAGTAGTAGTAGTAGTACAAACTTCGTAGTAGGTGTAGTATGGAGTGCTCCTACTCTATCAACGAGTCCCATCTGACACCAAATTTCTTGGCTTCCGTGCTACAGCTAGATCTTCCCCTCCTTGTTTCTTTTTTCCAATGCGGCAGGTGGGGTGCGGTTTGCCGATAGTCGGTTTGCTCAATTGCGGTCCCACATCAAAGTGAAAATGCTAGGAAAAACGCCTTCCCTAGGTATGTGGCATGCCAGACGGGCCGTGGGGTACTCCCGATTCCCGGGCATGTGGGGGTGCGACGCGAACGCGGCAGGCCTATTCCTTTTACTAGCAATGTGCCCGTGCATTACAACGGATCCAAAGTAGAATAGTACTTGTTCACAAACTTGAAAGAAAACACTCTTGTTTTGATATACATATATACCACTAAAAATATATTACTTTTCACTCAAAATATATTTCTCAGGCTATTTTGATGAGGTGAGGGAGGGATGTGGTTGCTTTCAAGATAATAAGTGGTTTTCTGCACATTGAAGCAGAGAAGTGGGCTATTGTTGCAAAAATGCCACAACTTACCTCACAGCCGTTAGATGTAGATCTAATGGTCAGAAATGACAGATGGCAGACACACCACCATCACCAACTGAGTCTTTTATGGGAGTAGAGAAACATGTATAAATTGTAACATTTGGTTCTGCTCCTTGGCACGATCGATAGATAGAAATAACGATTGTTCCCTAAAAAAAGATAGAAATAACGATTGGAAACGCTAGGGCGGGGCTTTTCCCGCCAGATAAGCAGGGTAGTAGCTAGGTTGGCGCATCGTCGGTTTGGTCACATGCGGTCCCACATGTTGCAGTGATATAAATCCTAGCCAATGCGCGTTGACGGGGGGGGGGGGGGGGGGGGTGACAGTGTGGTATGCGACGGGGAAGGGACATGCTTCATGTACGTGTTCCAGTTTCTCGTTTTGAACTTGCGAACGCGACAGGCGTGCTGCACGAGTAGTTTTGAATTTATAGGTTTGGTCTCAGTTTTTGAATTTAGGAGTAGTTCATAGGTCGGGTCAAGCATCGAACGTAAATTACAAAGTTGATGGAAAAGGTAAGCACAACTTATAAATTGACGGTAGTTACAGTGATGCATATAATTGCCTCCAAATGTGAGCAAAGGGATCACAGATGTCTGTATTGACTGGAACAAGAATGCAATAGCACAATAAGAATTAAGGCCACGATGATGCAATCGCAGTGGTGGTTACAGGAGGCAAGAAGAAAGATGCATCCATCAACGTACGACCTCCTCCTCCTCGACTCAGTGCGCCGGGCCACCGACTGGCAGCTTAGGAGTGGCGGCTTTTGTGGCAAGGTCAAGGTGCTTCTCAACAAAGGCATCCAAGGCTTCTAGCTAGTTGACGAAGGCCAACATCGTAGCGTCCTCACTGGCCTTGTAGATACCTATGTACACGACTTCCTCGTACACATGGATGTGTAGGTCGATGAATTCTTGCAGGGCGAGGCACCTCGCGGCGAGCGCAACCTCTAGGTGGACATTCTTTGTTGCGTCGGCGAGAAGTCACAGGGCCACCAGTGCTTGAAAGAGGTTCTCGCCATGGGGGCCGATTAGGGTGGCAGGCAATGAGGAGCCCGGGCGCGCGGGCAAGAGGAGTACGGCGATGTCGTCCGCGAGCTTCTTGACGATGGTGAACTTGTTGATGGTGGCAACGATCATCTTGTCCAACTGAGAGTCGTAGCTGGCATCGACGATGGCCATGAACCAGCCGGTCGCCAACACCGTCTGGAGACGATCCTCGGTGCCATGCCGCAGGCCGGCATCATGGACCATCTGGCACAGCCGCTAGCCACTGGCCGCTCGTGCGCATCGCCGCCATGGGTCTGGAGTGAGCACTTTTGCGCTTAGTGTAGGTGCTTAGGTGCGTACGATGTGGTAGTTGCATTGGAATGGAGGGGCGCCTTTATATGAGTGCAAACTGCGTAGGATTCACATCGCGCTGCCTCTTTTCCCCGTCCTCCTCCCATTACTTCCCTCATGCATTCAGGATGCTAATTGAAGGAGGATGCATCATTGGCTGTTCAACATTTCGGGAACCGCTACCCTCTCCCTCGTCTGCATTAAAGCCGTATCGGGAACTGTCCTAGTTTACTAGTAGCTGTCAAATTGAATAGTATTGCACCGCCCGCTGCACGCCTGGTTGAACACGCCTCCTCGCCTCCATCAAACGCCTCCGTTAAACCCGCATGCAAATGAATGCAAACCAAGAAACCTACTCCGGCTACACGTCCGTTCATGAGCGGGCCGGAATTAAACGCAACGCCGGCCGAGCTCCTCCCATCCACCCTCAGTTTAAATGAGGCCAGACGCCGGCCAAGCTCCTACCGTCCACCCTCTATTGAAACGACGCCAGACAGCGGGCAAGAATCGCACCCCTCCGCCGCTCCCCCATATCCTCCTTCACCATTTTCTCCACTCTTCCGATGGCTTTCGAGGAGCCGTTCTCCGGCATACTACCCGTCTGGGTGGCCTGCCGAGCCCTCTAGATACGAGCATGGCCGCTTGGTGCTTCACCTACCTCGCTTGGCCCGACGGAG
Organism: Thinopyrum elongatum; assembly: GCA_011799875.1. Taxonomy (NCBI): domain Eukaryota; kingdom Viridiplantae; phylum Streptophyta; class Magnoliopsida; order Poales; family Poaceae; genus Thinopyrum; species Thinopyrum elongatum. The sequence continues at coordinate 175,963,112 of CM022300.1, forward strand.
CCAGTTGCCACCCCAAGCCGGCGCGTGGTTCAGCAACTCGCCGCTCCAGTTCAGCTCGATGAGGAGTGGCGAGTTGCTCCACGCTGGCACGGCGGCGAGCACGGCGGCACGGGCGTCATCGCTGCCGCGTGGTACCGCGCCACCAGTGTCTTCGGCCGCGCCTCCCGTGTCCGCGGTGGCCGCGCCTCCCGTGTCTGTGGGTGCGCCTCTCGTGCCTGCAGCAGCGCCATGCAGGCAGTGACAGAAGCCGGGTGCGCGGAGAGCGACGAGTCGGTGGCCAGCTTCTCCGTGTCCGCCGCCATCATAGAGGAGAAGTAGAACACGGGAGGCCGCCGCCGCTTGGGTCCCATGAAGGCCACCGCCGAGGCGACGACTGTGTATACATGTGGTTTCTTGGCTGCTTCGTTTCTTGCGAGGACCTTTGTCCACCCCGCAAGTGTCTGCCGAACATGAGGAAGACAAAGGGATCCGCGGGCAGCCATTTAGATTAGGTATTAATTATACCACGAGAGCCGAATTAGCACCGCTTAGTTCATGTAAATGTAATGAAATCAGTCATGTTTATACGAAGATCCGTCTTTTTTATACGAAATCCTTCATGGAATCAGTCCGTGTTTGCACGAATTTCCTCTGGTTGGTTAGAGTTGTGAAAATGTATGCCGTTGGCGTTGGATGTCGTCCTCCGCGGAAGGAAGCGGGAGGAAATTTGCCGGTTGCCGTTAGAGATGCTCTTATGCTGGAAATAATAGAGTCACATCCAATCCATTTGAGTTAATTGCGTGTATGATTCTCCCTCTATAAAAAGTTAATTGCATGTACAGTGTACATGACTTGCAGGGTGGCTACAGATTCATACAGAAAGTTAAAAAGAAACAAATCCATCCTTAATATTGTATTCTAAGTACTCTGTGGGTTCCACTGTCAGTACAATAGCGAAAGAAGTATATATTAAAAATATATATAATATAAAATCTAAAGTTTAGGACAGAATTCGAACTCAGGTCATCGCGTTGCGAGCATCCGGCGCTAACCAGTCCAGTAGATGTTCGTTGTGGACGATGCTGGAGATATATCTCTATGTCTACTCTTATAGTAGAAAACAGAGTTGGTGATGATGGTGTGCCTGCCATCCTGCAATATAGGCCGTCCGATTTATATCTGACGGATAGGAAGGAAACTATGGCAATTTTGCAAAAAGATACCCACACCCCTCTCCACATTTGCAAATAAGGCCTTCCCTCATCCATCCTTTTCTCTTACAAGATAAACTATTCATACAAATGCATCTTGATGTTCCGTGCAACGCACGGGCATCTTGCTAGTTTCTTTTTAAATAGTTACTGCGATAATTGGGTTGAAGTGATATATTTTATGTCTGCCCCGAATGATCTCAAATTCACGAGTAGTAACAAGGAAAAGGTTACCTTGTTAATTAACAGAAAATAGGGTGAAAACTATCACATGAGGCCGGTAAAAACAAGGCACACTGGGTTTAGTGTCATTGTCACTACAGCTGTGTGCGCGCGAGAAGTCTACATATCGAGGGGGCTACGGAGAGAAAAACGTATCGAGTGTGTGTGAGAGAGGCACAGAGACACAACTAGTGTGTGTGTGTGTGTGTGTGTGTTTGAGAGAGAAGCCAATTGATAGATTAAGATCGAGATCGAGTTGTCACCCTTCTACTGTCATTGTTGGGGGGGGGTGGGGAGGGGGGGGGGAGAAAGACATATCGACAGTGTGCGCGCGGTAGGGACAGAGGCACAACTAGCGAGTGTGTGTGTGTGTGTTTGAGAGAGAAGCCAGTAGATAGATTACTATCAAGATCGAGGTGCCACCCTACTCCTTCGGTGTCGGGTAGTGTGTGTATGTGTGTGTGTTTGAGAGAGAAGCCAGTAGATAGATTAGTATCAAGATCGAGGTGTCACCCTACTCCTTCAGTGTCAGGAAGTGTGTGTGTGTGGGTGGGGGGGGGGGTCAGTGACACTTAGATATAGGGAGGAGGAGTTTGTGTGATACATATCAATATTAAGGGATAGGTAGATAGCATGTGTGCGATGCATACTTAAAGTATCTCAGAGATAAACAAGCTGTGTGCATGCAAGTGCCAGAAAAAAATGAAGAGAGAAACAATGTCTACGCGCGCGCGCGTGTGTGTGTTTGTGTGTGGGAGAGAGAGAGAGGGCAATCTCAAAACAAAAGATACTCTGATGGAATCCCATTGTATGTATTCATATGGTTCCGGCACTCGAGTTAACCTTAGGCATATGTGTGTGAGACATAGTTATACTTTGAGACATTAGTGGCGGTGGGTGGGCGGAATTAAAGGGGTGGGCGTGTTAGACAGAGAGAGCGTGTGTGTTTCTGTGTGAGAGACTTGTAGGAAGGGGTAGAAAGACGAATTCTAACCTTGACGGAGGGAGAGAAATACACGAAGTGCGCGTGCATGTGATTCCGATGCCCACGGAGAAATGAGATATGTATGCGTGTGAGAGAGATTGCACAATTCATGCACGTATCACTATCTAGCGATCGTGGACGTGCATCACTTGAACATAAATCAATATCTACTTTGTATCATGGCCAATACAATATCGATTCAACGCTATAAAGATTGGACACTCACATATCACATTTTTTTCCAAATAATCCTTTTCAATTGTGCATGCCAAAGTTACAATGATGTTTCTTCAAACAACCACTGTAGCTATCATGTACATGCACCATTGTTAGTTTTGCATTCAAATTCATTAGTCTTGGATGATTTAAGGTTCTATTATGAAGTAATATATGTAATGTTCATATATGAATTCAACGGGTACGCAATTTATGAAATGGAGGCCATGTAATCATATGAGGTAACACTTTTAAGTAGCGGACTACAATATCCATTTCTTTTGTGGGACTACAATATCCATTTCTTTTTGTGCGCCTCTACAATAACACGTCAATGCATTATGTTTAAAGTAAATAACCAATGGCACTAAATTATATATTTACACGAGAAATACATAGGTTGAGCGTTTGATCCTTTTTTTTGTGAACGTGCCTCTACACCCATACGATTGGCCGTGCCCGTGTGAACGTCCAAGTTATCGGTGCATCATCCCGAGTTATTGTCTTTTTTTCTGGGGTGGACTTCATACCAGTTATTAACTGCTGATGTGTGCCCTGTGTACACAGTTTCGCATGACCTTCCCGCTAGCACTGTCCAAAATTAGTTGAAACTGGATACGAACGATCCCACGGGCGGCAAAATCTCCCACCTCCTTCTAAAATTTCCGCCACCTAGTCTTTAGCATGCGAAATTCCCCTTTTGTCCTTGGTGCACGGAGAACAATAGTTACAATACGGCCCTCATTTACATAATAGGTCGGGGCTGCTTTGGCAACTTTCGGTTCCCCCCACCACACGGCACCCCCATTTCCTCTCCCCCTCTCGCAAAAACAACTACTCCACAGCACCAGAGCATCTTACATCACACCGTCCGTACTTCATCGGCCTTTCTACCCCTCCCCTCTCGAAACCCTAGACTACTCATCCATCGGCGTACCAGAGCCCATTCACTACCAGCGGCATCCACCTCGCCGGATCTGCTTCTGCGACTGCATCTATCCCTCCCACCTCCCCTAGAAACAAGTAGACTGCTCATCCACCACTGTACCACAACCCATTCAGTGCAGGCCTTGTCCACGGCGCTGGATCTGCTTTGCCGGTACTCTCGTCAACCACAATGCATCTGCAGCGGCTCCTTCGTACTCCCCACCAGAGACGTTTCGTCCACACCCCTGGAGCCGCCCCACCGACGCCCCCGTCGACGGCCTCTGATCCTCTTCACCGACACCTTCCTCAACCCTATCGGAGCCGCTTCGCCGACACCATCCTCAACCCTACCGGAGTAGCTTCGCCTATACCATTCTCAACCCTACCGGGGCCGCTTTGCCAATGCACAAGTCCACGGCCTCAGATCCGCTTCGTCGCACCCTCGTCCAACCTACCGGAGCAGCTTCTGACGCCCCGTCCACGGCCGTAGATCCGCATCATCGACACCATCCTGAACCCAACCACCGGAGCAGCTTCACCGACGCCCTCGTCCACGGTCTCAGATCCACTTCGCCCACACCGTAGTCCACCCTACCGGAGCTGCTCCACAAACACCCTACTCGACGGTTCTAGATCTCCTTACCTGACCCCGACAGCCAGCGCAGCATCATCACCCTTGACGTTTCTAACCTGATTCCCACCGTCTTGCAAGATGCCAAGCACCCACCACGGCCTAGGTACTTGTCACCTTTAAACCCGTCCAGCATCACCTGCCCGATGTACTTCAAATATACTAATAGGTCGCTGTTACATGTTATGCAGGTGGCAAAAACTACAAGGACAATATTTCTTCTGGATCTAACAGCTTGGCCAACCAAGATCTTGGACTTAGGCATTGCTATGATCTTGTAAGTGCGTCTCTCTCTCTTGTATTGTTGTGTGCCTGCCAGCGTGCTTTGCTAGGATTTTTGACCAGTAATCCCTTTGTGCAGATGATGATTTCCACTACCGGCTACCAAATTAGAGATGTAGATGTCATACATGATACTCCCTCCGTTCCTAAATATAAGTCTTTCTAGAGATTCCACTATAGACTACATACAGAGCAAAATGAGTGAATCTACACTCGAAAATGCATCTATATACATCTGATGTGGTCCATACTAGAATCTCTACAAAGACATATATTTAGGAACAGAGGTAGTACATTACACAAAATCGTAGGTGGCATGTAGGAATTCCAGTGCACTACATTAGGCTCCCTTAGAGTGCCTGCTAGTCCAGTACACAGAGTCATGACTAGTTTATGCTATGCACACAATCGTTAATTGGTGGTTTAAATATGCGCAAGGGATATGCAATGTATTATCATGTAGAGATATATGAAATTAGCCGTGTCAACTTGCAGATAGGGTTACGCAATGAAAAAGTACAAGATGTATGTGGCAATTTCATGGAACATCGCAAAAAAGGAGAGGCAACGTTGAGCCTATACAGTGTGCTATGGTAGGTCACTCCAGCCCAGTTCTTTTGCAGGATTCTCCCATAATCTGCCCCTCTCTAGCTTCTCCTAGAATCTTTGACCCCCATTTGTTTTACAATCCTAACTAATTAGACTCTAACTAGATAGGATTGTAAAACAAATGGGTCTCAAAGATTCTGGGAGAATCTGGGTAGGGGTCAGATTCTGGGAGAATCTGGCAAAAGAACCGGGGCTCCATTGCAATCATCGTGACATGTTATTTATATGTCTGTTCTATTGGCCAAGTTTCTTAGGGACAATTATTTTGAGTTATCCTAAGAAAATAAGCACCTTTGAATATAAGCTCCAGATAATAAGCCAAACAGTTCTTTTCATTGCCTGCCTTTTCAGCTTATCTGTGGTATGATCAGTGAAAAGTCTAGATTGCATTATATTTTGTCATTTTGCTGCCCATATGAAAATTAATTTGACTTGCAAACATCAAAAATTGAACCCAGTGCAGTAATTAATATGATAGGAAAACATACCATCAATATTTGTTCAAAATGCAAATACAAAGACACCATCTACTTGGCACAATCTACTTTGGTCAATGTCTTCCATAGAGATCCCATTGCCTAATTTAAATGAAGAACACATGACCTAAATTTAAATTAAGAACCATTATTTATCGAAATTCGATGGTCCAAGTGGCTGGTTATTATCATATAGTAGCACCACCTGAAAGCATCATATAGCAGTAGCAGCTCATAGCAACTCATCATACATCAGCAGCTAGCAATTCATCATATACCAGTAGCAGCTCATAGCAATTCATCATATAGTAGCAGGAGGAGCAGCTCATAGCAATTCATCATATAGCAGCAGCAGGAGCAGCTTATAGCAACTCATCATATAGCAGTAGCAGCTCATAGCAATTCATCATATAGCAGCAACAGCTCATAGCAATGCATCATATAGTAGCAGCAGCAGCTCATAGCAATTCATCGTATAGCGGATCAGAATGAAAATTTGGCAAAAAATCAGAGGAGATCCTCACCTTGTTGGATGAGTGATCACCTACATTAAACTCACGCTTTTGTATCCTTTTGTCATGCCATATTTTAACTTTTCTTTGAACAACTTGGCATTCTCATAGGCTTGGGTTCTCCATTCATCAAGCGAGCTTATGTCAAATAACCTCTTCTCACCGGCTAGTTTAAAATCATAGTTGAGCTCTTCGATTGCCCAATAAGATTTGTGTTCTAGTTCAAGAGGCAAGTGACAAGCCTTCCCATAAACTATTTTATATGGAGACATACCCATTGGGTTCTTATAAGCAGTTCTATAAGCCCATAATGCATCATCAAGTTTCTTAGACCAATTCTTTCTAGATCTATTAACAGTCTTTTGCAAAATCAATTTAATCTCTCTATTGCTCAATTCTACTTGACCGCTAGACTGAGGATGATAAGGAGATGCAATTCTATGGTTAACATCATACTTAGCAAGCAATTTATGGAAAGCACCATGAATAAAATGTGAACCACCATTAGTCATTAAATATCTAGGGACTCCAAACCTTGGAAAAATAACTTCTTTAAGCATCTTAATAGAAGTGTTATGATTAGCACTACTAGTTGGAATAGCTTCTACCCACTTAGTAACGTAATCAACAGCAACTAAAATATGTGTATACCCATTAGAGGAAGGAAAAGGTCCCATATAATCAAAGCCACAAACATCGAATGGTTCAATAACAAGTGAATAATTCATAGGCATTTCCTGATGTCTACTAATATTACCAATTCTTTGACATTCATCACAAGACAAGACAAACTTACGAGCATCCTTGAAGAGAGTAGGCAAATAAAAACCAGATTGTAATACCTTGTGTGCAGTTCTATCTCCAGCGTGGTGTCCTCCGTAAGACTCGAAGTGGCACTTGCGTAGGATCTGTTCCTGTTCATGCTCAGGTACACAATGTCTAATAACACGATCTACTCCTTCTTTATAAAGGTGTGGGTCATCCCAAAAGTAATGTCTTAAATCATAGAAAAACTTTTTCTTTTGCTGGTATGTGAAACTAGGTGGTATAAATTTAGCAACAATGTAATTAGCATAATCAGCATGCCACGGAGTATTACGAGAAGCATTTATGACAGCTAATTGTTCATCAGGAAAGCTATCATCAATAGGCAGTGGGTTATCAAGAACATTTTCTAACCTAGACAAGTTGTCTGCAATGGGGTTCTCAGCTCCCTTTCTATCAATAATATGCAAATCAAATTCTTGTAGCAAGAGAACCCATCTAATAAGTCTAGGTTTAGCATCTTTCTTTTCCCTAAGATATTTAATAGCAGCATGATCAGTGTGAACCGTTACTTTGGAATCAACAATATAAGATTTGAACTTATCACAAGCAAAGATAACTGCTAAAAATTCTTTTTCAGTAGTAGCATAATTTCTTTGGGCGCTGTCTAGAGTTTTACTAGCATAATGAATAACATTCAATTTCTTATCAACTCTTTGCCCTAGAACAGCACCAACAGCATAATCACTAGCATCACACATAATTTCAAAGGGTAAATTCCAATCAGGCGGTTGAACAATAGGTGCTGAAATCAAGGCTTTCTTAAGTATTTCAAATGCTTCTACACAATCATCATAAAAAACAAAAGGAACATCTTTTTGCAAGAGATTGGTGAGAGGCCTAGAAATTTTTGAGAAGTCTTTAATAAACCTCCTATAGAAACCAGCATGACCAAGGAAACTTCTTATACCATTGATATCTTTAGGACACGACATCTTTTCAATAGCATCAACTTTAGCTTTATCAACTTCATTACCTCTTTCAGAAATTTTATGCCCCAAGACAATACCTTCATTAACCATAAAGTGGCACTTCTCCCAGTTCAAGACATGATTAGTTTCTTCACATCTCTGCAAAACTCGGTCAAGGTTGCTTAAGCAATCATCAAAAGAAGTTCCGTAAATGGAGAAATCATCCATGAAAACCTCAACAATCTTTTCACAAAAATCAGAGAATATAGCAGTCATACATCAGGTAGCAGGTGCATTGCATAAACCAAAAGGCATACGTCTATAAGCAAAGGTACCGAAAGGGCAAGTAAAAGTGGTCTTTTCCTGATCATCTTTTGACACAGGTATTTGAGAAAAACCAGAATAACCATCTAGAAAGCAAAAATGTGTATGTTTGGAAAGTCTTTCTAGCATTTGATCAATAAAAGGTAGAGGGTAGTGATCTTTTCTAGTAGCTTTATTTAATTTGTGAAAATCAATTACCATTCTATAACCTGTAACAATTCTTTGTGGGATCAATTCATTCTTATCATTAGGAACAACAGTAATACCTCCCTTCTTAGGGACACAATGAACGGGACTTACCCATCTACTATCAACAATAAGATAAATTATACTTGCCTCCAGAAGCTTTAGTATTTCATTTCTTACCACTTCTTTCATCTTAGGATTTAACCGTCGTTGGTGATCAACAACTGGTTTAGCATCATGCTCCACATTAATTTTATGCTGACATAGAGTGGGACTAATGCCCTTAAGATCATCAAGAGTATATCCAATAGCGGCACGGTGGTTCTTCAGAGTTTTCAATACTTTCTTTTCTTCATGCTCTGAAAGGTTAGCACTAATAATAACAAGATATATCTTCTTTTCATCAAGATAAGCATATTTCAAAGTATCAGGTAATTGTTTAAGCTCAAACACGGGATCTCCCTTGGGTGCAGGAGGATCCCCAAGGATTTCAACAGGCAAGTTGTGTTTCAAAATAGGCCCTTGATTAAAGAATATTTCATCTATTTCCCTTCTTTCATTCATAAACATATCACTTTCATGGTCTAGCAAATATTGTTCTAAAGGATCAGTAGGAGGCACGGCAATAGAAGCAAGACCAATAATTTCATCCTTACTAGGCAATTCTTTATCATGGGGTTGTCTACGAAATTTAGAGATATTAAAATCATGAGACATATCCCCTAAACCAATAGTAACAATATCTTTCTCGCAGTCTATCTTAGCATTAACGGTATTCAAGAAAGGTCTACCAAATATAATGGGACAAAAGTCATCTTGTGGGGAAGCAAGAACAAGAAAATCAGTAGGGTATTTCATTTTCCCACACAAGACTTCAACATCTCTAACAATCCCAATTGGTGATATAGTATCTCTATTGGCAAGCTTAATAGTAACATCAATATCCTCTATCTCAGCAGGTGCAATATCATTCATAATTTCTTTATATAAAGTAAAAGGAATTGCACTCACACTAGCACCCACATCACATAAGCCATGATAACAATGTCTCCTATTTTAACAGAAACAACCGGCATGCCAACAACAGGTCTATGTTTATCTTTAATATCCGGTTTAGCAATTCTAGCAGCTTCATCATAGAAATAAATAACATGCCCATCAATATTATCAACCAAGAGATCTTTAACCATAGCAATACTAGGTTCAACTTTGATTTGTTCAGGGGGTGTAGGTGTTCTAGTATAACTCTTACGAACCACAGTTGAAGCTTTAGCATGATCCTTTATTCTAACAGGAAAAGGTGGTTTCTCAATATAAGCAGTAGGAACAATAGGATCAACATTATAAGTAATAGTTTCTTCTTCAACTTTAATAGGTTCAACTACTTTAGCTTCAATGGGAGGATGATATTTAAACCACTTCTCCTTCGGGAGATCAACATGAGTAGCAAATGATTCACAGAAAGAAGCTACTATCTCAGAGTCAAGTCCATATTTAGTGCTAAAATCACGAAAAGCATCGGTGTCCATAAAAGATTTAACACAATCAAACTTAAGGTTTATACCTGACTCATTACCTTTGTCGAGTTCCCAATCTTTATAGTTGCGATTAATTCTTTCTAATAAATCCCATTTGAATTCAATATCCTTCTTCATAAAAGAACCAGTACAAGAAGTATCGAGCAATGATCGATCATTATGAGAAAGCCGAGCATAATTTTTTTGAATAATAATTTCTCTTGAGAGCTCATGATTGGGGCATGAATATAACATTGACTTAAGCCTCCCCCAAGCTTGAGCGATACTTTCTCCTTCACGAGGCCAAAAATTATATATATAATTCCGATCATGATGAACCAGATGCATAGGATAAAACTTGTGATGAAATTCCAATTTCAATCGGTTGTAGTTCCATGATCCAATATCATCACATAGCCTATACCATGTCAATGCCTTCTCCTTCAAAGATAAAGGGAAGACCTTCTTCTTGACTTCATTCCCGGGAAAACCTGCAAGCTTAAATAATCCACAAACTTCATCCACATAGATTAGATGCATATCAGGATGTAGTGTCCCATCCCCTGTATAAGGACGAGCTAGCAGTTTCTCTATCATACCCAAAGGAATTTCATAATAGATATTTTTAGTAGGTGTAGTAGGTTGAGGGGCAACTCTTCGCTCTTTCGGTCGGGGTGAAGATACCCTGAACAAACCCCTCAAAGGATTATTTTCCATACTAAAAAGTAACAGTAAATTTCAGCACACTATATAAATGTTTCCTTACCAAATTCCACTTACCAAAGGCGCTTCACTCCCCGGCAACGGAGCCAGAAAAGAGTCTTGATGACCCACAAGTATAGGAGATCTATTGTAGTCCTTTCGATAAGTAAGAGTGTCGAACCCAACGAGGAGCAGAAGGAAATGACAAGCGGTTTTCAGCAAGCTATTCTCTGCAAGCACTGAAATTATCGGTAATAGATAGTTGTGTGATAAGATAATTCGTAATGGGTAACAAGTAACAAAAGTAACTAAGGTGCAGAAAGGTGGCCCAATCCTTTTTGTAACAAAGGACAAGCCTGGACGAACTCTTATATAAAGCAAAGCGCTCCCGAGGACACATGGGAATTCTTGTCAAGCTAGTTTTCATCATGCTCATATGATTCGCGTTCGTTACTTTGATAATTTGATATGTGGGTGGACCAGTGCTTGGGTGCTGCCCTTCCTTGGACAAGCCTCCCACTTATGATTAACCCCTCTCGCAAGCATCCGCAACTACGAAAGAAGAATTAAGATAAATCTAACCATAGCATGAAACATATGGATCCAAATCAGCCCCTTATGAAGCAACGCATAAACTAGGGTTTAAGCTTCTGTCACTCTAGCAACCCATCATCTACTTATTACTTCCCAATTCCTTCCCCTAGGCCCAAATCATGGTGAAGCGTCATGTAGTCGATGTTCACATAACACCACTAGAGGAAAGACAACATACATCTCATCAAAATACCGAACGAATACCAAATTCACATGATTACTTATAACAAGACTTCTCCCATGTCCTCAGGAACAAATGTAACTACTCACAAAGCATATTCATGTTCATAATCAGAGGAGTATTAATTATCATTAAGGATCTGAACATATGATCTTCCACCGAATAAACGAACTAGCATCAACTACAAGGAGTAATCAACACTACTAGTAACCCACAGGTACCGATCTAAGGTTTTGAGACAAAGATCGGATACACGAGATGAACTAGGGTTTGAGAGGAGATGGTGCTGGTGAAGATGTTGATGGAGATTAACCCCCTCTCGATGAGAGGATCATTGGTGATGATGATGGCTTCGATTTCCCCCTCCCGGAGGGAAGTTTCCCCGGCAGAACAGCTCCGCCAGAGCCCTAGATTGGTTCTGCCCAGGTTCCGTCTCGAGACGACGGCGCTTCATCCCAAAAGCTTCCTTCTAATTTTTTCCAGGTCAAAACACACCATATAGCAGAAGATGGGCATCAAGGGCCTGCCAGGTGGCCCACAAGGCAGGGGGCGCGCCCAGGGGGGTAGGGCACGCCCTCCACCCTTGTGGATGGCTGGTGGCCCCCCTCTGGTGCTTTCTTTGCCCAATATTTTTTATTAATTCCAAAATGACTCTTCGTGAAGTTTCAGGACTTTTGGAGTTGTGCAGAATAGGTCTCTAATATTTGCTCCTTTTCCAGCCCAGAATTCCAGCTGCCGGCATTCTCCCTCTTCATGTAAACCTTGTAAAATAAGAGAGAAAAGGCATAAGTATTGTGCCATAATGCGTAATAACAACCCATAATGCAATAAATATCAACATAAAAGCATGATGCAAAATGGACGTATCAATGAGCTCATCCTTCAATAGCACCTCAATGCCACGGCCTGGGAGGAGGGGAGGGGGAACGAGGTGCCTTCTACCATAGTGGGGCATCGACCGTAGTTGTGCGGCGACCGCCGGAGTAGTGCGTTGGACGGACCACAGCGGAGCAGCTGCTGGAGACCATGAGAATGAGGGGCGGCGCCAGAGGGAGGAGCAGCCGGGGAGATTTAGCCCTACCCGCCAGCCATGTAGCCTAGCTGGACAGAGCATCGTCGAGGACCAGGCCAGATGGGACCAGTGGCGACGGCTCACTAGAGGAACCCTAATGCTGAAGGAGGGGATCGAGGTAGAGGGAAAGGGGAGAGGAGATGCAAGCGGGCAGGGCAATGAACGCTTGCGTGTTTGTTTTTACTTGAGGGTCAGGTGTGACGCGGGCGTGAGCAGTGGCATTTTGGGTGTAATATAGGCAGACAACAGAGTCATTTCACTATTCCCCTTCCCTTCAAATTTTAGTGAGCTTCTACCCAAAGCACCCCCCCTCCAAAGCAAAATAAGTTAAGCCCAAGCCCATAACTCAAAGATGACTTCTTTACATCTTTTATGGCTTATTTTGACAATAAGCTCTGAAAAGGTGGAATAGAACTAGCCCTTAACCTGCAATTCAATTGTGCGTGCAATGATGAATCACTCCTGCCTGCTATAGTGTACATTTAGGCATCATACATGGCATAACCTAATACATGTGCATTTCATTATAGAATCTGAAATATGCAATGTTAATGTTAGTTCATACGTTGCACATGTGTTTAAATGCCCCTTAAATCTGGTCAGTCAAGTGATGGTCTTTAAGCCTCCTTCTATGCTTCTTTTCTTGATATGTAAGATTTGCTCACACATCTATTCAATTGCTTGTTTGTATCAGCCAGCCATACTAGGACTGTTTGCTTTGATTACTTGCTGTTCTTGACCTAACAGAGCTTGTCAACGATTTAAACACTAAGGGCTGCTGTAGTGGGGGCTTGTATAACTCATACGTGACATAAAGGTTTGGCTGTACACTAAAGTAGGCTCTCCAAGAGTACCTGGAGATCCAGTTCAAAGGTATGCCTAGTTTTTACACAGTGCACACATAGTAAATGCTCATTTCATTGTGTGCAAGAGATGTGGCATGTTTCATTATGTGGTGTTGTTTTGTTATAAACTCATCCCTTTGTGTTGTTCACAGACTGGAAAGTATGCATATTTATCTTCCAAGGAGACCAGTAACTAGTTTGTGTCACCTTGTTGAGGGGGTCCAATGAAGATAAGATTGAGGATTTCCAAGTACAAGATGTTAGGAAGGAGCCTTGCAAGATAAGGAGGAGCAGCGCTGAGCCTGTTCAACCACTTATGGTAAGTCACTGTATTACAATTACCAGGACATCCTATTTGTCTGACATTGTGCTTGCGTAGGGTTCTTCACCTGTAACCCAGTCATTGGGCCATTGATTAAAAACCCCTCCGCTCACTACTATATGATGTTCTAACTTTTTTGTAAATCAGATGTATGTAAACACATTTTAATGTGTCTGCTCACTCATTATGGATGTAGTCTACTTTTAAATATCTAAAACATCTTACAGTAGTGAATAGTGTGAAACTGCTTCCTGCCATGGTAGAGTTGTCGATGTCATAACCAAACGCATATTCACATCATTAGCCTCCCTATCATCACTAGGATATTGATTACATACTAGTCGAGATACTTCATAGGGGGCAAACAATATTACATTACTTGTTCCTTTATATAGTAAATGTAGCTAGGCCATGGATGTTATTGAGGCATGCATGTATGCATGCTGCCAACTCAACAGTTCAATTGCTTGTTTGTTTCAGGCATAGTTAAATTGCTCTTTTCAATTGCTTTATTTGTCCTCAGTTAATGAGATGCCCAAACAATGATGCCTGATGTTGGGTACTTGTATAACTATTAGTTGACATAATTAAAGGCCTTACCATTTAATTACTCTGGCGAAGTGTGCCTGAAGCTTTGAAGTCTATTAACCAACTATTACTGCATGAGGCTCACAATCTAGTTTATACTAGGCTAATGATTGCATAGTTTTGCTTGCTGTAGTAGGTTTGTATGAATCCCTCTGCTATTCATTATGCTCCCTAAGACTTTAATTGAGCTACAGAATGGCCAACTGCTTGCTTTATATATATAATGTTCAGTAGCTGCGTGTGGTCTAAATTTGTAACTTGTCTGTGTTTTGGATTTGGCCCCAACATCATGCTCCTCTAGTGAGCTAAGAGAGATTTCTGTATGCGGGCTGCACAGACTACCATTTTTATAATTTTTAAAATATCACCTGCTTATGCTTCATGACGTGTAACATTATTGTTAGTCCTGTTTTGCCATGTACAAAATAGTCTGTCTTGCTCGCTTCACTGTTGTAACTATATTTTTCCCCTAGTCATGTGTACTTACAGAAATATTTCAGGATGAAGTGACATCAACACAAAGATCTGTGAGCAGTGCGGCATGGCTGTTACCAAATGATTATGGATTGGAATTGGAATGTGCTGATGTTCTCGAGCATCAACTAGAGGTGGCAAGACAACGTGTACATGATTCTCAATATGCAATCAACAAGTTGAGACTGGAGTTGCAGGTATTAGTTGCAGGAGTCAAAAAAATGAAATGAGACACTGAGGTAACCACGAAGGAATTGGAGATTTTGCAGACTAAAATTTGTGCTATCTGAATCCGGCCAATCCTATTTTCTGAAGAGATTATAGTTCAAATGGTAAGTTCTGTTGATGCGTGTCCATGATGTATGAGCTTTATTTGCCCAGTGTATGTAATTTTCTGTTTGTGTATGCTTTATTATCATTGGTGCCGAACTATAATGCCCAGTGGGTATAATATGCTGTAATTTCTTTATTGTATAGTGTAGGATTATTCTATGTTTCTATGCCTTAGTCTCTTTATTGTATAGTGTATGTTTTTTAGAGGCGATAGTATAGAGTAGGATAATTCTTTATATATGCTATATCGTTGAGATTTTAGAGGCGATAGTATAGAGTAGGATAATTCTTTATATATGCTATATCATTGAGACGGGGGCCAACATGCCCAAACATTACCTGGACGCCATCCGAACGAACAAACATGTGTAGTCAAAGCGGGCCTTAATTTGGCTGGTCAAATTAATATTTAGTGGATCCCAAATGATGTGGCCCACCGTAACATTAGGCCGAAAGCTCGATAGGGCCGTATAAATGGAACTGGCCCGCGGGCCTCTAGCAGGCCGAAATAAATGTCAATTTTGTCTCGGCCCTTTTACTTTACGGGCCAGTAAGAGGCCGAAAGTGTTTTGGGCTAGAAGAGGCCCAATTTGCAAACTAGGCTTTTAATAGGCCGAAAGTCGCGTCGGGCTGAAATTGTGCCCTGCGGAACATGGGCCGCTAATGGACACAAAATTAGGTTGCACAGTCAAAGGCCCAGCTGTTGTGCGGGCCGTTAACAGGCCGTAGGACAAAATGGGCTAGGAATTAGCCCATTTATCGAATGGGCCAAGGAAAGGCCTAAAGTTACAATGGGCTAGATGTTGGCCCAACTACAGAATGGGCCGAGAAAAGGCCGAAAGACGTACCAGGCCGTTGACAGGCTGGAACTGATGATGGGCTGCTAACATGCCGAAAGAAGGTCGGGCCATAATTGGGCCCAAGGATGTAGCGGGCCGTTAACGGGCTGGAACTGACGATGGGCTGGAAAATGTCAAATCTAGAATGGGCCTTTGATGGGCTGATTCTGTGTAACTTGTATGGGCCGTGCTTGTGAATGGGCCTGACTCAAGTAGGCCGCTAATGGGCCGGCCCGCTTATTTTGACAGGCTCGGCCTTTTAACCTAAACGGGCCACTGTTGGGCTGTGCCACATGTCGACGTACCATAGGCTCGTCCCGTCCACTCACTTGATGACATCTATCCCAACGCGGAGCTGACACGTGGATACTAAGGCGAATCCGAATTTTACGTGGAAAATCCCCATTGGTCCGGGCGGTTAACGGGTTATCGGATCGAAACCGGAACCCGATAGCTTAACGGCAACCCGTTACGGTGGATGCCACGTGTCGGTTACCCTTGATGAAAGCACTTCCATGACGCGCCATTTATCATCATGGAAGTGGACACTTCCATGATGATAATTTTGGTATTGTCATGGAACACTTCTACGACAGCACAGGTATGACTATCTTGTCAGATTTAGGGCTCCGCAGACCCAAAGAAGGTTCGAACTCTGGGGTGTGTGTGAAGAACTCAACCTATCCAACCAACCAACCTGTTGCCCTACATCCTAGCTGGATGGATCAAGAAAGGAGATGGCAGTTTACCCAGGTTCGGGCCACCTTGCGGTGTAAGAGCCTACTCCTGCTTTGTGGTGGATTTGCCTCACGAGGGGCTGTGGATGAACTAGTACAAGGGATGAACAAGCTCGCGAGGTCTGCTCTGGGGTGAGGGTGGAAAGGATCCGACCCCCCTCTATGGTGGTGGCTAACCTATACTTATAGAGGCCTCGGTCCTCTTCCTCCAAAACGAAGGCGGGAAGGGATCCCAGAGTGGCCAATTTGAAAGGGGACAAGTAGTACATCTTATCCTGACAAAAGGTGGTCTTCGCCTGCAAAGCTTCTGGTCGTGACGCCGCGGTGGGCTCGGTGATGACATCCGTCCTGCCGTCCTGGCGGTCTTGGTCTCATTGCACTGGAATGGAAACCTTTGCCTGATTCCTCAGGAACCCACGCCTGCGCTTGCTCCTTAGCACCAAAGAGGAAACCTGCTCCTCTGTGCCCGCTGGCGCCCGCCTGGCCTTGGTCGTCATGGCTTGTGTCACCGCAACCTCGTGAGGTTGGATACCTGCATAGAAATCTTCGCTCCTCAGGAGGCAGCCTGGAGAGGCCGCTCCCTCAGGAGGTCTTGGCGCTATCTGCCTCGCGAGGCTTGGCCCCTCGCGAGAGTCTTGTCTTGTTGGTGTTGAAACTGGGCCATACCAGGCCGTCGATGGAGCCACGCCGTGGGCTGCAGGAAAGCAAGTCTGGGTACCCCAGTTCCCAGAACACCGACAGTAGCCCTCGGGCCCAAGGCGCGCCCGGGCTTGGCTTCGAGGCGAAGCCAAAGGGCAAGGGCGAAGCGTCGTGGGCCCCAATTGCCTACGGACTGAGCCGACGCGTGGTGCTTGATGGGACATGCGCGTCGATGATATTCTTCAAGGTCTTCGGGGAGGATGGCCGACGTCTGGAGTGCTGCCCCAGGGGAGGCGATCGAGACGGTGACCCCCTCACAGGACGGCAAATCGGTGAGGCCCCTCACGGTGAACTTGTCCTTGGCCTTGTCCGTGATTCCTCCAGCAGTAGCGACGCCTCCTCCGAACCAAGCTTAAGCGGCGACGACAGCTACGAGCCGCCGCGCTGTCACGCTCGGGCTTGAGGGAGGAATGGCGCCGGCCAGGCATCATGGGCGACACCGCCTTGGTCGCGATCCTCAGGAGGTCCTTTCCTTTCGTTTCATTCCTGCGCAAAAGTCATGAAGGGCCCCGCGAGGGTGTGTAAAGATCATGACACTTTTGCCCTAATGTCAGCGTCCCCAACTTATGTTGTGTTTGCATCTCTCGCTTGGGTATGGTTCCCCCTTTTTATTCTCGCGGTATCTTAGTGCTCTACGCTGACAGGACCCAGTCCCCAGGCAAGCTTCAGCCGTCGCTGGTATGCCTGGTCGCGATGCCGTGATCAAGGCCAGGAGGTGAGTGGCCCGAGGTTCGGTAAGAGCCCCTGAGGCACGATGCTCAGGAGGTCCCCTTTGGCATGCAAGCGGCTCCCGAAGGACTGAAAGGGGAGTTCCCTTGCCCGAGCGAAATCACGAGAGACGAAACGCTGATTATGGGGTTCGCGCCCGGGTGTGCGAAGCGACTTATCTTGGCGAGACTGCGGTGGTTTCCTTGTCACGAGGGCGAGCTTCTTGTGCGACGTTAGGCTGCACCCTTCTCCTGATGGTGCCCCCCGCAGGGCTCCTACCGACTCCATCTCTCCCGCTCATCAGGGTGCTCTACGTCCTCGGGACTCGGCTCTCAAGCGAGGTTCGGCTGCCGCTGGTATGCCAGGTCGCGATGCCGTGGTCAAGGCCAGGGGGTGAGGGCTTGAGGGCCGGTAGGAGCCCCTGAGGTGCGGTGCTCAAGGCCCCCCCCCCTTTAACGTGCAAGCGACTTGCGCGAGAAAAGAGTGGCTGGCTCCGAGGGGGTACCTAGGAGGGGTTGTGCCCCATGGCACGTAGCGTAGTATCCTTCCGCGGTGGCGAGGTGTTGGTGAAGCTGCTCATGATCCTACCTCTGGAGGTTACCATCTCAGAGGCTCCAGCAGCAGAAGTCGAAAGCAGTGAGGACGGTGGCAGCGTTGTCGATGAGGGGCTTCCAACGAGCGGGCCAGGTGGCAGCAGTGGCGTTCCTTCATAGTTTTACCCTGCAACATTCACCATGCCTCGTGGAGGCGTCAGCCTTCTGTTTAAGCTTGTGGAACAATATGTGCTTGTAATAATTATTAGGACCCAGTGGTTTCCTTATTGTGCCAAGTTTCCTTTGTGCTTGCTTTTGTGCTTTGCGTCAGCAGGGCCTAGCCCCGCGCATACCGCGACTGCCATTGGGGCACCTGGATCACCAGGACAACACCAAGGGGCGAGGGGCTACATGACTAGTGAGGCCCCTGAGTCGCGATGCTCAGGAGGCCCCCCTTGACGTGCGAGCAGCCCTCATGAAGGAAACATGGACGCCGGGGTGTAAGACTTCGCGCTCTGCGTCGGCAGGGCCCAGCCCCGCGCATACCTCGACCGCCGTTGGGGTGTCCGGATCACCAGGACGACACCAAGGGGCGAGGGGCTACATGACTAGTGAGGCCCCTGAGTTGCAATGCTCAGGAGGTCCCCCTTGACGTGCGAGCAGCCCTCATACCTTTGACCACCAGCTTTCACCTGGGGGGAACGCAAGAAGACCAGGTACCCAGACCTGGTAGGGTAGCGTGTGCCAGGCGGGGCCTAAGCACAGCCCCGTGTCCAGCCCCCTCGCGTGATCCTCCCGAGGGGGAAGCTGTGGGGTGTTGCCGATCGTAGAGCCAAGAGGATATCCTGAGGTTGGTGCGGCCGCGAGGGCGCCCTCAGTTGTTTATTCACCAGCGCGGAGCATGGTGCTTCCACTTTATCATGGGCATAGCCGCTCCTCAGCCGTGTCGTCCGCCAGCAAGGAGCATGGGGCTTCCACTGGTACGTGGGTGGGAGTTCTCGCTGGGGGAGACTCTGGGGCATGTATAACCCCGTTCGTACGCGTGGCTAGCACGGCAGAACTGGAGGAGGTGTATCTGGGCACTCGTGAGCCAGCGCGGGACTCACGAGGCCCTACCTCAAGGCGGGTTGCGCCTAATTTTTGTGGCGTGGGGCGCGCGTAAGAAACCTGCGGGGCAATGGGGGGTCCTGCGCTGAATGCCCCTCCAGAGGTTATCGCATGAGAAGGCCAGACACCAATGACCCCAGGAGGTGGCGTGAATGGGGCCGGCCCGCCAGACAGAGCTCAGCCATTGGTTTTATCGATGCTGCAGGGACGGACCCGAGCACAGACGCCGTGCCAAGTCTTCTCATGCAACGATCCCATGGAAAAACAGCCGGCGCACGGCTCCCGCTGCGGCGAAGCGCCGAACTGCGGTTGTACGAACCAGGCCGTGCGCCCGCACTTGCCCACACGTGATTAGCTCATGCGAGAACAAGGCACCAAGGACCACGGGAGGTGACGCGCATGGGAGCTAGCCCGTGGGACATGGCTCGGTCGCTTGGGTTTATCGACGTTGCAGAACCCGAGCACAGACACCGTGCCAGTCCTTAATCATGAGGCGGTCGCGGGCGGATTCGTGAGGGTGCAGTGACATCATAGTGACAAAGCATCGGACAGGCAGTCGAGATACTTAGGAAACTCATGAAGGCAAAGCCAGTTCTGCCTGAGGATGACGTAGCCCGAGGGGCGCCCTCAGTTGAACAAACCAAAAAGTCACCTGGCACCATCGTTGTATAAGCGTTGAAGTAGCTGAAGACACGTACTGCAGAGATCGCTCCTCACGAGCCGACCAGCTCCTGAGCCTCGGGAGGCTCGCGAGGGTCCGTCACCTCCTCAGTCAGGACCGCCTGGCGCCGGGCCTCGTGAGCTGCCAGGATGCCCTGCATGTAGCGCTGGGATGTTGACACAGACGCGCAGCTCGCTACCCATGCCATGGGCGGCAGCTGCACTGGATGGCATGGGGCGACGCTCGCCACGCATGGCTCGTGCCTCCCGAAGCTCCTCGATTGCCTTGGTGATGAACTCCTGAGCGCCTGGCGCCCCGCGCCTTGCGCCTTGCTCACCGGGGCACGTGTCGAAGCATGCCCCCACGTGGTGCCCGAACACCTCCCTCGTGACGCTGGTCTGGTCAGACGCCCTCCAGACAAGAGCCCCCGAGCCCATCCTAAGGGGGGCGCTGGGCACGCCTTCCTATGTGAGAGGGAAGGGTCGCGTTCACCTTGCAAGCAAGCTGCTTGAAGATACGATGAGAGGCGGGAGTGTGAGCACCGCCTAGGATGCAGGCAATCGCACGCGGTTCCTAGAATCCCCTAGCCCCATCATCCTGGCGGTTGTCATTGTTTCTCCTTGGCGGCGGTGGCAGCGGAGGAAGGCCGGCGTTGCCCTGAGGACGGTCCTCGCGGGGCTGGTCACGCTAGGGGCCGTCGCGAGGCTGGCCCTGCCAGCGGTCCTCACGAGGCTGATCACGCCAGTCCTGGAGGGGGTCTCGGTTGTCCCAGCGGCCACCACCGCGGCCTCCTCCACAGCCGTAGGCATGGTCGTTGCACTCAGGGCAGCGGCCAAGGCGCCCATCGCGGATAGCCCTGAGCTCCTGGCAGTCGTTGGTGTTGTGGCTGTGGACGTTGTGGAAGACGCAGAACGGACGGCTGCCCCTGGAGGATTCGCTGTGGTCACAGCCGCGCTTCATTTCGGGCTCCGCGGCCAGCATGACGGGGCTCTTACGCTTCGCTTCCTTAGCCTTGGCCTTCTTGTCTTCAGGATCGACCTCCGGAAGCTCCAGGAGGGAGAGGCGACCTTCCTCGGCCCTCGCGCATTTGGCTGCCATGTTGAACATCTCTAGAGCCGAACACAAGTCCTCGTGGATGGCGAGCTCCTCCTTCATCTTGACGTCCCAGACGGCATCAGAGAACGCCGTGATGATGGCCTCGTCCGACACCTTTGGGATCTTGAGGCGAACATTGGTGAAGCGCTATATGTACTTGTGCAAGGTTTCGCCTGGCTGCTGCTTGATGCATTGCAGGTCGCCTACTGCTGGAGCACGGTCGCGAGTGCCTTGGAAGTTGGCAATGAAGCGCTCGTAGAGCTCGTCCCAGCAGGAGATCGACCCCACCGGAATGTTCAGAAGCCAAGAGCGCGCGCCGTCCTTGAGGGCCATAGGGAACCAGTTCGCCATGACCTTCTCATAGCCGTTCGCTGCCTCGATGCTTAGCTCATAGAGCTGGAGGAACTCAGCGGGGTCAGGGCTGCCATCGTAGCACGGAGGCAGATCCGGCTTGAACTTGCCGGGCGAGACGACGCGGCGTAGCTCCGGGGTGAAAGCACGGCACCCTGCCATACTCACAGGGGTCAGCCGCAGGGGAGGAGCCTGATCTTGATGCCCATGCGCTGCTGCCTCTGCGGTGCGCGGTCTTGACGCGGCGGTGCTGGAAGCGCACGCGCTTCTCCTTGGCGCTGCTGCACCACCTGTCAGCTTTCTTCATCGCGCGCCAGCGCTCTGTGCGACGGGTCGCGCTGGGGAGCCTCATGCCTCGGCTCGGGGCCCACGCCGTGCAGAGGAGGGGGAGGAGGCGCGCCGTGAGCCACGTCGCCCGTCAGGGACGGCAGAGGGCGAAGCGAACGAGACGGTGCAGGGGCCTCACCAGCGGCATTGACGAGTTCGGCGATGCGGGCTAGCCAGTCATCATAGAGGTCGTTGGCCGGACGATATCCCAGAAGCTCACGCGCCATGTGTAGCGCATACTGCGCGTTCGCCGGCACACGACGGCCATGAGAAGACGACGCCGTGGCTGGAGTGGGTGATGGAGTCGCGGTGCGGCCGTCGCGCTGCACGGACGGTGGCAGCCACGGGTCCTGCTGTTCGCGGGCAGTAGGGTCGGTGGCGGCGTTAGCCACGGGGGATGCAGAGCGGCGAGGGGCGCCGTTGCCCGCGGGTGCCGTCTAGGCGACACGAGCGGCCCTACGCTCAGCTCAAACACGGCAAGTGTCGGCCATTGGAACGGCGAAACGGCGGCGGAGCGAGTGGTGGGAGAGAAGCTTCAACACGCCCCTACCTGGCGTGCCAAATGTCGGATTCAGGGCTCCACACACCCAAAGAAGGTTCGAACTCTGGGGCGTGTGTGAAGAACTCAACCTATCCAACCAACCAACCAACCAACCCGTCGCCCTACAGCCTATCTCGATGGATCAAGGAAGACAACGGCAGTTTACCCAGGTTCGGGCCACCTTGCGGTGTAAGACCCTACTCCTACTTTGTGGTGGATTTGCCTCATGAGGGGCTGTGGATGAACTAGTACAAGGGATGAACAAGCTCGCGAGGTCTGCTCTGGGGTGAGGGTGGAAAGGATCCGATCCCTCCAGACCATGAGCCCCCTCCCCAATTTGCCACCTCGGTCGCAGCTCCGCAGCCATCTTCGAGCAGTCTGTCGTTGGTTCTCGCCCAACCTAGGCTGGGAGCCCCCGGCTCGTCCGCGGCAATGGGCGCAGATCTTGACGAGGAGAACCAGTGCATCATAGCGCCACTATCCTAGCGAGTTGAAGAAGCTGATGATTCTGTCAGCACAGTCATGGACCTGTCCTTCCTGGAGTCCGTGGCGGCAGGCATCAAGGAGATGCAGAACCGGTACGACCAGAAGTGGCAGGCACTCAAGGAGCAGTGTAACTCTGCCAACAGCATGGATCAGAAGCTGAGGGACAAGGGTAGCGAGCTGCGTGACTGGC
The DNA here is from genome assembly GCA_011799875.1 of Thinopyrum elongatum. Lineage (NCBI taxonomy): Eukaryota > Viridiplantae > Streptophyta > Magnoliopsida > Poales > Poaceae > Thinopyrum > Thinopyrum elongatum. The sequence goes on from CM022300.1 coordinate 175,986,310, forward strand.
ATCGCAAGCAATTCCAAGTCCTTATGCGGCAACAGGAGATGATCACCATGGCGAAGGAGGATGTCGCCGCCCGGGAAGCCCACTTGGCGGAACGTACAGCGCTCCTGAATGCCAGGGAGAAGGATGTTTCTTCCCGGGAAGAGAACCTCGAGGCCACTCTTCGCGGCAAGGACGGAGAACTGGAGGCCCTTGTCCAGCAACATACCAAGGAGCTAGAGGACAAGCACAAGGCGGCCCCGGACGCGCTCACCCTTGATTCCACTGCTTAGCTAAAAAAGGTCGCCAATGAACTTTCCACTGCATCCACTGCCAAAGCCGATCTCGATCAACAAGTGGCCAAACTGAAAGAGGAGCTTGCCGGGAGTGCCAAGGAAGCTATGTCCCTTAAAGAGGAGGCGCAGAAGGTGGGGATTCTCCTGAGAGAGGTGCAATCGCAACTCTTCTCTAAGGGCCAGGCCCTTGATGCCGCCAATGGCACCATCACCGACATGAAGGCGAGGATCAGTACTTTGGAGAGCAAGCTTGAGTCTGCCGGGGTTCATGAGAAGCAGCTGACAAGGGACTTGGAAAATACGAAGATCCTTCAGAAGGACTCAGAGGACAAATTGGCGAACCAGGTCCAGCAGCGCGATCTTTGGATCAAGAACCTAGTCGACATTGCCGAGCACCTCACTACCCAGATCGCAACGATGGGCATGAAGGGTCCAGTCTTCTCAGTTGGCGGGCATGAGTCCCCAAGCATCAAGCTGGCGCTCTTCTTCGATGGGTTGATTGGAGGGCTGAAGGTCCATGAGGAGGGAAGAGCCGCTCACTTTGCAAATGAGTCCCGGAGGCTTGCCCGTAACACCCTCTTCATGGTCTTGAGCAACATTGCCTACCGCCACTCGGATCTCAACCTCGCAGATGGCTTCAGGAAGTTGCCGGCAGGCGCTGATGTTTCTGCTGTCGAGGAGAAGGCTGCCCCTTTCACCGACAAGGTGCTCTCCATCCCCAGGGCTCCATAAGGCCGCCAAGCACGGCCCTGAACCATTCACATTGCTGCATTGTCCTGTAACAAAACATTATTCATGTTTCGTGTTTAGATCTAGTATCACTTTTGTTTGTGTCGAACTGGTGTTTTTAACTAATTTTGAATGCATGCTATCCCTCTCACGTTTTATTCATGAATGTTCGTATGGCTAGTTTCTTCTTATGTGCTTTGGTTGCCCGCCGGCAGCATACTGCCGTGATTGCTGCGAGGAACAGGTCCTTAGCATTCAGCTAGCGAAGTTATGCCCCGGCAGGTTCTTCCCCTAGGAGTCTTTGATGCAGCCACCCGTTCCGTGAGCAGGCTCGAAACAGAGTGAGGGCGTAGACAAATCCGATAGGGTGCCATCACACGAAAGACTTGACCATACGAAAAACATTGGTGGTCCGAGGGATAAGCAAATGCAAACTTCGGAGAAAGAGCTAATGAGCAAGTCGACTTAGCTTTTCGTTCGCGCCTCCCTCCCTTCCTGGCTGCTGTCATTCGTCGCATCCATACGTCCTGGGAGGGGATGACACTCCACGAGCTATTTATGGATCCCCAGCAAGGGCCGGAGGGGACCACAAACCTTTCGCGGTTGATAATGCTCGACGCAAGGCCGGGCCGGTTTCGCTCTCCTCCCCTTTACACTTTCAATGATCTTACGGCAGTAGGCACAAAGGTCATGCTAGAGTGGACGGCCTTGCCGGAGCATGCTTGCCGGGGCGTCAATCAACGGATTTGCACCGGCGTTCTACTCAGGGTTTTCCCTTAGCAGGGTAAATGCTTGTCACAACCCTAGAATATTTGCCTGCAATAGTTGCATTTCCATCCATGCATCATGTCTAAGTTTAAATGAATTTGAAATAGGGGTGATCAATCCCTAGCACCAAAAGAACTCAACTAGGTTCAACTTAAAAATATTTTCAATGAACCCAAAGTGCCTCAAGAAAAGTTCATGATTTTTGGTTAAGGTAGAAACCTCTGTCAAAAGTGATGAATACATTTCTAGGACATTTTTGGATTTTTGAATTAACTCATATTGCATTTGAGTTGGAGCAAATAAATCCTATAATTATTTTCATTGCTCCAATGATTCTGAAACATTTTGTGGAGCTTTGGAATAATCCATATTGCATCTACAATAAATCTCAGAAGCTACAAAAAAAGCATTTGGTTAGCAAACCATATTCAAAACAGAGAAACAAAATAGAAAACAGAAAATAAAAAGAGAGGGAAAGCTTACCTAGGCCACTTACCTGGCGGCCCAGCAGGCCAGCCCAGCTGACTGGCCCCTGCCAGTCATCCTCTTCCTCTCACCAGGAGGACAGGGCACGCGCCGGCCACGCGCCCGGCCACCTCCAAGCAGCCTGGCTGCCCCCCTCCTCCCTGTGGATGCCCTGGACGTCGACACGCACCCCCCGGACTCTCTCACTCTCTCTCGCTCTCACCCCTCCCCTGGATCCCTCTCTCTCTCTCAACCGAATGCGCCGCCGCCGCCGACGAGCACCACCACGGCCATCGCCTCTCCCTCGTCCTCTCGAGCAGTCCAGAAGCTCCGCTGTGTCATCCTTGACCTCCTCGCTGAGCTATGCAACACCAGACTCCCTGAAGCCTCGCCAATGACGCCGTTTCCGACCTCGGGTGCCGGTGATCCCCGCCGTCGTTTCGCCGGACCCCGTGCCTCCCCTGCCTCACCAGCAGCACCAGAAGAACCATGGTGAGCCGCTGTATCATTACGCCCATGCCCAATCACCAAATTCGCCCCCTAGCCACATCAACCACCGGAGCCGAGTGCTCCCCGCCGCCGGCCATGTCGCCGCTGCGGTTACAACACCCGCACGTCGCATCAGAGCACGTAGGCGTGCTCAGCGCTTCCTCAGGAAGCCGCAGACCCCACCAGTTCATCTCGAAACGCGCCGTAGCGCCTAACCCATCGGTGCCCGAGCTTCGGCCGCTGCCACGAGCTCGAGTCCAGCGAGCTCGCTCCACCCTGGCTCCTCCCGCTCGCACCGTTCGACGCGGCCGGGCCTCCTCGTCACGTAGATGGCCTTGGCCGTCAGTTTGGTCGCCGGAGGGCCAAACCCGAGCCCTCCGCCGCGCCTGCTGTCGCCGGCGTCAAGCCGCCGGCGTGTTAGGCCCTGTTGACCAGGGGTTTGACCTCCCCTGGGTCAATGACAGGTGGGGCCAGCCCCCTGGTAAGTTAGTTTAGTTTATGTTCTAAACTTAATTAGCCACTGTTTCACTGACGTGTGGGCCCCACACGTCAGGTTTGACCCAGGCAGCCCCGTTGACCTACTGACATCAGCATGAGGTCATGCTGACGCAGTAAATATTTTCTGAGATTTTAAATAATTCAGAAATGATTTATTTAATTCAGAAAATGTCCTTAATTTCTAAAAATCATAGAAAATAATCTATAACTCAGATTGAAAAGATTTATATATGAAAAATTATCAGAAAAATCCAATCTATCCATTGGTACTGGTTTCATGCATGACAAAGCAACTTAACCTTGCTGTATAGATCAAAACATGGTAATGCACTTTGGAAATTCATAGTTTGAATTTGAATTTGAACCCTTGGTTCAAATAAGCTCAAACCCCCTAGTTTTAGTTGCATTAGCTTAATACACTCATTTTGCCATGACATGACCATGCATCATATTGTTGCATTGCATTGATTGTATTTCCTCTCTATTGCCGGTAATTGTTCCCCCTCAGTAGACGTGGTTCCGACGATGAGATCGATGACACCGATGAAGAGCTATTATTATCTTCAGAAGCGCCAAGCAAGCAAAACCCCTTGATCACTCCGATACAATCCCACTCTCTCACTCCTGCTCTCTTTTACTGCATTAGGACAACAACAATTCAACTATTACATGCTGCGGTAGTTGAACCCCTTTTCCTCTGCATGACCTGTCTTTGCCACAGTAAATAGTTGAAACCCACTAGCATGAGTAGGAGTTGTTTGAGCCATGATGTGCCTACTCATTTATGCTTGCTTGTATGCATGCTATGCTTAGAGTTGCGTCAGGTCTGATTCATCTGGGATGGATTGGAATGGTGTGAACATGTCCTACTATTCACAGCTAAGTGTGTGAACACGATTTGGTAAAGGTAGCGATGAGAGGCCATGTAGGAGTACATGGTGGGTTGTCTCATTGAAACCGTCCTCAGGAACTGAGTTCTGTGTTTGTGATCCAAGAACAACTACTATCACACGTTGGTCCCTGAAATATGACCCCGCTCGACTTATTAACCCCCCTATCCTCTGTTGTCGGTGCAACAAACCCTGGGTCTGTTGCCCAGACTATGCACAGGCACGGGGACGAGATTGAAGCACCAACCCAAGTCAGAATACAAGGGACCGAGAGGTTCAAAGGACTAACATGCAGATCAGAGGGACCAAGATCAAGCCAAAGAAGCAAGGCGCCATCAAGAGAAGGGCCTCCTTTGCCGGGCAAGCGAGCTCGGCAAGGGGCAAGGCCACCCCCAGAAGATGACGTCCAAGACGTCCCAGCAGGGCCTGCCATGGTGCACGAAGGCAAAACCACCTCACCAACTACTCCACCACGACCCATGTTGTTGATCAATGCAGTGTCGAACCGTAGAGTGACTAAGTGGCAGCCATTCACCACATGGCAGCCTCTCCCTACAGGAAACACCTGCAGATGACACCCGTCATGCGATGTGCCAAGCGAGCAGGCATGGAGCTGGCGAGATAGCCCGGCAAGCCTTGCCGGGTAACCAATGATGTGACGTTGAACGGTGCATTTAATGCACCCTGTCAGCCCGCAGAGTTAGGTATGATAGCACTGTTTGCTATCTCATCAGTGCATAATGACTGTTTTGCCATTGTGGTGACCCCTTAATCTATAAAAGGAGGCCCATGGCAACCGTAGAGAGGGTTAGAAGGTTGGATAACTCAGACCCCCATACGCGCGTAGCCACTGTCGCCCTGAGGCAACCCTTGCCGGGCAAGTGTGCTATGCTCCACCACCACCTTTCCACCATCAATCCACCAAAGCAGGAGTAGGGTTTTATGCCTCACGGCGGCCCGAACCTGGGTAAAAATGCCTGTGTGATCTCTGTCGTGCTGCCACACACTCGTCTGCTCTTTGTGCAACGCGACGCCCCCTGCCGAACCAGCAAGGGGCCTCCTGGTCCCATAGGTGGCCGTGGTTTCCCGCGACATCTTTGGTGCACCAGGTAGGCGGACCGCTTGCGCGAACCTGAAGGCGTGTGTAGCGCGTCACCTTCATTACCATCAGCATCATCGACGACGCCATCGACCATGGCGCCCAAGAAGAAACCCGGTTCATCGGCTCGTCCTTCCACCTCGAAGGCTCCGCCGCACGCGGCCTCTAACGCTGTAGGGGGTGCGGAGACACGCGAGGACGTGGACGCTGCTGGGGATGTGGTCGGAGCAGGCGGCGCCGTCACCACTTCCCCCGCGGCCGACGCAGGAGCAGGAGACATCGGAGGAGAGCAGCATCGGCAACATCCCGACGGCCACGCTCCACAAAGTCTGAGTGAAGGGGTTACTCCATCTGCGCCCCTTCCGCCCGCCGACGGGCACAACCATAGCAACGGCGCTCGGGCCGTGGCGAATCGCCGCCCTCCGACCGCTCCCACCACGGGTGCAGTCGCAGCGCGTGCACCTCCCCCGGGACAGGTTGACCAAGCCGCTACGCCCGACGGAGCCACTGGCCCTCGAGCGCCTTCGCCGCACCACCCTGCCATCCAGGTGGACACCCCGCAGCAGCGGGGGCGCAGTGCTGCCACCACTGGCACCATCAGGAGCCGAGCGACGGTGCGATCGACTTCATCATCACCCATGCCAAGTACAGCCTCGGAGGCCATGGTGCGGGCTCAGCTGCTGCTGAGATTTCCGCCATCGGCCGAGCAAATGGACGAATGGTGTGCCACCATTCAAAGTCTGCTCGGTTTCGCCGAATCTGGGGGCTCACGGGGAGCTGGCCCACCACGGCCGCCCCATGCGACAGCAATGCCTCATGCTGCTGACCGTACAAAAGGGGCCATCCCCACGGTGCAGTCCCCGCCACGGTAGCCAGCGCAAGCGCAACAGAATCAAGACCCCGACGACGTCTCGATGGCCTCTTCTGACCTTCGATCGTGTCCAGGCCAATGACGAGCCCCGGAGAATAGGCGGAGAGGAGACACGCGCGCCGTTGTCGAGCAACACCGTGATGACCTCCGTCGGACCCATGGGTGCGGCAGCCCCGACGTCGACGAGCCCGCGCTCGGTATTGGCGGGTGCCTACCTTTCGAGGTTGGCTGCCCTGCCTTTACCCGTGAGCTGCGGCAAGTCCATTGGCCGTCCATTCGCACGTTCAAGCCAGAGATACCTGAGAAGTACGATGGGAGGCTAAACCCAGCAGAGTTCCTAAGCATCTACACCATCACTGTTCAGGCTACCGGGGGAAGAGATGAGAAGGTGTTCGCCAACTACTTTCCTTTGGCCCTCAAGTCCAATGTGAGGTCTTGGCTGATGCACCTGCCGGAGAACTCCATTTCGTCATGGGCAGACCTGTGCCATGAGTTCATCGGTGCCTTCACCGGTGGCCACCAAGAGCCGGGCCGACCCAGTGACTTGCAACTTCTCCAACAGAAGGAAGGAGAGTCCCTCCGTAAGTATTTACAGAGATTCAGCAAAGTCCATAGAAATATCCCAAATATCCATCCGGTAGCCGTGATAGCCGCCTTCCAGTCCAATGTGCGCAACCGCCGGATTCGTTCCAAGATGAACGTGCGGTTGCCCAAGACTGTGAAGGAACTCTACACGTTGGTGGATAAGTGTGCTCGGATGGAGGAGGGAAGAAAGTTGCCCGGAGAGGAAGATTGCACCAATATTGATTCAGAGGATGAGGATGAATCAACCAGTCAGAAGAAGAGCAAGAAGCGAAGTAAGAAGTGAAGGGATAAGGCATTAATGACTATTGAAGGATCGGGTACGCCTAGTACCGGCAAGAAGGCCAAAGCTGAGGCCCCCGGCAAGGAAGCTGCCGTGTGCACTGACTGCCAGGAAGCCGCTACTGCCAAGAAAGCCGGGAAAGTTGATGGGCCGTATTGCAAGATTCATCGGACCAAGGGCCACGACCTTCAAGAATGTTATTAGGTTGAGCAGCTTGTCAAAAGACAGAAAGCAGAGTATGAGAAGTCTGACAAGGAAAAAGGTCAGAATGTTGCTGGCGGCAAGGGCCGAGGTGGTGAAGTAAATCGCCCCGGCAAACCCTTTCGGAACCAAGTAAAACCCGCCAGAGGTCGAGAGAAGGAAGCCTGTGGTGATGAGAGTGATGGAGGGGATGAAGAGGAAACCAGTGAGCAAGAGTTTCAGAAGGCCACCGATGCCCTGTGCATTGACGGGGGTGCATTTCTGCACACCTCTCACCGCCAACTCAAGCGGTGGGCACGAGAAGTCAATGCCGTGGAGCCAGCGCCCGAGGCCCGGAAGCCACTCAAGTGGTCCCGTACGCCCATCATCTTTGATGAGGAGGATCATCCTAGCCGTACCACTGCGGTAGGGTGTTTGCCATTTTTGGTCTCCCCAACAATCCGCAACCTCAAGGTCACGAAGATGTTGGTGGACGGCGGGGCCGGGTTGAATCTGATTTCCCCAGCAGTTATCAGCAAGCTTCAGATAGCAGAGGAAGAGCTGGAGGTTACCGGCATGTTTCAAGGAGTTAATCCCGGCAGGAGCCATCCTAAGGGAAAGATCACGTTGCCGGTAATGTTTGGGGGAGAACTGAACTACCGGACTGAGAGGATTATGTTTGATGTGGTTGATCTCCCCCTGCCATACAATGGGATTCTTGGACGCCCGGCCCTGGCTAAGTTCATGGCAGCATCTCACTATGCCTACAACACCTTGAAGATGCCTGGGCCACTGGGTGTCATCACCATCCCATTAGATGAGAAGGATGCAATCATTTGTGTGGACAAGATGTACCGGGATGCGGTCGGAGCAGAGGCAGTGGTAGCAGCAGCTCCCGCTAAGGAAAGCAAAGGAAAGAAGAGGGATTGCAGGGACTCCGGAAAAGAGTCCGGGAAGCGTGCCCCCACCGAGTGCACGGCACCCGTTGACGACGTGCCAGAGTGTTCCAATGGCAAGAGATCCAAGGTCGCTGCACCCCAAGTGAAGAAGGTCCCCGCAGGGCTGGCTGGCGTTGATGGTACTTTCACTATCAGCGCCACCCTCGATGACAAATAGGAAAGCGCTCTCGTTGCCTTCCTGCGAGCGAATATCGATGTGTTTGCCTGGCAACCATCTGATATCCCCGGTGTTCCCAGGGAGGTAATCGAGCACCACCTTGGAGAGGCAGCAGTTCATTGCAGAAGAGATCAAGAAACTAGAGGTAGCTGGATTGGTTAGAGGAGTACTGCATCCCACGTGGTTGGCAAACCCAGTGGTAGTCCAGAAGACTAACGGGAAGTGGAGGCTTTGCATAGATTTCACAGATCTCAATAAGGCTTGCCCGAAGGACCCGTTTCCCTTGCTGCGTATCGATCAGATTGTGGATTCCACTTCAGGTTGTGATTTGCTCTCCTTTCTGGGTGCATATTCTGGGTATCACCGGATCTTCATGTCCAAGGAAGACAAAGAGAAGACGTCGTTCATCACTCCATGTGGTACGTACTGTTTTGTCCGCATGCCATTCGGATTAAAGAGTGCCGGGTCCACTTTTGCAAGGGCAGTCCAGATTGGTTTTGAGCCACAGTTGCACAGAAACATAGAAGCCTATGTGGATGATATTGTGGTCAAGACCAAGGATAGGGCCACCCTTATTCAAGATTTGGAGGAGATGTTTGCTAATCTGCGCAAAATCAATTTGAAGCTCAACCCGGGGAAGTGTGTATTTGGTGTTCCCTCTGGCAAGTTGCTTGGGTTCTTTGTATCCCATCGCGGGATCGAAGCCAATCCCGACGAGATCAAGGCTATCAAGCAGATCCAAGCACCAAGGACAGCTAAGGATGTGAGGCGCCTGACAGGATGCGTTGCCGCGCTAAGCAGATTCATCTCCAAGTCTGCTGAGCGCGCCCTGCCGTTCTTCAAAATTTTGAAGAAGGCAGGACCCATGAAGTGGACCCCGGAAGCAGATGCAGCTTTGCAGGAGTTGAAGGCCTACTTGTCCTCCATGCCTACCTTGGTCGCTCCCAAACCCCAGGAGCTGTTGCTGCTGTACCTAGCGGCAACCAACCAAGTAGTCAGTGCAGCTTTGGTAGCGCAGCGAGAAGTGGATGAGGCAGAGAGTTAGCAGAGATTGGCAGAGTCAGAGAAGGATCAGGACAGCAATGAGCACGACAACGAGAGCAACCCCAAGGACGCGGCAAGGAAGAAAGTGGTGCACCGCCCAGTGTACTTCGTCAACTCCTTATTACAGGGGGCTAGATCGAGGTACTCTGGTGTGCAAAGTTGATTTTTGGTCTCATCATGGCCTCAAGGAAATTGCGCCACTACTTCCAAGCCCATGAGATCATGGTTGTCACTCGTTTCTGGTTGCAACGGATACTCCAAAACCCTGAGGCTACCGGCAAAATAATGGAGTGGGCTTTGGAGTTACCCAGTTTTGGTTTGAAGTTTGAAAGCACGTCAACTATTCAGAGCAGACATTGGTAGAGTTTATTGCAGAATGGACGCCAACCCTTGATGAGGAAGTGACGGAGACAGCTATCCCCGGCAAGGAATCGCCCCAAGAATGGATTATGTATTTTGATGGTGCTTTTTCCCTACAAGGTGCAGGAGCTGGCATGCTTCTTGTTGCCCCCTCCGGGGAGCACTTGAGGTACGTCGTCCAAATGCATTTTGCCCGGGAAGAAGCAACCAACAATACAATAGAATATGAAGGGCTCCTTGCCGGGCTCAGGATTGCAGCTGAATTAGGAATTAAGAAGCTGATCATTCGAGGAGATTCATAGCTTGTGGTGAGACAAGTTAACAAGGATTACCAAAGTCCATTGATGGAGGCATACGTCAAGGAAGTGAGGAGATTGGAGGAGCACTTTGACGGATTGCAAACAGAGCACGTACCCCATGCGGAAAACAGCATAACTGATCATCTGTCAAAGTGTGCTGCACAGAAGCTCCCTGTGGAACCAGGGACTTTTGTTCTCCATCTCACTCAGCCCTCCGTATCCCCAGTAACAATGTCACAGAAAAGGAGAAAGTTGGACTCCGGTAAGCCTCTCCCGATAGAGCCGTCCGCTCCTGGCAGAGACCCTGCTGGAAACAACTCCTTGCAGTCTGCCGAACCACACCCTCCAGCCGGGCCCATGGACCCTGCGAACGAGGCATGTGCTCCCATAGCAGAGGAGGTGCCGCTAGTCCTCGTTGCCGAGCCCCAGGCTCCAACTTGGGCGAGGCACATTGTCCACTTCCTCCAAACCGGAGAGCTTCCCGGCAACCAAGACGAAGCTGAAAAATTAGCCGGGAGGGCTAGTATGTATCAGTTTGTCGATGACACTCTGTACAGAAGGAGGCCCAACGGTGTGAAATTAATGTGTGTCTGCCGGGAAGAAGGAAAGGAACTGCTGGCTGAGATACACAAAGGCATGTGCGGCTCCCACATTGGATCAAGGGCACTAGTTGGGAAAGTATTCCGGCAAGGATTCTATTGGCCCACAGCCCTCCAAGATGCGGTCGAGCTAGTCACCAAGTGTGAAGCCTACTGGTTCTATTCCAAGAAAACCCACCTGCCTGCCCAAGCTCTTCAAACAATCCCTCTATCATGGCCATTCGGTCTAGGGGCTCGATATCCTCGGCCCCTTCCCCCGAGCAATCGGGGGCTTTGAATTCTTGTTCGTTGCTATCGACAAGTTTATAAAGTGGCCGGAAGTGACTGCCGTGAGAAAGGTGACTGCTCAGTCAGCTATCAAGTTCTTGAAAGAATTGGTGTGCCGTTTTGGAGTTCCTGCAAGGATCATTACCGACAATGGCACCCAGTTCATGAGCCGCGCCTTAATGCAATATATTCATGCCCTCGGATGCAAAATCTCATTTGCCTCTATGGCACACCCCCGGAGCAATGGGCAAGATGAGAGGGCGAACGCTGACGTGCTGCATGGACTCAAGACGAGAACCTTTGATACACTACAGAAGCACAGCACGCGATGGATCGAGGAGCTGCCGGTAGTTCTCTGGTCCCTCAGAACGACACCAAACCGAGCTACCGGGCAGACTCCCTTCTCCCTGGTCTACGGGGCAGAAGCAGTTATCTGCACGGAACTCATTTACGGGTAGAATCGAGTGCTTGCCTATGATGAAGTAGCGCAAGATCAGCACCGGCATGATGATGCTGTGCTACTTGAGGAGAACAGTCTCCGGGCTGCTACGCTTGCTGCACGCTATCAACAAGCCCTGCGTCGCTATCATAGCCTCAGGGTTCACGCCCGGTGTTTTGAGGAAGGTGACCTTGTCCTTAGGCACGTTCAGTCCGCCAAGGGTACAAACAAGTTGTCACCAAAGTGGGAAGGCCCTTACCGGGTAGCACGAGTCACCAGACCTGGCGCAGTCCACCTGGAGACCGGAGATGGCATTCAGTTGCAAAACTCATGGAATATTGAGCATCTCCGCAAGTTCTACCCGTAAGGCGCGGCTGTCGGGCCCAGCCCAGCAGCCACCCTTTTGTACAGGCCTTGCCTCAGTTGCATGTAACCCCTTGTACAAAGCCAGGGCGATGACCCTGTGCAAGAGAAAATAAAGAAGCGCTGTGGGGGGCCCCCAACCAAGGTTGCATGCATGCATGAGCATTCCAAGATCACTGCATAAGCATTTCATGAGCATTTGCATATGCATATAGATAGGATTGCATCCTGCATTCATTCTCATCCGCATGAAGCTGCAGGTTCCTGCCGTGAACTTGGCTTTGACAAGGAGTCGAGAAGATTGCCCGACACTGCGATCCCTGGCAAGCCAAACAGATAAGTTCTACCTCCTGTCCATTAGTGTTCTGTAAGTTATGACTTATGCATAAGAAAACCCCGCCACTCTTTTGAGACTTAGGTGCTCCCATCCTTGAATCGAATGTTGCTTCGGACATGATGGTCGTAGTGGCCTTTGGTAAAAAGAAGTTGGCAGGGGGCTGGCCCCTTTACCTGTTGCCCGATAGACATAGCTCTCCGGCAGACAGAAAAGGTGCCGGAAGGATAGCCTGCCGGGAAAAACTCGTTTATTTACACTAAAGAGGCATCTCGCCTCTGCATGGACGTCCACATGCACGGGTTCCCGGCAAGGTTCATCTTTTTCATTAATATGCTGATAGAAGTACAAGCATTACAGGACACAAACATGGACTCGAGAGATTACATTATTTGAGTTAAAATTTGGCAATTGCCTACAAGTTTAAGATTGAAAAAAGATAAGTGCCCCGTAATGCCTTTGCCCCTGTCCATCTCCTACAGGAAGAGGCAGAAAGCAGAGGAGAAGAAGAATGCGAGGGTGGGTGACTTCGCCCTCCTCCACCCCTCCATTTTATAAGCGGATCGGGGAAGGGAGCCGCTCCCTCAACAAGCGATCGCTGCCCCTCTCCGCCAATTCAAGAAGACCGGGCCCTCGCCTTGATGCTCTCCCGCACCACGCGCCTCCGTTACCTACCCCACGCGATGCATGCCGCATACGTGGCTAAGGATAAGGGCGTGGTGGGAAGAGTGAATTGGCAGTTTCTCCCCTGTGCATTAAAGTCATTCACGGGCCATCACTGGAGCGGCCCCACCACCATTGGCCTTACACGACGCACGGAGAAAGCAGAAACTAGCCTGGAATCAAGGCTAATGAAGAAGCAAAGAAGACCTCAAGAGACCAGCCTCTTCAACGACCCCGCCTGTGCACTTATTAGGCCCTACCCCGACGACGCTCGGCAGCGCATTTGGGGCAGGCCCGGGGGCTTCTGCCGGTGCAACAAACCCTGGGTCTGTTGCCCAGACTGTGCACAGGCACGGGGACGAGATTGAAGCACCAACCCAAGTCAGAATACAAGGGACCGAGAGGTTCAAAGGACTAACATGTAGATCAGAGGGACCAAGATCAAGCCAAAGAAGCAAGGCGCCATCAGGAGAAGGGCCTCCTTTGCCGGGCAAGCGAGCTCGGCAAGGGGCGAGGCCACCCTCGGAAGATGACGTGCAAGACGTCCCGGCAGGGCCTGCCGGGGCGCACGAAGGCAAAACCACCTCACCAACTACTCCACCACGACCCATGTCATTGATCAATGCGGTGTCGAACCGCAGAGTGACTAAGTGGCAGCCATTCACCACATGGCAGCCTCTCCCTACAGGAAACACCTGCAGATGACACCCGTCCTGCGACGTGCCAAGCGAGCAGGCATGGAGCTGGCGAGATAGCCCGGCAAGCCTTGCTGGGCAACCAACAATGTGACATTGAGTGGTGCATTTAATGCGCCCTGTCAGCCCGCAGAGTTAGGTATGATAGCGCTGTTTGCTATCTCATCAGTGCATAATGACTATTTTGCCATTGTGGTGACCCCTTAATCTATAAAAGGAGGCCCATGGCAACCGTAGAGAGAGTTAGAAGGTTGGATAACTCAGACCCCCATACGCGCGTAGCCACTGCCGCCCTGAGGCAACCCTTGCCGGGCAAGTGTACTACGCCCCACCACCACCTTTCCACAATCAATCCACCAAAGCAGGGTTAGAGTTTTACACCTCACGGCAGCCCGAACCTGGGTAAAAATGTCTGTGTGATCTCTGTCGTGCTGCCACACGCTCGTCTGCTCTTTGTGCAACGTGACGCACCCCTGCCGAACCAGCAAGGGGCCTCCTGGTTCCATAGGTGGCCGTGGTTTCCTGCGACATCTGTCCAGGAGTTGCAAGTAGTTTTTGGTGTTTGTAGTGTGCTGGAGGCCGTGTGTAGCGCCGACCGGAGGGGTGGGCTATGATGCGGCAGGCAAGTGGCCCGATGTACCGAGTCGCCCGTTTGGTGCCTCGGGAACCCTGCACACATCGTTCGGGGCCATAGTGGAAACCTCGGCCGGACTCCCTGCGGATGGAACCTGAATAGGCGATAAACCTGGACTAGAGACTTGTGTGGTTAGTCATGTCATGGTCTACACCCACGTCGGCTTTCGCTTGAAGTCTGCCGAGCACATGTCGTGTGCAGATGCTAAGGGGTGGAAACATGTGTGAAGAAGTACACCCCTGCAGGGTTATATATGATATATTCGAATAGCCACGTCCGCGGTAATGGACTACTTGGTTGCTTATGCAGTTCATAGACAAGTGAAAGTGGATACTCTAAAATGCGCAAGATAAGCATGAGTGCTATGGATGGCCTTCTCGTAGGGAGACGGGAGCGGATCCATAGTGGTGTATTGATAGGGTGAATATGTGGACTCGTGTGCGCCACCTCAAAGAGTTACCAGCAGTCGTAGTACATGATAGCCACTGAGTCAAAGCTGGCTTGCTGCAGTTAAACTCCACCACCCCTTTGTTGATACTGATGCATAAGTAGATAATTCTGATGTAAGTCTTGCTGGGTACATTTGTACTCATGTTTGCTTAATTTATGTTTTTGCAGAGAGACTTCAGTCTCACTAGTAGTTCCGCGTGGACTTTGACATTTAGCTTGTTACCTCAGCTACGATCTTGTACCCTTGGGAGGGTCTTGTAGATAGTCAGGCTTCTCAGGCTTTTTCATTTGTAGTTGTCTGTACTCAGACATGTTATGCTTCCATTGCTTGTATGCCCTGTATGTTGGGTCATGTGACCCCTGTTTGTAATAAATGCTATGTGGCTCCTCTGGGACTTTATCTATATGAGTTGTTGAGTTATGTTGTGATGCCATGTTGTACAACACATACTTGCATGTTATGCGTACGTGTAATGTGTATTGCTATGTGTGGGATCAGACACCTAGTTGTTTATTCTTGGTAGCCTCTCTTATGGGGAAATGTCTCCTAGTGCTTCCACTGCGCCATGGTAGCTTGCTACTGCTCCAGAACACATGGGATGATCGGCATGTGTCCTTCTTTGCTCCTGTGTCTGTCCCTTCGGGGAAATGTCACGCGGTGCTTACCGGAGTCCTGTTAGCTTGCTACAGCCCGGTTTCACTCGCTGCTGACCGACACGTGCATTGCTGGGTCATGTATGCCTGTCCCTGTAAGTTTGTGCCACCTTGGGTTTATGACTAGTCATGTTGGCCCGGGTTCTCTGTCATATAGATGCTTGCGACACTATCATATACGTGAGCCAAAAGGCGCAAACGGTCCCGGGCAAGGTAAGGTGGCACCCGTGGGGATACCGTGCGTGAGGCCGTAAAGTGATATGATGTGTTACATGCTAGATCGGTGTGACTTAGGATCGGGGTCCTGACAGCTTTGGTATCCGAGCCTGACTGCCTGTAGGATTACCAAGCCAAACTGGTCAAAGTCAAGTCTAGGAATTCTTTAGTTATGTAGGGGAATTGATTGTGGAAGGGAACGTAAGGATCTTTTTACTCCTTTACCTTATGCCCTTCTGATCTGAGTCAACCTCTTCTTTTCTACGAGGATTAGGAACTAGGCTTCTCATCTTTGCGTGTTACTAATCCGTAGAGTTATAGGATTGATGGTTTCAAGCCTCAGTTCAGTTCCTACTTCCTCCGTGTGATAACAGTTGGTCTCAGAACCTTGATATTGTGATGTTGAGTGGTTATGCCACCATTTTGCAGGATGTCTCAAATCTTTTTGAGCATTTACAGCCGTTATGCTTTCCAAGTTATCCAAGGTCTCTAAACAATCTGATGCATTTGAAAAATCCTTTCCCTCTATTTTTGATGTCCTTTTGGGCCAGATTAACCACACCAATTGCTGAGTTGTGGTACTCCATTCCCTCGACATACGTGTTGAAGCTATGATTAAGAAACTAAGGTATCTTAGAGAACCACCTAGTAATCTAGCCATGTTTTGTGTTCCCAGTGTGATGATTCTGGCCATCATTCTCAAAAGCATCTCGTGATGCCATTTAGTTAGTAGGTATTTTATTTCTAGGTTTTGAACCCAAGATTCACCCTACCTACCTCGTGTTGATAGTGTTTGCTCGTTCCTTTAGGATATTAGTACCCTTTGTGATAGTCTTTGAGGTCCGTGGTATATCGTTCTTCCAATACCATGAACCATTATGGCAGAAGTTCTTTTGAACCAAAAGATCACAACAAGAGTGCTCTTGATGAGTTCTCCATTCTATGTTGTGACTCTGCTGGATCTACCTTTCTGCATGGGTTATTCAGAAGAAATATGTTGAGCTTTGTTCGACATACTAATCTATGCATCCACAACTCAGAAAGTGATATGTTCCTTTGAGTTGTCCCCTTTTCAGTTGTATTCTGACCCTCGTGTATCAGTTGATAGTCGGGAGTATTTGTGCATCCGTGTTCATCGATGCCTTTTACTCTTGTGGTCTTTCAAGTCATTCTATTTTAGAATGACTAGGAGAAACAAACTCCAGTACCTCATCCATATCCAGGATTGGGTCAAAGTGGTTGTGCTCCGTAGATCAAAATGCCAATCCAGCTTCTGTTCTGTTCTACCCTGGAGTATTACCCCCTTTATGTTAGGATTGTCATGAGAATTGCACCATCTCTTATGAATTCTTGATGTAGTGATACTTCTTGCCATCGTTGTTCATTCCTCGGTCCCCATGTTGTTGCAACCGGAATACCGACAAGTGAACCATGATGTGTGAAATCAATACTCCTAGCAACTCCGTTGCTTGGTAGTTAAGGGACGATAATTCCATTCTTAGTGTGTTGGTTGTTGATTTATCATTCTAAGATTGATCGTGCTACCTAGTCCATATTTTTGGTGCATTCTTCGATCAATGAGTTAGGATTGTGTCAATCTCTCGCTCTTTTGATCATATCGCCTTGCCCTGAGAAAGCAAGATTGTTCTCGAGCTTAGTAATATATCGGTGGTTCATGATTTTTCGAATATCTTCTCGGAAGTATCACCAGGTTGGCCCTGACTGTTATGTTGAGCTCGTGATCAAGTTGGTTTCTTGTAAACCACCCATTCTCCAAGACTCTGTGTTGGATACCCTGAACTAGCTGGTTGATCTAAACAACAACTTGGAGAGTTGGAAGATAAAAGCTTTGCCTAACTTAGCTTGTTCTGAAGGGATATCCATGTGTTTATATGTGTGTGTTGAAGAAAGATGATATCCTCATCGATTGACCTCCATGTTCAGTTGATGGACCTATTTTCTTATCCAATATTTGATTTGAGCATGGGCTATCATCAAATCAAATCAGAACCAACGATGCTCGTAATGTTGTCTTACTCGTGGTTGTTTCCTCGAGCATACACCATTATATCTTTTGGGTTTGACCAATGCTATCACCTTGTTCACATAATAGTGGAATTCCATTTATATGGAAACCTGGATGAATTGTTGTTGAGCCCATCGACAACATTCCTATCTTCTCCATGATTTTGTTGGACACTAAGCTAGTGTTGGAATCTTTTATAAGCATTATCTTCATGTCTCGTGCATGAAGCATATGTTGGATGAAAGAAGTGACTTCCTCTAATACACCTGCATTTGGTGCAAGTTGCCGCCGTGAATTCGAGAAAGTTTATTTTTGCTTCCTCTGGAATCATTCCAAGTCATTCATGCATACGTGCGAAGTATTCTATGGTTTGGAGACTTGCAACCTTCATTCTATATGTGTCCCTAGCACACCAAGCCACTGATTGATTTGTTCAAGGAGAAGAAGTTTCTTCTTAAGAGCTAGACTTACGCAAGGACTTCGATATCCTCGATGATGGTTCCCCACCTGAACTCGGTAGTGTTTTATTATAAGACTACTACGTGGTCATGCTTGTCTGGGACAGCGTGTTCACATGTGTGTAGCAGAACCCGCTCATGTTTTGGAGCTTACTACCATAGTCCATTCCCCGAGAATCTCGCAACGCCATCTTGTGTTGCTACCTTTCTTTTTCTAGACATGCTGTCTGAAATATCCCGTTACCAACCAGATCTGAATCTCAGGCAGATGATGGTTGGAACATTCCCAGCATTTGCATTTTGTTCCCAGCTTGCACCCGCCTTTGTGCCATTTTACTATGGTCTACCTTTTCAGTAATTGTTATTTAGGATCGTCTTCAAAAGTGGGCTTACCATGGGTCCCATCCATCTCCAATGATAAGCAAAAATCACTCATTGCGTTGTCTTCAACAAGGTAGTCCGCATCATCCATTCTAGTCTGAGTATGCCACTCTTTCGAACTCCTTCAGACGATCATTTTTGAATTGCCCTAGCCTAGTATGAAGAGTTTCAATGATCTCCGTATCAAAAGTAATTCTTTTTGCCACTTAAGGGAATAATTCTATGAGTCACCTTCCCTGAGGTGCCCCGTTATGGAATCATGGCAATTAACTCCTCACTACTTTGACCCCGTCCACCATCTTCTTAAGCGTGGAATTGTTGCCTGCCAAATCAAACTTCGTCATTTGTTTCTTCCATCCCTCTCGATGTGTGTTTTGTGTCTCAACTCAAGAGATGTTTCAACATCTCATTCCATGAGTTGATCTTGAATAGCTCGATCTTCGAGAAGATCAATTCCAGTAGAGTTTCTTTCTGTCATCATCGCGTGGATGAAGATCTCAAAAGCGAGGATGTCAAGATCAACGTGATGCAACGAATCAACGTTCTTATGAAGTGCAACCTGGATCATGAAGATTGTGTTGGCCTTGTGTCCCCTCTGTCTTCTTACCTCACGTCTTGAATCTCGGGATGAGATTCTTGTTTAGTGGGGGTTAGTTGCCACAACCCTAGAATATTTGCCTGCAATAGTTGCATTTGCATCCATGCATCATGTCTAAGTTTAAATGAATTTGAAATAGGGGTGATCAATCCCTAGCACCAAAAGACCTCAACTAGGTTCAACTTAAAAATATTTTCAATGAACCCAAAGTGCCTCAAGAAAAGTTCATGATTTTTGGTTAAGGTAGAAACCTCTGCCAAAAATGATGAATACATTTCTAGGACATTTTTGGATTTTTGAATTAACTCATATTGTATTTGAGTTGGAGCAAATAAATCCTATAATTATTTTTATTGCTCCAATGATTCTGAAACATTTTGTGGAGCTTTGGAATAATCCATATTGCATCTACAATAATTCTCAGAAGCTACAAAAAAACATTTGGTTAGCAAACCAAATTCAAAACAGAGAAACAAAATAGAAAATAGAAAATAAAAAGAGAGGGAGAGCTTACCTGGGCCACTTACCTGGCGGCCCAGCAGGCCAGCCCAGCTGACTGGCCCCTGCTAGTCATCCTCTTCCTCTCGCCAGGAGGACAGGGCACGCGCCGGCCACGCGCCGGCCACCTCCAGGCAGCCTGGCTACCCCCCTCCTCCCTCTGGACGCCCTAGACGTCGACACGCACCCCCCGGACTCTCTCACTCTCTCTCGCTCTCACCCCTCCCCTGGATCCCCCCTCTCTCTCAACCGAATGCACCGCCGCCGCTGACGAGCACCACCGCTTCCATCGCCTCTCCCTCGTCCTCTCGAGTGGTCCAGAAGCTCCGCCGTGTCATCCTCGACCTCCTTGCTGAGCTACGCAACACCGGACGCCCTGAAGCCTCGCCAACGCCATCGTTTCTGACCTCGGGTGCTGGTGATCCCCGCCGTCATTTCGCCGGACCCCGCGCCTCCCCTGCCTCGCCTGCAGCACCAGAAGAACCGCGGTGAGCCACTGTACCATTTCCCCCATGCCTCGTCGCCTAATTCGCCCCCTAGCCACATCAACCACCGAAGCCGAGCGCTCCCCGCCGCTGGCCATGTCGCCGCCGCGGTTACAACACCCGCACGTCGCACTAGAGCATGTAGGCGTGCTCAGCGCTTCCTCAGGAAGCCGCAGACCCCACCCGTTCATCTCGAAACACGCCGTAGCGCCTAACCCGTTGGTGCCCGAGCTCCGGCCGCTACCACGAGCTCGAGTCCGGCGAGCTCGCTCCACCCTGGCTCCTCCCGCTTGCACCGTTCGACGCGGCCGGGCCTCCTCGTCATGTAGAAGGCCTTGGCCGTCAGTTTGGTCGCCGGAGGGCCAAACCCGAGCCCTCCGCCGCGCCTGCTATCGCCGGCGTCAAGCCACCGGCATGTTAGGCCCTGTTGACCAGGGGTTTGACCTCCCCTGGGTCAATGACAGGTGGGGCCAGCCCCCTAGTAAGTTAGTTTACTTTATTTTCTAAACTTAATTAGCCACTGTTTCACTGATGTGTGGACCCCACATGTCAGGTTTGACTCAGGCAGCCCCGTTGACCTGCTGATGTCAGCATGAGGTCATGCTGATGCAGTAAATATTTTATGAGATTTTAAATAATTCAGAAATGATTTATTTTATTCAGAAAATGTCCTAAACTTCTAAAAATCATAGAAAATAATCTATAACTCAGATTGAAAAGATTTATATATGAAAAATTATCAGAAAAATCCAATCTATGCATTGGTACTGGTTTCATGCATGACAAAGCAACTTAACCTTGCTGTATAGATCAAAACATGTTAATGCACTTTGGAAATTCATAGTTTGAATTTGAATTTGAACCCTTGGTTCAAATAAGCTCAAACCCCCTGGTTTTAATTGCATTAGCTCAATACTCTCATTTTTCCATGACATGAACATGCATCATATTGTTGCATTGCATTGATTGTATTTTTTCTCTATTGCCGGTAATTGTTCCCCCTCAGTAGACGTGGTTCCGACGATGAGATCGATGACACCGATGAAGAGCTATTATTATCTTCAGAAGTGCTAGGCAAGCAAAACCCCCTTGATCACTCTGATACAATCCCACTCTCTCAGTCCTGCTCTCTTTTACTGCATTAGGACAACAATGATTCAACTGTTACATGCTGCGGTAGTTGAAACCCTTTTCCTCTGCATGACCTGTCTTCGCCACAGTAAATAGTTGAAACCCACTAGCATGAGTAGGAGTTGTTTGAGCCATGATGTGCCTACTCATTTATGCTTGCTTGTATGCCTGCTATGCTTAGAGTTGCATTAGGTCTGATTCATCTGGGATGGATTGGAATGGTGTGAACATGTCCTACTGTTGAGAGCTAAGTGTGTGAACACGATTTGGTAAAGGTAGTGATGAGAGGCCATGTAGGAGTACATGGTGGGCTGTCTCATTGAAATCATCCTCAGGAACTGAGTTCTGTGTTTGTGATTCAAGAACAACTACTACCACACGTTGGGCCCTGAAATATGACCCCGCTCGACTTATTAACCCCCCTGTCCTCTGTCCAGGAGTTGCTAGTAGTTTCCGGTGTTTGTAGTGTGCTGGAGGCCGTGCGTAGCGTTGACCGGAGGGGTGGGCTATGATGCGGTAGGCAAGTGGCCTGGTGTACCGAGTCGCCCATTTGGTGCCTCAGGAACCCCGCACACATCGTTCGGGGCCGTAGTGGAAACCTTGGCCGGACTCCCTGCGGATGGAACCTGAATAGGCGATTAACCTGGACTAGAGACTTGTGTGGTTAGTCAGGTCGTGGTCTACACCCATGTTGGCTTTCGCTTGAAGTCTGCCGAGCACATGTCGTGTGCAGACGCTAAGTGGTGGAAACATGTGTGAAGAAGTACACCCCTGCAGGGTTATATATGATCTATTCGAATAGCCGCGTCCGCGGTAATGGACTACTGGGTTGCTTATGCAGGTCATAGACAAGTGAAAGTGGATACTCTAAAATGCACAAGATAAGCGTGAGTGCTATGGATGGCCTTCTCGTAGCGAGACGGGAGCGGATCCATAGTGGTGTATTGATAGGGTGAATATGTGGACTCGTGTGCACCACCTCAAAGAGTTACCAGCAGTCGTAGTATAGGATAGCCACTGAGTCAAAGCTGGCTTGCTGCAGTTAAACTCCACCACCCCTTTGTTGATACTGATGCATAAGTAGATAATTCTGATGTAAGTCTTGTTGGGTACATTTGTACTCACGTTTGCTTAATTTATGTTTTTGCAGAGAGACTTCAGTCTCACTAGTAGTTCCGCGTGGACTTCGACGTTTAGCTTGTTACCTCAGCTAGATCTTGTAACCTTGGGAGGGTCTTGTAGATAGTCAGGCTTCTCAGCCTTTTTCATTTGTAGTTGTCTGTACTCAGACATGTTATGTTTCCATTGCTTGTATGCCCTGTATGTTGGGTCATGTGACCCCTGTTTGTAATAAATGCTATGTGGCTCCTCTCGGCCTTTATCTATATGAGTTGTTGAGTTATGTTGTGATGCCATGTTGTACATCACAGACTTGCATGTTATGCGTACGTGTAACGTGTATTGCTATGTGTGGGATCCGACACCTAGTTGTTTATTCTTGGTAGCCTCTCTTATGGGGAAATGTCTCCTAGTGCTTCCACTGAGCCATGGTAGCTTGCTACCGCTCCCGAACACATGGGATGATTGGCATGTGTCCTTCTTTGCTCCTGTGTCTGTCCCTTTGGGGAAATGTCACGCGGTGCTTACCGGAGTCCTGTTAGCTTGCTACAGCCTGGTTTCACTCGCTGCTGACCGACACGTGCATTGCTGGGTCATGTATGCCTGTCCCTGTAAGTTTGTGCCACCTTGGGTTTAAGACTAGACATGTCGGCCCGGGTTCTCTATCATATGGATGCTAGCGACACTATCATATACGTGAGCCAAAAGGCACAAACGGTCTCGGGCCAGGTAAGGTGGCACCCGCGGGGATACCGTGCGTGAGGCCGCAAAGTGATATGATGTGTTACATGCTAGATCGGTGTGACTTAGGATCGGGGTCCTGACAGCTTTGGTATCAGAGCCTAACTGCCTGTAAGATTACCAAGCCAAACTGGTCGAAGTTGAGTCTAGGAATTCTTTAGTTATATAGGGGAATTGATTGTGGAAAGGAACGTAAGGATCTTTTTACTCCTTTACCTTATGCCCTTCTGATCTGAGTCAACCTCTTCTTTTCTACGGGGATTAGGAACTAGGCTTCTCATCTTTCGATCAGGATCATGTGTTACTAATCCGTAGACTTATAAGATTGATGGTTTCAAGCCTCAGTTTAGTTCCTACTACCTCCGTGTGATAACAGTTGGTCTCGGAACCTTGATATTGTGATGTTGAGTGGTTATGCCACCATTTTGCAGGATGTCTCAAATCTTTTTGAGCATTTACAGCCGTTATGCTGTCCAAGTTATCCAAGGTCTCTAAACAATGTGATGCATTTGCAAAATCCTTTCCCTCCATTTTCGATGTCCTTTTGGGCCAGATTAACCACACCAATTGCCGAGTTGAGGTACTCCATTGCCTCAACATACGTGTTGAAGCTATGATTAAGACACTAGGGTATCTTAGAGAACCACCTAGTAATCTAGCCATGTTTTGTGTTCCCAGTGTGATGATTCTGGCCATCATTCTCAAAAGCATCTCGTGATGCCATTTAGTTAGTAGGTATTCTATTTCTGGGTTTTGAACCCAAGATTCACCCTACCTACCTCGTGTTGATAGTGTTTAGTCGTTCCTTTAGGATATTAGCACCCTTTGTGATAGTCTTTGAGGTCCGTGGTATATCATTCTTCCAATACCATGAACCATTATGGCAGAAGTTCTTTTGAACCAAAAGATCACAACAAGAGTGCTCTTGATGAGTTCTCCATTATATGTTGTGACTCTGCCAGATCTACCTTTCTGCATGGGTTATCCAGAAGAAATATGTTGAGCTTTGTTCGACATACTAATCTATGCATCCACAACTCAGAAAGTGATATGTTCCTTTGAGTTGTCCCCTTCAGTTGTATTCTGACCCTCGTGTATCAGTTTATAGTCGGGAGTATTTGTGCATCCGTGTTCATTGATGCCTTTTACTCTTGTGGTCCGTCAAGTTATTCTATTTCAGAATGACTAGGAGAAACAAAGTCTAGTACCTCATCCATATCCAGGATTGGGTCAAAGTAGTTGTGCTCCGCAGATCAAAATGCCAATCCAGCTTCTGTTCTGTTCTACCCTGGAGTATTACCCCCTTTATGTCAGGATTGTCATGAGAATTGCACCATCTCTTATGAATTCTTGATGTAGTGATACTTCTCGCCATCGTTGTTCATTCCTCGGTCCCCGTGTTGTTGCAACCGGAATACCGACAAGTGAACCATGATGTGTGAAATCAATACTCCTAGCAACTCCGTTGCTTGGTAGTTAAGGGACGATAATTCCATTCTTAGTGTGTTGGTTGTTGATTTATCATTCTAAGATTGATCATGCTACCTAGTCCATATTTTTGGCACATTCTTCGATCAATGAGTTAGGATTGTGTCAATCTCTCGCTCTTTTGATCATATCGTCTTGCCCTGAGAAAGCAAGATTGTTCTCGAGCTTAGTAATATATCGGTGGTTCGTGATTTTCCGAATATCTTCTCGGAAGTATCACCAAGTTGGCCCTGACTGTTATGTTGAGCTCGTGATCAAGTTGGTTTCTTGTAAACCACCCATTCTCCAAGACTCTGTGTTGGATATCCTGAACTAGCTGGTTGAGCTAAACAACAACTTGGAGAGTTGGAAGATAAAAGCTTTGCCTAACTTAGCTTGTTCTGAAGGGATATCCATGAGTTTAGATGTGTGTGTTGAAGAAAGATGATATCCTCATCGATTGACCTTCGTGTTCAGTTGATGGACCTATTGTCTTATCCAATATTTGATTTGAGCATGGGCTATCGTCAAATTAAATCAGAACCAATGATGCTCGTAATGTTGTCTTACTCGTGGTTGTTTCCTCGAGCATACGCCATTATATCTTTTTGGTCTGACCAATGGAGGCGACGGTCACTGGTACCGTAAGGTGCTATACAAACGGTTTTTAACCCCTTTCCGCAATGACATTTGGAACCGTTGCCAAGTGAGTGACTACGATAGGGGGTCCTTCCCACATGACCCAAAAACCGTCATGGATAGGCGAGCGGCTACTGACGATCGCCATAGAATAATCGTATGAGAAGCCGCCCCAGTCCCACATGTTACATCTCGATGTTACGTTTCTGATCCGAGAGACATCCCAAACGATTACGCCGCTATAGTCGTGTGAAAAAGGTGGACATCAACATTTAATCTACCGATATGTTTGTGATAGGTACGTTATCACACACAGTTCAAGAATGTAAAATGTGTGCGGTGCCTCTACTAACGCCAACGTGTCCATTTTCATAACTGTGTGCGATTGGTATTCCTATCACACACACTGGTTTGAAACGTTTGTCGTATTACCATGAATCGCACACGCATATGAGACGAAACCATGTGTGCGTCCGTCGGGCATCGCAAATGTTTCACGTCAAAGAACCGTCTGTTCTCTATTTTTCATCGCACACACTGTTTTCTTTCTAACCATGTGCACATTATTTTATTCGCTCCTGTATAATTTTATTTTTCCCTATATTTTATTATTCGAATTGGAAATTTTGAAATATGAAACGTGGAATTCAAATTCTCAGCACAATGGTTCAACAACGAATCCATAAATAAAATTATCAGTACAATATGTTCAGTAATTACAGGATTAGACAGCAATTAACTATGATGAACCACAATATTTAGAGGCGGTAAAGGTGAAGAGACAAGTGTAAATCATTTTGACTGCCGATGGTGTTGAAGAAGCGGAATTCCCATAATGTGCCTTCCTGCATGCCATAGGCACGAACAACTTTTGTCCAACCCCTTGTGACGATCGCCCGCCCATCCTTCACCGCCTTCAGGAAGACTTCTAGAGCATTATCATGGTAGCATGTCATGGGAAAACACGGCCACCTATGGGGCCATCGGCCCCTTGTGGTTTGGCATGGGGGAAGGACACATTGCACAAAGAGCGGAGGCTGCGGGGCAGCGCGGCAGCGATCACACGGGCAGTTTTTACCCAGGTTCAGGCCGCCGTGAGGCGTAAAACCCTACTTCTGCTTTGGTGGATTGATGAGAGGACCGTGGTGGAGACGCAACGCTCTAGCCCGGCAAGGCCACCTTGGGGCGAGAGCAGCTACTCGCGTATGAGTGTACAGGAGTCTGAATCCTTTCTAAGGTTGCCATGGCCCTCCTTTTATAGATCAAGGGGTCACCACAGTGGCAAATCAGTCATTGTGTACTGATTAGGTAGCAAACAGTGCCATCATACCTAACTCTGCAGACTGGGCAGAGCGCATTAAATACGCCACTTAGTGTCACATCGTAGTCTAGCCTGGCAAGCCTTGCTGTGCTGTTTTGCAACCTTCTCGCCTGCCTGTGTGACACGTCACTGGACGAGTGTTGTTTGGAGGTGATTTCCTCTGGAAGTGCCGCCACGTGCCAAATAACAGCCACTTAGCCACTTGGGGGTTCGACACCACACCGATCGATGACTTGCATTGCTATGAGGTGGAGCGGTGGAGCCTTGGCGGGGTAACCTGCCCTCGGTGTCCCCGGCAAGCCTGCCGTGGCAATCTTGAGACTTATTTTCAGGGCAACCTCGTCCCCGCCAGGCTCGCCTGCCTGGCAAGGGAGGTTTCTCCTTAGTGGTATCTTGCTCCTTTGGTTGGTCTTGGTCTCCGTACGCACTGGACGAGTGTACGGGGCACTTATCTTTTTTCATTTTAAAATATGCAGGCATCGGACAAACTTTAGTCTAAATAATGTAAACTTCTTTATCAATGTTTGTGTTCTGTAAAATCTGTACTTGCTTATCAGCATATTAATGAAAAAGACAAGCTTTGCCGGGCACTTGTGCATGTACTATCTCCATGCAGAGGTGAAATGCCTCTATACATTTAAGTAAACAAGTTTCTCTGGCAAGCTATCCTACCGGTACCCTTAGTTTGTTGCCGCGGGGCTAGGCCTGCCGGGCACAACCATAAAAAAGGGACCAGCCCCCCGCCGAGCCTCTTCCGTCAAAGGCCACTGCGACCACCCTAACTAAAGCAGTGTTCAAGTCAATAGGTAGGAGCACCTATGTTTCGAAGGTGGCGGGGTTTTCATATGCACAAGTCTGCTAATTACAGAACAAATATGGATAAGAAGGAACTTATCTGTTTGGCTTGCCGGGGATCGTCACGTGGGCTCGTCTTCATTCCTTTTCTTCGGGACCAAGTCCACGGTAAGAATCCTGCAACTTAATGCAGATGAAAACAATGCCACATGAGCCCTCTTCTATATGATCATGCTATGCTCATGATATGCTTATGCATGCATGCAAGTTTCTGGGCCCCCCCAGCGCTTTGTTTATTTCTCTGTTGCTCAGGGTCTGTGCCTGGCTTTGTACAAGGGTTACATGCAACTTCGACAAAGCTTGTACAAAAGGGTGGCTGCCGGGCAGGGCCCGACAGTCGCGCCTTATGGGTAGAACTTACGGAGATGCTCAATATTCCATGAGCTTTGCAATTGAATGCCATCTCCGGTCTCTAGACGGAATGCACCAGGTCTAGTGACTCGTACTACCTGGTAAGGGCCTTCCCACTTGGGCATCAACTTGTTTGCACCCTTGGCGGACTGAACGCTCCTAAGGACAAGGTCGCCTTCCTCAAAACTCCGGGCATGAACCCTGCGGCTGTGATAGCGACGCATGGATTGCTGGTAGCGTGCATCACGCGTAGCAGGCAGAGACGATTCTCCTCAAGTAGCACCGCGTTGTCACACCGGTGCTGTTCCTGCGCTACTTCATCATAGGCAAGCACTCGAGGAGACCCGTATATGAGTTCCGTGGGGATAACTGCTTCTGCCCCATAGACTAGGGAGAAGGGAGTCTGCCCAGTAGCTCAATTTGGTGTCATGTGGAGGGACCAAAGAACCACCGGCAGCTCGTTGATCCATCGCTTGCCGCACTTCTGCAGTCTATCAAAAGTTCTTGTCTTGAGACCTCGCAGCACTTCAGCGTTCGCCCTCTCAGCTTGTCCATTGCTTCTGGGATGGGCCACAGAGGCAAATGAAATCTTGTTTCCGAGGGCATGAACGTATTGCATGAAGGCACGGCTTGTGAATTGGGTGCCATTGTCGGTGATGATTCGGGCAGGTACCCCGAAGCAGCACACCAATCCTTTCAAGAACTTGATAGCAGACTGCGCGGTCACCTTTCTCACAAGCTCCACCTCTGACCACATTGTAAACTTGTCGATTGCGACGAACAAGAATTCAAAGCCCCTGGTAGCACGGGGGAAGGGACCCAGGATGTCGAGCCCCCAGACCGAAAATGTACATGACAAAGGGATTGTTCGGAGAGCTTGAGCAGGCTAATGGATATTTTTGGAGTGGAACTGGTAGGCTTCACACTTGGTGACTAGCTCAATTGCATCTTGGAGGGCAGTGGGCTAGTAGAAACCTTGCCGGAAAGCTTTCCCAACCAAGGCCCTTATCCGTTGTGGGAGCCACACATACCCTTGTGTATTTTTGCCAACAGTTCCTTTCCTTCTTCCCAGCAAATGCACTTCAATTTCACACCGTTGGGCCTTCTTCTGTATAGCGCGTCGTCAACGAACTGATACATACTGGCCCTCCGGGCTACTCTTCCAGCTTCTTCTTGTTCTTCGGGAAGTTTTCCTGCTTGGAGGAAACGAACAATGTGCCCTGCCCAAGTTGGAGCCCGGTGCTCGGCAACAAGGACTTGCAGCACCTCCTCGTCGTCAGGAGCGCATGCCTCGATCGCAAAGACTGGTAATTTGGCGGGAGGGTGCATCTCACTAATCGAAGGGGAGTTGTTCCCGCCAAGCCTTCTATCGGAGGCTTCGGGAAGCTCTGCCGGGAGAGGCTTGCCGGAGTTCAATCTCCTCCTTTTGATGGCCATTGTTGCCAGGGATACGGAGGGTTGAGTCAGATGGAGAACAAAAGTCCCTGGTTCCACAGGGAGTTTTTGGCGCATCGCACTTTGATAGATGATCAGCAATGCTGTTTTCCGCACATGGTACGTGCTCTGTTTTCAATCCGTCAAAGCGCTCCTCCAACTTTCTCACTTCCTCGACGTATGCCTCCATCAATGGGCTTTGGTAGTCCTTATTGATTTGTCTCACCACCAGTTGTGATTCTCCATGGACGATCAGCTTCTTGATTCCCAACTCTGTCACAATCCTAAGCCCGGCAAGGAGCCCTTCATACTCTGCAGTATTGTTGGTAGCCTCCTCCTGGGGGAAATGCATTTGAACGACGTACTTAAGGTGCTCCCCTGTGGGAGCAATGAGAAGCACGCCAGCTCCTGCACCCTGTAGGGAGAAGGCGCCATCAAAATATATAATCCATTCTTGGGGCGCTTCCTTGCCGGGGATAACTGTTTCGAGTACTTCCTCAACAGGAGTTGGGCCCGCCCATGGCCTCCGAAGCAGTGCTCGGCATGGATGACGACGTAGACTGTAGCGTTGCCTGGCTTCTGACGGTGCCAATAGTAGCAGCGCCGTGCTCCTGTCGCCGTGAGCCAGTCACCAGGGCGGCGTGGAGGCGAGGTGGATGTGCTTGGGGATCGGCGGCACCGTTAGGCGCATCTGCTTAGCTAGCCTGTCCTGGGGGTGACGCATGCCCTGCGGCCACACCCACAGTGGGGGCGATCGGAGGATTGCGGTTCGCCCCAGGGCGAGCATCACCGTTGTGGTCGCGTCCTTCGGCGGGGTGGAAAGGCACAGATGGAATCATCTCTCCTCCCTCACTGATAGAGGCAAGGGTGTCCCGATCTTTCGATGAGATGATAGCTATCATTTTTGGTGGAGTAGACTTTGACGATCCGACTACGAACGTGCGAGGACGTCGCGCCTTAGCAATCGCTAAACCAACTCCGAGAGGTTATTGACCACGCCGGAGCACAGTCAACCTGACCACGAGGGTCTATCTCCTGCAAGCAAACGAAGAACAAGCAAGAAACTAAGATTTGCAATCTGGATATTGCGAATATAAGATGAAAGCTTTATTGATCAAGGTGGGGTTCTGTGACGTCTTGGTCTGGTCGTTGAACACAAACGAAGTACGCGAAGTTGCAGCTATGGTGAACTTTTAATCTAAACAAAACCCAAAGTCTAAACGGTGCCCTAAGGGCTGTATATATGGAGGAAGAGGAGGGGATTTCGTGGCCCTTGAAGGAGGGGTCCGAAACCAACCCTATCTCTTGTTTCCCCACACATACAGACTCTAAAAACAGCCTATACTCAAGTATTTCGAAATTACATGGGCCTGGCCCAATAATAAGGTGACGCAGCACCTATAATAGCCTCTGGACGAAATTTATGAAGTGACATCTTGTATATTTCATCCAAGGCTTCCTGCACTCATTATGGTGGCTTCAAAGTCCTGAAATCATCACTTGTAACTCCGTTCTTGTTCCCCTTGTGCATGCCATCATCTCCATGCTTGAACTTGCTCCAAGGTTCCACTTTCTTGTCCAAGCTAGGCCCTTCATTTGTAAGCAAAACAAATGTATCCAATTTAGGCAGCATCATATTCTCATGAACTTTAGAATCATTACCAAGAAACGAAAGTACCTGATATTTTAATTGGCGTGCGCGAGCTCTAGTAATTGGTCCAGTATGTATAGAAGCAGGGGCTGTGGGTGTAACAATGGTATTGATGTCCTCATCATCCTCCCCTTCTTGAAATGAAGTCGTCCTCGACGGAAGCTCATCTTCCTCACCCAAATAAGGCTTCAGATCTGCAATGTTAAAAGTGGGACTAACCCCAAAATCTGCAGGCACCTTGCGGAACGTGGCCGTCGGGATGTTGTTGGTTCTGTCCTTCTCCGGTGCCTCTTGCTCCCATTTTGGCCATGGGGGAGGTGGTGACGTCGCCGCCTGTGCCGGTCACGTCCCCCGCAGTGTCCACGTCCCCATGCACTCCTATAGCCCCCACGGCGTTGCATGGAGGGGCCTTCGAAGTGGATGGGTGAGCTGCGTCTCCGGTTTTCTTCTTGGGCGCCATGGATGATGAAGATGTCGATAAAGAAAATGATGATGAAGATGACGCGCTGCGTACGCTCTCGGATTTGCGCAAGCGCTTCCCCCTACCTGGCGCGCCAAAGATGTCATGGGAAAACACGGCCACCTATGGGGCCATCGGCCCCTTATGGTTTGGCAGAGAGGAAGGACGCATTGCACAAAGAGCAGAGGGCACGGGGCAGCGCGGCAATGATCACACGGGCAGTTTTTACCCAGGTTCGGGCCGCCGTGAGGCATAAAACCCTACTCCTGCTTTGGTGGATTGATGAGAGGACCATGGTGGATATGCAGCGCTCTAGCCCGGCAAGGCCGCCTCGGGGCGAGAGTTGCTACGCGCGTATGAGTGTATAGGGGTCCGAATCCTTTCTAAGGTTGCCATGGCTCTCCTTTTATAGATCAAGGGGCCACCACAGTGGCAAATCAGTCATTGTGTACTGATTAGGTAGCAAATAGTGCCATCATACCTAACTCTGCAGACTGGGCAGAGCGCATTAAATGCGCCACTTAGTGTCACATCGTAGTCTAGCCCGGCAAGCCTTGCCAGGCTGTTTTGCCACCTTCTCGCCTGCCTGCATGACACGTCGCTGGACGAGTGTCGTTTGGAGGTGATTTCCTCTAGAAGTGGCCGCCACATGCCAAATAGTGGCCACTTAGCATCTTGAGGGCTCAACACCGCAATGATGCGTGACTTGCGTTGCTGTGAGGTGGAGCGGTGGAGCCTTGGCGGGGTAATCCGCCCTTAGCGTCCCTGGCAAGCCTGCCGGGGCAATCTTGAGACTTGTCTTCGGGGCAACCTCGTCCCCGCCAGGCTCACCTGCCCAGCAAGGGAGGTTTTTCCTTAGTGGTGTTTTACTCCTTGGGTTGGTCTTGGTCTTCTTGATCCGCACTTTGATTCCTCAACGAGCTGATCTCTTCTGCTTGGCCTTGTCCTGGATGCTGAGAGTTGCTGGACCAGAGGGGTGCTGTCCGTGCACAAGTCAGGGGAAAACATACACCCCTGTTTGTGTACCCCGACATAGCATGAATTATATACTGTAACCTTAGTTGCCTCCACTCCGGTCATGTAGTTTGCAAGGTAATCATTAGTAAATAGCTTCGGAAACCACTGAAAAGAGAAAAATTTCAGATACTGAGGTCTAATAGAGTAACTTGTTGTGGGCAGGGGGAAAAGGCAACACATTACTTACCATCCTAAAGTTCACTGTTGTCTTGGACAAAGTGTAAATAAAGAGCTTAATTCCCATCACCCGTTTCTTTCGCCTAACAATCTTTCTTAGTTTCCTCACTTGACGCTTGTTCATGAATATCTCATTGCCCCATACACAAAAGGGATCGAAGCGTGGATCAGTACCACTCATATATGTACCTACAAGCAACCAGTAAATGTTAGAAGCTAAACTGAGATTGCACAAATGATGTAAAATACAACTACCTACATTCCTAAGTACAAGTATTTTTAGAGATTTCAATATGAACTACATACGGATGTATATAGAATTATAGATATAGTTTAGATTAGAATCTAGATTCACTCATTTTGCTCCTTATGTAGTCTATATTGGAATATCTAAAAATACTTATATTTAGGTACAGATGGTGTATAGGCCATGGGATGCAGCTAACCTCGACGGCAAACAACAGCATCGCCCATTGTAGCCGTGTTTAAGTACATGGAAAGCCAATGTTAACTACAACAGGGTTAACATCCACCAAAAATAGCAAATGGTAATAAAACGGCAGCATCTGTAGTGATATCTTCATTGCGAAAGAGTAGCATGGTAGCAAAGGGATGGATTAAAAAATGGATACAACTGCTAATTGCAACAGGCTTAACATCATCCTAGGTCATGTTTTGTAAGTTTGTAGCCATTGAAATACAACTGTTTAAAAATGGATACAACTGTTAATTGCAATAGGCTTAATAGCCATTGAAACCGGTACTGATAAAAATGCAATTGGCAGAGTTAAACATCACAATGGAGGTGCTGCCAGAGCAGAGAATGGCCCAGTTGTCTATAAAAAGGTAGGGAAAATAGCTAAAACGTGTTAGGCATGTTTACTACAACATGCTTAATACATCGACCATACAAAACATAGCCATTAATTGCAACTGGTATTGGTAAGATTGAACTGGTGAGTTCATACTTGGTAAGTCCTGAGAGGTAGTTGCTGGGGCACTTCATCCTGGCCAGAGCCCACCCAAAGTCAGCGGTAGCAGAGGTGAGCTCTTCCTACGGGTCGAAGCATGGATCAGTGCCGCCGACATGTGTACCTACAAGAAGCAAGTAAATGTTAGAAGCCAAACTGCAATTGCACAAATGATGTAAAATACTGTAAGACATGGGATGCAGCTAACCTCGACGTCAAACAACAGCATCGCCCGTTATGGCCCTGTGTAAGTACATGGAAAGACATGTTAAGTACAACAGGGTTAGCATCCACCAAAAATAGCAAATGGGCAGCATCTCTAGTATATCTTCATTGTGGAGAGTAGCACGGTAGCAAAGGGACAGATTAAAAAATGGATACAACTGTTAATTGCAATAGGCTTAACAGCATCCTAAGTCATGTTTTGTAAGTTTGTAGCCATTGAAATACAACTATTTAAAAATGGATACAACTGTTAATTGCAACAGGCTTAATAGCCATTGAAACCGGTACTGATAAAAATGCAATTGGCAGAGTTAAACATCAAAAGGCAGGTGCTGCCAGAGCAGAGAATGGCCCAGTTGTCTATAAAGAGGTAGGGAAAATAGCTAAAACATGTTAGGCATGTTTACTACAACATGCTTAATATATCGACCGTACAAAACATAGCCATTAATTGCAACTGGTATTGGTAAGATTGAACTGGTGAGTACATACTTGGTAAGTCCTGAGAGGTAGTTGCTGGGGCACTTCATCTTGGCCAGAGCCCGCCCAAAGTCAGCGGCGGCGGAGGCGAGCTGTTCCTCTGGGTCAAAGTGTGGATTAGTGCCACTGACATGTGTACCTACAGGCAACCAGTAAATGTTAGCAGTTAAACTGGATTTGCACAAATGATGTGAAATACTGTAAGACATGGGATGCAGCTAACCTCGACGGCAAACAACAGTATCGGCCGTTATGACCCTGCGTATGTACATGGACAGACATGTTAAGTACAACAGGGTTAGCATCCACCAAAAATAGCGAATGGGCAGCATCTCTAGTGATATCCTGAGTCATGTATTGTAAGTTTGTTGTTGGTATTGGTGAAATTGAGCTGGACAGTTAATACTTGAACATCACACAGTGTGCAGTACTGAAATAAACAAGGCACAGACATGCTTAATACATCAACCGTACAAGATTGGTATTGGTAAGATTGAGCTGGTCAGATCATAGCTGGTAAGTCCTGGGGGGTAGTCACTGGGGCACTTCATCTGGGCCAGAGCCTGCACCAAGTCAGCGGTGGCAGAGGCGAGGTGTTCCTCCAGGTCAACACGCATAACGGCCATCACGCCATCGACCGCCATCAGCTCCTCGACCTCCATGTGATATGTGGTTGGGCTTGCGCGGTGATGCTCTGGAGGTAGGGGCGGTGGGGATTTGGAGGCATGAGGATGTTTCGCAGGCGCCATTTAAGCAATCAGGCCGGGGCCGTGATAGAGATTGGTGGGTTACCTGACTAGATCCGAGCAGAACGTAGATGTGGTTGAAGCTGTGGTTGCGGCGGCGGTGGTTTGAGCTGCCGGTAGGGGGGAGGGGGGAGATACTGAGGAAATTTGATGGGTGGGCATGTGGTGGGAGGAATAAATTCTGAAATCGCGCGCCTAACAAAAATTTCGCTGCAAAACTTGAAACTTGGGCGGGGGGAACACACAACCCAGACGAAGCACGCAAAATACCCGTGTGCGATAAAAGAGAAAATTGGCAGATCCCGTCTCCAAAAAAATGTACACGTGTAGTTGATTTTTTCGGTCAATGGTACGCCTGGTTTATTAGGAAATATCGCACAGGTAACTAACTTATGGATCATTAACGCAAAAAAAGCACACGGGTACGCCATAGAAACCGTGTGTTTTGTGATCATCTAATAATTCTTATATCTATCAGCACCTCCAACCGCACCTAATTTCAAAAATCTCTTCCATTGTATTAGGATTATTCAATGTACATGAACGAGGCAAGGTGACACCCGATGAGCAATCATCGGTTTATGAAATGCAATCAAGTGTCAACCTGACTCGCTCGCGTAGCCAGATTTGATCCTATGCAACAAGAGAGAAGCTTGCTGCCATCCGCCAGCGCGGCAATTTAAGCTGGTATGCGGCCAACTCGCGTGGCGAGGTGGGACTAAAAACCAGTTGCGGCCAGCTCTAGTCTCCTCCGGTGGCTGCGGGCGGACGTTTCGGGAGTATTTGGGGCCGGGGTGCGGCTACAAAACTTCAGTGAACACATGCTAATCAACGCTCAAAGCCCTCAAAGGATGCACTTACCGACATTGTACATTAATAATAGATAGTACCAACTTAAAGTACTACTTGTAATTTGTTCTAAAACTAGTACATATGTAGTACTGGTAGATGCTCATAATTAATTATACAAACTTACAGGCGACACACGCACTAACTACTTCTCACATGCTGCCATCGGGGCATGCTGGCCAGATGTCGGTGTTCTCCTTCCCGGCCTTGTAGGTGGCAGCCCACCGTGCTTCGATCTCTGCCAAGCTCTCCTCAGCATGGCGTCCGGCCTCTTCTTTCTTGCGGCGGCGGAACTCTCTTTTCTTGACTGCTTTCTGCCTTTTCCGCTCCTTCTGTGCGGCTTTGGCCGCCTCTAGATCCACCGCCCATTCGGCCATGGCAGCCTCAAAGTCCGCCCACGTAACTGTGTGGCCACCGGCGACGCTGAACTCGGTGCGGCGAGATGCCATCGCTACCTTACCATGCGTGCGGTCGTAGGTGGCGAGGAACGCGGCACGGCCGGATGCCATCGCTTCCTTACCAGTTACTGTGCGCTGTGGTGGCATGAATGACGCTTGGAGAGAGCTCTGGGATGGAGTGGCCGGGCAGCCGTACAGTGCGGTGGTTTTTAAGAGCTCAACGACAAACGACGAAGGAAATTTGGCTTCCCTTACAATTTTGCTCGTTCATTATCGCACACGGTTCATCTCTGTCGCCTCAGGAAATAGTGTGCGCTGAGCCTATTGTGTGTTGCGTTATGATTGGCCGGAACCCCAGCCACGCAGATCGCGCGTGTGCACTGTAGGATGCGCCGCGATCGAACGGCAATCCACATCCCTCACATCACACCCGTGCAGCTGTAGCTAGATTGGATTTATATGCACTAAATGCCTAGAAAATGTACATAATCCCCTAAATATGGTAAATGAGCTCGAAAAAATGCCAAATTTGAACACGGTGATTTGCAGGGTGTATGTTCGTCGTAGAAAAAAACTCCAGGGCGAAGAACGAAGAAAATTTGGATTCCCCTTCAATCTTGGTGATTTCCCTCTCGAAAGCATGGAACTTCCTCGGTGATGGTTTGATTTATGAAGGGCGTGCATGACGACATAAGCCAAACCTTCTCAAATTTTTACAAGGGCATGGTGAGGCCAAACCATGGCACCATGCCAGGCATCATGTTTTTCAAGCATTTATTTCATTTTTCTATAGTTGAAAACCCAATAAACAAACGTTTGTGGTTGACTATTGCCACACATTTCATCGAAATATCTGCCCATTTCTTGTAAAAGGCATGAGAATTTACTAAATGGTACGAGCATGGTTTTCCAGGCGTTCTTGTGCACCCTTTCATGCACCGATTGTTTGAACTTGAATTATGTGCATTAATGCCTAGAAAATGCACATAATCCCCTAAATATGGTAAATGAACCCGAAAAAGTGCCAAATTTGAACACGGTGATTTGCAGGGTGTATGTTCATCGTAGAAAAAAACTCATGGACAAAGGACAAAGGAAATTTGGATCCCCCTTCAATCTTGGTGATTTCCCCCTCGAAACCATGAAACTTCCTCGGTGATGGTTTGATTTATGAAAGGCATGCATGATGACATAAGGCAAACATTCTCAAATTTTTACTAGGGCACGATGAGACCATACCATGGCACCACGCCAGGTGTCATGTTTTCCAAGCATGTATTTCATTTTTGTATAGTTGTTAACCCAGTAAACGACGCGTTTGTGGTTGACTATCGCCACACATTTCCTTGAAATCTTTGCCAATTCCTTTTAAAAGGCATGAGAGTTTACTAAATAGCACGAGCATGGTTTTCCAGACCGTTCTTGTGCACCTTTTCATGCACCGATTGTTCGAATTTGAATTATGTGTATTAATGCCTAGAAAATGCACATAATCCCCTAAATATGGTAAATGAGCCCGAAAAAATGTCAAATTTGAACACGTTGCATTGGAGGGGGCATGTTGATCGTTGGAAAAAAACTGAATGACAAACTAGGACGAAAATTTGGATTCCCCTTCAATCTTGGTGATTTCCCTCTCGAAAGCATGGAACTTCCTTGGTGATGGTTCGATTTATGAAGAGCGTGCATGACGACATAAACTAAACCTTCTCAGCTTTTTACCAGGGCACGGTGAGGCCATACCATGGCACCATGCCAGGCGTCATGTTTTTCAAGCACGTATTTCATTTTTCTATAGTTGATAACCCAGTAAATGACGCGTTTGTGGTTGACTATTGCCACGCATTCCCCTGAAATCTCTGCCCATTCCTTGTAAAAGACATGAGAATTTACTAAATACCACAAGTATGGTTTTTCCAGATCGTTCTTGTGCACCATTTCATGCACTGATTGTTCGAATTTGAATTATGTGGATTAATGCCTAGAAAATGCACATAATCCCCTAAATATGGTAAATGAGCCCGAAAAAATGCCAAATTTGAACACGTTGCATTCAAGGGGGTATGTTGATTGTAGAAAAACTGAATGACAAACTAGGAAGAAAATTTGGATTCCCGGCCCCTTCAATGTTGCTGATTTCCCCCTCGAAACCATGAAAATTCCTCGGTGATGGTTCGATTTATGAATGGCGTGCACGACGACATAAGCCAAACCTTCTCAAATTTTTACCAGGGCATGGTGAGGCCATACCATGGCACCATGCCAGCCGTCATGTTTTTTAAGAATGTATTTCATTTTTTCTATAGTTGAAAAACCACTAAATGACGTGTTTGTGGTTGACTATTGCCACACATTTCCGTGAAATCTCTGCCCAATCCTTGTAAAAGGCATGAGAATTTACTAAATAGCACGATCATTGTTTTTCCAGACCGTTCTCGTGCTCCTTTTCATGCACCGATTGTTTGAATTTGAATTATGTGCATTAATGCGTAGAAAATGCACATAATCCCCTAAATATTGTAAATGAATCTGAAAAAGTCCCAAATTTGAACACGGTGAATTGCAGGGTTTATGAGGCTGTTTGGTTGGTGCCCAGGTTCGCCCTGCCAATCGTTGGCTGGCCAAAAAATTGGCGACAAAATCGTCCGCCCTGGTTTCGCCAACAAGTTGGCGTGGAATCAGATGGAGGGAGTGCGGGCGAGCTGGGCGTGCCAAAAAATTGGAAGTAATCCAAACAGACACTCACGTCCCAGTCAACGCCAATATTTTGGCTTGGTAGTTGAGGGCAGCGATCCAAACGGCCCCTATGTTCATCGTAGAAAAAAACTCATGGACAAAGGACAAAGGAAATTTGGATTCCCCTTCAATCTCGGTGATTTACTATCGCACATGATTCATCTCCGTCGCCTCGTGTCTATTCGCCCACACATGCAAAAGAAAAAAAGAAAACCCTCACCCACTTCGTCCCCACTGTCGTGGTTTTCACACGGCCACCTATGGGGCCATCGGCCCCTTGTGGTTCAGCAAGGGGGACGAGCGCATTGCACGAAGAGCGGAAAGCATAGAGCAGCACAGCAGCAATGACACGGGCAGTTTTACCCAGGTTCGGGCCGCCGGGAGGCGTAAAACCCTACTCCTATTTTGGTGGATTGATGAATGGATGGTGGTGGAGGCACAACGCTCTAGCCCGGCAGGGTCGCCTTGGGGCGGGAGCAGCTACACGCGTAAGAGAGTACGGGGGTCCAAATCTTTTCTAAGGTTTCCATGGCCCTCCTTTTATAGATCAAGGGGTCACCACAATGGCAAATCAGTCATTGCGTACTGATTAGATAGCAAATAGTGCTATCATACCTAACTCTGCAGATAGGACATGGCGCATTAAATGCACCGCTTAGTGTCACATCATAGCATAGCCCGGCAATCCTTGCCGTGCCATTCGGCCACCTTCTCACCTGCCTGCGTGACATGTCCCTGGACGGGTGTCATTTGAAGGTGATTTCCTCTGGAAGTGGCTGCCACGTGCCAAATAACAGCCACTTAGCCACTTGGGGGCTTGACACCACACCGATCGATGACTTGCATTGCTGTGAGGTGGAGCGGTGGAGCCTTGGCGGGGTAACCCGCCCTCGTCATCCCCGGCAAGCCTGCCGGGGCAATCTTAAGGCTTATTTTTGGGGCAACCTCGTCCCCGCCAGGCTCGCCTGCCCAGCAAGGGAGGATTCTCCTTAGTGGTATCTTGCTCCTTTGGTTGGTCTTGGTCTTCGTGATCCGCCCTTTGATTCCTCAAAGAGCTGATCTCTTCTGCTTGGTCTTGACTTGGATGCTGCAACCTTGTTCTCGAGCCTGTGTACAGTCTGGGCAACACACCTGGGGTTTGTTGCACCGACAGGAGCCCCCCGGGCCTGGCCTGAACGCGCTGCCGAGCGTCGTCGGGGTAGGCCCTGTCCAGTACACAGGCGGCGAGGCTGCGGTAGCTCACCCTTTGAGATCTTTCTTTGCTTCTTCATTAATCTGAGCTTGAGTCAGTTTCCGGTTTTCCCGCGCATCGTGTAACACCAATTGTAGTGGGGCCATCCCTGTAATGGCCCGTGAATGACTTTAACGCACGGGTGAGTAACTGCCAATTCACTCTTCCCACCACGTTCCTATCCATTGCCACGTATTCTGCATGCATTGAGTGGGCTAGGTAACGGAGGCACGTGGTGCGGGAGAGAGCGTCATGGCAGGGGCCCGGTCTTCTTGGGTTGGTGGAGAGGGGCGGCGGTTACCCGCCGAGGGATCAGCCCTCTGCCTCAGCCCGCCTATAAAAGGGGGGTGAGGAGGAGCGGAAATGCTCATCCACACACCTCTTCTCCCCATTCCCTGCTTCTTCTTGCTATGTTGAGAGGGAGATACTAGGGCCAGGCCCCGGACTCTAGCTTGGGGTCGATGACACTGAACGTTTGCGTAGGTGCCCGGGGAGTGAGTCTGGTTCATGGCCAAAGGGGATGCGGTGGTCGAGGATGTGGGTGCCGAGTCGCCCATAGTGTGGGAGGTGTCACGCTTCCCCAAAATGGTGAAACGCTCGTCTCCCTCACACGAGCCGGCCGTCCGCTGAGGAGCGCCGGCCCTCGCTGCGGGTCGCCGAGGCTCGTTGCCCCGACGACGGGGCCCTTGGGATTTTTGGCGCCTGTCTGGGGTGCATCACTCGGGATCCTCGGTAATCCTAGTGCCTTTCCTTCCGGCAGAGTCGGGGCGAACGATGAAG
Organism: Thinopyrum elongatum; assembly: GCA_011799875.1. Lineage (NCBI taxonomy): Eukaryota > Viridiplantae > Streptophyta > Magnoliopsida > Poales > Poaceae > Thinopyrum > Thinopyrum elongatum. Next base: position 176,026,794 of record CM022300.1, read on the forward strand.
ACGGTGGCACCTTCCTGCCCTCCAAGGTGGGGAGCGGTGCTTCTTGTGCGCCTCGGACATCGCCGTTGCCCGCTGTTTCTCTGGGGGAGGTGACGACCCAAGGGGCTGGCGTCCTCCCGAAGAGGTGGTGATGAAGAAAGAACGAGGGAAGGTGGAGAAGGCGGGTGGCAGGCCATCAGGTCAGAGTACGATGGCACCAACGCCTTCGTCTTGTAGTGCTGGCCCGCTGCCTTGTCTTTCCGCTCTTCCCCTCCCTCCCCAGCACCATCATCACCAGCCTCTTTAGGACGGTTGCCGGGGAGGGGGTCGCTCTCTTGGTGCCTTCGCCTCCTCCAGCAGTCTCCCAGCTGAGCTCCGGCGGTTCCCCCTGCCGGTGCTTGCGCTGGGGCTTCTTTCTGGTCCTGGAGGTGGTGACCAGGGCACCGCCGAGCCGCTCCTTCCGCCCCTCTCCTTTGCAGCCTCACCACTCTCGATCTTGTCAGGCTGCACCCGACAAGCCCTGACGGAATCGGGTTGGGCTTCCGCTCAGGCACTCCTTTTGCCCCCTTCATCTTCCACCACAGTGCCTAGGAGCAGAGGGACAAGAAAGGGTTTACGGGGCACTTATCTTTTTTTAGTTTAAAATGTGTAGGCATTGGCCAAACTTTAGTGTAAATTATGTAAACTTCTTTATCCATGTTTGTGTTCTGTAAGATCTGTACTTGCTTATCAGCATATTAATGAAAAAGACAAGCTTTGCCGGGCACTTGTGCATGAATCATATCCATGCAGAGGTGAAATGCCTCTATACATTTAAGTAAACAAGTTTCCCCGACAGGCTATCCTGCCGGTGCCCTCAGTTTGTTGCCGCGGGGCTAGGCCTGCCGGGCACAAAACCATAAAAAGGGACCAGCCCCCCGCCGAACCTTTTCCGTCAAAGGCCAATGCGACCACCTTGACCGAAGTAGCATTCGAGTCAAAGGGCAGGAGCACCTATGTTTCGAAGGTGGCGGGGTTTTCATATGCACAAGTTTTCAAATTACAGAACAGGTATGGATAAGAAGGAACTTATCTGTTTGGTCTGCCGGGGATCGTCACGTAGACTCGTCTTCATTTCTTCTCTTCGGGATCAAGTCCATGGTCAGAACCCTACAACTTAGTGCAGATGAAAACAATGCCACATGCGACCTCATCTACATGATCATGCTATGCTTATGCATGCATGCAAGTTTCAGGGGCCCCCCAGCACTTCATTTATTTCTCTGTTGCTCAGGGTCTGCGCATGGCTTTGTATAAAGGGTTACATGCAACTTCGACAAAGCTTGTACAAAAGGGTGGCTGCCGGGCAGGGCCCGACAGCCGCGCCTTACGGGTAGAACTTACGGAGATGCTCAATGTTCCATGAGTTTTGCAATTGAATGCCATCTCCGGTCTCCAGACGGGCTGCGCCAGGTCTGGTGACTCGTACTACCCGGTAAGGGCCTTCCCACTTTGGCGTCAACTTGTTTGCACCCTTGGCGGACTAAACACGTCTAAGGACAAGGCCGCCTTCATCAAAGCTCTGGGCATGAACCCTACGGCTGTGATAGCGACGCGGGGCTTGATGGTAGCGTACAACATGTGTAGCAGCCCGGAGACGGTTCTCCTCAAGTAGCACAGCGTCGTCATGCCGGTGCTGTTCCTGCGCTACTTCATCGTAGGCAAGCACTCGAGGAGAGCCGTATATGAGTTCCGTGGGGATAACTGCTTCTGCCCCATAGACTAGGGAGAAGGGAGTCTGCCCGGTAGCTCGATTTGGTGTCGTACGGAGGGTCCAAAGAACCACCGGCAGCTCGTCGATCCATTGCCTGCCGCAGTTCTATAGCCTATCAAAGGTTCTTGTCTTGAGACCTTGCAGCGCTTCAGCGTTCGCCCTCTCAGCCTGCCCGTTGCTTCTGGGATGGGCCATAGAGGCAAATGAGACCTTGCTTCTGAGGGCATGAACGTATTGCATGAAGGCGCGGCTTGTGAATTGGGTGCCATTGTCGGTGATGATTCGGGCAGGTATCCCGAAGCGGCACACCAATACTTTCAAGAACTTGATAGCTGACTGTGCGGTCACCTTCCTCACGGGCTCTACTTCCGGCCACTTTGTAAACTTGTCGATTGTGATGAACAAGAATTCAAAGCCCCCGGTAGCACGGGGGAAGGGGCCCAAGATGTCGAGCCCCCAGACCGAAAATGGCCATGACAAAGGGATTGTTTGGAGAGCTTGAGCAGGCTGATGGATATTGTTGGAGTGGAACTGGCAGGCTTCACACTTGGTGACTAGCTCAATTGCATCTTGGAGGGCTGTGGGCCAGTAGAAACCTTGCCGGAAAGCTTTCCCGACCAAGGCCCTTGATCCGAAGTGGGAGCCACACATACCCTTGTGTATCTCTGCCAGCAGTTCCTTTCCTTCTTCCCGGTAAATGCACTTCAATTTCACACCGTTGGGCCTTCTTCTGTATAGCGTGTTGTGAACGAACTGATACATACTGGGCCTCCGGGCTACTCTTTCAGCTTCTTCTTGTTCTTCGGGAAGTTCTCCTGTTTGGAGGAAACAAACAATGTGCCGTGCCCAAGTTGGAGCCTGGGGATCGGCAACAAGGACTAGCGGCACCTCCTTGTTGATGGGAGCGCATGCCTTGACCGCAAAGACTGGTAGTTCGGCGGGAGGGTGTAGCTCACTGATTGAAGGGGAGTTGTTCCCGCCAAGCTCTCTACCGGGGTCTTCGGGAAGCTCTGCCGGGAGAGGCTTGCCGGAGTTCAATTTCCTCTTCTTGCTAGCCATAGTTGCTGGGGATACAGAGGGTTGAGTCAGATGGAGAACAAAAGTCCCTGGTTCCATAGGGAGTTTTTGCACAGCGCACTTCGACAGATGATCAGCAATGCTGTTTTCCGCGTGTGGCACATGCTCTATTTGCAATTCGTCAAAGCGCTCCTCCAACTTCCTCACTTCCTCGAAGTATGCCTCCATTGATGGGCTTTGATAATCCTTGTTGATTTGCCTCACCACAAGTTGCGAATCTCCGCGGATGATCAACTTCTTGATTCCCAGTTCTGTTGCAATTCTGAGCCCAGCAAGGAGCCCTTCATACTCTGCAGTATTGTTGGTAGCCTTCTCCCGGGGGAAATGCATTTTAACGAAGTACTTAAGGTGCTCCCCAGTGGGAGCAACGAGAAGCACACCAGCTCCTGCACCTTGTAGGTAGAAGGCACCATCAAAATACATAATCCATTCTTGGGGTGCTTCCTTGCCGGGGATGACGGTCTCCTGTACTTCTTCATCAGGGGTTGGCGTCCACTCCGCAATGAACTCTGCTAGTGCTTTGCTCTAAATAGTTGACGTGCTTTCAAACTTCAAACCAAAGCTGGATAACTCCAAAACCCATTCCACAATTATGCCGGTGGACTCAGGGTTTTGGAGTATGCATTGCAAGGGGAAGCGGGTGACAACCGTGATCTCGTGGGCTTGGAAGTAGTGGAGCAGTTTCCTTGAGGCCATGATGAGGCCAAAAATCAACTTTTGCACGCCAGAGTACCTCGACCTAGCCCCCTGCAGCAGGGAGCTGACGAAGTACACTGGGCGCTGCAACCACCTTCTTCCTTGCCGTGATCTTGGAACTGTCTCCGCTGCCTTGCTCTTCCTTGTCTTGAACTACATCTGACCTTCCGGGACGGGTTCACTTTCCTCTCCAGAGGAGACGGCGGTGGCGGCTGCTGCTTCATGTACCTCCTGCTGTGCCACCAACGCTGCGCGCTAACCACTTGATTGGTCACTGCTAAATATAGCAGCAACGGCTCTTGTGGTTTAGGAGCGACTAAGGTGGGAACAAAGGAAAGGTAGGTCTTCAAATCTTGTAGTGCAGCGTCTGCCTCCAGGGTCCACTCCATGGGCCCTGCCTTCTTCAGGATTTTGAAGAACGACAAGGCGCATTCGACGGACTTAGAAATGAACTTGCTCAGCGCGGCAACACATCCAGTCAAATGCCTCACGTCTTTATCTGTCTTGGGTGCTTGTATCTGCTCGATAGCCTTGATCTTGTCGGGGTTGGCCTCTATCCCCTGATGGGACATGAAGAAGCCAAGTAGCTTGCCGGAAGGAACACCAAACACACACTTCTCCGAGTTTAGCTTCAAGTTGATTCTGTGCAGATTTGCAAAGGTCTCTTCCAAATCCTGAATGAGAGTCATTCTGTCCTTGGTTTTGACCACTATATCATCCATGTAGGCTTCAATATTTCTGTGCAGCTGGGACTCAAAGCCAATCTGTACTGCTCTTGCAAAAGTGGATCCAGCGCTCTTCAACCCGAAGGGCATCCGTACAAAACAGTACGTGCCACATGGGGTTATGAACGCGGTCTTCTCTTCGTCTTCCTTGGACATGAAGATCTGGTGGTATCCAGAGTAGGCATCCAGGAAGGAAAGCAGGTCACACCCGGAGGTGGAATCCACAATCTGATCGATGCGCGGCAAGGGGAATGGGTCCTTCGGGCATGCTTTATTTAGATCCGTGAAATCTATGCAAAGCATCCATTTCCCATTCGCCTTGCGTGCCACCACTGGATTCACTAACCAAGTTGGATGCAACACTCCTCTGACCAAACCAGTGGCTTCAAGTTTCCTGATCTCCTCGGCAATAAACTGTTGCCGTTCCAAAGCTTGCTTTCGGGCCTTCTGCTTGACGGGCCGGGCATGTGGGCAGACAGCAAGGTGGTGCTCGATTACCTTCCTGGGAACACCGGGGATGTCAGATGGTTGCCAAGCAAACACATCGACATTCGCCCGCAGGAAGGCAATGAGCGTGCTTTCCTATTTGTCGTCGAGGGTGGCACTGATGGTAAACGTACCATCAGCGCCAGCCAGCCCTGCCGGAACCTTCTTCACAGTGGGTGCAGCAGCCTTGGATCTCTTGCTATTGGAACTCTCCGGCAAGTCATCAACAGGCGCAGTGCACTCCGAAGAGGTACGCTTCCCGGATTCCTTGCTGGCATCATTGCTGGCTTTCTTCTTTTTCTTGCTTTCCTTGGCGGGAGCAGTGGCTTTCGCGGCCTCTGCAGCGACTGCTTCCTGGTACATCTTGTCCACGCATATGATTGCGTCTTTCTTGTCTGATGGAATGGAAATTACGCCCATTGGCCCTGGCATCTTCAAAGTGTTGTAGGCATAGTGGGATGCCGCCATGAATTTGGCCAGGGCAGGGCAACCAAGGATTCTGTTGTACAGCAGGGGGAGGTCAACCACATCAAACATGATCTTCTCAGTCCGGTAGTTTAACTCCCCCCGAATTTTACCGACAGTGTGATCTTCCCCTTAGGATGACTCCTACCAGGGTTGATCTCTTGGAACGTACCAGTAACCTTGAGCTCTTCATCTGTTATCTGGAGTTTGCTGATAACCTTCGAAGAAATCAGATTCAACCCGGCCCCGCCGTCAACCAACATCTTTGTGACCTTGAGGTTGCGGATCGTTGGTGAAACCAACAACGGCAAACACCCTACCACGGTAGTGCGGTCAGGGTGATCCTCCTCATCAAAGATGATGGGCGTGTGGGACCACTTGAGCAGCTTCCGAGAATCTGCTGCTGGCTCCACGGCATTGACTTTATGCGCCCACTTTTTAAGTTGGCGGTGAGAGGAGTGCAAAGATGCACCCCCGTCAATGCACAGGGCGTCAGTGGCTTTCTGGAACTCCTTTTCACTGGTTTCCTCTTCATCTCCTTCATCACTCTCGTCCTCGCAATCCTTCTTCTCACGGCCTTTGGTGGGTTTCCCCTGATGCTGAGGAGCCTTGCCGGGGCGACCTGCTCTGCCGCCTCGGCCCTTCCCGCCAGCGCCATCTTGGTCTTTCTCCTTATCACGCTTCTCGTACTCAGCCCTCTGCTTCTTGACGAGTTGCTCAACCTGATGACACTCCTGAAGATCGTGGCCCCTGGTCCGATGGATCTTGCAGTACGACCCATCACTCTTCCCAGCCTTCTCGGCAGCCGCAGCTTCCCGGCAATCAGTGCACGCGGCAGCTTCCTTGCCGGGAACCTCGGTCTTGGCCTTCTTGCCAGTACTAGGTGCACTCGATCCTTCAACGGTCATCACCGCTTTATCCTTGCGCTTCTTGTTTCGCTTCTTGTTCTTCTTCTTCTGGTTGGTGGCGTCGTCGTTGTCCTCTGAGTCAATGTCGACGCCATCTTCTTCACCGGGGAGTCGTCTCCCCTCTTCTACCCGGGCACACTTATCCACCAGAGTGTATAGCTCATTCACAGTCTTGGGCAACCGGACATTCATTTTAGAACGTATCTGGCAGTTGCGCACGTTGGACTGGAACGCGATTATCACAGCTGCCGGGTGGATGTCTGGAATATTCCTATGCACCCGGCTGAACCTCTGCATGTACTTCCGCAGACTCTCTCCTTCCTTCTGCGGAAGGAGCTGCAAGTCGCTGGGCCGCCCTGGTTCTTGATGGCCGCCCGTGAAGGTGCCAACAAACTCATGGCACAGGTCAGCCCAGGTCGAGATGGAATTCTCTGGTAAGTGCATCAGCCAAGACCTCACATTTGGCTTGAGTGCCAAAGGGAAGTAGTTGGCGAATACCTTCTCGTCTCTTCCCCCGGCAGCTTGAACAGCGATGGCGTAGATGCTCAAGAACTCTACCGGGTTCAATCTTCCATCGTACTTCTCTGGTATTTCTGGCTTGAACGTGCGAGCAGATGGCCAACAGACTTGCCGCAGCTCGCGAGTGAAGGCAGGGCACCCAACCTCGAAAGGTAGGTACCCACCTTCATCGGGCGTGTGCTCATCAATGTCGGGGCCATTGCGCTTATCAGACTGGTGTTGGGTTTCGCGGCATCGTTCGATGGTGACGCGCGCGTCTTCCCTCCGCGTGTCTTCCAGGACTCGCCACTGGTCTTGCCGTGCTCGAGGATCAGACGAAGCCATCGATACATCATCGGGTTCTTGGTCGTGGGGCTCTGGCTGCGGCCCCTGCGCTGGCTGCCGCGGAGGGGATTGCACTGTGGGGGTAGCCCCTTCGGTACGGCCATCGGCTCGGGCCGTTGTCGCCGCCTATGGAGGCCGTGACAGGCCCACTCACTGTGATCCTCCTGCCTCGGCGAAACCAATCAGGCTCTGAATGGTGGCTCTCCACTCATCCATCTGATCGGCCGCCGGTGGAAATCTCAACAGGAGTTGGGCCCGCGCCATGGCCTCCGAAGGAGTGCTCGGCATAGACGACGACATAGACCACAACGTCGCCTGGCTTCTGATAGTGCCGGTAGTGGCAGCGCCGTGCTCTCGCTACCATGAGCCAGTCACCAGGGTGGCGTGGTGATGAGGTGGATGTGCTTGGGGATCGGCAGCTCCGTTCGGCGCATCGGCTTGGCCAGCCCGTCCCGGGGGTGGCACGTGCCCTGCGGCCGCACCAGCAACGGGGACGTCCGGAGGGTTGCGTTTCGCCCCAGGGTGAGCACCACCGCTGTGGCTGCGTCCTTCAGTGGGGTGGAGAGGCGTGGACGGGATGATCTCTCCTCCCGCACCTTGTGGAGCGTGGCCACTGGGATGTTGTTGGCGCTGTCCTTCTCCGGTGCCTCCTTCTCCCATTTCGGCCGTAGGGGAGGTGGTGGAGACGCCGCCTGCACCGGCCATGTCTCCCGCAGCGTCCATGTCCCCGTGCGCCCCCGTAGCCCCCACGGCATCGGCGGCCGCGTGCGAAGGGGCCTTCGAGGTGGACGGGTGAGCTGCAGCACCGGATTTCTTCTTGGGTGCCATGGATGATGAAGCCGTTGATGAAGAGAATGATGATGAAGATGACATGCTATGTACGCTCTCGGGTTTGCGCAAGCGCTTCCCCCTACCTAGCGCGCCAAAGATGTTGTGGTTTTCACACGGCCACCTATGGGGCCATCGGCCCCTTGTGGTTCGGCAAGGGGGACGAGCGCATTGCACAAAGAGCGGAAAGCATAGAGCAGCACGGCAGGAATGACACGGGCAGTTTTACCTAGGTTCGGGCCACCACGAGGCGTAAAACCCTACTCCTGCTTTGGTGGATTGATGAATGGATGGTGGTGGAGGCGCAGTGCTCTAGCCCGGTAGGGTCGCCTCGGGGCGGGAGCAGTTACGCGCGTACGAGAGTACGGGGTCCGAATCCTTTCTAAGGTTGCCATGGCCCTCCTTTTATAGATCAAGGGGTCACCACAATGGCAAATCAGTCATTGCGTACTGATTAGATAGCGAACAGTGCCATCATACCTAACTCTTTAGACAGGATAGGGCGCATTAAATGCACCGCTTAATGTCACATCGTAGCGTAGCCTGGCAAGCCTTGCCGTGCCGTTCGGCCACCTTCTCGCCTGCCTGCATGACACGTCCCTGGACGGGTGTCATTTGGAGGTGATTTCCTCTGGAAGTGGCCGCCACGTGCCAAATAACGGCCACTTAGCCACTAAATAATGGCCACTTAGCCACTTGGGGGCTCGACACCACACCGATCGATGACTTGCGTTGCTGTGAGGTGGAGCGGTGGAGCCTTGGCGGGGTAACCCGCCCTTGGCGTCCCTGGCAAGCCTGCCAGGGCAATCTTGAGACTTATTTTCGGGGCAACCTCGTCCCCGCCAGGCTCACCTGCCCGGCAAGGGAGGTTTCTCCTTAGTGGTATCTTGCTCCTTTGGTTGGTCTTGGTCTTCTTGATCCGCCCATTGATTCCTCAAAGAGATGATCTCTTCTGCTTGGTCTTGTCTTGGATGCTGCAACCTTGTTCTCGAGCCTGTGTATAGTCTGGGCAACACACCTGGGGTTTGTTGCACTGATACCCACCCACTCGCCGCGGACTCCTCCGCAACTCTGCACCTCATCAACTTCTATCGCGACGGCCACCCTAAGCTCAACGGCTGTCGTCGGCGGGTGGAGGTCGTGCTCCAAATGGCATGGGATTTCGCCCCTACTGCTTTTGGCCGCCTATCTGCACCGACATTCTAGACTCTGGTCGATTGGGGTTTTCTGCGGGATTTGGGCCGGGGATTTTTCTCATGGAGAAGTTAATCAAGTTAGCGAAATATTCACTCATCTCTTATCGTAGTCCGTCCGTCACTGTTAATCAACCGGCGGAAATCGCCGTGGATTCATTTTTCTTCTAGCTGTTTCGAGGGTTTTCATTCATGTGTCCACAGTGCAAGCACAAATCGGGCAAGTGCGGTCGCGGCTAGTCAAAAACGAAGTTCTTTCTCACCATTCCGGATGACTTCAGGGAGCTCTCGGTATGTTCAATCTCACCCTACCACGGTCGGCATGGCCTAAATTTGTGAACATATACCGTCTGTTGCTACATTTGGATAAAAGGTACGGTGCCATGTGTAGCCTAGATGTCGAAGCCAATTTTGTTCCCCCTATATTAGGCAAATTTATGATGTATTGTTCATTCAGTTACTCTCATATTTGCATCAAATCTTTGTTACATTATCTATTTTTAATTATATATTTTTGTACTTTGCTTTCATCTATATATTGATTTGTTCTATCAGTTACTCCCATATTTGCATCTTGCTCTGTTATTTCAATATATCTAATTTACGATCTTAATTTTCATTTCAAGCAGTACATCCCATTGCTTTGCAAGAACAGGAGTAGAAGGAAATCTTGGGCTTTACTTTGTTGATGACTCCATGGATGTCATATTGATAACGCAGCATGGATTTACAGTGACGGTTAGTGTAAAACTTGATAAAGATGGTCATTCCTATTTTGATGCGGACCTTTGGAGAAAAATGTCTAAGTGTTATGAACTGAAAGCTGGCAATAAAATTCTAGTGCGTGCACCACAGCCTGGTCTAATTAACATGGATGTTTACTTCCCCAACGTCATCAGCCGATCAAAGTCTGATCGAGGTTAGTGTCCTTTCAACTTTCTCCATGCTGGCATATTACTTAGCAAAATCGGGGTATTTGTTCTGACTAATTGATCACTATTTAAGCAACCAATTGTGATTTCATTTTCTGACTCCGTTCCTAGGCAGTAACAAATTCTATTTACCAATTTATGCGCACTATATATTCTTCTGCCATGTTCTGAATAAATAATACGTTTCCACCTTTTAAGCAGGATATGTTGGATGCATAGTGAATGATCTGTATGTTACTAAGCGTACCAAATTTCACTGGAAGGACTTGAAGCATGTCATAAACTTTGTTGATAATCTGACAGAGATAGCACAACATATGAACGCTGGATTTTGGATGGGCTTAATTATACCTATGGTGCACACATTGAACAAGACCAATTGTGTGCACAAAACGCTGGTACAAAGTCTTATTTTTATGTTGATGCTCATAAACTATATATATCTTCAACAATATGTTGCAATTGGTTTTTATTCTACATTTCAACAGAAATTGCCCACTGTAGCTGTTCCTGGATCGATTTCTCGGCGTGGTCGAATTACACTTGTGCCTGCTAATAACACCAAAGTGATTGCAAGGTACTGCATTTCCCGCAGAAATGGAAGCATTCAAATTAACAAGTTCTCGCTTGTCGTGGCAATGCATCCATATTGGAAAATTGGAGACACTGTTCTACTCATGCTCTACCAAGGCACAGGAGGACTCTTCCTTTTCATTGACGAGATGCCGAGTTGCCGTGATCAAGCTGCTTCCAATGGATAGTTGTGGTTGTTGGCCCTCAGCCTCTTAAAATGTGCTAGCTATTACTAAGTTAAGTATGTAGATATGGACCATATGGTTGTTGGCCCTCAGCCTCTTAAAATGTGATAGTTGTTACTATGTTAAGTGTGTAGATATGGACGATATGGTTGTCAAAACCGTGTTACGAAGATCCTCCTTTTGTTGAATAGTGTAACCACTATATATATGTTACTCAAATGTTGTTAGCCAAGTTCTTAAATTTTCATGGAAAGTATTAGTATCTTACATAGTTCATTGAGTTTAAGTGTGTGCCCGGTAGAGCGGTAGAGTAGAGGACGCCCATGTTTTGGACGTGGCGATCAACACCGATGTCCAGAAGGCATTTCCATATTAACTGTCCATATTGCAAATTCACACACGTGTTAACATAAGGAAACGTATGTGTAACTTACTAATCATCGCACACGAGTACTCGCAGACGCATCGTGTGCGATACTCCTAGCCACCGCAAGCAACTAGTTTGCAATTTTCAAAGTTTTTTGTATACACAGAATCGCACACGAATTAACTCTAGTTACCGTCTGTGTTGTAATTTCTCATCGCAAACAGTTCATCCGAGTGGGCTATTTGCCGCGTAGCACACACATCTTGTTTACACGACTCATTTTTGTTCTTTTGGCTCATCGCAAACAGCTCATCTATGTGAACAGTATGCTGTATATCACACACATCTTGTTAAGTTGAACCATTTCTGTTGTGTTCCCTAATCGAAAACAGTTCGTCCGAGTGAACTGTATGTCGTATATCACACACACCTTGATCTAGCTAACCGTTTCTGTTGCACTCCCTAATAGCAAACAATTCATCTGAGCAAACTGTATGCCATATATCACACACACCTTGATATGGCTGCCCGTTTCTGTTGTACTGTCTCATCACAAATAGTTCGTATGGATCAACCGTGTGCCCTGCATTGCACATGCAACTAAAATGTGAACCGTGTTTGATGTCTCCGCCATCGCAAATGTTTTGCATGTTTTTTGATGGTTTTTTACATCACTGTTTGCGATTAATACATCGCACATAGTTTCATCAAAGGGTCTCTAATCGTAGTGTCGCGTTAGCAACATCCTGCAGTAGTGGGTGATGAAGATTAACGCGGCGATCTCGGCCTCAGGTTCACGCACGCGCCTCCCCCTACTTGGCGCGCCAAAGATGTCGTGGCTCGACACGATCACCTATGGGGCCATCAGCCCCTTCGTGGTTCGGCAAGGGGGAAGGGCACGTTGCACAAAGAGGAGAGGTCGTAGAACAACATGACAATGGTGACGTGAGTGGTTTTTACCCAGGTTCGGGCCACCGTGAGGCGTAGAACCCTACTCCTACTTTGGTGGATTGAGTGGAAGACCATGACGAACGCGCAGTACTCAGGCCCGGCAAGGTCACCTCGGGGAGAGCAGCTACGCGCATATGAGTGTACTAGGGTCCGAATCCTCTCTAAGGTTGCCACGACCCTCCTTTTATAGGTGAAGGGGTTACCACAATGGCAAAACAGTCATTATCCAGTGATTAGATAGCCACAGTGCTATCATACCTAACTCTGCAGACAGGACAAGGTGCATTAAATGCACCGCTTAGTGTCACGTCGTGGATGCAGCCCGGCAAGCCTTGCCGTGCCATTCAACCACCTTCTTGCCTGCCTGTGTGACATGCCTCTGGCCGGGTGTCATTTAGGGGTGATCTTAATCAAAAATGTCTGCCACGTGCTGAATGACTGCCACTTATCCACTTGGGGGCTCGACACCGCACCGATAAGTGACTTGTATCACTGTGAGGTGCAGCGGTGGAACCCTGGCAGGATAGCAGGCCGCCAACGTCCCGGCAACCCTTGCCGGGGAGGTCTTGGGACTTGCTCTTGGGGTAGCCTCGACCTGACTAGGCTCGCCTGCCCAGCAAGGAAGGCTTTTCCCTTGGTGATATCTCGCTTCTTGGCTTGTCTTGGTCTTCTTGATCCGCCCTCTGATTCCTCAAAGAGCTATCTCTCCTGCTTGGCCTTGGTGAAGCTTAGTGGAGCTTGCCTGGCTATTGCCGCGCCGGAGACGTGCCTATTCGTGCACAAGTCAGGGGGAAACATACACCCCTGTTTGTGTACCCCGACAACTAGATTGATTTATCTTGCAATGGGAGAGGTGCTTTGTAATGGGTTCAATCTTGCAGTGCTCTATATTCCAGTGACAAAGTAGGGGTCAAGACACATGTTTGTATTGTTTCCATTAAGGGGAAAATGACGGGGTTTATTCATATTGGCTGGATTTGCTTTGTCTACATCATGTCATCTTGCTTAAGGCATTACTCCATTTTTATGAACTTAATACTCTTGATGCATGCTGGATAGCGGTCGATGGGTGGAGTAATAGTAGTAGATGCAGGCAGGAGTTGGTCTACTTTTCTCGGACGTGATGCCTATATACATGATCATTGTCTTGAATATCATCATAACTATGCGCTTTTCTATCAATTGCCCAATAGTAATTTGTTTACCCACCGTATGTTTTTTTGTTCGGGAGAGAAGTCTCTAGTGAAAACTATGGCCCCTGGGTCTACTTTTGTCATTTATAAAATCCAAAAATACCTTACTGCAATTTATTTACCATTATTTTATTTTGTGTTTTATTATATCTATCTATCACTACGAGATTTGATCCTTGCAATTAATGCTGAGGGGATTGACAACCCCCTTGATCGCGTTGGGTGCAAGTATTTGCTCTTTTGTGTATAGGTGCCGTTGATGAGGTTTCAGGTGGTTCTCCTACTGGATTGATAACCTTGGTTCTGAACTAAGGGAAATACTTATCTCTGCTGTACTACATCAACCTCTCCTCTTCGAGGAAATCCCACACAACTCACAAGTAGCAGAGGCCCATGGATCCTATAACCCGTAGAAGGCCCATGGATCCTATGGCCCATAGGAGGCCAATGGTCGCTACAGCAGGTAGCAGGCCCATGGTTACAACGGTGTGTATGTGGCCCATGTGATGGTGTCCTCGACTAGGGGGTCCTAGCCTAGCTAGCCTAGTCCATGGGCCGAGCTGACAGCCCGTTAATAAGGAAGGACTCCGGAGGCCCCTGACCAGTGCATATCGAGCTTCAGCGAGGACTTGACATGTACTCCAAGAAGGTCTACTAGATTTGGCATGTAATCCTTAGATGCCAACCGACCATGCGCAACCCTAGATACTCCTGGTGCCTATATAAACCAGAGGGTTTAGTCAATAGAGGATCATTGATACATTCATCATCATCATCATACCCCTAGGGTTTAGACCACAACTTAAGATCTCGAGGTAGATCAACTCTGTACTTTGATACACCCATAATACAAGAAAGAGCGAGACGTAGGGTTTTACCTCCTTAAAGAGGGCCTGAACCTGGGTAAACACACTGTGTCGTCTATCTCTTATTACCCATCCATCCAATCTCACAGCTCAGGCCCCTCTACCCGAGGTCTGCCGGTTTTGACACCGACATTGGTGCATTCATTGTGAGCCCGCAGTTTGATCGCCAAGGGTCGATGGCTCATTTGCAGATCAATAGCAGCATTGGCTATGGTGACATCTTCGTTCCCCACCAGCTTTTTGCCTTCGGAAGCATTGTGCTACATACCGATCCGGCATGCCATCTAGGCCGGGTCGAGAGCTTCGCTCCAAATCAAGTCATCACGTTTGGAAGCCCGGAGTATACCACAGACGCCCGAGGTGACCTGGTCCTTTCGGATGGACCCCAGATCAGTTTAAAGACCCCTCCGGTGCCATGGCCCGGAGCTGGCTGACGGCAGGATCCTCAGATCCTCCCTCCCCCTAGAGCCGACCTCAGAGATAGATCCAGTGATTGTCACATCCCACTTAAATGATGGATCCTCATGCACTAGCTTTGAGCCATGCTCGTCTTCGGACCCAGCAGCAGCGATTGCATCATCAATGACCGATGTAGCTGCCACTCCCGCCTACTAGGGAACAGCCCGAACGAGCAGGAGGACGGTGCTACATCAAGTAGCCCGAACAAACTATTCCAGATCAGCCCGGCTTACAGCCAGGCCCTGGGCACCGAGGAGCTCTCGCAAATAAATAAGGTGTTGGACCAGATCCAGAACCTAGTGATCTCATCTGCCATTCACGACCAGATCGGATGTAAAGTCGATGATTGGGTAATTTTTATTCCACCCACCACCCACCTAGTCGTCATAGTCGAGGACTTGACCGATGTGCTTGACTACGGCTCCGACGAAGCCACTGACATGGACGAAGATGTCTGTGGCGATTCCAGAGCAAATCTATCTACGACCATACCCCGTATAGGGAATTGGGCCGCAACGTCTACCTATGATGTCTACATGGTCGACACTCCCAAGGATGACTCCAAGGAGAAACCTGAAGAAAACACTAAACGCCACCGCCCGAAAAGGCGATCGAAGGGTCATAACAGAAGCAGAAGCATGACCAACACCTCGAGCGCCGCCGACAACGGCGATGCCCCCAACGCCACTAAGAACCTGGGCAAGGGCATTCACGCCTCACCCATCCAACAGAATGGGCCCATAGGAACGCCAGCGGAGGAAGATCTTGAGGATATGGGCACCTTCGATGATGGGTCGGACAAGGATTACCTCCCCGAATCCGAGGATGATGAAAGTCTCGGACCCAAGGACTTCGTGGTGCCCACGAATTCGTTCGAGCAAGCATGATTTCAATGACAACTACTTGCAACCGCGCGTAGCATGAAAAAGAAGCAGCAGGAGCTGTATACCCATGAAAATGCACTCAATGATAAATGGGTGAAAATCCTCGTGGCTGAAGTAGACCTCGAAAATCGATGTGCGGCCACCAATTCGTTCCCCTGATGCCGACTGTTGCTTGACTTCGACGATGAGGCAACAGATAATGAGGTGCTAGCATACGGCCAAGTAGGCCAGGCTGACTATCCCCCTAGAGGGCGAGATCGGCCAAAAGGGGCACCTAAGGAACCCCCTGCTAAAACCCGCCCTCATGGCCAGAGTGCAGTCGAGCACCCTGATACCTTCGATATGCGCAGTAAGCTACATGCCAATAAGGCCCCTTCTCGATCCATTTAAGGATCACAGGACCATGCACCAGCCGGTTTGGAGGGCTATGGCACTTGGTTAGACAGGCACAAAAGAGCTCGGGAGAAGACCCGAGCTAGGACAATGGCTCATGCTCGACAAGATGTGGCTCGCTATCGAGGGCCTGCATATCCAATATGTTTCATAGACGAGGTCATGGAGCACCAATTCCTTGAGGGGTTTAAACCCATCAACATCAAACAATATGATGGAACAATCAACCCGACTGTCTGGATAGAAGACTTCCTTCTCCACATCCACGTGGCCCAAGGTGATGACCACCACACCATAAAATACCTACCGAAGGACCGACAAGGAATTGGCTCCACAGCCTCCCAAGAAATTCCATTAGTGGGAGGAGCTTGAGGAGCTTGAGAAGCTTGAGGAACTCTCCAGGGCACCTATGTTAGCCCCCGAAAGCCGATGAACTTAGCCACATCGTCCAAAAGGAGGGCGAGTCAGCTTGGAAATTCTGGAATCGATTCTTAAATAAAGAGAACCAGATTGTCGACTGTCCTAGCGCTGAGGCAATCACAACATTCAAGCATAGTGCTACTTGTAATCTGCGTTGGTATTTCCCTGAAGAGGAGAGGATGATGCAGCATAGCAGAGGTAAGTATTTCCCTCAGTTATGAAACCAAGGTTATCAATCCAGTAGGAGAACCAAGCAACACTCTATAAACAACACCTACACACAAACAACAAATACTTGCAACCCAACGCCTAAAGGGGTTGTCAATCCCTCAACGACATTGGGATAGATTAAATTGTATAGGTTTTGATAAATAGATCTAACAAAAATACAAAATAAAATAAAATTGCAGCAAGGTATTTTTGGTTTTAATATATGATAGAAAATAGACCCGGGGGCCATAGTTTTCACTAGAGGCTTCTCTCGAGAAAATAGCATACGGTGGGTAAACAAATTACTGTTGGGCAATTGATAGAAAAGCAAATAATTATGAAGGTATCCAAGGCAATGATCATGTATATAGGCATCATGTCCAAGATTAGTAGACCGAAATGATTCTGCATCTACTACTATTACTCCACACATCGTCCGCTATCCAGCATGCATCTAGTGTATTAAGTTCATGGAAAAACGGAGTAATGCATTAAGAAGATGACATGATGTAGACAAGATAAACTCATGTATGAATAAACCCCATCTTGTTCCCCTTAATAGCAATGATACATGCATGCCATGTCTCTTTCTGTCACTAAGATTGAGCACCGCAAGATCGAACCCATCACAAAGCACCTCTTCCCATGGCAAGATAAATCAATCTAGTTGGCCAAACCAAACCAATAAATCTGAGAAGAAATACGAGGCTATAACAATCATGCATAAAAGAGTTCAGAGAAGACTCAAATAATATTCATGGATAGATCTGATCATAAACTCACAATTCATCGGATCCCAACAAAGACACCGCAAAAAAGAGTTACATCAAATAGATCTCCAAGAACATCGAGGAGAACATTGTATTGAATATCAAAAAGAGAGAAGAAGCCATCTAGCTAATAACTACGGACCCGTAGGTCTGTGGTAAACTACTCACGCATCATCGGAGGGGCAGCAAGGATGATGACGAACCCCTCCATGATCGTTGCCCCCTCCGCAGAGTGCCGGAAAAGGCCTCTAGATTGGATCTCGTGGTTCTGGAACCACTGGTACAACGAGCTGCTATACAAATGGGTTTTAACCCCTTTCCACGATGGCATTTTAAACTGTCGCCTAGTGAGTGTGGGCGATAGGGGGGTCCTTCCCACACGACCCAGAAACCATCGAGGATAGGGAGTAGGAATGCATACATTTTCTAGAACAAAGCGTATGCGATGCCCACACCTATCCTGTCAGGGTTATGATCCTGACAATGAGTACTAGGGGTACGAATAAGGGGCAGAGACTAGCTACAGCGTAGGTGTAACACTCGGTGTTTAACGAGTTCAGGCCCCTCTCAGCGGAGGTAAAAGCCCTACGTCTCATGCCCTGAGGCTTGCTTTGATTTGATGGGTATGGTTATAGAGATTGAACGTGCCCGGCTATGGAGAGGGGTGCGGCTTATATAGAGTGCGCTGCAACCCCATGTCTCCCACGCCACTGAGGCAATTAATGTCATTGAATGAGACATTTACTAGTGTAATGAGCCTCTACTACAACAGTTACATGTAACGGTAGCTATGACTCTATTCAGTGGATGACTTAGGATTCCTCAACCGTTGCAGCTCCCACGACGCCCTCCTGTCCTCTATGTCCGAATGGTGGTCCATTAGCCAAGTGACATGTGATCATCCGAGTGCCGCAGAGCCGTCTGAGTGAACCTTCTGATGTATGCCTCCGAATGCTGGCATGGTCCAGGGACCTACCTATGATGGTGATGGGCCCTATGTGGGTCCCAAATGATGGGTCCTTGACCCTACCTGTAATAGGTGACCACATCATTAGCCCCTGAATCAGTTGGGATTTCGTAGGACAAACAAACTGACCCTTCGATTGAGTTCGAGTGCTGCAGGGCACTCGGAATATGTTTCTGAATCGTGATTTGTTGTTCCTTAGACAAAAATACAACGTATTCTGGACTCTAGATTTACTCAGGTGACCGGGTGTTGTTGATCGTCGAGAAAATACCCGGTGGCATTCACTTTGTCTCTCGGAGGAGATAGACTAGCGGCCCGAGTGAGAGCATGCCTTTACAACTCGAGTGACGACGCCGGCGCGTGGTCTGACTCTCCGGAGAGATGCCACTCCTTATCCCAGGGAACGCCAGCGCAGGCCTTCTATGAGTCCAGGTTGACGAGTCATGCACCTTGGTGCCTACCGAGAGGGCCAAGTGAACCCGCAGAGGGGCGTCAAGCTCGTCTCATAATGATCCTGAAGAATACTTCAGTCGGGTGTTTAATATGGCCGAGTGCACGGGTCCCCGCGGAGGGTGGTCAGTCGAACTGACATGCATCCCTTAGCAAAGGAATCACTGGCAATCAATTGGATTGATCCACATCGGAAATCTTGGGATTTGAATTTGCACGTTCACGCACTGAAGTGGTAACGTCGTGCGTTAGTGGGAAAGTGGGGGGCATGGCTCCTCGATTCGCTTGCACGATCCCCGCCACGTGTTGCGCCTGTCCTGTGCAAAGCCTTGACGCGCGGGCCGTCGATCCAGGGATTCGTGGTGGGAGATTGGGCTGAGGATTTTGTCTAGAGATATAAAAAGTTTGGGGGCAGCGGTCTGGCCCTCAGATCCCCTTTTCGTCCACTCTGATTCCTCCGCTCCTCTCCTCCACCCGAGTGCGCGGTGATGGCGAGGGACTCCATGGCCAAGGAAGAGAAGGCGAAGAAGGCGGGGAAGGCCACTTCCTTTAGCTCTGGTGCGGCGGCCGGCGGCACGGTCGGGGACTAGATCCCGTCGTGTGTCACCGCCCGGCGGCTGGAGGAGCTGGCAGAAGAAGGTCTGATTCCGCATGAGGGATGGTGTCGTCCAGGCGCGAGGGAGGTTGAGCCGACGCCTTAGGAGGATGAGCGCGTCCTGCTCGTCATTCACATTGAGTGGGGCTTCTCGATGCTGCCGCATCCCTTTTTCCGGGCGTTCCTCGACTACTTCGGTGCTCAACTCCATCACCTTCCTCCCAACGCTATCATCTATCTCTCAGCCTTCATCTCTCTCTGCGAGAACTTCTTGGGCTGCCACCCTCACTGGGGCCTCTTCAAATATATATTCACCTGTCGGTTGATGGCCGTGAAGAAGGACTCGCCGACTGGAGAGAAAACCCATGTCACCCAGCTGTGCGGGGGCCTGGGCATCCAAGTTCACGGTCCTTCCCCAAGATGAGCTTGCCTGATTCTGTCAAGGGGGGGCAGGGGACCTAGTTCTACTGTAGGGACGTTCCTAGTGCTCACAATCAGTCGGGCCTCCCGCAGTACTCGTCTGAACGAGTGCAGGCTCGGCCGACCCTCACCGTGGAGAAGGAGGAGAAGGTGGGCATCGATATCTTGTCCAACGCGTTGATTGGGGTTGTGAATGCTGGGGTGAATGGTATGGACTTGCTGGAGACTTTCTTCAGTCGGTGCATCTAGCCACTCTAGGCCAGGGCCCACCCCATGTGGTTGTACGAGGGGCCGGGTGACTCCACTTGGGTGCATCCTAAGGATCTCACTGAGAAGGAGGTGGGTGCCAAGATCAAGGCCATCACCTGCGCTCGGGACAACCTGCGAGGGACTCGGTTGGTGCCAGCCTTTCACAAGGACCTGCCACTCATTGAGGTATTTGTTTGTAGTTCAATCGGCTTGACCATATGTTGCCTTTCGTACAACCGATCCTCATGCTACTATGTGTTTGTTTCTCAGGACTTCTCAAACTTGATTTCTAGGATCCCAGTGGTCGATCGCTCGCCACAGGGTGTGATGAGTGACACCGAGCAGCAGTACTCGGAGAGGTCCGACGAGAGTGATGATGACGATGATGACAACGATGACGATGAGAGTTCAGAGGAGGGGGACAAGACGGAGTCTTCACCATCTTATGAGGCCCCCAAAGAACCCCGTTCCAAGGTGCTGCATGATTCGAAGGGCAAGGCAGGAGAAACTCAACAACCGACTGCTTCAGGTCGAGCGACTCGGAGCTCCAAGCGTGCTCACGCCGAGGCTAAGAGCTCGGCGGAGAAGCAACCCAAACTGCCCAAGCAGATCTCCTCCAAGCCCTGGAAGGTTGAAGTGCCGCGGATCAAGGTGGCCGTGCCTGTGGCTTTGAAGTGAGTTCTCTCGCTGATTCCTTGCTCATTTTTGAATTGATTCGGTTGCTGACCGAGTGTTGTTTGATCCTTGTAGTAATGACACCTCGACAACTTCAGTGGACCCGCATGCCCGCAAGCCAAGCCTGAGTGACATTGACACGGCAGATGTGGCCACCTCCAAAGGTATGTCGTGTTGATTGAATTGTATGGTTAGGCCTTCTCTGGCTGAACTTTAATAGTTTCCTTGGTTTATGCAGCTCCACCCGAGATTATCCAACTGGACGATGAAGTGGGTGCTGACCCGCCGAATCCGTACATCATCAAGGCGGGAGTGCCGAATGCCGACACATCCATGACAGATGCCTCTCCTCGCCAGATGACTCGGGTGTTGGCTGCGGGATCCTCCTAAGCTCTTCCGAGTGGAGCGGCGACGATTCTGGCCCAGAGGCCGACGTCCGCGACTCCGCCTGCCTCGACTACTTCCTTCCCCCTGTACCACGTCCCAGAGGATCTAGTGGGGGCAAGTAAGGAGGCTCTAATCTAGGTCGGGTTGATGTGTAGGCGACTGAAGGAGGCCTATGACACCAGCACGGCACTGGAGACCAATGTTCGAGTAAGTACCATTGTTAGTATAATTTCCAGTCGAAGTTTCTTCTTTTCTTGTAGTAGGATTTATGTCAGTGGGTTTGCACAGGGCACACCCACTGGGTGTTCAAGGTCCAGTGGGAGCATGCTGAGTGCACCCACTGGGTGCAGTCCCCGAGGCTCCTGTTGACTGGAATCATTCGACAGGAGTCTTAGAACTTATGGTCGTTTCGCCTTGAGGCTGTTCATAGTTTTTTAGCTCCATCAACAAGTCACTTTCCAGTGGGGGCACGCTGAGTGCACCCACTGGGTATAGTCCCCGAGACTGCTGTCGATTGCGGGCAATCGATGGTAGTCTTTAGAATTGTCGCTCGGCGACACTCGTGTGTTGGTGAGATGATAGGTAGAGCCTTCTTCATTCCTGACTAGGAAGTCAGCCGAATGAAGCAGGCCATCTTGTGTTGTTGTCCTCTATCTTCTTCATTGTCGACTCATGGGCCGATCGAGTGAGGGTTGGTCAGGGGTACTTCAGTATTTGGTACAGGTCCAGCTTGTTCCTCCTGGGGGTGTTTGTCTGATCCAGTGACCCGAGTGTACTTGAGGATTTGGTACTGGTCAAGCTTGTTCCTCCTGGGGCGACGACCAAGTGGGTAGCCAGAAAGTACTTCAAGATCTGGTATTGGTCAAGCTTTTTCCTTCCGTTGGTGTCTGTATGGATGCTCATAAGCCAAAGTTTTGGTTTCTCTTTTGGGTCTTCTGACAGACTTTTTCTGGCGTGTTGCAGAGGACCTATGAGATGGGATCCCACTATGCTGCAATGGAGAAGGAGGTGACATCCCTTCGAATTGATCTGGAGGCTGAGAAGCTCAAGAGCATCCGACTGGAGGAAGAGAAGAAAGCCCAGGGAGGTAAGCTATTTCCTCCAAAGGTAGCTAAATATCGTTTTTCCCTTTTGATCCGAATCATTTTGCTCCGACAGATGTTCATAGTGAGAATACCCAACTCGTAATGAGGCTCAGGACTTCTATTTCTTTAGAAACCATGAAGCAAGCTCTGGAGAACAAAGATAAGGATCTGGCATTGGCTCAGAAGGAAGCCAGGACCAAGGCAAAACTTGCCGACGAGAAGCTGGCTTCAGTTGGCAAGTTAGAGGATGAGATCAAGGACCTCAAGGCTACCATCAATGCTTCCACTCAGGAGAAGGCCAAGCTGGAGGAGAAGGTCACACATCTGACTGACAAGAAGGATGCCCTAGAGAAGCACATCGAGGAGGTCTGTGAGGAATTTAGTGACAAGCTCGCTGGTAAGTTCTCTTTCAGCCGAGTGAGATCCATATGTTGCCAAATTTTTATCAACCATCCTCTCACAGATTGTTCTTCTTGACGCAGAGCATTGTTCCAACAAGGAACTGGAGCTGGAGAGGCTTCAGAGGGATCTGGACCCTTCCAGGTCACTCGTCACCGACAGCGCAACCCTTGCCATCCTTCGGCTTGAAGACCGCTCGGAGAATGCATTGGGCTATATCACTCGATCAAAGGGTGCTGTGGGTCGGATTGATGAGGAGCTGCAACCGGGTGTGGAGTCCCAGAAGGACCTGGAGTTAGTGCTGATGCGGCTGAATGAAGTCCCCGCTCTGGTCAAGGCTTGGAAGAAGTCTGGAGCCCAGAGTGGTGCTGATGTAGCGCTGTTACTCGTCCGCGTTCATTGCAAGAATCTGGACGAGGAGAAGCTGAAGAACCTCCGAGTGATGAACAAGAAGAACCTCAAGTTTGAGGATTTCATGGAGACCTTCGCTGAAGTTGCCACTCGCATTGCTGATGGGATTGACCTGGAGACCTTCGTTGACCCAGCCGACCCTTCGCCCGAGGCTTAAAAACACTTGATCCAATTTGCCCTGGAATGCCGGGTGGTTGATGTAATGAAATACTCTGCCGAGCCTTGGGCTCGTTTTGTTTTGTAAACATTCGGATCGAATCTTTGGTTTGACTTAGGCGAAACCTGGTTTGCGGCCAAGCCCCCGAGTGTGGAGCAGATCCTCACTCGGATTGTTTTTGACTTAGGCGAAACCTGGTTTGCGGCCAAGCCCCCGAGTGTGGAGCAGATCCTCACTCGGATTATTTTTGAACTTAGGCGAAAGCTGGTTCGCGGTCAAGCCCCCGAGTGTGGAGCAGATCCTCACTCGGATTATTTTGGAACTTAGGCGAAAGCTGGTTCATGGCCAAGCCCCCGAGTGTGGAGCAGATCCTCACTCGGATTATTTTTGAACTTAGGCGAAAGCTGGTTCGTAGCTAAGCTTTTCCCCCTTACACCCACTGGAGGTATGTTAGTTTCCGAATGCAATTAGTATTGTGTAATGAAATGCGACCGTAGGTCGAACTACATGATATATGTGAAAAGCGATACTTTTATTCATCTAAGTTCATTCAGACTAACTATTACAAAGGGGAAATTTTTATTCTAAGTGTAAAACTTGCGGAGCAAATCCGCGTTCCAAGCTCTGGGCTCTTCTATTCCTTTGGTGAAGTTGTACATTTTGTATGCTCCATTGTGTAAGACTTTGGATATGGCAAATGGTCCCTCCTAGGGGGTGCCAGCTTGTGATGTTTCTGCTGATCCACTCGGAGGACAAGGTCTCCTACCTGTAAGGCATGTCCTCTGACGTGTCTATCATGGTAGCGATGCAAGTCTTGTTGGCACAACATCGATCTTATAAGCGCTAGCTCACATTCTTCCTCCAAAAGGTCTAGGCCATCCTGCCTTGCTTCCTCGACTTCAGCTTCCGAGTAAAGATCCACTCGGGGAGAGTTGTGGAGCAGATCACTCGGCAAGACCGCTTCTGACCCGTACACCATAAAGAATGGGGTGCGGTTCGTGGATCGATTCGGGGTCATTCGCAGGCCCCAGAGGACCGACAGTAGCTCGGTCACCCAGGCTCCTGCTACGTGAGTCAGATCACGCATGAGTCGAGGCTTCAATCCTTGGAGTATGAGCCCGTTTGCTCTCTTGGCTTGCCCATTCGACTGCGGGTGCACCACAGAGGTGTAATCGACCCGAGTGCCCTAGGTGTAACAAAACTCGCGAAACTCGTCCAAGTCGAAGTTAGACCCGTTGTCGGTGATGATGCTGTGTGGGACTCCGAATCTGAAGATAATCTCCTTGATGAATTGAATCGTAGTGGCTGAGTCCAACTTCTTTATAGGTTTGGCCTCGATCCACTTGGTGAACTTGTCCGCTGCTACCAACAGGTGTGTGAAGCCACTCGCCCCAGTCCGAAGAGGGCCGACCATGTCGAGTCCCCAGACAGCGAACGGACAGGTGAGGGGGATATTCTTCAGGGCGGACGCCGGCTTGTGTGACTGGTTCGCATAGAACTGGCACCCGATGCATTGATCCACTATGTCTCGGGTGGCCTCATTGGCTCGGGGCCAATAGAATCCATCTCTGAATGCTTTGGCGACCAAGGTCCAAGAGGACGCATGATGCCCACATGTTCCCGAGTGAATCTCTTGCAGTATTTGTTGCCCTTCCTTCGGGGATATGCATCGCTGAGTGACTCCAGTCGTACTTTTCTTGTACAGTTGATCTCCCATGACGGTGAAAGCCTTAGATCGGCGGACGATCTGGCGGACTTCACCTTCATCTTCTGGGAGCTCTTGCCGGAGCAGGTATGCCAGGTATGGCTCAGTCCACTCGGGAGTGATGATTAGTATCTCTTGGACCAGATCAATTACTATGGGAATGTCTACTTCGGTCAGATTGGAAGGTCCGACTGGTTGCGGGGGCTCTTCCACAAAGGGATCTTCCTTGATCGTGGGCGAGTGCAAGTGTTCTAGGAACACATTCTTGGGTACCGTCTTCCGAGTGGATCCCATCTTGGCTAGGTCGTTGGCCGCTTGATTCTGGAGGCGTGGCATGTGATGGAGCTCCAACCCTTCAAATTGTTTCTCTAGTTTCTTAATGGCATTGCAATAGCCGATCATCGTAGGGCTGCGGATATCCCACTCTTTCATGACTTGATTCACCACTAGGTCTAAATCGCCATAGATCAACAGTGGTGAATTCCCAGAGAAATTGACATTCGCAGCCCATACAGGAGAGCTTCGTATTCGGCTTCATTGTTGGTGGAGTCAAAGTGAATCTGAAGCACATAACTGAGTTGATCACCTTTAGGAGACACCAAGACCACTCCGGCCCCAGAGCCGTGGAGCATCTTGGAGCCATCGAAGAACATCGTCCAATGTTTGGGAACACTCGGAATGGGTAGTTCTTGCTCAATCCACTCGGCAAGGAAATCTACTAGGACTTGTGACTTGATGGCCTTCTTGGCTTAAAACTTGATGTCCAGTGGGAGGAGCTCAATGACCCACTTGGCCACTCGGCCAGTGGCATCTTTGTTGTTCATGATCTCAGATAGAGGGGCGTCACTTATCACTGTGACCGAGTGTTCTTGAAAATAATGCGCCACCTTCTTTGTAGTTAGATAGATTCCGTATACTAGCTTCTGATAATGCGAATACCTTTTCTTGGAAGGCGTGAGGACTTCAGAGATGTAGTAGGCCGGTTGTTGGAGCTTGAAGGCTTTGCCTTGTTCTTCCTATTCCACAGTGAGGACCGTGCTAACAACTTGGCTCGTGGCCGCGATGTATAATAGCAAGGGCTCCTTGCTGCTCGGAGCAGCTAGCACTGGCTAGGTGGAAAGCAAGGCTTTAAGTTCCTGGAATGCAGCCTGCGCTTCGGGAGTCCACTTGAACCTGTCAGACTTCTTCATCAATCAATAAAGCGGCAGGGCCTTTTCACCGAGTCGTGAGATGAACCTACTCAGGGCCGCTAGGCTGCCTGTGAGGCGTTGTACGTCGTGTATACGCTCCGGTTGTTTCATTCGGACGATAGCTCCTATCTTCTTGGGATTGGCATCGATCCCTCATTCGGAAACAAGGAAACCGAGTAACTTGCCTGCTGGTACACCGAATGTACACTTGGTTGGGTTGAGTTTGATGCCAAAAGCACGTAAGTTCGCAAAAGTCTCAGCGAGGTCGATCAGGAGGTCGGAACCTTTCCTAGACTTAACCACGATGTCATCCACATAAGCTTCCATGTTCCGACTGATCTATTTTCGTAAGCACTTATGGATCATGCGCTGAAATGTGGCCCCAACATATTTTAACCCAAATGGCATCGTGATATAACAGAAACACCCAAATGGGGTGATGAACGCTATTTTTAATTCATCAGGGCCATACAGTCGGATCTGGTGGTACCCGGAGTACGCATCCAGAAACGACAACTGCTCACATCCCACAGTAGAATCTACTATCTGATCTATGCGAAGGAGAGGGAAATGATCCTTAGGGTAGGCCCGATTGATGTGCCTAAAATCTACACACATTCGGAGAGTCTTATCTTTCTTCGGCACTAGGACGACATTGGCGAGCCACTCGGAGTGGTATACCTCTTGGATGAACTCGGCGGCTAAGAGCCGCGCTATCTCCTCACCAATCGCCTTGTGCTTCTCGGTGGAAGATCGTCAAAGGTGCTCCTTGACAGGCTTGACTGTCGACTCGACACAGAGTCTGTGCTCAGCTTGCTCCGAGGGAACACCCGGCATGTCAGAAGGCTTCCATGCGAAGATGTCCCAGTTCTCACAGAGGAACTGGACGAGCGCGGCTTCCTATTTGCTGTCCAGGGTAGTGGAGATGTTGGTCGGGGCAGCATTCGGGTCCTCAGGATGGATGTGCACCAGCTTCATCTCTCCTGCCAACTAGAAAGCAGATTCCACAATCGGCTTCTTGGACTTTAATAGCTCGCTTGAATCTACCGCCTTCTTGTATTCATCCAGCTCGGCCATCGCCATCTGCTCATCAGCAATCTGGGAGCCCTTCTGGAGGCACTCTTTGGCTAGCTTCTGATTGCCTGTGATGGTGTCACACCTTTCGGCCCTGGCATCTTAAGCTTAAGATACACTTAACATGGACGGGCCATAAAACATGCGCAGGCAAGCCTACCCAGGATGGCGTGATAAGCGCTTCGGAAGTCCACCACCTCGAAAGTCAGCCATTCCTTTTGAAAGTTCTTCTCCTCGCTGAATACGACGTCGAGGGCAACCTGGCCAAGTGATTTGGCTTTCTTCTCAGGGATTACCTCGTGGAACTGCATGTTGCTCTTGCTGGGCCGGGTCATCGGGATGCCCATCGCCTCCAATGTGTCGGCTTAAATGATATTAAGCCCGCTACCGCCATCCATTAGGACTTTGCACAGTCGGACTCCTCCCATGACTGGATCTACCACCAAGGCCTGCCTCCCGGGGGTCAATATGTGAGTCAGGTGATCTGACTGATCAAAGGTTACTAGCGTCTTGGTCCAGTCGAGATATTTGGTGACAGTCGGAACTGCCATGTTGAGCTCTCGGTTGATGACTTTGAGGCGACTCTTGCTCTCCACGTCGGCAAAAATCATGAGGATATTCTCGACATTTGGGTACTTGGAAGTACCCTTGCCTTCATCGTTGTCATCTTCATCCTTGTCTCCAGAAGAATCTTGACGCATTTCTTGCTTCAGGAGCCGACACTCCCGAGTGGTGTGCTTGGGCAAAATCAAATTGCCCTCCTCATCTTGCTTTGTATGGATTTGGCAGGGCTGATCGATGATGTCACTCTTCTGGGTGACTTGCTACTTCCCCTTCCAGTCCTTCTTCTGCTTTTGGAAGCCTTTGCTCTTGCCTTGGCTGGCCAGAGCCGCAGCCTCAGCGCTCCCTCCAGCGTCAGCATTGTGCTTGTGCTTCTTGCCCTTGTTTTCTGACTGATGGGCGTCGCCTGTCTGGCTTTTGCCGCTTCTTAGTCGGTCTTCTGCCTCTCCATTGGCATACCGATTGGCTATCTCCATAGCCCGACTGAGAGTTGGGGTGTCAGTTCGGCCGAACTTCATGTTCAGCTCACGGTATCTTACTCCGGCCTTGATGGCACATATCGCCTGGTGTTCAGTAATGTTTTCCACCGTATTGTGCAGAGTGGTCCACCGCTGGATATACTCACGGAGACTCTCATTCTGTTTCTGCACACAGTGTTGCAACTCGGCCAAACCACCTACTCTCTTGTATGTGCCTTCAAAAATCTTCATGAAGACTCTCGCAAGATCATCCCAGTAGAATATGCTACTCGGCAGGAGCTGTATTAGCCAAGCCTGAGTGGAACCCTCGAGCATCAGGGGAAAGTGTTTCATGGCTACGTTGTCGTTGCCACCATCGATCTGGACTGCCACTCGGTAATCTTCTAGCCAAATCTCAGGCTTGGACTCACCGGTGAACTTGCTGATCCCCGTGGCCAATCTGAAGTTATTGGGAATTTCTGCTGCTCTTATGTAATGCCTGAAACACTCGGGGCCCGAGGGTATGGAACCACTCGGGATATCATGATCTCGGCCTTCTTGCATGGCACGGCCCCTGTCGACCAAGCTCAGAGTGAGAACAGATCTCATGTTGAACAGAGGGTCTTGAGTGCCCCTCGTATGACGAGCCAGACTTGGCTTAAAATCGCTGCCATGTGTAAGCCTATCATTGTAGGGCGGATGCCCGTACATGCCGTCTTGTGGTGGAGGCATCAGGGTGCGATCATACTCATCGTGACGCCGGGGCGACTCGACTCGATCCCGCCTCCGATCTTCATGGTGGTCTCTTGAGGAGGAAGTGACTCGCCGCCTGCCAGAGCCGAGTGGGTTGTGTGTCGACTGAACGGTTTCCGCGTGCACTGATGCACTGTGGATCCAATCTCTGGATTGGGACACTGCCGCATTCTGCGAAAATGCTGCCTTCAGGAGTGCCTGGATCTGTCGAATCCCCTCTCCGGCCGTAGAGCCGAAGGGTTGGAGGGAATCCGCGATCCGAGTGGCAGCTACCAGATTTTGCAATGGAGTACTAAGGACTTTATATTTACGAGGCTGATCACTCGAGTAAAATCGGCGCTTATGCCGACTGGAGCTGGGTTGGCGGTGCTCGCGTTCGTCCAGCTCCCTCTGAAGCCGCTCGAGGCGACCACTCTCGGCCAAGGTGGCCAAACGAGTCGACTCCATGGCCAACGCTTCAGGGGTTGTCCCGTGATGGGAGTGTTCAGGAGCTGGTCATTCCTACGACGGACCTCGTCCCGCTGCTCCCGTGTGAGAGACTGAGGTACATATGGATCGTGGCCCAGAAAACCGCCGTCGATGTTGATGTTGGATGTACCCGCACAGCCGTCTTTGGGCTGCGCGTAACCTGGAGGTACGTGGTGCTCGGAGTTATACGCCATGAGAATGTCGGCGGTCGACTCAATGCATTCAGATTCAGACTCCTTTGAGGAATCGCTGAGTGATCTGTTAGAGAGGTCGAGGGCGGGCTCATCGAACTCGAGAGCCACCACTTGTTCTGGTGCTGCCTGGGTGGCAACAACATGCTTGATCTAGTGTTGCAGCCGCGAACGCCCAGAGCATTTGCGACGATGTGCAATAGTGGGGTGGACTACCACTTGGTACGGAGCCGAGGGCTGTCGGAGGAGGACTCCATAGGAGGAAGCACAGAAGTGCGTCGCGCCATGAACGGGCAACGCCTCCACGTCCAGCGGGGCCTCGCGTAGCCACGCTGAGTCGTCAGCGATGAAGGAGATCATCCCGAAGCGGATTTTGCCGCTAACTGGCATGATGATGAAGAAATCCACCTACACCATGAAACTTTGCTAGATGCCTAGCCCCACGGTGGGTGCCAACTGTCGGGGTTATGATCCTAACAATGAGTACTAGGGGTACGAATAAGGGGCAGAGACTAGCTACGACGTAGGTGTAACGCTCGGTGTTTAACGAGTTCAGGCCCCTCTCGGCGGAGGTAAAAGCCCTACATCTCGTGCCCTGAGGCTTTCTTTGATTTGATGGGTATGGTTATAGAGACTGAACGTGCCCGGCTATGGAGAGGGGAGCGGCCTATATAGAGTGCGCTATAGCCCCATGTCTCCCACGCCGCCGAGGCAATTAATGTCATTGAATGAGACAATTACTATAGTGTAATGAGCCTTTACTACAACAGTTATAGGTAACGGTAGCTATGACTCTATTTAGTGGATGACTTAGGATTCCTCGACCGTTGCAGCTCCCACGATGCCCTCCTGTCCTCTATGTCTGAGTGGTGGTCCATCAGCCGAGTGACATGTGATCGTTCGAGTGCCATAGAGCCGTCCGAGGGAACCTTCTGATATATGCATCCGAATGCTGGCATGGTCCAGGGACCTACCTATGATGGTGATGGGCCCTATGTGGGTCTGAAATGATGGGTCCTTGACCCTACCTGTAATAGGTGACCACATCATATCCCAAACGCGATTCTTCACACAACTGTTTGGGATATATCTAATATCCCAAACGCTCCATCCTTGCTACTCGTGTGTGCTAGCATTACCATTGCAGTCGGACTTTTGTAGTTTTACCTAATATCAGGCGGCCTAGGCACAGTGCAGGCACGAGATTTTTCTAGGCTCGTACCAAATTGGCTCTACGTTTATGATGCACGCCACATCACAAACATTTCATGATTGTAAACGGTGTACGATAGGGTGACATCACACACATTTAGTTTTCCCGCACCGTTTGCGATATTGTCTGACATCACACACGCTTTGCAAACGGCAACTGTGTGCATGGTTACATACGTTTCCTCTCCGTGAACCGTGTCAGATTATGATGTATATCACACACGCTGTGCTTTATAGACCGTGTGCGCCGTAATGACCTGCAGAGCGTATTTTCACCCTAATTTAATTGCTGCTATTTAAAATTGTATCAAATTCCAATTTGAAAGTAGGCTATAATTTCATTCATATCCATCAGGTTCAACAACCAATGCATTATTCGATTCACAGGTACCACTACTAGGCAAAAGCCTAGCAGTAGCGCGGGTCTAAGGGCTATCAGTAGCGCGGGGCACCGCGCTACTGATATGGCGCTACAGCTAACGTTTAGCAGTAGCGCGTTTTTGCCCGCGCTACTGCTATAGCTACTTAGCAGTAGCGCTGTCCATACCAGCGCTACTGCTAAGTGGCTTAGCAGTAGCGTTTTCCTGTTCAGCGCTAAAGAGCGCTACTACTATATTTTCACATATCTTTTTTTTGCTACGTATTTGTGATGTTTTTGTACAGATTTTATACAGTATTCTAATCATATCATAAACTGGCATTATGCTCATCATATCATACACATAATAGTCTCATCATATCATCCAACACAAATCATGTCATCACAATATAACTATACAAGTTACATGACATGTCTCATCATACACAATGTAGTACTTCTTGAGGCACCGGTTCGTATCCCTCTATCGCACTAGCGTGAACCTAAACTAACTACTTTCCACTTCGGCTCTGCTATCGAACCCTCTCTAGCTGTCGCTCGGAAACCGGTACACCTGGGCCTGACACTCCGGCCACTCATCGTATACTCCTGGCGTAGCACTTCTTCGCCATCGATGATATATGTACCTGCATCGTCACATGAGTCCACCTCCGTGACCACCAGTCTAGTAGTGATGAGCTTGTTCGGGCGCCGCATCCTTTTCGCTTTTGGTTCTATACCGGCTTCGCCAGTCTCGGTGCCGGTCTTAGTCTCAGTGCCGGTCTCGATGTCGGTCTCAGTCTCGGATGTGACAGGTGGGCCCTGCAGCAACCGTTGCTCGTCGAGAAGGTTCAAATAGGCGTCTGCCGCCTCATAGACGTTGCAATCACCAAAACCCTGTCCTTCATCGTTGCTAGCCATGTTTTATGATTAAATCAAATCAATTAATTCTAAACCTAATAAAATGAATAATGACATAAAAAAGGCATATGTTTTGCAGGAATGTTGATTCATTGCCGTTGCGGCAAATCCCGGGCACTCGATATGTCCTAGTTTGTAGCACAAGTCATGCCGAAATTCACGAAAAATTTCGGCATGACCTTTGCTACAAAGTGGACAAATCGAGTGCCTGAAATTTGCCGGAACGGAAATGAATCAACATTCCGGCAAAACATAGTCCACTCGGCTTCATTCTCTGCAAACAACAAAAGGCCACTTGGGCACAATCGACCACTTCAATGAAAAGAGATAACATGACCACTTCAATGAAAATATATAATCAACAATAATGGAATATGCAAATGAACATCAATGACATATACCATATAACATCGATCTTGTTTTTTGTTTATATAGCAACAATTACTTTAACCTTGCAAAATGACCTCACTAAACACTTCTCTGTGTAGGACAGAGCCCAAATTCTGTTCTAGCTATTCCTCTCACACACACACACACACACATTATTTTCTTTGCATCCAAATTGTTTTAGAGCAAATATTTCAATAATACTTGACCTTATTAGAAATTGCAAAGGAACTCCATTTTCTCTAACCCTTCTGACCTCACCAAAATTTCCACAGCAAGACCTTAGTACGTACACCCAATTTCTTCAAAAATATTCAGGTCCATAGTCCAAATAATTCAAATTTCATTTGAATGAAATTTGGACCAGATTTAGGTCCATAGTCCAAATAATTCAAATAGTCCAAATAATTTTTTATAGCTAAATGATACTATTTTTTGTTTATAGTCTCTATTAATTTAAAGCTAAATGCTACTATTATTTATATACCCTCTATTAATTTAAAGCTAAATGGAATTACTGTTTAGGCATTTTTATAAAAAATTGCCCTAGCTAATTTCCTAAAAAAAATTGCTAATCTTTTTTCCTAAATGCTAAAAAAATGCCTACTGCCCTAAACAAATCTAGGGTTCATATGAACACCTAGAGTTCATATGAACATCATCACATTAGCAACATACGAATTGCCCTAGCAGAGAGAGAGAGAGAGAGAGAGAGAGAGAGGAGGGCAGGGTAGAGGAGAGGGAGATTCTTACGGTCGGTGGCGAGAGCGGGCTCTGGCTCGGGCGGCGGCGGTCCTGGGCGGGCTCGGGCGGCAGCGGTGAGGTCCAGGGCGGCGGCGGTGAGGTCAAGGGCAGCGATGGTGAGGTCGAGGACAGCCTCGGGGCGCGGCGATGAGGTCGAGAGCGGCCTCGGGCGACGGCCGGCGTCGAGGGCGTGCTCGATCGGGCAGGGCGATCGACGGCGGCGACAGAGGAGTTGGGAGGATAGGGGGCAGAGGGGGGAAAGGACTTAGCAAAATTTTGAGCCCGCACAGGGTTAAGTCAAAATAGCAGTAGCGCTGGTACGCAAAACGCGCTATAGCTAAGTTAGCTATAGCGCTTTCTACCAAAATGTGCTACTGCTACAGGAAGTAGTTATTTATTTTCCTTTTTCTTTTGCTTTTATATAAGGAACGTAGCTATAGCGCGTGCATATAAAACGCGCTACTGCTAGAGTAACTATTGCGCTTTGTGAGAACAAGCGCTACTGCTATGCCTTTCTCCTTTATTTTTCTTTTTCTTTACATTTTATTTTTTTCATTTCTCCTTTTTCTATTTCTTTCATTTTCATTTACTTTTCTATTTTATTTTTTTAGCAGTAGCGCTCTATATGAAAAATGCGCCACTACAAGGCACTTAGCGGTAGCGTGCTTTCCGCATAATCTCTACTACCATTCCTAGCCTACCGGCAACAATGTGGGAATTATATTAGTAGCGCTTTTACCTGCAAATGCGCTACTCGTAGGACCATAGCTGTAGTGCGCTTTGTTGACACGCGCTGTGGGTAAGTAGCAGTAGCGCATTGTTTTAGTCAGCGCTACTGCTATACCTCTGTGTATAAGGTTTTCCCTAGTAGTGTACATATGTTCAAGAATTACATAAAAAAAGAATTACATAAGCACCAAATAAAGAATGATGAACCAGGGTTATATACTTGTACTATTAAATATGGTAAAAAGAGGCGAGAGACATTCTGGTTGCTGAA
Source organism: Thinopyrum elongatum (assembly GCA_011799875.1). Classification (NCBI taxonomy): domain Eukaryota; kingdom Viridiplantae; phylum Streptophyta; class Magnoliopsida; order Poales; family Poaceae; genus Thinopyrum; species Thinopyrum elongatum. The sequence goes on from CM022300.1 coordinate 176,060,767, forward strand.
CAAGGTGAAGCGGAATGGCCCTATTGTGCTCGCCTCGATGCTGAAGGCACGCACGACTCTAGTCGAACCCCTTGTGGTGGCCGCCCGCCAATCATGTAGTTTGAGAGGTAATCTTGAGTAAACTGCTCTAGGATCCACTGCAAAGGAAAAAGATTCAAACATTGTCATCTAACACAACTCATTATGGGCAGTAAAATTAAGGCTATAGAGTTCTTGCTTACCATGCTGCAGTTCACTGTTGTCTTGCATAAAGTGTAAACAAATAGTTTGGTTGACATCTTGTGACCCATTTTGATAACAATCTTTATCAGTTTCCTCTCTTGAAGCTGGTTCATGAATATCTCATTGCCCCATACGCAGAGAGGGTCTAAGCGTGGATCTTTGCCATGAGATATGTACCTAAAAGCACCAAGTTAATATTAAAGCAAAACAACAATTGCACAATGATGTAGTACAACACTCCCTCTGTCCCATTATATAAGATCTTATTACATCCAATATACTCACATATTGGATGAATTAACATCTTATATTATGCGGTGGATGGAGTTTATAACATTGTTACAAATATCGGCCGATTAACTGCAGTTAACTGTTGCTGTGTTGTTGTTGTTCTTGCTACTCTTCCATGTATATCTAGACATCATCAAAACATTAAGGTAACACTCTTCCTTGTTGCTATGTAGCCTGGGATTGCATATTTAGTCATTCAGTACAATGCATGTTGCTATGTAGCCTCAGATATATTAAATATGGTCCTAGTTAACCTACAGATAAATCGGTTACAGATATATTCAGTGAAATGTCTGATTCAACGATTAATCCCTTATCAGCCCCCGGGCTATATGGTACCAGCTACCAATATCCTGAACAGTGAGTATATATAAGCAATGCAATGAAACTAACCTCGATGGAAAACATCAGATGTTCCCAATATTGTCCTCTGTGAGTACATCTGAAGGCATGTTAAGCACAAGAGGCTAAACATCATCCAAATATATCCATGGTAGACAACACAATCTCCAAGCAGGTTTAAGCATGCTAGTTAAGCAAAACAAGAAGTGGAAAGGCGTGTTAACTGCAACAGGCATAACATTTAAAAACAAGCAAATATAGTCATTCAAACTAGTATTGTGCAGGTCTAAAGTACACTAGTTATTGTTAAAAAAAAGGGAAAGGCATGTTAACTGCAACATCATTAACAGCAACCAAATATCGTAATTCTTAGTGGTATTGTTGAAACTGTTATTGATGAAATTGAACTGCACAACAAATAGTTGCACATATAGAGCATCACATTGTGAATAACTGAAATAAATGCATAAGGCCATCTCTAGCCGATCCCCTAAAAGTTAACAAAGTAAAACCCTTAATGAGTATATATATACTCCAGCAATTTTTGGCCTTTTCTAGACGATCCCCTAAACTTAAAATTGTAAACTTAACTTTGATCAAGTTCAAAGCAGGTTCAACCGAAAGTAGCATGCACTCAAACATAAACATAGATAGTTTTGCATAACCAAACATAAAACATAAATTTAAACTAAACTAAACTACGTTCGATCGAAGTGGAGGTCGAGCCAATCCTTCCTCATCAGGTACGGTGTGCCACACGGGTCCAGGCCGGTGCCATCGTCAGGGTCATTGGGGAAGACACTCCTCCACTAGTCAACATCGATCTCCTCATCCTTGCCACCCACCTCGACGCCCTCCACGCTGACGTCCTCGCCGCCTTCGACCTCATCATCAGAGGAGATCACGATAACCTCGCCGCCATCCACGCCGACAAAGATCATCTGCTCCACCTCGACGAGCTCCGGGTGCTGCCGGCAGAGCTCTTGCATGTAGGCCCCGTCGGCGGCCTCGGCCTCGAGGCACTCCCACGCCTCGTGGTCCTCCCGCGCCATAGGTGAGCTCACCACCCCTGGCTCCGGCGGGACGAGGTCGACCGGACATGTGCTGAAGGGGAAATTGAACCTAGCCGCCGTGCTGTGATAGTGGACCTGTCAGCGGTCGTACTCCATGGCCGCGAGCTTGGCCGCGTGGAGGCTACCGATCCACCGGCGGGTGTGGGTCTTCTGATCCGTAATCTCGGCAACCCACGTCCCCCATCGCCGCTACCGGACCCGATGTAGGACCTCACCGGCGGCCGGGCCGAGGGAGGACGAGGAAGTCCTCGAACCGGTGTAGGGGCACGGCGGCGGGCGGATCGGGCGACCGCCGATGGCGGCTCGATAAAGAGCCTTCGGAGGACGACGGGGACACCTCAGTGGCTAACTCGCCGACATTGGGCGAAGAGGCCGCGATAAACCTCTTTTGGGCCATTGGCTCCTCGAGCTCCCCAGCACACAAGCAGAGGTTGAGGATGGAGGTGGCGCCAGCGATGGCGGCAACCTACCAATGGTTTCGAGCGAGGGAGGGGTTGTGTGTGTCTATGTGAGTGGAGGTTTTGGGGTGTGTGTGTGTGGAGGGGGGGCAAGGTGGTGTTTAGGAAATACTGCGACAACTGAAAATTTTACTAGGCGGGAGTAAAATGCCGGGCTACTGAAAATTTGGATCAAGGGCGAGCACATATTTTTGAGATTGCAAGGGATGCAGAGACGGGAGTAAAATGCCGGGGCTACTGAAAATTTGGATCAAGGGCGAGCAGATATTTTTGAGATTGCGAGGGATGTAGAGGCGGGAGTAACAAGCCGAGGCTACTGAAAATTAGAATGAAGGGCGAGTAGATATTTTTGAGATTGCAAGGGATGCAGAGGCGGGAGTAAAATGCCGGGGCTACTGAAAATTTGAATCAAAGGATTGAAGCAGAGCGGGAGTAACAGACATCGCACACGGTCCACACATACTAATCGTGTGCTATCAAACATAAAAACCTTCCAGACGGAAGATATTTTCGAGATTGCGAGGTAGTAGATATTTTCAAGAGCGGGAGGCAAGCCGCGTGGAGCCCAATCTATTGTGCTGATGTGAGTGATAGGGGCACAGGCGTGGCACAAGGGTAGTCTGAGTGAACCGTGTCTGTTTCGTCCCCAATCGCAGACGGTTGCTGCATCCAACTCGTTTGCTGTTTATAAATTGGGCAACAAGAATAACGCGGGAAAGGGTTAGAACACAAACACACTTGCATGTGGACCAAATATTTGTATGAAAAGGGTGGTTTGATGTTCAAATACCCAATGCACAACTTTGATGTGGCACCTGTCGCACAAAGCGCACAATATTGCTAGTCAGCCACCCCCTACGAACCCCACTTCGTGTCGGCGGTAAGGGAATCCTAGCTACGAATGCATGCCCCCAAATATCTAGGTCTGAAATATCACCGTACTGTAACACAAAACCTATAGGAGTCCATCATATATATGGTCAAACTTCCCCTTTCACTTCCGGACAATGGTGGACCGTGTGCCGACCCACAAATGTGTGCTTGTGGCGTGAGATGGGTGAGACCACATACGAACCACCTGCGGATGGCCCTACTATATGTATGAAAAGGGTGTGGTGTGATATTTAACTACCATTCACAACTTTGATGTGGCATGTGTGCCTCGCAAATTAACCGGACTTCCACAACTCTGCGGAGGTTGCAGGTAGTGCGAAGTTGCCCCCCACCCCCTCACACACACACATCGGGGGGAGGGCATCTCACCAAGACGTACTGTAACACGGACCAAGCAGAATCCAAACTTGGTCGTATAACCTCTCTCGCTCATTGTTGGTCAAAGTGATGGACGTCCACACGACCCTGCAAAATGGGCTAGCTTGTCGCCGATAACCTCGCGAGGGAGTACTGTCTGAAGACAAAACCCACTCTATGTATGTGGCCCAATTATGTATATGGAAGTGGCGTGTGCTGTGTTTGAATACCCAATGCGCAAATTTGATGTTGCACCATGCTTTGGAACCGTAAAATCCCCACACCGAGCGAGGGTTCACGACGCGTAGCATGCGCTCAAACTTAGTTAGGCCTGTAATGATCGACCTACTATACGGTAACACAACCAAAGAAGAAGAATCCACCCTGGTGTTAGTGCAGCAAACATTCACGTTTGCTACCTGAACTCATGCATAGTCGTACTGGCGATCATACATCCAGTACCAATGCATGACACAAAGATAAGCCAGAGAAACCGCTCTTCGTGAGATCAAAGAGAGCATTAAAAGGATTAAGTCAGCAAGAGATCACCTCAAGGAAGCCTCCCTCGCCGGGCAGGAGAGCCTGGCCGGCTCGAGGAAGCACATGAGGAACAAGACCAGTTTGCCCCGGCAAGGTTTCCGGGGCTGCGAAGTCCAGAACCCGCCAGGCTCCTTGCCGGCAGGCTTTCACCAAGACACCACCGCTCCATCTCATCGCACCCAAGTCATTAATCAGTGCGGTGTCAAGCTATCAAGCAATCAGATGGATCCTATCAAGCACGTGGCAGCGTGATAAGGAAGTGATTAGCTTTATTGACACCCGTCTGGAGGTTGTGTCACACTAATAAGAAGAGGCAGATAAGCGGCGCAGCAGGCTTGCCGGGCTTCAACACCACACCTAGCAGTGCATTTAATGCACATTGTCCTAACTGCTAGAGTTAGGTATGATAGCATGGTTAGCTATCTAATCGCCCTGAAATGACCATTTTGCCACTGTGGTCGCCCCTTAACCTATAAAAGGAGGCCCGAGGCAACCTAGCAAAGGGTTTGAACACTTGATCCCTCAACACTTGTACGCACACGCTGCTCCACCCGATGCACCCTTGCCAGGATAGAGCACGTCGTGCCTTCGTGTTCCTCCAGATCAATCAACCACAATAGGAGTAGGGTTTTACACTGCAAAGCGGCTCGAACCTGGGTAAAAGAGATCTGTCATCGCTGCACTGCCCTTGTTGCTTGTGCTCTTTGTGCAATGTGATCGTCCCCTCGCCGAACCACAAAGGGGCACCCCTCCCCCATAGGTGATCGTGCTTCCATGCCGACATCTTTGGCGCGCCAGGTAGGGGGCGTCGCTTGTGCGAACCTGAAGCAGTAGCCAGTGCGTCGATCTTCATCGTCCCTTTACATCGTCCATGGCCCCCAAGAAGAGAACCGGTGCAGCGTCGCATCCTTCGACTTCGAAGGCTTCACCGCCTGCAGCCGCGGGTGCTATAGGCACAGTGGCCATGGCGGGTGGAGCGGGCACCACGGGCGGTGCTGCCCATGCTCCCTCCACGACCAGAGCAGGGACAGGGGCCACGGGAGCGGCCCAACTTCATCAACATGTTGACGAGCATTCTCTCGCCGGTGCGGGTCACGGAGACGCCCAACTCCCTCCTCCCCACCACACCGGTGAGCTCAACCAACACGACGTCGATGCCCGCTCCGGTGCAAGCCAAGACCCACTGGCCGCACCGACAGGAGGGGCGGCGACAGGACGCATGCTTCACCCCACGCAGGGCGAGTGAGACAAGACCCCAAGTGGCACCGTCGATCCTTCACGACCGTGTCCACACGGGAAGGGTCCAGCTGATCAGGATGCTGGCCATCAAGAATAGCTTCGACCGCACCAGACTACTCTGATGATCGGTCAGAGGCGGTAGGGCATGACAACATTCCTTTTGGTTTGTCCAGGAGTCGAGCGGAGTCACGTTCCGCCTCTCACGCCATGCCGGAGACCATGGACGAAGCGATGGCGAGAGCTCAGCTATTGCTAAAATTTCCCCCAACGGCAGACAAGATGGATGAATGGAGAGCTACCATTCAGAGACTCATTGGTTTTGCTGAAGCCAACAAGCCGCGGCACGGGAGCCCTCGCGGCACCCGCAGACGATGCCGGCGGTGCCAGATGGTTGGCAAGTTGAGAGTACAACACCTACGGTGCAGTCTTCTCCGCGGTGGCCCATCCAAGGGTAGCCTCAGTGGGATCAGCAAACCCAAGATGTTGACGAGCCTGACGGAGCGTCAATGGCTTCATCCGACCCACGGCTCCAGCAGGATCAACCCCAAGTGTTGAGAGACAAGAGAAGGGAAGACACCCGCGTCACTATCGAGTGGCATCACGAGACGCGCCGTCAATCAGACAGGCACAATGGAACCGACATTGACGAACCCGCGCCCAGTATTGGCGGGTACCTGCCTTACGAGGTGGGGTGCCCTGCCTTCACTCGTGAGCTGTGGCAAGTCCGTTGGCCATCCTCTCGCACCTTCAAGCCTGACCTACCGGAGAAATACGATGGAAAGCTGAACCCGACAGATTTTCTGGGCATCTATATGATTGCCGTTTAGGCTGTCGGGGGAAGAGATGAGAAAGTACTCGCCAACTACTTCCCGTTGGCTCTCAAGCCTAACGCGAGGTCCTGGCTGATGCACTTGCCGGAGAATTCCATTTCTTCGTGGGCAGACCTGTGCAATGAGTTCGTTGGCGCCTTCACTGGCGGCCACCAAGAACCGGGACAACCCAGTGACCTGCAGGCCCTTCCACAGAAAGAAGGGGAGAGTTTGCGCAAATATCTGTAGAGATTCAACCGAGTACACCGCAACATTCCCAGATACACCCGACAGCTGTGATTGCCGCATTCCACACAAATGTGCGCAATCGAAGGTTGTGTGCAAAGATGAATGTTCGTGTGCCGAAGACTGTCAATGAGCTGTACACATTGGTGGATAAGTGTGCTCGGGTTGAGGAATGCAGAAGGCTCCCAGGCGAGGAGGTGGGTGCCGAAATTGATTCGGAAGACAACGACACCACCATCCCTGGGAAGAAAAACAGGAAGCACAATAAGAAGCATAAAGGGAAAGTTGTAATGGCCGTTGAGAGCATTGGTAGCCTTGTCGCAGGCAAGAAAGCTAAGGCTGAGACGTCCGGCAAAGAAGGTGCTACTTGTACTGATTGCCGAGCGGCGGCAGCGGCCGAGAAAACCGGCAATTCTGATGGGCCGTATTGCAAGATCCATAGGACTAAGGGCCATGATGTCCAAGATTGCAAGCAAGTCGAACAGCTAGTCGAGAAGCAGAAGGCTGAGTATGAGAGGCGTGATAAGGAGAAAGGCCAGAACATCGCTGGTGGGAAGGGCCGCGGAGGCCGCAATGGACACCGCGGCAAGGTTGATCAACAAAAAGAAAAACCCGCCAGGGGCCATGTGAAGAAGGAAAACGAAGATGACAGTGATGAAGAGGATGACGAGACCAGTGAACAGGAGTTTCAGAAAGCTACTGAGGCAATGTGCATTGACGGGGGTGCATCCTTGCACTCCTCTCACCGCCAGCTCAAACAGTGGGTGCGCGATGTTAATGCGGCAGCACCCGTAGCAAGCGCTCGAGAACCACTTAAGTGGTCCTGCACGCCCATCATCTTTGACATTGAGGATCATCCAGATCGCACTACTGCGGTTGGGTGCTTGCCGTTGTTGGTTTTGCCAACAATCCACAACCTCAAAGTCACTAAGATGACGGCAGGGCAGGGTTGAATTTAATTTCCCCTGAGGTGCTAAGGAAACTCCAAATTCCTAATGAGGATCTAAAGAAGACTGGCACTTTCTAGGGGATCAATCAAGGGAGGAGCCAACTGAAGGGAAAGATTACCTTGCCGGTAACATTTGGCGAGGAAATAAACTTCAGGACTGAGAAGATTGTGTTTGACGTCATTGAGCTTCCCCTGCCATTCAATGGGATCCTTGGCCGTCCCGCGCTGGCCAAGTTCATGGCGGCATCCCACTACGCACATAACACTCTGAAGATGCCTGGTCCTTTGGGGGTCATCTCCATCCCCTCGGATAAGAGAGATGTGGTCATCTGTGTGGATAAGATGTATAGAGACCCGGTAGCAGCGGAGGCCGGCAAGGCCTCGGCTCCAGCCAAGGAAGAGAAGAAAATCAGGAAGACTGGTAAGGACACCGACAAGGACCCCGGGAAGCGCGTCTCTTTGGAATGCGCTGCGCGCGACAGTGATTTGCCGTAGAGTTCAGCTAGCAAAAGACCCAAGGATGCCCCTCCAGCGACCAAGAAGGTTCCGGCAAGGCAGAATGGCATTGATAGTACTTTTTAGCTCCACCCTTGATGACAAATAGGAAAGAGCGCTCGTTGCCTTCCTGTGGGCAAATGTTGATGTGTTTAACTGGCAACTGTATGACATCCTCGGTGAGTAATCGAGCACCACCTTGCTGTCTGTCCGCATGCCAGTCCCATCAAGTAGAAAGTCAGGAAACATGCCTTGGAGTGGTAGCAATTCATTGCTGAGGAGATTAAGAAGCTTGAGGCAACAGGTTTGGTCCGAGGAGTACTGCATCCAACTTGGTTAGCAAATCCAGTGGTGGTGCGCAAGGCAAATGGGAAGTGGAGACTTTGTATTGACTTCACTGACTTGAACAAAGCTTGTCCAAAGGATCCCTTCCCTTTGCCGCGCATTGATCAAATTGTTGATTGTACCTCAGGATGTGATTTGCTCTCCTTCCTCGATGAGTACTCTGGTTACCACCAGCTCTTCATGGCCAAGGAAGACGAAGGAAATACCGCCTTTATTACCCCAAGTGGCACGTACTGCTTTGTACGTATGCCTTTGGGGCTAAAAAGTGCTGGTTCCAAATTCGCAAGGGTCGTGCAGATTGGTTTTGAACCTCAGCTACACAGGAACATTGAAGCATATATGGATGACATTGTGGTGAAGACCAAGGACAAATCTACACTCATTGAAGATTTAGAAGAAACCTTTGCAAATTTGCGGAAGATCAACTTAAAGCTCAACCTAGAGAAATGTGTATTTGGCGTTCCGTCTGGCAAGCTCCTTGGATTCTTTGTGTCTCAGCAAGGGATAGAAGCCAACCCCGACAAGATCAAGGCAATAGAACAGATTCAAGCTCCAAAGACCGTTAAGGATGTGAGGCATCTAGCTGGCTGTGTTGCCGCATTAAGTAGGTTCATCTCAAAATCCGCTGAGCGTGCCTTGCCATTCTTCAAAATCTTGAAGAAGGCTGGTCCAATGAAATGGACTCCAGAGGCCGAGTCTGCGCCGCGGGAGTTGAAAGCTTACCTTTCCTCTGCTCCAACACTGGTCGCACCGAAACCACAAGAGTCACTGCTGCTGTATCTGGCGGCAACGAATCAAGTGGTTAGTGCTGCCTTGGTGGCGTAGAGAGAAGTGGATAGCAAAGAAACTAATGTGGCAGAACCATCTAGTGATGAACCAACTTTATCCCCGATAGGGCCTGACGACAACGATGAAGGGGAGCCACAAATCAGTGCTAATAAGAGGAAAGGATTAGCAAGAAAGAAGATGGTGCAGTGACCAGTTTACTTTGTTAGTTCCCTCTTGCAGGGGGATAGGTCAAGGTATTCTGGGGTCCAAAAGTTAATCTTCGGCCTCCTTATGGCCTCGAGGAAACTGCGCCATTACTTTCAAGGTCACGAAATCATAGTTATGATCCGCCTTCCGCTGCAACAAATCTTGAGGAACCCCGAAGCCACCAGCAAGATAGTAGAATGGGCTTTGGAACTATCAAGGTTTGCTTTGAAATTTGAGAGCACAACAACTATCCAAAGTAGGGCACTGGCAGAATTCATTGCAGAATGGATGCCAACACCCGATGAAGAGATTATGGAAACTGCCCTCCCTGGCAAGGAGGCCCCCAAGGAATGGATCATGTACTTTGACGGTGCCTTCTCGCTCCAAGGTGCCGGGGCAGGAGTTTCACTCATTGCCCCCACTGGAGAACACCTCAAGTACGTCATCAAATGCATTTCCCCAGGGAAGATGCCAAATAACACCGCAAAGTATGAAGGACTCCTTGCTGGGCTCAGGATTGCTGTAGAGTTGGGAATAAAGAAGTTGATCATACGCGGCGACTCTCAACTCGTTGTGAAGCAGGTGAAGAAGGATTAAAAGAGCCCATTGATGGAAGCATACATGGAAGAGGTGAGGAAGCTGGAGGAACACTTCGACGAGCTGCAAACAGAGCACGTGCCTCGTGTGGAAAACAGCGTCGCTGATCACCTGTCGAAGTGCGCAGCGCAAAAGCTTCCTATGGAACCAGGAACTTTTGTACTCAACCTCACCCAACCATCGGTTTCTCCATCAGCTTTGGCCAAGAAAAGAAGGAAGCTCAACACCGGCAAACATTTCCCGGCAGAGCTCCCCGATGCCGCTAGTGAGAAGCTTGCCGGAGGAGATCCTATGTTGACTGGTGAGCTGCGCTCTCCGGTAGAACCCCGGGTTTTTGCTGTCGAGACAAGCGCTTCCTTAGCAGAAGAAATGTCTTTAGTCCTTGTCGTCGAGCCTCAAGCTCTGGCATGGGCACAACACATAGTCCAATTCTTGCAAACTGGAGAACTTCCTGATGATCCAGGAGAGTCTGAAAAAGTGGCCTGACAATCAAGTATGTATCAGTTTGTGGACAACATTCTGTACAAAAAGAGGCCTAATGGCGTGAAGCTGAAGTGTATCAGTCAAGAAGATGGACTAATGTTGTTGGCGAAGATACATGGAGGTGTGTGTGGTTCACATTTGGGATCAAGAGCAACGTAATGCCTTTCTTGTCCCTCTCCTCCTAGGAGTTGGATCGAGATGGAAAGAGGGCAAAAGGAGCACCCGGGCAGAAGCCCAGCCTAACCCTGTCAGGGCCCGCGGGGTGCAGCCTGACAAGATAGGGAGGGTGCCTCCCCGGCAAGGAAGAAGAGGCCGGAGATGGAGGGAGCGGCTAGGCGATGCCCTAGTCACCCCCGCCAGGACCAGGGGAATGCGGCAAGACAGGAACACCAGCAGGGAAGACAAAGCCGGAGTCCACGAGGAAGCCTGTCGGGGTCCAGCTGGAGGTAGCGGTGACGTCCAGGCGAGGCGCCCCCGGCAAATTGCTCTGTCGGGGCCAGGCTGCAGATGATGGTGCTGCCGGCACCTAGCTGACGATGATGGTGCGACCGGCGTTCAGTTAGAGTCCGGGTCGTCGCCTTTGTGCTTGACGACCGGGGACTCGCTGTCGTCGTCCTCCCCATCGGTGTCCTCCTCGTCGTTATCGCTCGAGGAGGAGCTTTCGTCGTCAGTCGAGCTTTCCGTGCAACACCCTAAGCGAGCACCCGAGTGTCTGAAGACCTTGATGAAGAGCAGATCTACCTCCACCAACTTGAAGCGGAGGACGTGCCCTTCCCCCAGATGGTGGGCGCGGGCGAAGGTTTTCCAGCCAAGCCTAATAAGCATGATGTGCGGCACGGGAAACTCAGCGTCCGCCCATGCCGCACCATTGCAGCAGCCGCTCATGCGCAACCCCAGCCTAAGCGGCTGCTCAATCTCCATCATCCTAGCGAAGAAGCGAGGCAGCCGCAGGCGGCTGCGTGGGGCTCACGCAATCTGACAATGAACTCTAGTGCCGTGTCTCCTACATGGCCCGCCATTGGGGTCAAAGCAGCTGGAAGAGGCGCGGCTGGTGCATCGCCATGCCCGCCTCTGCCTCGAGCACTTCATCGGCCCCGTCCGCGCCCTGCGGCTCCACCTTGTGCACTGGACTCTGCCCTAGCGGCTGCAATGGGGACGGAAGCACGATGCCAAGAGGAAGCCCTCGTCGCTGCCGTCGGATCCCGAGCACGTCCCCTTCCCCTTGTCATGGTGGAAGAGAAAACAAGAAGAAGGGAAGAGAAGGTACGTGGATGAATGTCTCCATCCCCCTCGCGCCCCCTTTTATAGCCAAGCGGGGCAGGAGGCTGGTTCTCCACTACCCCCGGGCGACCGTCCCACTCCTCCAATCCGGCCTGTCCGTGCCACTGACGGTGTCCAGATTTGTCGGCCGCCCCTTTGTGCCAATCCAGGGCACTACGTGCTACTTCTTGAGCTTGCGTTCATTTTCACTTTGAAGAGGAAAGGGTGATGCAGCAAAGTAGAGATAAGTATTTCCCTCAATTAAGAACTAAGGAATCAATCCAGTAGGAGATACACGCAAGTCTCCAATCTATGCACCTACACAAACAATCAAACACTTGCACCCAACGCGATAAAGGGGTTGTCAATCCCTTCACGTCACTTGCAAAGGTGAGATCTGATAGAGATAGATATACAAGTTTACTAAAACATAAAACAAAGTAAAAACAAATAAATTGCAGCAAGGTATTTTTGGGTTTTTGGTTTATAGATCTGAAAATATATGATAAAAAATAGACCCAGGGGCCATAGGTTTCACTAGAGGCTTCTCTCTTGAAAGAAAATAATACGGTGGGTGAACAAATTACTGTCGAGCAATTGATAGAAAAGCACAAAGTTATGATGATATCCAAGGCAATGATTATGAATATAGGCATCATGTCCGTGTCAAGTAGACCGAAACGATTCTGCATCTACTACTATTACTCCACACATCGACCTCTATCCAGCATGCATCTAGAGTATTAAGTTCATAAGAACGGAGTAACGCCTTAAGTAAGATGCCATGATGTAGAGGGATAAACTCAAGCAATATGATGAAACCCCCATCTTTTTACCCTTGATGCAAACAATACAATACGTGCCTCGCTACCCCTACTTTGTCACTGGGTGAGGACACCACAAGATTGAACCCAAAACTAAGCACCTCTCCCATTGCAAGAAGAACCAATCTAGTTGGCCAAACCAAACCGATAATTCGAAGAGAAATACAAAGATATCAAATCATGCATATAAGAATTCAGAGAAGATTCAAATAATATTCATAGATAAACTGATCATAAATCCATAATTCATCAGATCTCGATAAACACATCGCAAAAGAATATTACATCGGATAGATCTCCAAGAACATCGAGGAGAACATGGTATTGAGAATCAAAGAGAGAGAAAAAGCCATCTAGCTACTAGCTATGGACCCGTAGGTCTGAGGTAAATTACTCATGCTTCATCGGAAGGGCAATAGAGTTGATGTAGAAGCCCTCCGTGATCGAATCCCACTCCGGCAGGATGCCAGAAAAGGCCCCAAGATCGGATCTCACGGGAACAGAAGGTTACGGCGGCGGAAAAGTATTTTGGTGGATGCTTCTGGTGGTTTGGGAATATTTCTGAATTTATAGGCCAAAGATTAGGGTTGGAGGACTCCCGTGGGTCCCACAAGTCAGAGGCGCCCCCCTAGGGCGTGCCTTGAGGGCTTGTGGAGCCCTCGGGACTCTTCTGCCTTCCTCTCCAAGTCCTACGTGCGTCTTCTGGTCCAAGAAAAATCATCGCGAAAGTTTTATTCCGTTTGGACTCCATTTGGTATTCCTTTTCTGTAAAACAAAAAAACAAGGAAAAAACAGAAACTGGCACTGGGCTCTAGGTTAATAAGTTAGTCCCAAAATAATATAAAATACCATATTAATGCATATAAAACATCCAAAACAGATAATATAATAGCATGGAACAATCAAAAATTATAGATACGTTGGAGACGTATCAAGCATCCCCAAGCTTAATTTCTGCTCGTCCTCGAGTAGGTAAATGATAAAAACTGAATTTTTGATGTGGAATGCTACCTAACATATTTATCCATGTGATTTTCTTTATTGTGGCATGAATATTCAGATCCATAAGATTCAAAACAAAAGTTTAATATTGACATAAAAACAATAATACTTCAAGCATACTAATAAAGCAATCATGTCTTCTCAAAATAACATGGCCAAAGAAAGTTATCCCTACAAAATCATATAGTCTGGCTATGCTCCATCTTCATGTCACAAAGTATTAAATCATGCACAACCCCGATGACAAGCCAAGCAATTGTTCCATACTTTTGATGTTCTCAAACTTTTTCAACTTTCACGCAATACATGAGCGTGAGCCATCGATATAGCACTATAGGTGGAATAGAATATGGTGGTTGTGGAGAAGACAAAAAGAAGGAGATAGTCTCACATCAACTAGGCGTATTAACGGGCTATGGAGATTCCCATCAATAAATATCAATGTGAGTGAGTAGGGATTTCCATGCAATGGATGCACCAGAGCTATAAGTTTATGAAAGCTCAAAAGAAAACTAAGTGGGTGTGCATCCAACTCGCTTGCTCACGAAGACCTAGGGCAATTTGAGGAAGCCCATCATTGGAATATACAAGCCAAGTTCTATAAAGAAAAATTCCCACTAGTATATGAAAGTGACAACATAGGAGACTCTCTATCATGAAGATAATGGTGCTACTTTGAAGCACAAGTGTGGTAAAAGGATAGTAGCATTGCCCCTTCTCTCTTTTCTCTCATTTTTTTATTTTGGGCTCATTGGCCTCTTTTTTTTCTATTTTTTTATTTGGGCTTCTTTTGGCCTCTTTTATTTTTTTTGTAAAGTCCGGAGACTTATCCCAACTTGTGAGGGAATCATAGCTTCCATCATCCTTTCCTCACATGGGACAATGCTCTAATAATGATGATCATCACACTTTTATTTACTTACAACTCAAGAATTACAACTCGATACTAGAACAAAGATATGACTCTAAATGAATGCCTCTGGCGGTGTACCGGGATGTGCAATGATCAAGAGAGACATGTATAAAAAATATGAACGGTGGCCTTGCCACAAATACTATGTCAACTACATGATCATGCAAAGCAATATGACAATGATGGAGCGTGTCATAATAAATAGAACGGTGGAAGTTGCATGGAAATATATCTCGGAATGGCTATAGAAATGCCATAATAGGTAGGTATGGTGGCTGTTTTGAGGAAGGGTATATGGTGGGTGTAGTGCACCGGCGAAAGTTGCGCGGTACTAGAGAGGCTAGCAATGGTGGAAGGGTGAGAGTGCGTATAATCCATGGACTCAACATTAGTCATAAAGAACTCACATACTTATTGCAAAAGTCTATTAGCTATCGAAACAAAGTACTACACACATGCTCGTAGGGGTATAGATTGGTAGGAAAAGACCATCGCTCGTCCCCGACTGCCACTCATAAGGAAGACAATCAATAAATAAATCATGCTCCGACTTCATCACATAACGGTTCACCATACGTGCATGCTACGGGAATCACAAACTTCAACACAAGTATTTCTACCAATCCACAATTACTCACTAGCATTACTCTAATATCACCATCTTTATATCTCAAAACAATCATAAGGAATCAAACTTCTCATAGTATTCAACGCTCTTTATATGAAAGTTTTTATTATATCCCTCTTGGATGCCCATCATATTAGGACTAAATTCATAACCTAAGAAAATTACCATGCTGTTTAGAGAGACTCTCAAAATAATATAAGTGAAGCATGAGAGTTCAACAATTTCTATAAAATAAAGCCACCGCTGTGCTCTAAAAAGATATAAGTGAAGCACTAGAGCAAATTGCCTAACTCAAAAGATATAAGTGAAGCACATAGAGTATTCTAATAAATTCACGATTCATGCGTGTCCCTATCAAAAGGTATGTACAGAAAGGATGATTGTGGAAAATCAAAAAACAAAGACTCTTATCATACAAGACGCTCCAAGCAAAACACATATCATGTGGTGAATAAAATATAGCCTCAAGTAAGTTTACCGATAGACGAAGACGAAAGAGGGGATGCCATCCGGGGCATCCCCAAGCATAGATGTTTGGTTGTCCTTGAATATTAACTTGGGTTGCCTTGGTAATCCCCAAGCTTGGGCTCTTTCCACTCCTTATTCCATAGTCCATCAAATTTTTACCCAAAACTTGAAAACTTCACAACACAAAACTCAACAGAAAACTCATGAAATCCGTTAGTATAAGAAAATAAATCACCCCTTTTTGGTACTGTTGTGAACTCATTCTTTATTTATATTGGTGTAATATATACTGTATTCCAACTTCTCCATGGTTCATACCCCCCGATACTACCCATAGATTCATCAAAATAAGCAAACAACACATAGAAAACAGAATCTGTCAAAAACAGAACAGTCTATGAAGATCTGAATTGTTCTCATACTTATGTAACTCCAAAAATGCTAAAAAATTAGGATAACGCAGGAAATTTCTACATAAATCTTTTGTCAAAAATTCAGGGTTGTTACATGCTCCAGTGAATTTAAACAATTCTGTTACTTGTCGCAAAAGTTTCTGTTTTTCAGCAACATCAAATCAACTATCACCGTAAGCCATCCCAAAGGTCTTACTTGGCTCAAACACTAATTAAAACACCAAAACACAATTACTACAGAGGTAATAATGTTTATTTCCATAAAAACATAAAATAGAAATGTTGGGTTGTCTCCCAACAAGCGCTTTTCTTTAAAGCCTTTTAGCTAGGCATTGATAATTTTAATGATGCTCCCATGAAAGATAGCAATTGAAACACAAAGAGAGAATCATGTAGCATGTGAAAAACTAGCATATGTTTAAGTCTAACATACTTACTATGCATAGGCATTTTATAGGGAAAAGATTTATCAAGACAAGCAAAAACTAGCATATGCAAGGAAGAAGAAAGAAACAATAGCAATCTCAACATAACGAGAGGTAATTTAGTAACATGAAAATTTCTACAACCATATTTTCCCCTCTCATAATAATTACATGTAGGATCATAATCAAATTCAACAATATAACTATCACATAAAATATTCTCTTCATGATCCACATGCATGCAAAGTTGACACTCTTCCAAAATAGTGGGATTATCATCAAATAAAGTCATGACTTCTCCAAGCCCACTTTTATAAAAAAAATCATAAGATTGATCAAACTTCAAAGTAGTGGGATCATTATTTCCTAAAGTTGACAATCTTCCAAACCCACTTTCAATATTATTGCAAACATTATTATCATGAGGCTTAAATAAATTTCAAGATCATAAGAAGCATTATCACCCCAATCATGATCATTGCAATAAGTAGTGGACATAGCAAAACTAGCATCCCCAAGCTTAGGGTTTTGCATATTATTAGCACAATTGACATTAATAGAATTTATAATAACGTCATTGCAGTCATGCTTTTCATTCAAGGAACTATCGTGAATCACTTCATAAATTTATTCTTTTAATACTTCATCACAATTTTCATATTCACGAATTTCAATCAAATCTTCATAAAGATAATCTAGTGCACACAACTCACTAGCAATTGGTTCATCATAATTGGATCTCTTAAAAAGATTAGCAAGTGGATGAGGATCCATAAACTTTTTGCTTTCTGATTTTCAATAAATACACAATTATTTCAAGCGAACAAGCAAACAAACCAAGTAAGACATAAAAGGCAAACGAAAAGACGGCAAATAAAAAGGCAAATATTTTTGTGTTTTTATGAAAACGTTTTAGAAGTGGGGGAGAGGAAAATGAGAGGCAAATGGAAAATAATTTAATGCAAGAGATGAGAGTTTATGGTGGGTACTTGGTAGGCTTGATATAGATCTCCCCGGCAACGGCGCCAGAAATTCTTCCTGCTACTTCTTGAGCTTGCGTTGGTTTTTTCCTTGAAGAGGAAATGGTGATGTAGCAAAGTAGAGATAAGTATTTCCCTCAGTTAAGAACCAAGGTATCAATCCCGTAGGAGATACACGCAAGTCTCCAATCTATGCACCTGCACAAACAATCAAACACTTGCACCCAACGCGATAAAGGGGTTGTCAATCCCTTCACGGTCACTTGCAAAGGTGAGATCTGATAGAGATAGATATAAAAGCTTACTAAAACGTAAAACAAAGTAAAAACAAATAAATTGCAGCAAGGTATTTTTGGGTTTTTTGGTTTATAGATATGAAAATATATGATAAAAAATAGACCCGGGGGCCATAGGTTTCACTAGAGGCTTCTCTCTAGAAAGAAAATAATACGGTGGGTGAACAAATTATTGTCGAGCAATTGATACAAAAGCGCAAAGTTATGATGATATCCAAGGCAATGATTATGAATATAGGCATCACGTCCATGTCAAGTAGACCGAAACGATTCGGCATCTACTACTATTACTCCACACATCGACCGCTATCCAGCATGCATCTAGAGTATTAAGTTCATAAGAATGGAGTAACGCCTTAAGTAAGATGACATGATGTAGAGGGATAAACTCAAGCAATATGATGAAAACCCCATCTTTTTACCCTTGATGGCAACAATACAATACGTGCCTCGCTACCCCTATTTTGTCACTGGGTGAGGACACCGCAAGATTGAACCCAAAACTAAGCACCTCTCCCATTGCAAGAAGAACCAATCTAGTTGGCCAAACCAAACCGATAATTCGAAGAGAAATACAAAGATATCAAATCATGCATATAAGAATTCAGAGAAGATTCAAATAATATTCATAGATAAACTGATGATAAATCCACAATTCATCGGATCTCGACAAACACACCGCAAAAGAATATTACATCGGATAGATCTCCAAGAACATCGAGGAGAACATGGTATGGAGGTTCAAAGAGAGAGAAGAAGCCATCTAGCTACTAGCTATGGACCCGTAGGTCTGAGGTAAACTACTCATGCTTCATCGTAAGGGCAATAGAGTTGATGTAGAAGCCCTCCGTGATCGAATCCCCCTCCGGCAGGATGCCAGAAAAGGCCCCAATATGGGATCTCACAGGAATAGAAGGTTACGGCGGCGGAAAAGTATTTTGGTGGATGCTTCTGGTGGTTTGGGAATATTTCTGAATTTATAGGCCAAAGATTAGGGTTGGAGGACTCCCATGGGGCCCACAAGCCAGGGGCGCCCCCCCTAGTGCACGCCCTGATGGCTTGTGGAGCCCTCAGGACTCTTCTGCCTTCCTCTCCAAGTCCTACATGTGTCTTCTGGTCCAAGAAAAATCATCGCGAAAGTTTTATTCCGTTTGGACTTCGTTTGGTATTCCTTTTCTGTAAAACTCAAAACAAGGAGAAAACAGAAACTGGCACTAGGCTCTAGGTTAATAAGTTAGTCCCAAAAATAATATAAAATAGCATATTAATGCATATAAAAGATCCAAAACAGATAATATAATAGAATGGAACAATAAAAAATTATAGATACGTTGGAGACATATCACTGCGCCTCCTGCCAAGGCACACGTTCCTGCGCCCTACGCATCCGCCACCAACCCCGCGCAATGCATGCAGCGCGCGTGGCAGAAATGATAGGCATAGTGGGTGAAGTAAGATGGCAGTTACCCCCGGTTCACGCGCGAGCACCCTAACTAATCCCCATGAACGTGGGCATCCTCTAGCCTACTTCATGGGTGATCCCGCGTCGTTTGGGCGTCGCACGTCTCGTAAGAAGCCCAGAGGTTAACTCAATTCCAGATTAATGAAGAAGCAAAGAAGATCTCAAGGACACAGGCTCCACCACGGCGAGGTCAGGATGCGGGCATGTGCATTTTTGGGGCCTACCCCAACATTGCCCGGCGACACATATGAACCAGGCCCGAGGGCTCCTGTCAGTGCAACAAACATTCATGTTTGCTACCCGAACTCATGCACAGGCGTATTGGTGATCATACATCCAGTACTAATGCATGACACAAAGATAAGCCAGAGAAACCGCTCTTCGTGAGATCAAGGAGAGCATTAAAAGGATTAAGTCAGCAAGAGAACACCTCAAGGAAGCCTCACTCGCCGGGAAGGAGAGCCTGGCCGGGTCGAGGCAGCATCTGAGGAACGAGACCAGTTCACCCCGGCAAGGTTTCCGGGGCCGCCAAGACCAAAACCCGCCAGGCTCCTTGCCAGCAGGCTTTCACCAAGATGCCACCGCTCCACCTCATCGCACCCAAGTCATTAATCAGTGTAGTGTCAAGCTATCAAGCAACCAGGTGGATCCTATCAAGCATGTGGCGGTGTGGTAAGGAAGAGATTAGCTTTATTGACACCCGTCCGGAGGACGTGTCACGCTAATAAGAAGAGCCAGATAAGCAGCGCGGCAGGCTTGCCGGGCTTCAACACCAGGTTGACACCTAGCAGTGCATTTAATGCACTTTGTCCTAACTGCCAGAGTTAGGTATGATAGCACTGTTAGTTATCTAATCACCCTGAAATGACTGTTTTGCCACTGTGGTCGCCCCTTAACCTATAAAAGGAAGCCCAAGGCAACCTTGCAAAGTGTTCAAACACTTGATCCCTCAACACTTGTATGCACACACTACTCCACCCGAGGCACCCTTGCTGGGCTAGAGCACGTCGTGCCTTCGTGTTCCTCCGGATCAATCCACCACAACAGGAGTAGGGTTTTATGCTGCAAAGCGGCCTGAGCCTGGGTAAAAGAGAGCTAGCATCGCTGCGCTGCCCCTGCTGCTTCTGCTCTTTGTGCAATGTGACCGTCCCCTCGCCGAACCACAAAGGGCACCCCTCCCCCATAGGTGATTGTGCTTCCATGCTGACACCTGGTAACCTTTCTCGTCGTCAGTCGAAATGATGGACATCCACGCGGGCCCATGAATATATATAGGCTTGCCTGTGTCCCAAACATATTTATGGAGGTGCGTGATGCATGCATATGTGTTGAATACCCAATGCACAGTATTGATGTGGTGCATGCGTTAAAAATCGCACAGGTCCCCACATAGAGCAAGAGGTTCATGACGTGTCGCGTGCTCGCCCCCCCTCGATCTTGCGGGATGGATTCATGTGTACACATGCACTATTATATATGCAATGTCACATCATGACCTATATCGTGAGACAAACAAAAAATTAATCCCCCCTAAGTCAAATTAATTAACCTCTCTCGCTGTGGATGAAAGTGATGGATCAAGTGGGCCGACCGATGGAAGCATCGCCGATAACCGCGTGAGTGAGTGCCAAAGGACAACCACGATCGCTTGCATGTGTGCCAAAACATATATATGGAGAGGTGTGTGGTTGTGACGTTTTGAAATGCACAACTTTGAGGTGGCACTTGCCTCAAAAACCACAAAGTCCCCACACAGAGTGAGGTTCATGTGACACCTAGTATATGCTGGTCCCATCCCCCCTTCGACACGTACTATATACTCCTACCATAACACAACCCTAAAAGAAACAATCCTCCTTGTTTGTCAAACGCACCTCTCTCTCATCGTGTCAAAGTGATGGACGACGACCTAGTGGGCCCACAGGAACGAAGCGTACGTTGCACGTGAGTGAGCATCCTATATAGGACTGCGTACCACCGTCTGCATGTGGCCCAAAGAGGTGTTTGTGTGATGTTTGAATACGCAATGCACAACTTTGATGTGGCAACATATATATATATACCTCAGAAACCGAAAAGTCCCCACAGAGAGTGAGGTTCATGATGCATGGTATGTGCTACACCCCCATTTGACGCATGGTATATATATACTTCTACTGTATAGCACAAACCAAAAGAATCATTCCTTGATGGTCAAATCAACCTCTCTCTCATTGGGTCAAAGTGATGTAGGACAACCACGTGGGCCCACAGATAGAAGTGCCGCACGCGAGTGAGTTCCTATAGGGCACCCACTGCTTGCATGGTATTGTGTGATGTTTGAATACCAATGCACAACTTTGATGTGGCACCTGCCTCGGGAACCGGAATGTCCCCACATGGAGCGAGGTTAGGACACATATATATAGAGTATACATGTTGCCCCCGCTTTGACATGTACTACATACTCCTACCGTGCATATACGTAACACAAACCAAAAAACAACCATCCTTGTTGGTCAAATTAACCTCTCTCGCTGTATGTTCAAGTGATCGATGACGACCTCGCGAGCCCACAGAGAGAGTCACACGCGAGCGAGTGTCATAGGACAACCACCACGTGCATGCGCCTGTGTGTTGTGTGATGTTTGAATACCCAATGCACAACTTTGACGTGGCACATGCTTCGCAAACCGGAAATGCACTACACAGAGGTTCACGATGCTAGCCCCCTCACTTAGAGCCGGTGGGAGGGACTCATGTGTACGCACGTGCCCGAACATTGATATGGAATCTCACCATGATCCACACCGTAACACACGTGCCAAGGTGAATCCACCTTTGGTCAAATGCCTCTCATTGTCGGTGGAAACTGAAAACCTTTGTGGGCTAACAAATGGGCACGTCGCTGATAACTGCACGAGGGAGTGTCCGAGAGGAGCACCAATGCATGCATGTGGCCCGAACATGTATGTATGAAAGGGTTGTGTAGTGCTTTAAATAACCAATTCATGACTTTGATGTGGCATATATGACTCACAAAATGATAATTAATCCCACATCACGGAGGCTCACGACTCGTAGTGTACTGCCGGACCCCCCCACACACAGACACACACATCCCTCACCACCACCACCACCACCACTCTGAGGCATGACAAACTTTTTCTGCAGTGAACATGTGACCAAAGGAGTGTCGTGTTAAAGTTAAAAAAACAGAGATCATTCGACCCGTTTTATACATTGATTGATTTCCTAGGGATTTAATGTGTAAAAATCAAATTTGAGCTACATGTGCACCAAAATGGATGCAAAATCATATGTGTGTCCCTGGGTGCATGTTTCCCCGAGAAAGAGATTTCAAAACATTAAGAATACTGATTTTTAAAATTCAGTAAATCCAAAACTTAGTTGAAATTCATGAAACTTATCATGGTGTCATATATGGACACCAGTAGACTATGATATTGTATTTTTTTGTCAAATTTGAGACAAGTTTTGATATAATCTTCTTACAAACGGGAGATTGTTAATAACTAGCAACCAATGTCTCATACGAATTATTTATTCGGACCATGTGCGTTAGATCGTGCCATGCTTCGGTTAAGCAGTAAAGCGACATAATGAATCATTAAAAAACAAAAAAAATATACGTGCCGCCACGCGCCCCGTGTGCCTTGCGAGCAGGCGTGAGTTCATGGGACGCATGCAAGCAGTCCGCTGCGCAGGCAAATCGGGAGGCATGCGTGCAAGTATGTGAATTGACAGGAGGCATTTTCGCCGCGTAGTGTCACCGGGAGGCGTGCGAGTAGCTGTGCGAAATGATGGTAGGAATGCCAGAAGTCTGCCGCGCAGGCTCATCGGGAGGCGAGACAGCCTTTGGCCGCCGCCCGCCTCGCTCCCACTACTCCGTATTAATGGCGCGCCTGAGCCGCTGGCCATAATAGGTGGCCACACCTCTGGTCCACAGTGGTCACCAACATCTGGACTCTGGAGTGTATGAGGATGCCGCCGAAGTGCACCATCGGAGGGAGTGGTGACGCCGTGGCTGGTGAAGCACCCGTGCAATGCGTGAAGCTGGGCACAGAGGTTGCTGTCGCCGCCGATGAGGTTTCGCGTGGGCAGCAGCACGACCTTGACTTTGTCGGCGCCGTCGTACCCCCCGAGCCGGAGCCGGAAGTCAACAGCAACTTCGGCAATGGTTGCGACTCAGACAGAAAACCGGTTAGTCATCTATACCCATTTGTGCGACAAACATATCATGTGTTTTCTCTGGTTACTCTCCCAACCCTTCTAATTTTTGTGGAGTACAAATCCTATGGTTATGTTCTCTCAGTCCATTAAATTCAGAGTAATTAAGATCCGTTAGATGCATGTAGTGTATTGATTGTTTGAATGGTATCCGTATAGGGTTAGTGATTAATTGTTTGTTCTATACAAATGATTTTTGCTAATAATCCGACTAGGGTTAGCGTGCGTGCTAATACTTCGTGGCCAGATCTTGAGAATTCATTTTGAATGTCCTACATATATGTTTGTGCCTTTTTTTCTTCCAGATCTTGAGAATTGATTTTGAATGTCGTACATGTATGTTTCTACCATTTTTTCTTTAGATTGGTATGTACACAGATGAGGCTCCGGCCAGCGGTGCCGCCGGTTGTAGATCTTGGATCTGACAGCGCGGCCAAAAGCGACCATGGCCCCCTGGATCTGAGGAACCCGTAGAATATCCGTCGGACCGCATCAGCGATCTCCCGGATGCCATCCTTGGGGAGATCATCTCCCTTCTCCAAACCAAGAATGGCTGCCGCACACAAGTCCTCGTGTCTCAGTGGCGCACTCAGTGGTGCACCGCGCCTCTTAATCTCGACTGTCGTCAGCTATCTGTCGATGATGATTCTGAACTCCCCGGAGCCATCATCTCCTCCCACCAGGGCTCCGTTTAACGCATCTGCATCCCGGCATGCTACCTGTTGGACATACCCTACACGGTGGCCGCCTGGCTAACATCCCGTCAATTTGAAAAAAACTCCAGCAGCTTGAGTTCTACCATCACTATGAAAATAACTTACTACCAATCGCTGTATCTGTGCCCTCACCACCGATGTACATCTCATGGTTTACCTCCTCTCTCCACACCGCCACCTTGACCTGGTGCGATCTAGCAGACAATCTGGTACAAATGCTTCAACTCCCACTGCTGAAAAAACTTGTGCTTATGTTGGTTGATCTGTCGGAGGCCTCACTGCACAACTTTATCCACTCCAGCTGCCGTGCCCTGGAGCGCTTGGTGCTTGTTTTTGGAAATGGAATCCATGTCCCTTGTCTCAAAGTAAAGTCATCTCACCTTCTAAGCATTGGAATTTGTTTTGAAGGACAGGAGCTTATCATCGAAGATGCCCCTTGACTTCAAAGGTTGGTCCTTCATTGGTGTTATGCACCTTCACAGATAACTGTGGTCTCTGCGCCTAAACTGGAGACCTTGGGTGCAATTGATGATCCGTTCAAATCGTTCAAGATAGTGTTTGGCTCCACACTTAATCAGGTTCTGTATATTATTCATGTACACTTTTGTAATCTGCATTTTTCATTTGTGCGCACAAGTTAAATATCATCTTGGAGTACACTTTCGGTGCTAATATTATGTTCTATGCTGAATGAAGAGCTTGTCCATGGATGGCCTATCAGGGGTGCGGAATTCTGTCAAGACCTTATATATCAGTATGTGGTGTCTTGATCTGGACACGAGTATTGGCTTGCTACGATGCTTTCCATGTCTGGAGAATTTGTATATAAAGGTGATGATTTCACGCACAATGAAAGCCCTATATATAATGTACTATAATTAACCGTTCAGCTATCGCTCCTTCGACATACTCTATTTTAGACATTAACTGTTTTCAATCTTCATGTCTATTTAGGTACTAGCACTTGGAGAAAAACGTATAACCAATCGATGGGTGAGGAAGCACAAGGATTTTCTCAGATCTCATGACATTCGTTTGAAGACAATAACGTTGGAAGGATATGCATCCAGCCCTGCAAACACTAGCTTTGTCACATTCTTCATGTTGAATGCGAGGTTACTATTGTCTGTGAGGATTAAGTTTTTCAACAAGAATTTTCTCACTGATGGATATGTTGAACAACATAAAAAGAAGTTTCAGGTGGTTCTAAGGGCTTCTGAACGTGCTCAGCTTCTATTTATAACAACTTGTCGTCATCATGGACAGGTAGAATTTTTGTGCCGAGATCTTGATTTTATCGATCAGAACGATCCATTTGATTGTGACTGCCCAAAACTTTGGTGTAGTTAGAAGTTATTGCCCTATTCAATCTGGGTTTTGTCTAAACCTGATGAACAATTAATCCTCATGCTTTTGGACCGTTTGTAAGGTGGAGTTAGATATTGTTGCCCTTTTCAACTTGGCTTTGACCCAATTTTTCTTTCATACTAGGACAATGGCTTGCCATTTCTTTAATTAAGACATAAATATTATAAGCAATCACAACATAGGGAGAGAACATCACTATCGCGGGATCCTTGAGATCATTGTTCATTACAGAACCCTCAAGTTCTTAGCGCCCCCAGCACCCACAAACTTATTTTCAGCTAGCACACCAAATGGGATGTAATTCTTAATAAGAAATGCTGCATGGTAGTGACAGATTTGGATTCTGACATTTGGGACCCACGAGGAGAAAGCCTATCCAGGGCGGTGTCGACTCGACAGTAAACATTGAGAAACATGGTTTTAAAATTATTGTACATCCAAAACTCACCTCAAAATCATGAAACTTGACATGGTGTTATGACATGGCAGCAACATGCTGTGGTAAAAAAATTGTCGGCATGGAAGCACGATCACCTATGGGGCATGGGTGCCCCTTTGTGGTTCGGCAAGGGGATGGCCGCGTTGCACAAAGAGCAGAAGTAGTAGGGGACAACACGGCGATGGACAACTCTCTTTACCCAGGTTCGGGCCGCTTTGCAGCGTAAAACCCTACTCCTGCTATGGTGGATTGAACTTGAGGAAGGCGAAGACACGAGGTGCACTGGCCTGGAAAGGATGCCTAGGGGAATGTAACTACGTGCGTACAAGTGTGGGGAGTCGAAAAGTTCGAACCCTTTGCTAGGTTGCCTCGGGCCTCGTTTTATAGCTGAAGGGCTGACCACAATGGCAAAATAGTCATTTGAATGTGATTAGATAGCTAACAGTGCCATCATACCTAACTCTAGCAGTTAGGACAAAGTGCATTAAATGCACTGCTAGGTGTCGTGCTGAGGTTGAAGCCCGGCAAGCCTGCCGCGCCGCTTATCTGCCTCTTCTTATTAGCATGACACGTCCTCTAGATGGGTGTCAATAAAGCAAATCTCTTCTTTATCATGCTGCCACCTGCCTGACAGGATCCACCTGGTTGCTTGATACCTTGACACTGCACTGATTAACGATCTGGGTGCGATGAGGTGGAGCGGTGGCGTCTTGGTGAAGGTTCCCTGGCAAGGGACCTGACGGGGCGCTGTCTTGGCGGCCTTGGCAACCCTGTCGGGACGAACTGGACTTGTCCTTAGGTGCAGCCTCGACCTGGCCAGGCTCTCCTGCGCGGCAAGGGAGGCCATCCCAAAGTGACCTTTTGCTAGCTTGTTCTTCTTAATGCTCTCCTTGATCTCACGAAGAGCGGCTTCTCTGGATTATCTTTATGTCACGCATTGGTGCTGGATGTATGATCATTAGCACGCCTGTGCATGAGTTTGGTTAGCAAACGTGAATATTTGCTGCACCGACAGGAGCCCCCGGGCCTAGTCCATATGTGCCGCCGGGCATCGTTCGGGTAGGCCCAACCAATGCACAGGCTGGCACCCTGACCTTACCACGGTGGAGTTGATGTCCTTGAGATCTTCTTTGCTTCTTCATTAACCTAGAATTGATTAACTTCCGAGCTTCCCGCGAGTCGTGCAACGCCAAACAATGTGGGTTCACCCCTGCGGCGGGCCAGAGGACGCCCACGTTCATGGGGGTTGATTAGAGTGCCCACGCATGATCCAGGGGTAACTGCCATTTCACCTTACCTACCACGCCTGCAGTTTCCGCCTTGCACGCTGCATGCATTACGCATGATTGGTGGCGGATGCGCAGGGCACGGGAATGTGTGCCATGGCAAAAAGCGTAGCACCCTGGATTGGCGCAGAGGGGCGGCAGGCGAATCTGGACGCCGTCAGTGGCGCAGATAAGCCAGATATTGGGAGTGGGGCGGTTGCCCCAGGATAGTGGAGAGCCAGCCTCCTGCCCTCGCTCTGCTATAAAAGGGAGCGCGAGGGGGATGGAGATGCTCATCCACGCACCTTCTCCTCCTTCTTCTCAGGTTCTTCTTCCACCATGGTGAGGGGAAAGGGCGCGCTCGGTCTCCGACGGCAGTGACAAGGGCTTCCTCTTGGCACCGTATCCATGCCCCCATTGGGGATGCAGGGACAGGATCCAGTGCACAAGGCGGAGCCGCAGAATGCGGTCGCGGCCGGCGAGGCGCTCGGGGCCGAGGCGGGTGCGGTGGTGCTCCAACCACGCCTCCCCTAGTTGCTCCAATCCCGATGGAGGGCCATGTTGGAGACACGGCGCTGGAATTCATCATCAGGCTGCGCGAGCCCCCGCAGCCGTCTACGGCTTCCTGGCCCTTTGCAAGGGTAATGGAGGTCGATCAGCCGCACGGGTTGAGGCTGCACAAGAGGGGTTGCTGCAATGGCACAATGCGGGTGGACGTTGAGTTCCCTGCACCTCATGTCATGCTCCTTCGGCGTGGCTGGAAGACTTTTGCACGTGCCCATAGCCTGGCGGAGGGGCACGTTCTCCATTTCAAGCTAATGGTGGCTGATCTGCTCTCCATCAAGGTTTTCGAGCGCTCGGGTGCTCGCTTAGGGTGTTGCGTGGAGAGCTCGACCGATGACGAAAGCTCCTCCTCGAGCGACAGCGACGAAGAGGACACTAACGGTGAAGACGGCGATGCCGAGCCCCCAGTCGTCAAGCATGAGGATGATGACTCGGACTCCGGCTGAGTGCTGGATGCGCCATCACCGTCAGCTAGGCGCCGGCAGCACCACCACCTGCAGCTGGACCCCAACAGAGCGATTTGCCGGGGGTGCTTGGCCTGGTCGACTCCGTGGGCCCTAACGGGGTCAAGCCCGCCTTCTGCCCAAGCGCTCCATTTTCCCTGACGGGGTCGGGCCCGGCTTCTGCCTAGGCGCTCCGTTTGCCCTCTTTCCTTCTTGATGCGACTCCTAGGAGGAGAGGGAAAAGAAAGGCATTATGGGGCACTTATCATTTTTTGAAAAATAGATGTAGGCACTTGCCGAGTTTTAGTTTAAATCATGTAATCCTCGATCCATGTTTGTACTCTATATGATCTGTACTTATTTATCTACGTATTAATGGAAAAAGGATGCTTGTCGGGTACTTGTGCATGTATCATAAACACGCTGAGGAATGATCCTTCAATACTCTCAAGTAAACAAAGTTTTTCGGTGAGACACCCTGTCGGCCCTCATCACAGCTACTACTGTACCTCGTCTGATGGGTTCAAAAAACGGGTAAGAGCATGGATGAAGGCTGGCCCCTTGTCAGCTCCCCCCAAATGTCACTGCGACCAACTTGACCGAAAAGCCTTCGAATCAAAAGATGGGAGCACAAATGATGGAAGCGACAAGGTTTTCCTACGCACAAGTTTTCCATACGTGAATATGTCATGGACGGCGAGGTGAACTTATCTGTGTTTGTTGTCCTTCTTATCGTTCTCGAATAGAAAAATCTATCAGGGACCAATATGTGGGCTCATTCTCGCTCTTCTTCCCGGGGAGTCCATCTGCGGCAGAATCCTGCTGTTAACTTCAAAAAGAAGGATAGGGGAGAAACAACTGCATATGATCCTTCAGAAGGGATTAGTCACCTTATACTAGGATTATTGTAATCATAATACAACCATACTTAAATAAACATGCATGTAAGTTTTGTGCCAACGCTTCGTTTTATTATCTTCGCACAGGGTTTGTGCCTGGCTTTGTACAAAGGGTTACAAGTCCTAGGGACTATGCTTGTACAAAACAGGCTGCCGGGGCAAGGCCCAGCAACCGTGCCTTATGTGTAGAACTTATGAAGGTGCTCAATGTTCCATGAGTTTTGCATTGGGATGCCATCTTCAGTCTCCAGACGGACTGCACCAGGTCCGGTGACACGTACTACCCAGTAAGGGCCTTCCCACTTCGGTGTCAACTTGTTTGAAGCCTTGGCGGACTGAACACATCTAAGGACAAGGTTACCTTCCTCAAGGCTCCGGGCATGAACGATGTAGCTATGATAGCAGCGCAAGGCTTGCTGGTATCGTGCAGCATGTACAGCTGCACGGAGACGGTCTTCCTCGAGGAATATGGCATCGTCATGCCGTAGCTACTCTTGCGCTACTTCATCGTAGGCAAGTACCTGAGGCGACCCGTATATGAGTTCCGTGGGAGCACTACTTCTACACCATATATCAGGGAGAAGGGAGTCTGGCCAGTAGCTCAATTTGGTGTCGTCCTGATTGACCAATGAACCACCGGCAACTCATTGATCCAGTGCTTGCCGCATTTTCGCAATCTATCAAAAGTTCTTGTTTTCAGTCCTCGCAGCACTTCTATGTTCATCCTTTCTGCTTGTCCATTGCTCCTTGGGTGAGAAACAAAGGCAAAATAGACCTTGCTTCCAAGGCTTTGGATGTACTACATGAAGGCGCGGCTTGTGAACTGGGTGCCGTTGTCGGTAATTACTTTGTTGGGTACTCCAAAACGACACACCAGTCCCTTGAAGAACTTGATAGCTGATTGCGCTATCACCTTTCTCACTGGATCTACTTCGGGCCACTTTGTAAACTTGTCGATAGCCACGAACAAGAATTCAAAGCCCCCGGCAGCATGGGGAAAGGGGCCCAATATGTTGAGCCCCCAGACCGTGAAAGGCCAGGATAAAGGGATGGTCTGCAAGGCTTGAGCTGGCTGATGAATATTCTTGGAATGAAACTGGCATGCTTCACACTTGGTGACGAGCTCTGTAGCATCCCGGAGGCTGGTGGGCCAGTAGAATCCTTGCTGAAAAGCTTTCCCGACAAGTGCTCTTGATCCCAGATGTGAACCATACACACCTCCATGTATCTCTGCCAGCAGCATTAGTCCATCTTCTTGACTGATACACCTCAGCTTCACACTGTTCGGCCTCTTCTGTACTGAATGTTGTTCACAAACTGGTACATACTCGATTGCCGGGCTACTTTCTCAGATTCCTCTGGATCGTTAGGAAGTTCTCCAGTTTGCAAGAATCGGACTATGTGTTGTGCCCATGCCGGAGCCTGGGGCTCGACGACGAGGACCAAAGGCATTTCTTCAGCTGTGGGAGCGCTTTCCTCAACGGCAAGAACTTGGGATCCTGCTTGAGGGTGTGGCTCACCAGTCAGCGTAAGATCTTCTCCGACAACCTTCTCACCAGCGGCTTCAGGGAGTTCTGCTGGGAAATGTTTGCCGGTGTTGAGTTTTCTCCTTTTTCTAGCCAAGGCTGATGGAGAAACCGATGGTTGGGTGAGGTGGAGCACAAAAGTGCCTGGTTCCACAGGAAGCTTCTGTGCAGCACACTTTGACAGGTGATCAGCGATGCTGTTTTCCGTACGAGGCATGTGCTCTGTTTGCAACCCGTCAAAGTGTTGCTCCAGCTTCCTCACCTCTTCCACGTACGCTTCCATCAGCGGGCTCTGATAATCTTTATTCACCTGCTTCACAACGAGCTGCGAGTCACCGCGTATGATCAACTTCTTGATCCCAAATTCTACGACAACCCGTAGCCCGGCAAGGAGCCCTTCATATTCTGCTATGTTATTAGTGGCATCTTCCCTGGGGAAATGCATTTGGATGACATACTTGAGGTGTTCTCCGGTGGGCGCAATGAGTAATACTCTCGTGCCAACACCTTGGAGCGAGAAAGCACCGTCAAAGTACATGACCCATTCCCTAGGGGCTCCTTGCCGGGGAGAGCAGTTTCCATAATCTCTTCGTCAGGCGTTGGCGTCCACTCTGCTATGAATTCTGTCAGTGCTCTACTTTGGATAGTTATTGTGCTCTCAAACTTCAAAGCAAAACTTGATAGCTCTAGAGCCCATTCCACTATCCTGCCGGTGGCTTCAGGGTTCTTCAAGATTCACTGAAGTGGGAGGCGAGTCACAATGGTGATCCCATGGGCTTGAAAGTAATGGCGCAGCTTCCTTGAGGCCATAAGGAGGCCAAAGATTAACTTTTGGACTCCAGAATACCTCGACCTAGCTCCCTACAAGAGGGAGATGACAAAGTAAACTGGCCGCTGCACCATCTTCTTTTTTGCCATCCCCTCCCGCCTAATAGTGCCGATCTATGGCTCCCCTTCATTGTCGCCGGCAAGCCTTGCCGGGGACAAAGTTGGTTCAACACTGGGTGGTTCTGCCGCAATAGCCTCTCCGCTACCCGCTTCTCTCTGTGCCACCAGGACAGCGCTAACCACTTGATTCGTTGCCGCTAGATACATCAGCAACGGCTCTTGTGGTTTGGGTGCGACCAAGGTTGGAGCAGAGGAGAGGTAAGCTTTCAAATCATGCAGCACAGCCTCGACCTCTGATGTCCATTTCATTGGACCAGCCTTCTTCAATATTTTGAAGAACAACAAGGCGCGCTCAACAAATTTAGAAATGAACCTACTCAGTGCAGCCACATAGCAAGTCAGACGTCTCACATCCTTCACGGTCTTCAAAGCTTGAATCTGTTCTATTGCCTTGATCTTGTTGGGGTTGGCTTCTATCCCTCGCCGAGACACAAAGAACCCAAGAAGCTTGCCGGACGGAACGCCAAACACACATTTCTCCGGGTTGAGCTTCAAGTTGATCTTCCGCAAATTTGCAAATGTTTCTTTTAAATCCTCAATAAGTGAAGATTTGTCCTTGGTTTTGACCACTATTTCATCCATATATGCTTCAATGTTTCTGTGCAGCTGTGGTTCGAAACCAATCTACACGGCCCTTGCGAACGTGGAACCAGCACTTTTTAGCCCGAAAGGCATACACACAAAGCAGTACGTGCCACACGGGGTAATAAAGGCAGTCTTTTCTTCGTCTTCCTTGGCCATGAAGATCTGGTGGTACCCATAGTACGCGTCCAAGAAGGAAGGCAAATCACATCCAGAGGTGGAATCAACAATCTGATCAATGCACGACAAGGGGAAGGTATCCTTTGGACAAGCCTTGTTCAAGTCAGTGAAGTCAATACAAAGTCTCCACTTCCCGTTAGCCTTGCGCACCACCACTGGATTAGCTAACCAAGTTGGATGATGTACTCCTTGGACCAAAGTCGCTGCTTCCAGCTTCTTAATTTCCTCAGCAATGAACTGTTGTCGCTCCAAGGCTTGCTTCCTAACTTTTTGCTTGATGGGGCGAGCATGAGGACAGACAGCAATGTGGTGCTCGATTACCTCCCTGGGAACATTGGGGATGTTAGATGGTTGCCAGGCAAACACATCAACATTCGCCCGCAGGAAGGCAATGAGCGCGCTTTCCTATTTGTTGTCAAGGGTAGCTCTAATGGTGAAAGTGCCATCCTGCTGCGCCGGAACTTTCTTGGTTGCAGGGGGATCAGCCCTGGATCTTTTGCCAGTCGAACTCTCAAGTAGGTCGCTGCCGGGCGCAGCGCACTCCGAAGAGGCGCGCTTCCCGGGGTCCTTGTCGGCGTCCTTGCTGGTTCCCTTAACTTTCTCCTCTTTCTTGGCGGGAGCTAAGGTCCTGACGACCTCCGCTGCTACCACGTCTCTATACATCTTATCCACACAGATGACTGCATCTCTCTTATCCGACGGGACGGTAATGACCCCCATGGGACCGAGCATCTTCAAAGTGTTGTAGGCTTAGTGGGATGCCACCATGAACTTTGCCAGAGCTGGTCGACCAAGAATCCGTTAAATGGCATGGGAAGTTCAACAACATCGAACATAATTTTCTTAGTCCTGAAGTTTATTTCCCTGTCAAATGTTACTGGCAAGGTAATCTTTCCCTTCGGCTGGCTCCTCCCTTGGTTGATTCCTTGGAAAGTGCCAGTCTTCTTCAGGTCTTCATCAGGAATCTAGATTTTCTTTAGCACATCAGGGGAGATCAGATTCAACCCTACCCCACCGTCAACCAACATCTTGGTGACCTTGAGGTTGCGGATTGTTGGTGAAACCAACAACGGCAAACATCCTACTGCAGTAGTGTGGTCTGGATGATCCTCAATGTCAAAGATGATGGGTGTGTGGGACCACTTGAGTGGTTCTCGAGTGCTTACCACTGGTTCTGCAGCATTAACCTCCCGCGCCCACAGCTTAAGTTGGCGGTGAGAGGAGTACAAAGATGCACCCCCGTCAATGCACATTGCCTTAGTAGCTCTCTGAAACTCCTGTTCACTGGTTTCATCATACTCTTCTCCACTGTCATCCTCACTTTCCTTCTTCTCACGGCCCCTGGCGGGTTTCTCTTTTTGCTGATCAAACTTGCCGTGGTGTCCATTGCGACCACCATGTGTCACAGCCCTAGAATAATGCTTGTAATTAGTGGCATTGCATCCATGCATCATGTTTAATTTTTGTTTAATTTGAAATGGGGATGATAAAACCCTAGCAGAAAATTATCTCAAATAGCTTCAACCAAAATATTTTCATTGAACTCAAAATGTCCTTATAAAATGTTCATAATTTTTGGAAAAAGGTGAAAGTCTCTACCAGAGATGATTCATATTTTTTCTAGGACATTTTGGTCATTGAATTAAATCTTAATGGAATTTGAGTTGGAGTCTAAAATTTACCATTAAGTATTGGCTGCTCCAAATATTCTGAAATTTGTTGTGTGGTTTGAAAATAATTCGAATATGCCCCACAAAAATTTACAGAATTAACCAAAGTGTTTTGGTTTGTAATTTTATTTACAAACATAAAGCAGAAAATAGAAAACAGAACAAAAATTAACAAAAGACAAAAACCTCACCTGGGCCTTACCTGGTAGAAGTGGCCCAGCCCACCAGGGGCTGAGTGGTCTTCTTCCTCCTACCAGGAGGACAGACAGGTGCGTGGCGAGCACGCGGACGATGCCTTGCCACCTTCTGCTTCAGCCGCGCAGCCCCGACCCCTCCAGACATGCCACAGAGACGCCCAGCTCCCCCTCTTCCATTTCCCCCTCTCTCTGGTCGCCTCCCCCTTCTCTAGCCCTCGTGCGCGCAACCACCGAGTGCCTCACAGAGCGCCGACGAGCACCACCACGGCCACCGGCACCCACATGCCTCTCTGACGCGCCAAGAAGCTCCGCCGTCTACCTCTGCACTGTCTTCGCCGAGCTATGTGACCGGATGCGCCCTGGAGCGACTTCCCCGACCTCTTCTTCAAGCTTCGGCCGCTGAGATCGTCGGCGACCGTGTGCCCTCCCGGACGCCTCCCCGAGCTTGCCGTCCGCCCCGTTCGAACCCCCGTGAGCTCCTAGCACTAACCCCTCTCCTTCCAGCATTATTTGCACTGCATATCCACCGACTTCCACCGGAGCCGTGAGCTTCCGCCCGATGGACATGTCGCCGTCGCGGCCACAGCTGCTGCCGCTTGCGTCTGAGCCTGCCAACGTGCTCAGTGCGTCCCCAGGAGCTCAAAGCACTCAACCGCTACTCCTACCATGCTCTGTGGCATCAATTCGGTTGAGCCCGAACTCCGACCGCCGCCGAGGTCGACGCCACGCTGAACTCCAGCCATTCCAGCACCTCCCGCTTGCACAGGGAGATGTGGCGCACTCTGAGCTTTTCGTAGCCATAAACCGCGTTCAAAACCGAGCCTGGTGGGCGTTTTCCGAGCCCCTCCGCCGCACCTGTCATCGCTGGCGTCGAGCCGCCGGTGAGTTGACCTTGTTTGACCTGGGGTTTGATTCCCCTGGGTCTATGACAGGTGGGGCCAGCCCCTGCTATTCTCTGGATTAGTTTAATTATGAAACTAATTAGCACCTGAGACATTGACATGCGGGACCCACACGTCAGGTTTGACCTGGGTCAGCGCAGTTGACCTGCTGATGTAAGCATGATGTGTTGCTGACATAGTAAATACTTTTCTGGATTTTAAATAAATCTTAATGATTTATTTATTCCAGAAATTGCGTAAACTTCAGAAATTCATATAAATTCAACCGTAACTCCAAATGAAATAATTTATATATGAGAAATCATCAAAAAATCCAAAGAATCTGTTTATCGCATTTTCATGCATGTTAGAACAACTTTTGTTTACTGTTTAGGACAAATCAATTAAAGGGCATTTAGTCCATCACATATGGAGTTTGATTTTGAACCTTGGGTTCAAACCAACTTCATTTAAATTGTTGCTAGATGCATTAGCACTAATCACATCATATTGCCATGTCATGATGATGCATCATATTTGTTGCATTGCATTGATTGTGTTCCTTCCCTGCTAGCTGGTGTTTGTTCCCTCTTGGTAGCCGATGTTTCCGACGTGGTGATCATTGACACCGATGAAGAGCTATACTATCTCCAGAAGTGCCAGGCAAGCAAACCCCCTTTGAGCATTCCGATTCAAACCCACTTCTCGCTCTTGCTCTCTTTTACTGCATTAGGACAACAACGATTCAACTGTTACATGTTGTGGTAGTTGAACCCATTCCTCTGCATGACCTGTCTTTGCCACAGTAAATAGTTGAAACCCACTAGCATGAGTAGGAGTTGTTTGAGCCATGATGTGCCTACTCATTCATGCTTGCTTGTTATGCCAGCTATGCTTAGAGTTGTGTTAGGTCTGATTCATCTGGGATGGATAGGAATGGTGGTGAACATGTCCTACTGCTGAGAGCTAAGTGTGTGAACACGATTTGGTAAAGCTAGCAATGAGAGGCCATGTAGGAGTACATGGTGGGTTGTCTCACTGAAACCGTCCTCAGGAACTAAGTTCCGTGTTTGTGATCCAAGATAGTTACTACCAAAAATTGGTTCCGGTAACTCGACCCCTCTCGGCTTATTAATCGCCTTGATCTGTCCAGGAGATGCAACTAGTTTCTGGTGTTTGTAGGTTGTGTTAGTAGTCTACCAAGTGGCACCCGGCCAGGTGGGCTTGGGACAGACTAGGCACCGTGGCCCGGTGTACCAAGTGTCACCCGGATGGTGGACTTGGGAACCCTGCACACATCGTTTCGGGCCGTAGTGGAAACCTTGGCCGGACTTCCTTGCGGACGGAACTCGAATAGGCGATAAACCTAGACTAGAGACTTGTGTGGTTAGTCAGGTCATAGCCGACACCCTCAATGGGCTTCTGCTTGAAGGTTGCCGAGTACATGTCGTTTAAACGGCGATAAGTGGTGAGAGCATGTGTGAAGAAGTACACCCCTGCAGGGTAATATGATCTATTCAAATAGCCGCGTCTGCGGATATGGACTACTTGGAACACTTATATGGTTCATAGATAACTTGAAGTGGATACTCTAAAATGCGCAAGATAAGCGTGAGAGCTATGGATAGCCTTCTCATAGGGAGACAGGAGCGGATCCATAGTGGTTTATTGATATGGTGAATATGTGGACTCGTGTGTGCCACCTCAAAAGAGTTACTTGCAGTCGTAGTTCAGGATAGCCACAGTCAAAGCTGGCTTGCTGCAGTTAAACCCCACAACCCCCTTGTTGATACTGATGCATATGTAGCTAGTTCTGATGTAAGTCTTGCTGGGTACATTTGTACTCACGTTTGCTTAATTTATGTTTTGCAGAGGAGACTTCGGTCTCACTAGTAGTTCCGCGTGGACTTCGATGATTAGCTTGTTACCTCAGCTACGATCTTGTACCCTTGGGAGGGTCTTGTAGATAGACAGGCTTCCCAGCCTACTTTCTTTTCAGCTGTCTGTACTAAGACAGGTTAAGCTTCTGCATGTGCTTGTTGCTTGTATGACTTTGTATGTTGGGTCATGAGACCCATGTTTGTAATATCATACTATGTATGGCTCTTCGGAGCCTTTCAAATAAATACTCTGAGTCATAGAGTTTTGTTGTGATGCCATGTTCTATTTACACATATCGAGCATATTGTGTGTATGTTATTGAAATGCTTGGTATGTGTGGGATCTGACACCTAGTTGTTTATTCTTGGTAGCCTCTCTTATGGGGAAATAGCTCTTAGTGCTTCCATTGAGCCATGTTAGCTTGCTACTGCTCTGGAACACATGGATTGACCAGCATGTGTCCTTCCTTGCTCCTATGTCTGTCCCTTCAAGGAAATGTCACGCGGTGTTTTACTGGAGTCCTTGTAGCTTTCTACGACTCGGTTACACTCACTGCTGACTGACACGTGCATTGCTGGGTCATGTATGCCTGTCCTTGTAAGTCTGTGCCACCTTGGGTTTACGACTAGTCATGTCGGCCCGGGTTCTCTGTCATATGGATGCTAGCGACACAATCATATATGTGAGCCAAAAGGCGCAAATGGTCCCGGCCTAGGTAAGGCTGCAGCCGTGGGGATACCGTGCGTGAGGCCGCAAAGTGTTATGATGTGTTACATGCTAGATCGATGTGACTTAGGATCGAGGTCCTGACAACATTGGTATCAGAGCCTGACTACCTATAGGATTACCAAGCCAAACTGGTCGAAGTTGAGTCTAGAAATTCTTTAGTTATGTAAGGGAATTGATTGTGGAAGGGAAAGTAAGGTTGTTTTTACTCCTTATACCGTATGTCCTTCTGATCCGAGTCATCCTATCTTTCCTACAGGGTTAAGGAACTAGGCTTTCTCTTCCATCTATCAGGATCACGAGTTACTATTCCGTAGACTCTTAGGATTGGTGGATCAGAGTCATATTCTAGTTTTCGAGTACTTCATGTGTAGTTGTTTAGTATTATCACAGAACCTTGAGTGATGATGTCGAGTTGTTGCACTACCCTTTTTCTCACATGATGTCTCATGTGTTGAGCATTTACAGCCGTTAGGTTGTCCGAGTTATCCAAGGTTTCTAAATAGTCTGATGCATTTGCAAATATTTCCTCCCTGTTCCCTATATCCTTTTGGGTCAGATTAAGCACACTAATCGGCGTGTTGAGGTACTCCATTGCCTCGACATATATGTTGAAGTTATTATTATGACACTAGGCTATCTTAGAGAACCACCTGGTAACCTAGCCATGTTTTGTGCTCCCAGTGTGATGATTCTGACCACCATTCTCGAAAGCATCTCGTGATGTTATTTAGTTAGTAGGAATTCCATCCCTAGGTTCTTGGACCCAAGATTCACTCCACTTACCTCCTGTTGACAGTGTTTGCTCGTTCCTTTAGGATATTAGCAACCCTTGTGATAGTCCTCAAGGTCTGTGGTATATCGTTCCTCCAATACCATGAACCAATAGGGCAGAAGTTCTTCTTTGAACCGAAAGATCATAACAAGAGTGCTCTTGACGAGTTCTCCATTATGGTCGGACTCTGCCAGTCCTACCTTTCCTCATGGGTTATCCAGAAGAAAGATGTTGAACTCATTCGAGATGCGAATTTATGCATCTACAAGTCAGAAAAACCATATGTTCCTTGAGTTGTCCCTCCCTAACTGTATTCCGACCTTAGTCTATCAGTTGATAGTCAAGAGCATGCCATGCATTCGTGCTCATCGATACCTCACTTTCTTGTGGTCCGTCAAGCCATTCTATTCTGGAATGACTAGGAGAAACAAACTCCAGCACCTCATCCACTTCTTGGCTTGGGTCAAAGCAATTGTATTCCGCAGATCAAAATGCCAATCCAGCTTTTGTTCTGTTCTACCCTGGAGTATTACCGTCTTATGTCAGGAATGTCATGGGAATTGCACACCATCTTATGAATTCTTGATATAGTGATACTTCTCGCCATCATTTTTCATTCCTCAGTCTCTGTGTTGTTGTGACTGGAATGCCGAAAAATGAATCATGATGTGTGCAATCAATACTCCTAGCAACCGTGTTGCTTGGTAGTTAATGGACGATAATTTCATTCTTAGCGTCCTGGTTATCGAATCATCATCCTAAGATTGATCATGCTACCTAGTCCACTTTTCCTGGTGCACTCCTTGATTAATGAGTTAGGATTGCATTAATCCCTCGCTCTTTGATCATGTCATCTTGCCTGAAAAACAAGATTGATCTCGAGCTTAGTAACATATCGGTGGTTCATGATTTTCCGAATATTTTCTCGAAAGTATTACCAGGGTGTTCCCTGACCATTATGTTGAGTTTGTGATCAAGTTGGTTTTATAATAATCCACTCTTTCTCAAGGAATCTATGTTGGATACCCTGAGATAGTTGGTTAAGCCAAACAACAACTTGGAGAGTTGGAAGATAAAAGGCTTGCCTTACTTAGTTCATTCCAAAGGGATATATTTTGTGTGTGTGTGTGTGTGTTGAAGAAAGATGATATCTTCATCGATTGGTCCTCGTGATCAGTTGTTGGATCTATTGTCTTGTCAAAACTTTGGTTTGGGTGTGGGCTATTGTCAAATCAAATCAGAACCAACGGTATTCGTAATGTTGTCTTACTCGTGGTTGTTTCCTCGAGCATACACCATTATATCTTTTGGGTCTGACCAATGCTATCACCTTGTTCACATATTTGTGGAATTCCATCTTCATGGAAATCTTGATGATTGTTGTTGAGCCCATCAACAACATTTATTCTTCCCCATGATTCGTGTTGAACATCCATCTAGTGTTGGAAACTTTGTAAGCGTTGCCTTCGTGTCCCGTTCATGAGGTATATGTTTGGATGAAAGAAGTGACTTCCTCTAGGTTCATGTGCACTTGATGCAAGTTGCCGCCGTGAACTAGAGAAAGCTTGTTTTTGCTTCCTCTGAAGTCATCCCAAGTCAGTCATGCATATGTGCGAAGTATTCTATGGTCTGGAGACTTGCAACCTTCATTCCATATGTGTTTCCTAGCACACCAAGCCACTGATTGATTTGTTCAAGGAGAAGAAGTTCCTTCATAAGAGCTAATCATATGACTTATGCAAGGACTTCGTTATCCGCGATGATGGTTCTCCACCAGAACTCGGTAGTGTTTTGTTGTAAGACCTTTGTGTGGTCATGCTTGTCTTGCACAACATGTTCACATGTCTCTTGAAGCCCAAATCATGTTTTGGAGTTGCTGCCTTAGTTCATCTCCCGAGAATCTCGCAACGTCATCTCGTCGATTTGTGTTGCAAACTTCCTTTTTCAGACATGTTGAGTCTGGAATATCCTGTTACCAACCAGATCTGAATCTCAGGCAGGTATGATGGTTGGAACTTTTACAAGATCTATGATATAGATTCTGGCGAGGTTGATGTTTTGGCCGACACACCTAGCTGGAAGATCTATTATTGTAGCGTCTTGATCTAGCAATTTGACCATATTCTCCATGAGGATTTCGTGCGACTTATTCTAGAAGTTGTTCCTTATGGGTGTGGTCCTTCCGAATTCTGACCTATACTTGATGGCGATGCTAATGCTTTTAAGCATGATCGTGGTATCTAGTATGTCAAGGAGAACATTAGGAGCGGAGTGCTAAATGTCTCTCGGTCGATAATCCAGACTTTGTTCCTTGTCATCGCTAAGGTGAAATCTAAGGAAGTGTTGTCTTCCTTTGTATCTGCATCGTCCTTCACTATTCATCATGGTAGTATGATGTGTTGCCAGGATCCTCGGCACGGATGTTGGTAAGACCTTGATGAGTATGGAAATGCTCAAGTTCTTGAGAGCACGCTCAGACACTAGGTTATACCCCCGGTATCAATTGCAATGTGCCTTCAGTTTCCCAGTTGTTCTATAGCCGTAGTTTCCTATTCAATCTGAGTATGCCATTCTTCCGAATTCCTTCAAACAATCAATTGTGAATTGCCTCAGGCTGGGATGAAGAGTTTCAATGATCTATGTATCAAAAGTAATTCTTTTTGCCACTTAACGGAATAATTCCATGAGTCACCTTACTTAAGGTGCCCGTTATGGAATCATGACAATTATTTCCTCGCTATCTTGAAACCATGCACCATCTTATCTAAGCGTGGAATTGTTGCCTACCAAATTGAAACCTTCATCATCTATTTCCTTCCATCACTCTCGATGTGTGTTTGTGTCTCAGCTCGAGAGATGTTCTTACATCTCACTCCATGAGTTGATCTTGAGTTGCTCAATCTTCGAGAAGATCGATTCCTGTAGAGTTTCTTTCCTTCATCATCGTGTTGGATGAAGATCTCGAAAGCAAGGACGTCAAGATCAATATGAAGCAATGAATCAACATCTTCGAGATGGGCAGTTGGATCATGAAGATTGTGCCAATTCCATGTCCCCTCTGTCTTCTTACCTCACGTCTTGAATCTCCGGACAAGATTCTTGTTTAGTGGGGGTGAGTTGTCACAACCCTAGAATAATGCTTGTAATTAGTGGCATTGCATCCATGCATCATGTTTAATTTTTGTTTAATTTGAAATGGGGATGATAAAACCCTAGCAGAAAATTATCTCAAATAGGTTCAACCAAAATATTTTCATTGAACTCAAAATGTCCTTATAAAATGTTCATAATTTTTGGAAAAAGGTGAAAGCCTCTACCAGAGATGATTCATATTTTTTCCAGGACATTTTGGTCATTGAATTAAATCTTAATGGGATTTGAGTTGGATTCTAAAATTTACCATTAAATATTGGTTGCTCCAAATATTCTGAAATTTGTTGTGTGGTTTGAAAATAATTCAAACATGCCCCACAAAAATTTACAGAATTAACCAAAGTGTTTTGGTTTGTAATTTTATTTACAACCATAAAGCAAAAAATAGAAAACAATTTTTTTTAACAAAAGACAGAAACCTCACCTGGGCGTTACCTGGGAGAAGAGGCCCAGCCCACCAGGGGCTGAGTGGTCTTCTTCCTCCTGCCAGGAGGACAGACAGGTGCGTGGCGAGCGCGCGGACGATGCCTTGCCACCTCCTGCTTCAGCCGCCCAGCCCCAACCCCTCCAGACGTGCCACAGAGATGCCCAGCTCCCCCTCTTCCATTTCCCCCTCTCTCTGGTCGCCTCCCCCTTCTCTGTCCCTCGCGAGCGCAGCCACCGAGTGCCTCGCAGCGCGCCGACGAGTACCACCACGGCCACCGACCCTCACACGCCTCTCTGACGCGCCAAGAAGCTCCACCGTCTACCTCTATGCCGTCTCCGCCGAGCCACGCGACCGGACGCGCCCTACAGTGGCTTCCCCGACCTCTTCTTCAAGCTTTGGCCGCTGAGATCGTCGACAACTGTGTGCCCTCCCGGACGCCTCCTCGAGCTCGCCGTCCGCCCCATTCGAAACCCCCTGAGCTCCTGCCACTAATCCCTCTCCTTCCCCCATTATTTGCACCGTGTAGCCGCCGACTTCCACCAGAGCCGTGAGCTTCCGCCCGCCGGCCATGTAGCCGTCATGGCCATAGCTGCTGCCGCTTGGTCTGAGCCCGCCAACGCGCTCAGCGCGTCCCCAGGAGCTCAAAGCACCCAACCGTTGCTCCTACCGTGCTCTGTGGCTTCGATTCGGCTAAGCCCGAACTCCGACCGCCACCAAGGTTGATGCCGCGCTCAACTCTAGCCGTTCCAGCCCCTCCCGCTTGCACAGGGAGATGCAGTGCACTCCCAACTTTCCATAGCCGCAAACCGCGTTCAAAACCGAGCCCTGGGGGCGTTTTCCGAGCCCCTCTGCCACACCTGTCATCGCCGGCGTCGAGCCGCCAGTGAGTTGACCTCATTTAACCTAGGGTTTGACTCCCTTGGGTCTATGACAGGTGGGGCCAGCCCCTACTAATCTCTTGATTAGTTCAATTCTGAAACTAATTAGCACCTGAGACACTGACATGCGGAACCCACACGTCAGGTTTGACTTGGGTCAGTGTAGTTGACCTGCTGACATAAGCATGACGTGTTGCTGATGCAGTAAATACTTTCTGGATTTTAAATAAATCTTAATGATTTATTTATTCCAGAAATTGCCTAAACTTCAAAAATTCATATAAATTCAACCGTAACTCCAAATGAAATAATTTATATATGAAAAATTATCAGAAAAATCCAAAGAATATGTTTATGGCATTTTCATGCATGTTAGAACAACTTTTGTTTACTGTTTAGGACAAATCAATTAAAGGGCATTTAATCCATCACATATGGAGTTTGATTTTGAACCTTGGGTTCATACCAACTTCATTTAAATTGATGCTAGATGCATTAGCCCAAATCACATTATATTGCCATGTCATGATCATGCATCATATTTGTTGCATTGCACTGATTGTGTTCCTTCCCTGCTAGCCGGTGTTTGTTCCCTCTCGGTAGCCAATGTTTTCGACGTGGTGATCGTTGACACCGATGAAGAGCTATACTATCTTTAGAAGTGCCAAGCAAGCAAATCCCCTTTCAGCATTCTGATACAAACCCACTCTCTCGCTCTTGCTCTCTTTTATGGCATTAGGACAACAACGATTCAACTGTTACATGTTGCGGTAGTTGAACCCATTCCTCTGCATGACCTTTCTTTGCCATAGTAAATAGTTGAAACCCACTAGCATGAGTAGGAGTTATCTGAGCCATGATGTGCCTACTCAATCATGCTTGCTTGTTATGCCTTCTATGCTTAGAATTGTGTCAGGTATGATTCATCTGGGATGGATTGGAATGGTGTGAACATGTCCTACTGCTGAGAGCTAAGTGTGTGAACATAATTTGGTAAAGGTAGCGATGAGAGGCCATGTAGGAGTACATGGTGGGTTGTCTCATTGAAACTGTCCTCAGAAACTGAGTTCCGTGTTTGTGATCCAAGACAGTTACTACCACACATTGGGTTCTGGTAACTCGACCCCTCTCGGCTTATTAATTGCCTCGATCTCTGTCCAGGAGTTGCAACTAGTTTCTGGTGTTTGTAGGTTGTGTTAGTAGTCTACCAAGTGGCACCCGGCCAGGTGGGCTTGGGACAGACTAGGCACCGTGGCCCGGTGTACCAAGTGTCACCCGAATGGTGGACTTGGGAACCCTGCACACATCGTTTGGGGCCGTAGTGGAAACCTCGGCCAGACTTCCTTGCGGATGAAACTCTAATAGGTGATAAACCTGGACTAGTCACTTGTGTGGTTAGTCAGGTCATGGATGACACCCTCGCTAGGCTTCCGCTTGAAGGTTGCCGAATACGTGTCGTGTAAACGGTGATAAGTGGTGAGAGCGTGTGTGAAGAAGTACACCCCTGCAGGGTAATATGATCTATTCGAATAGTCGCGTCCGCGGATATGGACTACTTGGAACGCTTATATGGTTCATAGATAACTTGAAGTGGATACTCTAAAATGCGCAAGATAAGCATGAGTGCTATGGATGGCCTTCTCGTAGGGAGACAGGAGCGGATCCATAGTGGTGTATTGATATGGTGAATATGTGGACTCGTGTGTGCCACCTCAAAAGAGTTACTTGCAGTAGTAGTTCAGGGTAGCCACAGTCAAAGCTGGCTTGCTGCAGTTAAACCCCACAACCCCCTTGTTGATACTGATGCATATGTAGCTAGTTCTGATGTAAGTCTTGCTGGGTACATTTGTACTCACGTTTGCTTAATTTATGTTTTGCAGAGGAGACTTCGGTCTCACTAGTAGTTCCGCGTGGACTTTGACGATTAGCTTGTTACCTCAGCTACGATCTTGTACCCTTGGGAGGGTCTTGTAGATAGACAGGCTTACTAACCTTCTTTCTTTTCACCTGTCTGTATTCAGACAGGTTAAGCTTCCGCATGTGCTTGTTGCTTGTATGACTTTGTATGTTGGG
Source organism: Thinopyrum elongatum (assembly GCA_011799875.1). NCBI lineage: Eukaryota > Viridiplantae > Streptophyta > Magnoliopsida > Poales > Poaceae > Thinopyrum > Thinopyrum elongatum. The sequence continues at coordinate 176,105,574 of CM022300.1, forward strand.
TCATGAGACCCATGTTTCTAATATCATACTATGTATGGCTCTTTGAAGCCTTTCAAATAAATACTCTGAGTCGTAGAGTTTTGTTGTGATGCCATGTTGTATTTACAAATATCGAGCATATTGTGTGTATGTTATTGAAATGCTTGGTATGTGTGGGATCCGACACCTAGTTATTTATTCTTGGTAGCCTCTCTTATGGGGAAATGCCTCCTAGTGCTTCCACTGAGCCATGGTAGCTTGCTACTGCTCTGGAACACATGGATTGACCGGCATGTGTCCTTCTTTGTTCCTGTGTCTGTCCCTTCGGGGAAATGTCACGCGGTGTTTTACTGGAGTCCTTGTAGCTTGCTACGACTCGGTTACACTTGCTGCTGACCGACACGTGCATTGCTGGGTCATGTATGACTGTCCCTATAAGTCTGTGCCACCTTGGGTATGCGACTAGTCATGTCGCCCCGGGTTCTCCGTCATATGGATGCTAGCGGCACAATCACATACGTGAGCCAAAAGGAGCAAATGTCCCGGCCTAGGTAAGACTGCAGCCGTGGGGATACCGTGTGTGAGGCCGCAAAGTGATATGATGTGTTACATGCTAGATCGGTGTGACTTAGGATCGGGGTCCTGACACCATGGCCCTTTCCGCCAGTGCCATTCTGATTTCTCTCCTTGTCACGCCTTTCATACTCAGCTTTCTATCTCTCAACCAACTGCTCAACTTGCTTGCAATCTTGAAGATCATGACCCTTGGTTCTGTGGATCTTGCAGTACGGCCCATCAGCCTTGCCGGTTTTCTCAGCAGCCGCTGCTGCCCGGCAGTCAGCGCATGTAGCAGCTTCCTTATCGGGTGTCTCAGTTTTTGCTTTCTTGCCGGTGCTAAGATCACCGGCACTCTCAATGGCCATCACTGCTTTCTCATTTCGCTTCTTGTTCTTCTTCCTGGGGGTGGTAGGGTCGTCGTCGTTTTCTGAATTGACTTCGACATGAACCTCTTCCCCTGGAAGTCTTCACCCTTCCTCAGCACGAGCGCACTTATTCGCCAACGTGTAGAGCTCGCTGACGGTTTTGGGCAATCGAACATTCATCTTGGCCCGTATTCTGCGGTTGCGCACATTTGTATGAAATGCAGCAATCACAACTACAGGGTGTATCTTTGGAATGTTGCGGTGCACTCGGCTGAACCTCTGCAAATACTTGCACAAACTCTCTCCTTCTTTCTACAGAACGGTTTGTAAGTCACTAGGCCACCCTGGTTCTTGGTGGCCACCAGTAAAGGTGCCAACGAACTCAATGCACAAATCTGCCCAAGTGGAGATGGAATCCTCCGGCATGTGCATCAGCCAGGACCTCACATTTGGCTTGAGGGCCAGCGGGAAGTATTTGTCAAGCACTTTTTCATCCCTTCCTTCGGCGGCTTGAACGGCAATCATATAGATGCCTAGAAACTCTGCCGGGTTCAGCTTTCCATCATACTTCTCCAGCAAGTCAGGCTTGAAGGTGTGAGAGGATAGCACTGGACTTGCCGCAGCTCGCGAGTGAAGGCCGGGCAGCCTATGTCGTAAGGCAGGTACCCGCCAACACTGGGTGCGGGTTCGTCGACATTGGCCCTATTACGCTCATCTGACTGATGACGTGTCTCGCGACGCCGCTCAATGGTGACGCAAGCGTCTTCCTTCCTCCTGTCTCTCAACACTTGACGTTGATCTTGCTGGAGTCATGGGTCAGATGAAGCCATTGATGCCCCATCATGGTCGTCAACATCTTGGGGCTGCTGAGCTCGCCCTCGAGTGGTTTGTCGCGGAGGGGACTGCATCATAGGTGCGGTCCTCCCATCTTGACCACCGACGCGGGTAGCTGGCATCGCTTGCGGGTGTCGCGATGGCTCTGCACACGATGACTTGTTGATCTCAGCAAATCCAAGGAGACTTTGGATGGTAGCCCTCCACTCATCCATCTTGTCCGCTACTGGAGGAAAGTCCAGCAACAACTAAGCTCTCGCCACTGCTTCGGCCGCCGTCTCTGGCATGGCATGGGAGGCACATCGCGACACCCCTCGACTTCTGGACAAGCCAGAAGGAGCGTTGTCGCGCCCTTGCCATCCTGGGCCCGTTGTCAGAGGGATCTGATGCGATCGGAGTTGTTCCTGATGACCGGGCTCTTCCCGTGCGGGCGTGGTCGTTGTGGGTCGACGGCGCTGCTCGGGGTGTTGTTGCGCTCGCCTGACGTGGGATGAGGCGCACATCCCTTCTCTGCCCCTCCGGACGGTGCGGTCGGTGGGTCTCGGCTCGCACAGGAGCGGGCATCGACGTCGTGTTGGTTGAGCTCCCCGGTGGGGCGTGCGGGAGGAAGCTGTGTGTCCCCTTGACCCGTACCAGCGGAAGTATGATCGGCAACATGTTGAAGTGGTTGGGCCGCGCCTGCGGCCCCTGCCCCTGCAGCTGCGTGTGATGAAGCCTTCGAGGTGGAAGGATGCGCTCCTGCTCCACTTCTCTTCTTGGGAGCCATGGACGATGAAGATTGACGCGCTAGCTACTACTTCAGGTTCGCACAAGCGACACTCCCCCTACCTCGCCCGCCAATGATGTCAGCATGGAAGCACGATCACCTATGGGGCATGGGTGCCCCTTTGTTGGTCGGTAAGGGGATGGCCGCATTGCACAAAAAGCAGAAGCAGCAGGGGACATCACGGTGATGGACAACTCTCTTTACCCAGGTTCGGGCCGCTTTGCAGCATAAAACCCTACTCCTGCTATGGTGGATTGAACTTGAGGAAGGCAAACACATGAGCTGCACTAGCCCGGCAAGGATGCCTGGGGGAATGCAACTACGTGCGTACAAGTGTGGGGGGTCAAAAAGTTCGAACCCTTTGCTAGGTTGCCTCGGGCCTCCTTTTATAGCTAAAGGGGCGACCACAATGGCAAAAAAGTCATTTGAATGTGATTAGATATCTAACAGTGATATCATACCTAACTCTGGCAGTTAGGACAAAGTGCATTAAATGCACTGCTAGGTGTCGTGCTGAGGTTGAAGCCCGGCAAGCCTGCCGCGCCGCTTATCTGTCTCTTCTTATTACCGTGACATGTCCTCTAGACGGGTGTCAATAAAGCTAATCTCTTATTTATCATGCTACCACATGCCTGACTAGATCCACCTGGTCGCTTGATACCTTGACACCGCATTGATTAACCATCTGGGTGCGATGAGGTGGAGCGGTGGCGTCTTGGCGAAGGTTCCCCGACAAGGGACCTGACGGGGCCCTGTCTTGGTGGCCTTGGCAACCCTGCCGGGGTGAACTGGACTTGTCCTTAGGTGCGGCCTCGACCTGGCCAGGCTCTCCTACCTGGCAAGGGAGGCCTTCCCAAAGTGGCCTTCTGCTAGCTTGTTCTTCTTAATGCTCTCCTTGATCTCATGAAGAGCGGCTTCTCTGGCTTATCTTTATGTCACACATTGGTGCTCGAAGTATGATCGTTAGCACGCCTGTGCATGAGTTTGGTTAGCAAATGTGAATGTTTGCTGCACTGACAAAATTAGTCCAATTTGGGACAAGTTTTGGTATAAACTTCTTACAAACCGGACCTTCTCTCAAGAAGCCTCATGGTTCCGAGAGGGAACTTGTCACATATGTGTGTGCGAAACGACATACGCCATCTCTTCCCGCCTTGATTTATTTTACCGAGGCAACATGAAACTATAGGAGCGTTGTCCTAAGAATATGAAATTATTCAGGGTTCGTTTTGCCTTTTTATACATTATTTGAGTTTTCTAGGCATTTTGGAACATACTTTGGTGTGTGCAAAGGTCATCTGTGTACTAGCCACCTATGTAATTGTATGTTCAATTTGGTTATGGAATCAAGTCCTTATAAGTTATAAGTACATATATTGTTGTTCTGTATGCAATGACATCGCACATGGACCATACTAGGGAACCCGTCGGTGATGAATTCATCATTCGTTGACAATTGTATACGAGCAAGCGTTTGCCCACAACACACACAGCTTATTGGGAGAAATTGTCTGTGTTATTATGGGTCTTCTCACACATTTCTGATTAGGAACCTGTTTGCCGGATATCACACACATCTTGTTAAGTTGAACCATTTCTGTTGTGTTGCCTAATCGAAAACAGTTCATCCGAGTGAACTATATGCCGTATATCACACACACCTTGATCTGGGTGACTATTTCTGTTGTGTTCCCTAATCACAAACAGTTCATCCGAGTGAACTGTATGCCGTATATCACACACACCTTGATCTGGGTGACTGTTTCTGTTGCGTTCCCTAATCGCAATCAGTTCATCCGAGTGAACTGTATGCCATATATCGCACACACCTTGATTCGAGTGACTGTTTCTGTTGCGTTCCCTAATCGCAAATAGTTCATCCGAGTGAACTATATGCCTTATATCGCACACAACTTCATCTGGCTGCCCATTTCTGTTGTTCTGCCTCATCGCAAATAGTTCATTGGAGAGAACCCTATGCCACGCATCGCACACACAACTATAATATGAACCGTGTTTGATGTCTCCGCCATCGCAAACGTTTTGCATCATTTTGATGGTTTTATTACATCACCGTTTGCAATTAATGCATCGCACACAGTTTTGTCGAAGGGTCTCTGATTGTAGTGTCGCGTTAGCAGCATCCTGCAGTAGTGAACTTGCGGTGGCGGAAAAAGTATTTCATCGACTCCTGTTGGTGCAATGATAGTCCCCTTATGTTTTGGAATTTGTTGACATAAACAGTATGGGGCTTATGTGTTTGCTAGTGCACACAGAGTAACAGGTCCCTGAAGTATCGAGGAGTTTGATGCAAACGACATAGATAATCTCCCTGTGTGGCAGCGAAGGTTATCACTGAAGATAAAGCTAACAAGGGTGACCCCTAAAAATTGCTGAAGCTCAAGCAATTGGTTCGGTGGCTGTTCGAAGAATATGACTGCGTTCGAGGAAGAATGAAGACGAAGTGAAGACGTAGCATTTGTTTCGTTATTCTTCTTCTTTCATTGAGTCATAGGACCACCGTACTATTAAGAGGGGTGTAGCATTCGACGCTTTGATTCTCTAATGCTAAACCCAAATCCTATGAAAGATGTGAGAGAAATCTCTTTGTGTTCCGAGAAAATACTTGCCAGCAAGAGACTGTGATCTTCTTCACTGCAAGAGATTTGACTCAGACCAAGGAGTTAGCATTGCTTGTTCCTCAAGTAATGTTACCGTTGCTCCAAAATCTGACCGTTGTGAACGTGTCGGTTGGCCATTGGCTGGACCTCGTGTCCAAAATGGTCATTTCCCATTAGGGAAGGCTGCGGCTATAAATAGCCACCCGGCGCCGGCTTTGTCCGGTGGCTGCTCCGTTTGAGTCTGAGAAGATTGTTGAGCAACCCACTCTCTAAGCAATTTGAGTTTAAAACCCATCGAGAGAAAAACCCTAGAGCCGAAGAATTAGATAGTGGTTTAGCATCACTGGAATCTAAGTTCAGTACGCTCCGCCTATTACTCTTGAGAGCTGCAAACTCTCTAGACGGTTAGGTGCCAATTTCTTCACAGACGAAGAGTGATTGTCTTTCTCGAAGAAGAAGTCTATAAAGGTTCCGAGATCATCTTCAAGTATCTACCACGAGTGATCGGCATCAGTTGACAAATCGATTGTCGAGGATAATAGGGTGAAAAGAGTTTATCTTCCGTGTTAAGTCACAGCCCCTCCAACCAGACGTAGTCCTTGTCCAGAAGGACGAACTGGTCGAACAAATTCCTTGTCGCCATCAAGCATCTTTGGTTATCTCTGTCACTCATGATTAGCTTCGATGCACGTCCATTCGTATGTTTTACTTCAATGCATGTCTTAGTTTTCTTTCAATGCTCTGTTCTAGTTCAGTGTAGTTTACTTTTCTTTCATTCCGCTGGTGGGTTCTGAGAGATTTAAGTTTTTCGAAGAAAATTTAAAACTCCCATTCACCCCCCTCTGGTAGACATACTTCATTCCTACAATTGGTATCAGAGCGAGGTACTCCTTGACTCTGGTCATTTTAGTCTAACGACTTTGGAGTTTAAGTATGTCTTCAGTGAACTACAAGTCGCATCTCAAGATTCCCATATTCGATGGGACAGACTACCCCTTCTGGAAGGAGAAGATGAAGATCCATCTCCGAGCATTAGATGATGATATGTGAAATGAGGTGCAATTCGAACTCAATGTTGCTGTACCTCAAGCCCCTTCCGACAAAGAGAAGAAGCTCATTCAGCTGGATGCTTAGGCCAAAGATGAAATTGGTGGCCATCTCAACCGGGCACAATTTCTTCGCTACCGCTAGTGTGAAACTGCGAAGGAATTGTGGGATGTCCTCGAAAAGATTAATGAAGGAGTTTCAACCCAGAAAGAAGCTAGAATCGATACTCTTCGAGCCAAGTTCAATCGCTTCAAGCGCATCGAAAATGAAAGCTGCCAACAAACCTTCAATCGCTTGAGTGATATCGCAAATGAACTTCAAGGTCTCCGCGCCAAAGACATCACTGACCATGAAGTTGTGAAGAAACTGCTTTGATCTCTTGACAGTTCTTTTGACACACTAGTTCTGATGATACGTGAACGACCTGACTTCAAGCACCTTGACTCTGCTGATATCATGGAGAGACTGAACACTCACGAGGAATAGGAAGAAGAGAAAAGAGATTTGTATGGCTCAATTTTACGCAAAAATCATGCTCTCAAGGTTGTGGCTGATTCCTCCTCCGATGGAAATGGTGAAGAAGATTCTGATGATCCAGAAAGACTCAGCAAAGACCTCACACTGATCATGAAAAGATTCCAACGCTTTCAGAAGAAGAGCCAGTTCCAGAAAAGAAGTTCAAGCAACTCTGGGGATTCAAAATATTCATCAAAACCTGCTGGAGAATACACCTGTTTCAAGTGCAAAAAGCCTGGACACTTCATTTTGGACTGCCCTCTCTAGGAAGCTGAAATCTGTGCTCGTGGGAGATATGATTCAAGCAACTATCGAAGCAAAAGCAAGAGCAAGAACTACGATTTTGATGAAATAAAGAAAATGAAGAAATTCTTCAAGAAGAAGGATAGCTCCACTTTAAAATCTTCATCAAGATCTTCATCAAGGAACCCCTCCAAGTCCTCCTCCAACCGCAAGAATACTTCTCGCAAGGCCAAAGCGTACATCGGCAAAGAGATGGATTCTGAAGAAGAAGAGTCATCTGCCTCCGAAGATGCTGATGAATCCGATGAGGATTCCAACTCGACATGGCTGGCATAGCATGTGCCTCCTCTGGCACGACAAACTTCTTCGGGAATCCGTCAAGCGACGATGAATCTCTTGCCTACTGCTTCATGGTCAAAGCTTCAAAAGAAAAGGTATCCTCCAAACATCACAAAGTTCACTCTAGTGATCAATATTCTTCTGATGAGGATGACCATGCTAAGTTGATCAAAATAGCCAACATACAACAAAACTCTCTTGAGAAAATTGAGAAAACCCTCAGAAAATCTAAAGGGTTGTTGGTTGAGGAGATGGAGAAAAATCAGTCATTGACCGAAGAGTATTCCACTCTCAAGTCACGAATGGATGAACTCTCAACTCATCATGATTTTCTCTTAGCAGACCACGAAAGATTGACCTACGATTACCTGAAAAGGAAACAGGACCTCGAGGCGCTGAGAGAGGCTCATGAGGATTTGATCAGAGAAAATTCTCTTCTCACTCAACAACTCAAGGATAGACCTGAGGTGTTTGAACCACCGTGTCTAAAATGCCTTGAACGAACCAATGCAGAATCAAATGTTGAATCATCTATGAGTGCTAACCCCTTAATTGAGGAAAGTGGTTCTGTTTCTGATGAAAATGCTAGGTTGAAGGATCTTCTTCAGACAGGAATGTTCAAATCTCTCAAAGGACACCAAACCCTTTGTGATGTTCTGAAGAAATCTATTCTTCACAAAAATCCCAGAAAGGAAGGCATCGATTTCGAAAGGAAACTGAATGAAGATGGTTCTTACTGGGAACCACATAAATATCCTCAAACTGTGTGGGTTCCTGCGAAAAAAAAATGCTCGATCTAGCATTACTTTTGGGATACAACTCTCCTATTCCTGAATATCCCGATGATGATTCCCTGGACAATTATAAGTTGTTCAAGAATCAACATGGTGAGACTGTGGCTCGCTATGTTGGACCTAACAGCAGAAATGGCTCCCAAAAGAAAGCTATTTGGGTGCCTAAGAAAACTGTTGACGCTTTGCCTATTTCTGCTCGTCTAACCATGCAGACACAAAAAATTCGACAGAATGATTATATGCATACTGAATACAATCACTATGCACACTAGTCTAGAAAGAATTTCAGTCCTTACTCATTCAATTATGCTCGTACCTCATCGAGTAACCACTATGCCTATCGAAAGAAATCATATCCTTCTCGTTCAATTATTTCGGAGCCACCTGCAAAGATGTTGGTGGTTAATGAAGCCTAATTCTTCTGCAGGACCATGTCTCCGGGTGCATTGAATGGATTATGGACAGTGGATGCACTAGTCATATGACCGGAGACAAGTCATTGTTTGTCGACCCCAACTTAACTACTTTTCCTCTGAAGTATATCACTTTTGGCGATAACAACAAAGGAAAGGTAATTGGGCTAGGTAAAATTGCCATATCCAAAGATAAGTCCATTGATGATGTGTTACTTGTTCAATCTCTCAGATTCAATCTTATGTCAGTTGGCAAGCCATGTGATTTAGTCATGCTAGTATTATTCTCTATATCCAAATGCATTGTCTTCATGGCCTCTGACAATTCCTTTGTCTTTGAGGAAATTAGAAAGGGTGTTCTGTATATTGTGGATTTCTCTAAGGGTCCCTCAATCCAAACCTGCTTGCTTGCAAAAGCAACCGAAGGTTGGCTGTGGCACCGAAGACTTGGTCATGCAGGTATGAGAAATTTGCAGAACCTGGTGAAGAAAAATCATCTTCGCGGAATTCTTGATGTAAAATTCGACAAGAATCATCTCTGTGCTGCTTGTGAGGCTGGTAAATTGGCTAAGAAGCATCATTCATCCAAGACAGTTATGACCACAACCAGACCACTGGAAATTCTTCATATGGATTTATTCGGTCCTCAAAATTATGCAAGCTTCGGTGGCAATCATTATGGTCTGGTTATTGTTGATGATTTCTCTCGATACACTTGGGTCTTATTTCTCAAAGACAAGACATGTACTCAAGATATCTTCAAAAGCTTCGCTAAGAAGGCCCAGAATGAATATGATGTGCAAATTAAACATGTCAGAAGTGACAATGGAACTGAGTTAAAAAATACTCATATTGCTGAATTTCTCGATGAACATGGTATTACTCATGAATTCTCTGCTGCATACACTCCCCAACAAAATGGAGTTGTTGAACGAAAGAACTGAACTCTCATTGAAATGGCGAGAACAATGCTCAGTGAGTATAAAACTCCCATTAATTTCTGGGTTGATGCTATTAACACTGCTTGTCATGTTATCAATCGTGTTTATCTCCAGAAGTTCCTTAAGAAAACTTCATATGAGCTTATCAGTGGCAAGAAACTGAATGTTTCTTATCTACGTGTTTTTGGTGCACCTTGTTAAATTCTTGACATGAATCATTCTTCCAAGTTTGCACCCAAGGCACATGAAGGTTTTCTTCTTGGTTATGGCTCAAACTCGCATACGTATCGTGTCTATAACTCTCACCACATGAAAGTTATGGAAACTGGTAAATTTGCGGTTTGATGAATCTAACGGCTCCCAAAAGGAGCACCTGCCAAATGTGATAGATGAACCATTGATATCGGATGCTATTAGGAAAATGGCCATTGGGAGCATCAAGCCTATTGAAGGAAATGCACCTGAGTCCTTTGATGATGATGCTCCTGTGACTCGAAGCAAAACTCATCAAGCCACTGCTGAAGAAAATGCTCCTCCGAATGGAAATGGCAATAAAAATTCAAATGCCGATCAAAATGGCAACCCTGAAGGGAATGATGATACAAATACTGATGCTCATGAAAATGACAATGATCATCACGAAGAAAATGCTCATCCTCATGTGGCAAATCGAGTTGATCCTTCACTAATTCTCGATGAAATTGAGAATCCAGGTTATCGACCCACAACTCGCTCACGCACTTGTTTGGCTAACTACTGTGGAAGTTTCTCCGTTGTTTCGTTGACAGAACCTACCAAATATGAGGAAGCCATGTATGACCAGATTGGATGAATGCCATGCAAGAGGAGTTGGTGCAATTCGTATTAAATGATGTGTGGGAATTGGTTGACAAACCGAATCCCAAGAAGCACAATATCATCGGCACAAAATGGATTTTCCGCAATAAGCAAGATGAGAATGGCATCGTGGTGAGAAACAAAGCAATACTTGTTGCTCAAGGGTACACAAAGGTAGAAGGTATTGATTTCGGTGAAACATATGCTCCTGTTGCACGCCTTGAGGCAATTCATATTCTTCTCGCTTATGCAAACTACAATAATATCTTGCTTTATCAAATGGATGTGAAAAGTGATTTCCTCAATGGTGAAATTGATGAGGAAGTTTATGCTAGACAGCCACCTGGCTTTGAACATCCTGAGTTTCCTAACAAAGTTTTCAGGTTAAAGAAAGCTTTATATGGGCTATAGCAAGCCGCTCAAGCCCGGTATGTCGGTGTACTAAGTATTGGGCCACTAGTACCCCGTACTTGTGCACGGGCAGTTGTAGCCATCCTTGCGGCAAGGCTTGCCGGGAACAACTCGAGGTCGATTCAAGCCATCAAGGAAATCATCAAGTCAGAGATCTGAGGATCAGCAGATAAGCAAAGCTGGAATCTGAAGGCCAGCTTCCCCGGCAAGATCCTTGCTGGGATGACCTATGGAGCCCGGCAAGGCTTGGAGCCCGGCAAGGCTTGAAGCCCGGCAAGGCTTGAAGCCCGGCAAGGCTTGGCGCCCGGCAAGATTCGGCGCCTGGCGAGATTCTACCACTGTGCCACCGCTTCGGCACAGTAACAAGTCTGACATTTTGGGTCCTTCTCTGGATGCGTGGCAACGCGCCAGTGGAGGAGAGCTTAAGCGGTGCTGATGGGATGGCCCCTTTTTCCATCCCCTAGAAAGTGAGGACACCTAAATAGACACCTCACGGTGCATTAAATGCGCTTGTCCTAATCCGTCAGGGGTTAGGTATGATACCCTGTAGCTACTTTACACCTCAATGTATGTGCATTTTGCCACTGTGGAGACCCCTTTGAGCATATAAAAGGAGGCCCAAGGCAACTGCTACAGAGGAGGAGAACTTCTGGCCCATTCTGCATGCGTAGCTGCTCTTTGAACGTACTGTTCATTGTGAGCGCTCCTGAAGGCTGGGCTCAAGAACATCAATAAGAACACAAAGTAGGAGTAGGGTTTTATGCTAATCAGCGGCCCGAACCTGGGTAAAAACTTCCCGCGTCGATCATTGGTTCTGCTCTTTGCGTATACCTCTCCCCCCGCCGAATCGTAAAGGGGTCTCTCGGGATCCCATAGGTGTCGTGCCCTGACACGGTATGACACTCTAAAGAAGTTTCTGCTCGATAAAGGGTTCAAGCCATGATCCACTGATGCCACACTTTTCACTCGTACTATTGACAATGATTTATTAGTTTGTCAAATCTATGTGGATGATATTATCTTCGGCTGTACTAACAATGCTTGCAGCTTAGAGTTTAGGAAAATGATGTTCGATAAATATCAAATGTTCATGATGGGTGAACTCATGTTCTTTCTCGGACTGCAAATTCGTCAACAAGCAAATGACATTTTTATCTCTCAGGAAAATTATCTGAAAGAATGCCTGAAGAAGTTCAAAATGCAAGATTCCAAAATGAAGGGCTATAAAACTCCTATGCCCACGAATGGTAAGCTGGATGCAGATGTGTATGGTAAGGATTATGATCAGAAAGCTTATCGTTCGATGATTGGATCTCTTCTTTATCTATGTGCATCCAGACCTGACATTATGTTGAGTGTTTGCATGTGTGCCCGCTATCAAGCTGCACCAAAAGAATCGCATCACCAAGCGGTAAGCGCATTATGAGATATTTGGCTCACACCCCCACCTTAGGTTTATGGTATCCTAAGGGAGCACAGTTTGATCTCGTTTGCTATTTAGACTCAAATTGGGATGGTGACTTGGTTGATAGGAAATCTACTTCAGGGACATGTCATTTCCTTGGTAGATCATTGGTCTATTGGTCATCAAGGAAGCGGAATTGTGTATCTCTCTCCACGGCTGAGGCCGAATATATTGCTGCTGGCGCTTGTTGCACTCAGTTATTATTGATGAAGCCGACATTGAAAGATTGTGGCATCAAGGGCAAGCATATTCCTTTATATTGTGATAATGAGAGTGAGATCAAAATTGCACACAATCATGTGCAGCATTCTCGCTTGAAGCACATTGCCATCAGACATCATTTTATTCGCAATCATGTTGCTCGAGAGGATACTGTTATCAATCATGTCAAGACCGAAGAAAATCTTGTAGATATTTTCAACAAGCCTCTCGATGAGAAAAGATTCTGTGTGTTACGGTGTGAGCTAAATATCCTAGACTTCGCAAACATGCAATAAGCTGGACTCGGCACTGTCGGTGTACAAAAGTTTGGGCCCTTTTTAGTACCCCTTACTTGTGCACGGGCAGTTGTAGCCGCGACCGTGGCGAGGCTTGATGGGGGCAGCTGGGAACAGAATACAAGACAGTGAAGACGGCGTCCAAGACAGTAACCAGGGAGCAGAAGACAAGCTAGAACCCCGGCAAGATCCCTGCCGGGGTGGCTCGCGAGGCCCCGGCAAGACCCTTGCCGGGACGACTTGCGAAGCACTAACAAGAACACCACCCTTGAGGCTGAGAGCTCTGACACCATGGACAAATGTTGAGACCAAGACCCAGGGGCGCATGCGTAGTGGCATGCGGATCTTTGTGAAGATTGGATGATCAAGCCCCCTGGCAAGATCTTTGCCGGGACGGTTTGCGAGACCCCGGCAAGATCCTTGGCGGGGACATTGACGTAGCCACGACAAGGCTCCGCTACCTCGCCACCACTCCAACACGGTGATCGACTTGCCAGCCTGGCTGGCACCTGCGTGGAGGCATGCGGATCTTCGCGAAGATCCTGCCACCGTTCCAGCGCAACGGCCAGCCAGCCAGCCTAGCATTGCATGCCTCGTCAACCTGGGTACGTGTCAAGGCAGAGCAAGGCGGCGACGGATGGGACGGGCTCTATTTCCGTCCCCGATAAAGCTAGGGGGCACGTAACCAGCGCATTGAATGCGTTTTGTCCCCGGATGTCAGTGATAAGCATAGCCACTTTACACCTCCTGTGTGCCACTGTGGCAACCCCTTGGACATATAAAAGGAGGCCCAAGGCATATTGGAGAAGGATTCAGACTTTTTGAACCGTCCGGCCCAGCTTGCATGCAGAGTAGCTAGCCGAAGCCCAAGAACTCTTAATATACACACAAAGCAGGACTAGGGTTTTACGCTTCTCAGCGGCCCGAACCTGGGTAAAAATCCATTCTGTTCATCATTAGATCTGCTCTTTGTGCACCCCTCTTCCCTGCCAAACCGTAGAAGGGGTCCACGTGATCCCGTAGGTGTCGTTTCCCCCGACATCTTTGGCGCGCCAGATAGGGGGCTTAGGTTGTGCAAACCTGATCTAGCAGTCAGCGCGTTATTTCCCTTGATTACCATGGCTCCCAAGAAGAAGGCGATCGCGGCGATTGGTTCGTTTGGAGCCGGTCCGCCTGAGCCAGCACGGACGGGCGGTGGTGCAGTCGCGAATGGCGGTGAAGGTGCGGATCATGAGCATCCACGACATTCTGTCAACCGAAGCCAGGCAAGCAGTGTCGTTCGCGTCGACGACGATGAGCCGCGCGTTGCTGGGTCCAAGGATGGACCCGTGCTGCCTCTGGGCGGCGCGGCAACCTCCAAGGCACCCCTGCTGGCGCCCGCGGCACGGCCTTCCCAGGCCGTGCATGAGGAACGGCGCTACGATGTTGGAGACCACAGCCGTCCCCACGAAAAGAGCCCTCAGCATCATTCTTGAGATGCGCAGGGCCGGCATGCTTGCCATGATGCTAGTGTAAATGACGCGCAGCCGCGGAACCGTGAGGGGGCTCCTTCTAACATGGTTGGAAGTCCGAGCACCTCCCATTCCTCGCGCTTGTGGATGGCATTCCAGTGAGCAATTCCTGGAATATTGAACATTTTCGCAAGTTTTACCAGTGAGGCGCGGTTTCTGGGACCCCCGGGCAACCCCCCTTTTTGTACTAGCTTTGCCGGCAAGGCATATAACACTATGTACAGAGCCAGGCGCAGACCCTGTGCGCAGTTGAATAAGCTTCAATATGTGCTTTTCATGTTGATTTCTATGTTATATATATATATATATATATATATATATGCATGTTTGTCCAGGATATCATACTACGTTCGTTTCCAGCAAGTACTGATGAACCGCCAAGGTTCCATGCTCCTATTTTCTCTTCTTTCTTTTAATCAAAGGACAAAAGGTTCCCTCGCATACAAGTTTGCCGGGGGGGATAGAGAGTGTGGATGCCAACAGGCGAAGTTCGAAGTGGCATCTTGCGGGAAAGGATACAACAGCAAAAAGGCTAAGTTGTGAAACCTTGAGTGATTTTCTTTATTACGTTATTTCCCTCGAATGGTTTCATTTCTTGTATGGAAAACCTGCACGCAAAGGAACCTTGTCGTGTTTGGTCGCGCCCTTGCTCTGTTTCGAGTCCGCTCAGTAGTTCAAGTGGTTGCACTAAGGGCGGCAAGGTGTCTTGCTGGCAGCGACACCCCCAGCAAGCTGCTAAGGACCCGTTCCTCAAAGCCCTCGCGGTAAGGGTGCGCGCACCGACAAGCCTTTCCAAAAAAAAAGCGTAGGGTGTATACCATATGAGGAGAAATTGAACAAGGAAGATAGCATGCATTCAATCCGAAACACAGTAAGTTATGTTACATCGCTGGTTGCCGCAGTTCTAACTTAAGATAAATTCGTCTTGGGTACAAGTTCACGGCGGCAAGACAAAGCGGAGCGGCTAGTCCCGGCGCTGGCCTTCTACCCTCTTGACTTGGTCAACCCTGTTGATGATGGGCGCGATGAGCTCCTCAAGCGCCTTGCGGTCTGCATCCTCCGACAAGATGTCAAGCATGATGGTGAGGTTGAGGCCAGGGTTCCTGTATGCCACCTTGGTGAGCACCTTGAGGAGGACACCCCGACAAAGCTTGCGGGACTCATTGGCCAGTTGGGTGGCTCGGTTAGAGTGGAGCAGCTTCAGAGCACCATTGAAGGCCTCGAAGAACATGGTCAGCCTGGCGCTCTCAGAAATCCCCCTGTCATGGGAGAACTTGAAGTTCGGCATCCCCATGACGGACAGCTGCGTGGTGAGCCCCTCCGCGGTGTCGATGAGGCGTGAAGTCCAGAGACTCATGCCCTCTACATAATCATTGTGGGTGGCGGCGGCGCTCTCAAGCAGCAGCTTCTCATTCTTGAGGTCCTTGGCCAGGGTCTTCTCACCAGCCCTGCTGCCATTAAGGGATTCCTCCAGAGTGGTCAACTTCAGCTTCAGATCAGCAATAGAGTCGTTGGCTTTGGAGAGCAGCTTGGTCTTGTCAGAGATGGCGACCTGTAGCTCTGCCAAGGTGTTGACAGTTTTGTCTCTGTCGCTCTTTAGCGTCGAGACCTCCTTGCGGTGCTTCTCCAGCTCCGCCTCCAGTTTCTCCACCTTGCCGGCCAGCTCGTTCTTGGCAGCCTCTGCGGCTTCGGCAGCGTCGACGGCCTCCTTCAGCTTGCCGGCATGACTCAGGACCAGAGTGTCGAGTGCGTCTCTATGCTTCTTCTCTAGCTCCTGGGTCCGCTGCGCGACGAGCATATCAATTTCTTAATCCTTGCCACGGAGCTGGGTGGCAAGCGCATCCTCGCGAGCGGCAAGGTCTTCCTCTTGAGCGTCAAGCAGGACGCGGAGCTCCCTTAGTTGGGCATCACCTTTGGCGGCCTGGGCAGCAGCCTCCTCCTGGGCCTTCTCAATGTCAGATTGCTTCAGGAGGAGCTCGTTCCAGCGCTCGCTCAGTTGATCCTGGCTGGTCTTCAGCTCCTGCCAGGCCTCGGCAAACCAGGTTTGCATCTGCTCGACACGCCTCTGGAAATCTGCCTCCACCGCATCGACGACCGCCGTCCTGGCGTTCAGCTTCTCCTTGCGGGCACGGTGGAGTACCTGGAGCTTCTGGAAGTTGTCACTCATGGCCTGGAGGAGCTGGTCTTCTTTGGATCTGCTGCTGCTGGCGCTCGGCTCGTCGACGACCTTGAGCCCGGCAGCAACGATGACTTCTTCGTCGAAAGCCTCCCCCTCGGTTGGCGCTCCGGTGCTTGCCGTCCTCGGGATGCTGATGAACAGTTTGTCGCTGATCTTCAAATATTTGCTTGGGATGGGGGCTTCGGAAGTTGACGGTTGGTCTTCAACCACTGTCTTCCCGGCAGCAGAGGACCCCGGGACCGATGTAGCACCAGGCGCTCCTGCGGCAGGGATGCCGTCAATACGGTCGCCGGTCCCCTCGCCGGCTTCCCCAGCGGACCCCTTGGCGGCCTCTTCATGCGTGTCCTTGGCGGCCTCGTCAGCAATAATCTTGGCGGCCTCGGCGGCAGTGGCCTTGGAGGTCTCCTCGATGATGGTGTCGACATCCATCTGATCCACCAAGGAGGGATCTGGAGGCCAAGGAGGAGAGACAAGATGAAGCCAGGTTTGAAAAAAAAAGAGAAAAAAGAGAGCATACTAAAGAATCGAAAAAAGCCAGGAAGCGGGCGGCTCACCTGTGACGAGTGGTGGAGGGGTGTTTCCCTCCCCGGCAATACTCGTTGCCGGGATAGAGCTGCCGGCACCTATGCTTGCCGACCCTTCCTCTGCGCGCGTGGGCTCGTCGGTGGAAGCCCTTGCCGGGGATTTCTCCCTTGGCGGCGTGGGCTCGTTGGTGTGGACTCTTGCCGGGGACCCTTCCCTAGGTGGTGTGGTTGATGGAGGAGGCATGTTGGGGGTGGCCCTTAACGACTCCTCCTGTTGTCGCTCCTCTCCTGCAACCCCGACAAGGTTAGAGATGAAGATGCACGTCCCGACGCTCGCCAGTGGAAAGTGGGTAATGTACTCACGCTGAGGGCTGAACCGGGGGCTGCGACGTGGGCTGGGGTCCGGGCTGATCGTGATCAACTCCGGCGCGCTTGAAGTGCTTGCCGGGGGCTCATCGCCCATTGAGGTTTTGGCCCTCTTCGCCATCCTCTGCGCCAGTGTTTCCTTGTCTCTGCAGAGGCAAGCCACAACGAGAACAAGTCAGAGAAGATGATCAAAACAGAGACTCAAAAGATAAAGCCAGCAGTGAGGCACTTACTATTCTTCTACTTCTGGCGAATCCGCCCTGTTCGGGCTGAAACCAGAGAGGTCGAAGTCGACCTCTGGAGTGGAGTCCGGGCTAGAGGGTGGAGATGGAGATGGGGACCTGGGCCGCTTGGCCGAGGCAGAAGCGGCGGCCGCTGCTTCCTTTGCTGCCGCGGCCGTGTGCCTCGCATGCCGCACAGGTTGCGGCTGGGCCTCTTGCCGCTACGCGGTCTTGCCGGCCGCTCCCTTGACGGGGACCTCTTCGCTCGAAGAGGCCTGCCGGACTGGCTCACTAGAGCCAGCCCGCCGAAGGACGCGTTTCTTCTTCCCCAGGGCTGGGGCCTTGTCGTGTGCCTCCTTTTCACCCTCCCCTTCAGCCGCCTCTTCGGTGGTCTCCTCGATAGAGGAACCCCCGGCAGCGGCGCCGCTGTGCTCCCCGGCGGGCTCCTCTGGCCCGGCAAGCTCATCCTCTTTGCCGGCCTCATCTTCTTGGAAGCCGACACTGCCGGCCTCCTCGGCAAGGGCCGCCTCTTCCGCCCTGCTGGCGATGTACACCACCTCTTCGTCGATGGTGTCACGGATGAGTTGCGGTTCTTCGTAGACCCGCCTCTCTGACAAGCTGTTATAGAACTCTTGCACCCGCACCGCGTCTGGCACAACCCAAGTCTGGTCAAGGCCATGGGCGTTGAACACCGGCATCATGGCGATGATGGAGGTCAAAGCGGAGTTGTTTCACAAGGGAACCACGCCCGCCGGCAGCTTGAACGGCTTGCCGGCCTTCTCGGCCTTGGTGGCTTTCCTGGTCTTGTCGGCCTTGAGTTGAAACAGCCTTTGGTAGAGGGTCGCGTGCTGCATCACCATCAAATTGTTGTTTAGGCCGGGGCGCAGCCTCATAACGTTCGCCGCGTTCCAGAACTCCCAAGCCGGCCTCCCCTTGTTCTGCAGAGGGGCGATGCGGCGGCGGAGGAAGTCGGCCCCAATCATCTCAAGAGTGAGCCCGGCAGCCTTGAGGCGGTGGATTCTGGTGGTTGCGACTATGAGCTTCTCGTCTTGAGGGTCGAGATCGCCCCAGTTGCCACCACAAACCACTTGCGCTTGCCGGGGCATACAGAACGGCGCTGGATCCTTCTCCACGATCCAGCACCACCTGTGCCGCCATTCGTCCCACTTCTCTTTCTGGGTCCCGCTTGGGTACGTCTCCTTGCACAAGGTCCTCGGGATCTAGGTGACGCAGCCAGACAAGGCCCCTCCTGGCTAAATGCGAGGGATGAAGTAGTGGCGGAAGAGCGCCGTGTTGGGAGCCACCCCGGCGAAGTTCTCGCAGAGGTGGGCGAAAATGGCCATACACGCCACGACATTTGGCGTAAAATCCAAAAGATGGAGGCCGAAGGTATACATGATGTCGTTGAAGAAATCTGAGAATGGGGGACAGAGCCCACAGTAGAAATAATCGGCGAAGAAAGGAAATTTATCTGGAGCGGACGCGGCGCAAGAAGCGGGGACGACGCGGGTGGCAGGATGCCCCGTCGTTTTTCTCCCCCACATGCACATGTACCGCTCCATCAGAGCGCGCGCATCGAGCGTCAGATCGAAGACGACTTTCTCCTTCCGCATCTTCACCAACTCGCTCTCCGGCACCTCTTCCCCCTCACTCGCCTTGGACACTCCCTTGCCCTTACTCGCTTTGGGCGCCATAAGAAAATAGAGAGGGGCGGGGAATCGAGGATGGTGGGAACGCAGAGGGGGGTGGATGGATGAGGAAACTCTGGTTTGGGCTCAAGGAGGAAGACGACGGCGGTTCCTAGATTGGAAAGGGCGAAGGGGGTAATGAGTAGTGCCTCTGCGGATTCCTCTTCTTATGGGGAAGGCGCGAGGCCGCCTCTTTACCGCCCGATATGAAGGCGTTCACACAGGCGTGCTACCGCTGCGACCGTTCCGCGCATGAACCCCACGTCACGCACTCAATGCCGATCGTGGGGAGGCACAGCAGACGAGAAGATTACAGCAGTTAACCCCTGCCACGTGGGCCCGCGCACTGTTTGGGCCTAGCCCAACAACGCGTTGTGCCCGCGTGTGTGGCCCAGGTCCGGGGGCTCCTGTCGGTGTACTAAAGTTTGGGCCCTTTTTAGTACCCCTTACTTGTGCACGTGCAGTTGTAGCCGCGACCGTGGTGAGGCTTGACGGGGGCAGCTGGGAACAGAATACAAGACAGCGAAGATGGCGAAGACGACGTCCAAGCCAGTAACCAGGGAGCAGAAGACAAGCTAGAACCACGGCAAGATCCCTGCCGGGGCGGCTCGCGAGGCCCCGGCAAGACCCTTGCCGGGACGACTTGCGAAGCACTGACAAGAACACCACCCTTGAGGTTGAGAGCTCTGACACCATCGACAAATGTTGAGACCAAGACCCAGGGGCGCATGCGTAGTGGCATGCGGATCTTTGTGAAGATTGGATGATCAAGCCCCCCCGGCAAGATCTTTGCTGGGATGGTTTGCGAGACCCCGGCAAGATCCTTGCCGGGGACATTGATGTAGCCACGACAAGGCTCCGCCGCCCCGCCACCACTCCAACACGGTGATCGACTTGCCAGCCTGGCTGGCACCTGCGTGGAGGCATGCAGATCTTCGCGAAGATCCTGCCATCGTTCCAGCGTAGCGGCCAGCCAGCCAGCCTGGCATTGCATGCCTTGTCAACCTGGATACGTGTCAAGGCAGAGCAAGGCAGCGACGGATGGGACGGGCTCTATTTTCGTCCCCGATAAAGCTAGGGGGCACGTAACCAGCACATTGAATGCGTTTTGTCCCCGGATGTCAGTGATAAGCATAGCCACTTTACACCTCCTGTGTGCCACTGTGGCAACCCCTTGGACGTATAAAAGGAGGCCCAAGGCATACTGGAGAAGGATTCGGACTTTTTGAACCCTCCGGCCCAGCTTGCATGCAGAGTAGCTAGCCGAAGCCCAAGAACTCTTAATATACACACAAAGCAGGACTAGGGTTTTACGCTTCTCAGCGGCCCGAACCTGGGTAAAAATCCATCGTGTTGATCGTTAGATCTGCTCTTTGTGCACCCCTCTTCCCTGCCAAACCATAGAAGGGGTCCACGTGATCCCGTAGGTGTCGTTTCCCCCGACAGGCACCCGTGCTAACACTTACACATATATGAAGGAATGGGTGCATAACACTCGAAGAGTTTGAAAATTTTGACAAAGTGAAATTTTCTTTCCGAGAGTGAATACATTAATGAAGAACTAGACTAACCGGGTGCCACAATAATTGTGCGACGCTCGGGGTCATACAGTTCTTATACGCTGGGTAACGCCACCACAATTTTCTTTCATTGGATTTCTCTTCGATTGACAGTTTTTGACTTCGTCCGAATGCATTTCATTCATAGCTACTTGCTCAAGCGTTTGTGTTTCTGACTAAGTGAAATGCCTAGGACCCTGTTTTCCTTCTATTCTATCTCTTCCAGTCTATGCTGATCCGTTACATATGCTCAACTTTTATCTGGAACGAAACTTTATCTAGTGTCCTTGACCATGATTAAGCTTCGGTCCGAACATTAATCTGTTTTGGCGAAAGCTGTCCAAAATTTGGGATTTCCCGCCCAAGTCAGGACCATGACCTTTTGACCGTTGACACGTGCTGCACATCAACTGTCATTTCATCCAAACATTTGAATCGCAATCGTCTCTGCTTTGAGGCCGTTCGATCAAAATCCTCTGCGTACGGTTATTTCCATTCGCCTCTATATAAACCATATCACTCCCTTCTTCCTGCTTACCTCTCTTCTCCTCGCTACCACTCTGACGAAACCCTCGCCGCAGTGCTCCTCCTTGTGCTTGACGCAGATGACCCCTTCGCCACTTAACTGCCGGAAAGAGGTCACCGGAGTCCTTCCATGTCAGCGCGGGACATCTTCTTCCCCGCGCCACCGTAGCTGTCGCACGTCACCAAGCTAGGGTACGTGTGATTTGAACTCGGGTCTCCTTCCTTTTTGAGTCGAGTTCATCCGCGGTTAATAATCTCCGATTTTACCGCATATCTTAGATCTAGGATTTTACCCTTCTAGTGCGGATGTGGTTTGTAGTTATTCCTTGTATCCGAATCCATCATATCTAGGGTTTGTGTTATGCTTCGCTCAAATGATATGCCTAGTTCGCTGTCTAGTATTTTCTTCGGATCTACTAGCTTGATCTATATGTTTCATTCATTCGAAACATTTCTCAAAGTTTGTATGTGTTTCTTCCTCAAAATGTTTTCATTCGAAAAAGTATTCGCTGTGAGCATTTGTAACCCTATCCCCATTTTCCCTCGTACCTATTCTGATTCACAGGTGTATGCACTCTATTGAGGATTCTGCTAGACCGCACAGTATGGCTGACGACGAGGATGTATTCATGGGAACTGCTGACGAATCCAAAGCACCAAATGCAAAGGGCCCAACGGTAGGCCCATCTACCAGCAAAAGGAAAAGATCTGAACCAAATGGAAATGAGCAAGAAGTAGATGCTCTGAAGAAAAGGAAAGGTGGCAGGCAACCTCTTGCAAACTCAGCACAATATATCTCGCATGATGATTACAACACAGTAGCTGGAGAAGATTCGACTCAGAGAAAAAGGCGTGTGCAAAAGATTCAGCGTCATTGGGTACGGAAGTGGTTTAACTACAAAATGGTTCATCCTCGTTATGCCAAGAACTTTGCCTTCCATCCCCCATGGGGTGATTGTCGTCAAATTGGACTCATAAGGGCAGGTGAGCCCCAGGAAAGGCCTCAACCACCTCCAGAAGCTCATGAGTCATCTCTCAAGACACCTGACTCCTACCCTGAAGAAAAGGCCAAGTGCCTCAACAATGCTGAAAAGAGAGCCAAGAAGGCTGAAAAGGAGCAGGCAAGAGAAGAAGCAAATCGTCTTCTTATCAAATCAGATGTTGAAAAGAAGAAGGCTGAAGGAAAAGTAGAAAGTCGCACGAAGAACAAACATGATCCAAAATCTGCTGCTCTGAAGAAAAAGAGCGCACCGAGGAAAAGACCTACTAAGCCAGTTGAATCTGAAAGTGATTCTTCCGATCAAGATGATCCTCCACTCACCAGAGAAGAAATTGATGCAACTCTGTCTGAACAAGTGAATGTCACTACCTCCACTATTTTGCCTAATCTTCAAGCAAGTGCAGTCCCAATTGCACCTCCGAAGAAGAACCCCTTGAAAAGAAAGACTCCTCCTACCACTGTCACAATGGTTAACAAAGTAAATACAGATCCTCATCCTAATGCAATAAACTTGCAAGATTTGGTAGTTGTTGCCCCAGTAGGCACAGCCAAGCCAGTTGAAAAGCTTCTGACGCAGAAAGTGAAGCAAATAATAGCCCCAGCTGCTAAGAAAAATGTTCCAAGTGTTGATATTATGAAGGAAAAGGTTGCGCAGTTTGCTCCTAAGCTGATGATACGTCTCCAATGTATCTATAATTTTTTATTGTTCCATGCTATTATATTATCCATCTTGGATGTTTTATATGCATTTATATGCTATTTTATATTATTTTTGGGACTAACCTATTAACCTAGAGCCCAGTGCCAGTTTCTGTTTTTCCTTGTTTTTGAGTTTCGCAGAAAAGGAATATCAAACGGAGTCCAAATGAGCTGAAAATTTACGGAGATTTTTTATGGACCAGAAGAAGCCCCCGAAGCAAAAGAGTTGGGCCAGAAGAGCCACGAGGCCTCCACAAGGGTGGAGGGCGTGCCCTACCCCCCTGGGCGCGCCCTCCGGTCTTGTGGGCTCCTTGTGGACCCCCCTGACTTGTTCTCGACGCCAAAAATTCCTATAAATACAGAAACCCCCAGAAATAAACCTAGATCGGGAGTTCCGCCGCCGCAAGCCTCTATAGCCACCAAAAACCAATCGGGACCCTGTTCCGGCACCCTCCCGGAGGGGGAAATCATCACCGGTGGGCATATTCATCATCCCGGCGGTCTCCATGACAAGGAGGGAGTAGATCACCCTCGGGGCTGAGGGTATGTACCAGTAGCTATGTGTTTGATCTCTCTCTCTCTCGTGTTCTTGATTTGGCACGATCTTGATGTACCGCGAGCTTTGCTATTATAGTTGGATCTTCTGATGTTTCTCCCCCTCTACCTTCTTGTAATGGATTGAGTTTTCCCTTTGAAGTTATCTTATCGGATTGAGTGTTTAAGGATTTGAGAACACTTGATGTATGTCTTGCATGTGCTTATCTGTGGTGACAATGGGATATTCACGTGATCCACACCATGTATGTTTTGGTGATCAACTTGCGGGTTCTATGACCTTGTGAACTTATGCATAGGGGTTGGCACACGTTTTCGTCTTGACTCTCCGGTAGAAACTTTGGGGCACTCTTTGAAGTTCTTTGTGTTGGTTTGAATAGATGAATTTGAGATTGTGTGATGTATATCGTATAATCAAACCCACGGATACTTGTGGTGACATTGGAGTATCTAGGTGACATTAGGGTTTTGCTTGATGTGTATCTTAAGGTGTTATTCTAGTACGAACTCTAGGGCTATTTGTGGCACTTATAGGAATAGCCCAATAGATCGATCAGAAAGAATAACTTTGAGGTGGTTTCGTACCCTACAATAATCTCTTCGTTTGTTCTCCGCTATTAGTGACTTTGGAGTGACTCTTTGTTGCACGTTGAGGGATTGTTATATGATCTAATTATGTTATCATTGTTGAGAGAACTTGCACTAGTGAAAGTATGAACCCTAGGCCTTGTTTCAAAGCATTGCAATACCGTTTTCGCTCACTTTTGTTACTTGCTACCTTGCTGTTTTTATATTTTCATATTACAAAAACCTATATCTACCATCCATATTGCACTTGTATCACCATCTCTTCGCGAACTAGTGCACCTATACAATTTACCATTGTATTGGGTGTGTTGGGGACACAAGAGACTCTTTGTTATTTGGTTGCAGGGTTGTTTGAGAGAGACCATCTTCATCCTACGCCTCCCACGGATTGATAAACCTTAGGTCATCCACTTGAGGGAATTTGCTACTGTCCTACAAAACTCTGCGCTTGGAGGCCCAACACGAGTCTACAAGAAGAAGGTTGCGTAGTAGACATCTAGCTCTTTTCTGGCGCCGTTGCCGGGGAGGCTAGGTAAGCGGCACTCACATCCCGTCAACGAAGCTCTTTTCTGGCGGCGTTGCCGGGGAGGTTAGTGCTTGAAGGTATATCTTTAGATCTTGCAATCGAATCTTTTAGTTTCTTGTTTTATCACTAGTTTAGTCTATAAAAAAACTACAAAAAAAATGGAATTGAGGTTGCCTCATATGCTTCATCTTTTTAATGTCTTTCGTGAAAATGATGGAAAGGAAAATTGTGCTCAAGTGTTAGAAGAAGAAGAAGTCTATAAATTGTTCGGCACTAAATCTTTGAATGATGAGCATGATTGCAATGTTGTTGGTATGAATTCTTTGAATATCCATGATGCTAATGATATGCAAAGCCACAAGCTTGGGGATGCTATGTTTGATGAAGATGATATTTTTTGTCCCCAAAGTTTGATGAGCAAATTTATTATGATGATAGCATGCCTCCTATTTATGATGGTTATGTTGATGAAAGTGGGTTTGGAAGAGTGTCAACTCTAGTTAGTGATCCCACTATTTTGGAGGGTGTTGAATCTTATAATATTTATTAAAGTAGATTTGGAGAGGTCATGACTTTATTTAGTGATGAATCCACTATTTTGGAAGAGGTTCCAATTGATTATGAGAATAAAGTTGCTATATATGATGATTATTGTGATGACATGTATGTTATAAAGAATAATGATAACCATAAAAATTGTCATCATGATTTTAATTTTCAATTGGATTATGCCTCACATAATAGTTATTTTGTTGAGTTTGCTCCCACTACTATTCATGAGAATAAATTTGCTTATGTGGAGAGTAGTAAAATTTCTATGTATGTAGATCATGAAAAGAATGCTTTATGTGATAGTTATATTTTTGAATTCATTCATGATGCTACTGAAAATTATTATGAGGGGGGAACATATGCTTGTAGGTATTGCAATAATATCAAGTTTCCTCTCTATCTGTTGAAAATCTTGAAGTCATGCTTGTTTTGCCTTCCTATGCTAGTTGATTCTTGCTCCCATAAATTTTTTTCTCACAAAATCCCTATGCATAGGAAGTGGGTTAGACTTAAATGTGCTAGTTATATGCTTCATGATGCTCCCGTTATGTTTCAATTCTTATCTTTTATGTGAGCATCATTGAAATCATCATGCCTAGCTTAAAAGGCATTAAAGAAAAGCGCTTGTTGGGAGACAACCCAATATTTACCCCTACTGTTTTTGTGTGTTCACATGATTAAGATGCTGTAGTAATCATGTTTTATAGCTTTTGTTTCAATAAAGTGCCAATTAAAGCCTTTGGGATAGTGTGGTTGATGGTTCACTTGATTCTGTGCAAAAACAGAAACTTTTGCGTATAGTAACAGAATTGTTAAAATTCACTGGAACGTGGAAAACTTCTGAAATTTTTACAGTTGATTGGTATACAAATTTTCTACGTTTTCCTAAGTTTTCAGATTATTTGGAGTTACAGAAGTTTGACCTTAATTCAGATCTTTACAGACTTTTCTGTTTTTGACAGATTCTGTTTTCGATGCATAGTTTGCTTGTTTCCTAGTTTCTATGGCTTATATTGCTTAATATAAATTGTAGAAATGATAGGGTACAGTAGTAATAATGTGATAAAAGTTATGAATTTTGTATTGACAGTACCAAAGTGAATGATTTGTTTTATTATACTAACGGATCTCACGAAGGTTTTGTTAAGTTTTGTGTAATTGAAGTTTTCAAGTTTTGGGTGAGATATCGATATGAGGAGAACAAGGAGTGACAAGACCCTAATATTGGGGATTCCCAAGGCACCCCAAGGTAATATTAAAGTAATACCCAAGCAACTAAGCTTGGGGATGCCCCGGAAGGCATCCCCTCTTTCGTCTTCAACATTATCGGTAACCTTACTTGGAGCTATATTTTTATTCATCACATGATATGAGTTTTGCTTGGAGCGTCATTTTATTTTATTAGTATTTGATTGCTGTTATTGAGAGTAATGTTTTGCATCTTTTAGTTCAATAAAAAGGTCAAGTGTAGCCTTTACCATGCTTATTCTGCAAGTCTACATGTTGCTGTATTGAAAACAGAAAGTTTTCTATTGTTGTCTTAATTCTTCTGGAAAGTTAGAAGATGATAAAATCTTGAAATTTTTACAAAATTAGTAACAAATTTTTTTATACAGTTTGGTAATTTTTCAGAATTTTTGGAGTTAGGGAATTATGAGTACAATTGCACTCTTTACAGACTGTCCTGTTTTGACAGATTGCTGTTATGTTTGCATTGTTTGCATATGTTTGCTTGTTTAATGATTCTATTTGAGGATAGGAGTATTAAATATGCAGAGGCATTTAGTATGCAATGTTAAATAATAATTTTAGTGATTTGCTACAGTAGAGAATGATAAGGTTTTGCATTTGATTTATACTAACTCATCTCATGAGTTCTTGTTGAGTTTTGTGTGCATGAAGTTTTTTAGATTCCGGAAAACCGTGATATAAAAGGAATTAAGGAGACACAAAAGCTCAAGATTGGGGATGCCCAAGGCATCCCAATATAATATTTCAAGAATTCTCAAGCATCTAAGCTTGGGGATGCCCCGGTAGGCATCCCACCTTTCTTCATCAAGAATTATCGGTTAGTATCGGTTGAGCCTAAGTTTTTGCTTCTTCACACGATGTGTACTATTTTTAGAATGTCATTTTATTTTGTTTTGCTTTCTTTTTGAATAAAGTACTTAAGATCTAAATTTTCTTTATGAGAGAGAGTCTTCACATAGCTACTTAATTATTTGACTACTCATTGATCTTCACTTATATCTTTTTGGAGTAGTTTGTCATTTACTCACGTGCTTCACTTATATCCTATGAGTAAATGGTTGAATGAATTGAATTTCATAAATCTGAATTTATATATGTTTCATATGCTTATACCATGGGGAGTAATGACTTCACATATAAGAAGTAGAGGTGGTAAATTTATTGAAAGTTAGCAAACATAGTATTGGTCACTTGAACAATTCATGAAAGAATATTGAAGGAATAGAGATTTCACATATAAGTATACTATCTTGGACATCTTCTATGATTGTGAGCCCCATTAATTATTTTCAAACTTGAGCAAATTAGTTGAAGTTGGACAAGGAAGACAACATAATGAGTTATGATTGGGTATATTTGTATAGAAGTTATATTGTTATGGATCCTCCAACATGTGGTGCTTGCTATTTAGAATCTTTTGCTATCCAAAATTTCTATACTAAGCGGGAATACTGCTTGTGCATCCAAAATCCTTGAACCAAGTTTCTTCCATGAGTGTCCACCATATCTACCTATATGCGGTATTTACCTGCCGTTCCAAGTAAATTTGCATGTGCCAAACTCTAAAACCTTCAAATAATAATCTGTTTTGTATGCCCGAATCACTCATGTAGCAACTAGGGGCTGTCAGTATCTTCCATTCTAGGTGGGTTATTCTCACGATGAGTGTTTATTCACTTATCATTCACGATAGAGTGGCTGGTAATTGGGATGCCCAGTCCTATGATCAAAAGATCAAAAATAAAATCGCAAATAATTGCAAACAAAACTCCCCCAGGATTGTTGATAGTTGGATGGTACCCGTTGTTTCGGACAAGCCGTGGAGTGTGATTGTTGGTGGAGGGGGAGTAAAAAACTTTACCTTTCTGTTTGGGAACCGCCTATAATGTATATAGTATGGAAGATATTGGGAACTCTTGGTTGTTATGTTGACAGTGAAAGCATACCTCTCAAAATTATTTTCATCTTTGTTTTAAAAGCTTCGAGCTCTGGCACCTCTGCAAATCCCTGCTTCCCTCTGCGAAGGGCCTATCTTTTACTTTTATGCAAGAGTTAGTAGTATTCCTTCTCATTCCAACCTACTCTTTAGTTGGCAATCATCATGTGATGGGGAAAGATCTAAGCATATATGGCCATTCAAATATATTTGATCATGAATTATTATTGTTGACAATTATCTATATGATAAATAAGTTGGGAGGCAAAACATTAAGCCCCTATCTTTCTCTGTGTTCAATGGATGCTATTTGTTCTAAAAATATGCTTTGAGTGGTAGCAATCATGGAAGACTATATGATAGTTGAGTATGTGGGATTTGCTAAATCAAAGCTCTTACATAGACCCTTCCTGAAAATAAGATGAATTGCAATTGTTTGATGACTGAGAACCTAGTTTTTTAGTTTTAAAGAAAGTTTATGATCTATGCTTTAACATGTGAATAGTTTGCTACTTGATCATGCGAAGTTTTATGAGATGAGGTACTGTTTATGATATATAATGATGCTAGAAAAGGTGATTGAAATTATCATTGATCAAACTTGTGCACTTGCTAGCATTCCACATCAAAAATTCTGTTTTTTTCATTTACCTACTCGAGGACGAGCAGGAATTAAGCTTGGGGATGCTTGATACGTCTCCAACGTATCTATAATTTTTTATTGTTCCATGCTATTATATTATCCATCTTGGATGTTTTATATGCATTTATATGCTATTTTATATTATTTTTGGGACTAACCTATTAACCTAGAGCCCAGTGCCAGTTTATGTTTTTTCCTTGTTTTTGAGTTTTGCAGAAAAGGAATATCAAACGGAGTCCAAATGAGCTGAAAATTTACGGAGATTTTTTATGGACCAGAAGAAGCCCCCGAAGCAAAATAGTTGGGCCAGAAGAGCCACGAGGCCTCCACAAGGGTGGAGGGCGTGCCCTCCGGTCTTGTGGGCTCCTCGTGGACCCCCTGATTTGTTCTCGACACCAAAAATTCCTATAAATACAGAAACCCCCAGAAATAAACCTAGATCGGGAGTTCCGCCGCCGCAAGCCTCTATAGCCACCAAAAACCAATCGGGACCCTGTTCCGGCACCCTACCGGAGGGGGAAATCATCACCGGTGGCCATATTCATCATCCCAGCGGTCTCCATGACAAGGAGGGAGTAGTTCACCCTCGGGGCTAAGGGTATGTACCAGTAGCTATGTGTTTGATCTCTATCTCTCGTGTTCTTGATTTGGCATGATCTTGATGTACCGCGAGCTTTGCTATTATAGTTGGATCTTCTGATGTTTCTCCCCCTCTACCTTCTTGTAATGGATTGAGTTTTCCCTTTGAAGTTATCTTATCGGATTGAGTCTTTAAGGATTTGAGAACACTTGATGTATGTCTTGCATGTGCTTATCTGTGGTGACAATGGGATATTCACGGGATCCACACCATGTATGTTTTGGTGATCAACTTGCGGGTTCTGTGACCTTGTGAACTTATGCATAGGGGTTGGCACACGATTTCATCTTGACTCTCCGGTAGAAACTTTGGGGCACTCTTTGAAGTTCTTTGTGTTGGTTTGAATAGATGAATCTGAGATTGTGTGATGCATATCGTATAATCAAACCCGCGGATACTTGTGGTGACATTGGAGTATCTAGGTGACATTAGGGTTTTGCTTGATGTGTATCTTAAGATGTTATTCTAGTACGAACTCTAGGGCTATTTGTGGCACTTATAGGAATAGCCCAATAGATCGATCAGAAAGAATAACTTTGAGGTGGTTTCGTACCCTACAATAATCTCTTCATTTGTTCTCCGCTATTAGTGACTTTGGAGTGACTCTTTGTTGCACGTTGAGGGATTGTTATATGATCTAATTATGTTATCATTGTTGAGAGAACTTGCACTAGTAAAAGTATGAACCCTAGGCCTTGTTTCAAAGCATTGCAATACCGTTTTCACTCACTTTTGTTACTTGCTACCTTGCTGTTTTTATATTTTCAGATTACAAAAACCTATATCTACCATCCATATTGCACTTGTATCACCATCTCTTCGCCGAACTAGTGCACCTATACAATTTACCATTGTATTGGGTGTGTTGGGGACACAAGAGACTCTTTGTTATTTGGTTGCAGGGTTGTTTGAGAGAGACCATCTTCATCCTATGCCTCCCACGGATTGATAAACCTTAGGTCATCCACTTGAGGGAAATTTGCTACTGTCCTACAAAACTCTACGCTTGGAGGCCCAACACGAGTCTACAAGAAGAAGGTTGCGTAGTAGACATCAGCTGACACAACCTTTAGCTTCGGTGCGTCTGACCGAACAGAATGTAGAGCAAGATGCTCCTGCTACACAGCCTCAAGATGATTCTGGTGCACCACACTATTTCAATCAGGTGTTCATCATGGAACAACTTGACAGATTTGTGGAAAACCTGTTTGATGGAGAAGTGACATCATTGCCCATTCCCTCTGTAGTAATTACTCAAGCTTCTGATCTGATCACCGACATGAGAAATGACTCAGTTGAGATCAATGACCTCACTGCCCAACTCCAGGAGCTTAAGGACCGTATACAAAATACGAAATCCAAGTTTGTCATCAAGCAACTTGAAGAATCTTATGTGGATGTCAATAAGGCTCTGACTATCCTTCGGAACAGAAGATTGGGATTTCACTCAGATTTGGATCAAATCGTTCGCAAAATTTGCCTCGATCATCAAGCCCAAGTGACTGGGTACAATGATCTTGTCAAAGGGCACATCGATCCTTTGAAGCAAAAGAAGAAGAAAAAGAGAGCGAAGAAGAATGTTCCTCCTCCTCATCCACCAGTCGCTGAGCCACAGAAAGCAAAGTCTCCGGACCGAGCAATTCCTTCGTCAACTCTTGAGCCAGCTGCAGATGCAACTACTTCACCAAGGCCAACTGAATCAGTGCCTGTGGCTTCACCAGTTCATGAAGAAAATCCGGCTCAGCCAAATGTTTCGGAAGAAGGTGAAATTCCTCAGTCTGAATGCCAGGCTTCTCCAGCCCGTGTTGAACCCAATGATCCGGTTCCTCCAACGGCTTCTGAAGCAAATCTTCAACTATCTCCAGTGGCCAATAAAGATTCAATTCCTGACAAAGTGTTTGATCCATCTCCTCTAAGAATTTCACTCAATGCTGCACGATGAACCTCAAATGTTGATCCCTCTGCAACAAGATCTGCCTCTGCTCATCACTCAGACTCAGTAATTTATGGCGATGAAGTGATTTCTATTGAAGATGAACTCAAGTACCCTTATCCTCACGAGCGACTGCCGTTGTTTTCCATCGGCGTTGGCGTCAAAGGGCCTCTTTTCCATCGGAACACTCATCCGCTTTTCTTTCAAGAGAGTCCATATAGCAAGCCCCGCACGTCTGAATTTCCTCGGTTCTGGACTCAGGAACATGCAATATACTATTCATGGATTCTTTATGACAGCCTCAAGATTTTCCCTCATGAGTTCCCCGATATTGCTGCTATGAAGAACATCGGCTGTTTCAACCAAATACTGCAAGACATCGCAGACTTTGGTCTCACACATGTCTTTGGCAATCAGCATCCATGGAACAGGGAGATTATTCTTCAATTTTATGCAACATTATATATCTCCGGTGATGAATCAGATAGCACAAAGTGGATCATGAAATGGATGACTGAAGGAAAGAGAATAAAATGCTTTGCCATGGACTTTGTATCTCATTTTCATTGCCCTCAGTTTGAGCATGGCAAGACTAAGATTCGGGTTCAAAACATTGATGCAATCACTAATGAAGGTTTCCGATGCACAATGGATGAAGGTAAAATTTGTGACTACAATTGTCCTCCTCTGCCTCAGCACTTGACATTCAACAATCAAACTTTATACCATATTCTCACTTACACCATCTGTCTGCTGGCGGGGATGAATACAGACAATGTGATATCTGATGTTCTTCGCAACACCATTCATGCTATCTCACAAGGTTATATATTCGATGTCGAAGACATGTTCCTGCGCATATTGATGGATTCAGCTCAGTCACCAAAAACTATCAAGGTATTTGAGCCCTGGATTCAGAAAGTGTTGACTATGCAATGAAAAACGAATATCTTACCAATGTCAGTCACAAAAGCTTCATTCCTCCTGTGCGTGATATGCTGAAAGTAATGGAAGATTTTTCTTCAGAGAAAGCACCAGTGTCAAGCCCTCCTGATTATCATAACACCTTCAATGGACTAAAGCTACCCAAGCATGATCATCTTCCGAACACTCAACCTCCTTCACATCTTGAAGTGAGCATGCAGACTCAACAACTGTTGCTGAAGCATATGGCCGAAGACCGTCGAGAGAAAGAACATCTAGCTGCTAAACTTAATGCACTTCACAACCGAACAAAAGTTGTGCACATGATCATAACAGAAAACAAGAAGCGTTTATGGAAATTACTTTGGAAGTTCTTCTCAAAGAAGAAGTTGAGCCACTGCCATCTCAAAGAACTCTATGAGTATGTTGATCAAGGGTTCACTGCTGAAGATTTTCAAGACCGCATTACTCCGCCTTTGCCAGCTCCTCAAACAACAACGAATTTACTTCGGATTCAGCTGCGCAAATTGCTCGACGAGTCCGAAGCCACTTCGCCCACTGAGAAACCTGCTGAAGAAAATATTCTGTCTCACAAGTCCCAACAGGCTGATCCCAATTTGCCTTCATCCTCTCAGCACCACGCCAGTCTTGAAGGATCTACTACTGCTGATGACGTTGAAGATTTACCAGCCACGTCTGAATCAGAAATGTCTTCGGGAAGTTCTTCGGGCGATGCCTCAAAGTAAATCAGATTCATCTATTTCTCGCACTCATGTTTTTCATCATCTTTTTGACACTAGTTGACAAAAAGGGGGAGAATTACCTCGATAGTTTTGATAGATTTGCTCTGTTGGATTTGGTCTCCGTGTTTCTTTGCTCTGGTTTATGAGTCTTTTGCGCTGTATGTTTTAAAGACCTTTTATGCCACTTGATGTGCTCTGATGTAAAACTTCTGATATGAGCTGTAATATTAATAACCACGTCTGCTGCACTATTATCTCGAAGTATTTGTTTTGCAGGTGGAATTATTGTCAGAAGTCATAAATGATTGCACTATATTCTCGTTGGATTAATTATCATCAGTGCATATCATTACCTCGCTTGATTGAAAAATCCTCCTTATAAGCAAATGGATTGCAAGGAATTTCATTGTATATCAATTGACCCTGCATACATCTAGGGGGAGTATATTTCATCATCGAGTCAAGTTACGCAAGTTCACTCTTGTTCGATTTACTTTCACTTATCTATCTTAACTTTGATGATTATCTGTTTTGTCAACAACCGTCCAAAAAGGGGGAGATTGTTGGTGCAATGATAGTCCCCTTAAGTTTTGGAGTTTGTTGACATAAATAGTATGGGACTTGTGTGTTTGCTAGTGCACACAGAGTAACAGGTCCCTGAAGTATCGAGGCGTTTGATGCAAACGACGAAGATAATCTCCCTGTGTGGCAGCGAAGGTTATCACCGAAGATAAAGCCAACAAGGGTGACCCCTAAAAATTGCTAAAGCTCAAGCAACTGGTTCGGTGTCTGCTCGAAGAATATGAGTGCGTTCAAGGAAGAATGAAGATGAAGTGAAGACGTATCATTTGTTTCGTTATTCTTCTTCTTTCATTGAGTCATAGGACCACCGTACTATTAAGAGGGGTCTAGCGTTTGATGGTTTGATTCTCTGATGCTAAACCCAAATGCAATGAAAGATGTGAGAGAAATCTCTTTGTGTTCCGAGCAAATACTTGCCAGCAAGAGACTGTGATCTTCTTTGCTATGAGAGATTTGACTCGGACCGAGGAGTTAGCATTGCTTGTTCCTCAAGTAATGTTACCATTCCTCCAAAATCCGACCGTTGTGAACGTGTCGGTCGACCATTGGCTGGACCTCGTGTCCAAAATGGTCATTTCCCGTCAGGGAAGGCTGCAGCTATAAATAGCCACCTCGCGTCAGCTTTGTCCGGTGGCTGCTCCATTTGATTCTGAGAAGATTGTTGAGCAACCCACTCTCTGAGCGATTTGAGTTTAAAATCCACTAAGAGAAAAACCCTAGAGCCAAAGAATTAGATAGTGGTTTAGCACCACTGGAATCTAAGTTCAGTACGCTCCGCCTATTACTCTTGAGAGCTGCAAACTCTCTAGACGGTTAGGTGTCAATTTCTTCAGAGACCAAGAGTGATTGTGGTTCTCGAAGAAGAAGTCTGTAAAGGTTCGGAGATCACCTTCAAGTATCTACCACGAGTGATCGACATCAGTTAACGAATCGATTGTCGAGAAGAATAGGGTGAAGAGAGTTTATCTTCCGTGTTAAGTCACAACCCCTCCAACCAGACGTAGTCCTTGTGGAGAAGGACGAATTGGTCGAACAAATTCCTTGTCGCCATCAAGCATCTTCGATTATCTCTGTCACTCATGATTACCTTCGATGCACGTCCATTCGTATGTTTTACTTCGATGCATGTCTTAGTTCTCTTTCGATGCTCTGTTCTAGTTCACTGTAGTTTACTTTTCTTGCATTCCGCTGCGGGTTCTGGAGATTTAAGTTTTCCGAAGAAAATTTAAAGCTCCCATTCACCCCCTCTAGTAAACATACATCGTTCCTACAACTCCCCTAGGGTTTTGGGGATTTTAGAGTATTTATAGAGGAGGAGGTAGGTCAAGGCGATTCCCGTGGGCCCCACTACCAACCAGGGAAGCTGAACAACAAAATGCCATGGAAAAGATTAAAAAATTGCTAGACAAAATTGATGATCTGTTAGATGAGAAAATGGATCGCAGTCAAGGTTTGTCTGAAGACCTCAGACACCTAAAGTCACAATATGACAAACTTGAAAGTTGTCATGTGGCCCTCTCAGCTGCTCACGAGAAGTTATCCTATGAATTTGTTCAAAGGAAGCAAGAACTCGAGAAGTTGAGAGCGTCTCATGATGATCTTCAGAAAGACAACGATTCATTACTTGCTCAACAGATCAGCACTACTCAGGAAGAATTTGTTGCTCCATGCTTAAAATGCCTTGAACATGATTATGCAAATTCTTCAGTTGAATGTTCAAATGCTTCAACTGCTGTCCAAGGAGACCACAAGTGTTACTGACGAAAATGCAGGTCTGAAGGAATTGTACATCACAGGCATGTAAAAAAGCCTCAAAGGGCACCAAACTCTTTGTGATGTGCTCAAGAAGCAGATTCTGAACAGGAACCCTAGGAAAGAGGGTATTGCTTTTGAGAGAAAGTTGAACGTAGATGGATCTTATTGGAAACCTGAGCAGTATCCCAAAACCACATGGGTTGCTGCAAAAGGACCTCCTATTGATCCATCCACTCTATCTGGCTACAATTGTGATACTCCACATTCTTCTAATGAGTCATTTGACTCCAACTATAAGCTGTTCAAAAAAACAGAATGGTGAAGTATTTACTAGATTTGTTCGTACTAACTGCAGGAGTGGTCCCCCAGTGAAGAAAATCTGGGTTCTCAAAAGTCTTCTTCAAAACCTTCAGGTGAATGTCATCATGACACCACCGAAGAAAAGAAACAATGCCAGGGCAAATTCTTCACCTGGACCAAAGTCACCAAATGGACGCAGGCCAACTCGTGCTCGTACTAACAATTCTGTGTAGGGAAACAGACAGCGATCTGATGAATATGTGCATTATTCTTCAAATCACTATGTGCACAAAACTGCTAAGAATTTCTCTGCATATTCTTATGAGTACTATACTCCTCCTGTGAAGCAGAATGCATATTCTTCAATGCCTAAATTCTCTATTAATGCCTTGTGTTACATTGCTTCTCAGCCACCCATTCAGATGTGGGTGGTTAAGAAGAAGAACTAATCTCTTCTGCAGGGTCAGGTCTTCATACACAATGAATGTCTGATGAGTTGGCTGAAGACCTGACATAATGCTTGTTGGGATGCAAGCTAATCATGATGAAATGAATTCTTCATTTCACTCATCCCTATGCTGCTAGTTATATGCTCACTGATGAAATTGATCATCATATTCTTCAACTGAAGTATATGAATTTGTAAGTGAAACTAATGCTTCTACATGATGATACTCCAAAAGCTACAGAATGGGTTCTGGACAGTGGCTGCACCAATCACATGACTGGTGACAGGAATCTCCTCACCAATGCTCCCCTTGCTCTGTCTCATCTTAAGCATATCACCTACGCTGACAAAGGAAAAAGCAAGGTACTGGGTCTAGGTAAGGTTGCTATCTCAAAGGATTGACACATGGAAAAGGTGATGCTTGTCGAGTCCCTAGGATACAACCTCATGTCTGTCTCAATGCTTTGTGATCTTGATATGATTGTCATCTTTGGCAAATATAGATGCATTGTGCTAATGGATCTGACAAGTCCAAAGTCTTCGAAGGCTTTAGAAGAGGTGATTTGTATATTGTAGATTTCTCTCTAGGTCCTCAACCATCCACGTGTCTACTGGCAAAAGCTTCAGAGTGCTGGCTATGGCATCGATGACTTGGACATGCTGGCATGAGGAATTTGAGCACACTCATCAAGCAGAGGCATGTCATTGGCATCGAGCGCGTCAAATTCGTCAAAGATCACTTTCGCCGTGCTTGTGAGGATGAAAAGATGACCAAATCCAAGCATTCTGTGAAGACTATCATGACCACTACTCGTCCCTTTGAATTACTTCATATGGATCTCTTTGGTCCTACTCATTATGCCACACTAACCAATGCAACATTACTCTACAGATTCATCATAGTTGATGATTATTCTTGTTACACCTGGGTGCATATCATTACCTTCAAGACTGAAGTGCAGGGTTTCTTCAGACGATTCTCAAATCAGGGCATGACGAATTATGGTCTCAAGATCAAGCATATCAGAAGCGACAATGACACCGAGCTCTAGAACACAGGCCTTGATGACTATCATGACAAACTTGGTATCACTCATGAGCTATCTGCTCCTTATACTCCTGTCGTGGAGGAACACGATCACCTATGGGGCCATCGGCCCCTTTGTGGTTCGGCAAGGGGGAAGATCACGTTGCACAAAGAGCGGAGGCCATGAGACAGCACGATGGTGGTGACATTAGTGGTTTTAACCCAGGTTCGGGCCGCTGGGAAGCGTAAAACCCTACTCCTGCTTTGGTCGATTTGATGGAAGAACACAATGAATAGGCAGCACTCAAGCCCGGCAAGGTGGCCTCGGGGAGAGCAGCTGCGCGCGTACAAGCGTGCAAGGGTCCGAATCCTTTGCTAGGTTTCCTTGGACCTCTTTTTATAGCTTAAGGGGTACCCATATTGGCAAAACAGTCTTTATCTAGTGATTAGATAGCAAACAGTGCTATCATACCTAACTCTGGCAGTTAGGACAAAGTGCATTAAATGCACCGCTAGGTGTCGTGATGAGGGTGAAGCCCGGCAAGCCTGCTGTGCTGCTTAATCATCATCTGCTTATCTGTTCGACACACCTCTGGACGGGTGTCATGCGAGGATAATCTGTCTTCGAATGGTCTGCCACATGCTTGGTGGGAGCCACTCAATCACTTGGATGCTTGACACCGCATTGATGGGTGATTTGCGTTGTGGTGCGGTGGAGCGGTGGTGCCTTGGCGGGAGTCCTCGCCCTTGGCGGACCCAGCAAGCCTATCAGGGAAATCTTGGATTTGTCCCTGGGGCGGCCTCGACCCGGCTAGGATCTCTTGCCCGGCAAGGGAGGCCTTCCCAAGGTGATGCTTTGCTGTCTTGTTTGACTTGGTCTTCTTGATCCGCTCTCTGATCTCACAAAGAGCGGTTCCTCTGGCTTGGTCTTGCTTTGCATGCTGGTGTAGCCATTCCTTCATCGAGCCTTGGTTACCGGGACGGAGGCTCTTCGTCCGTGCACAAGTCATGGGAAATAAACACCCTTGTTTGTGTACCCTGACAGAAGCCCCCAGGCCTGAGCCATAAGATTCGCTGGGCACGTTGGGTTAGGCCCCAAATAGTGCACAGACACGTGTTGAAGAAATGCTGCCCATGCAGCGGTTGTCATGATAATCAGTCAATCCAACGTCCATTCTGCGTAATTACCGTAGGTCGTGGGGTCGTGGAATAGTAGTAGTTAATGGGTAATGCGCCTGCAAAAGTGGTAACTTTCTGAGGAGAGATAGCGAAGAGCCAGCCCCTGCGCCTGTCCCCGATAAAAATGCAACGCGAAGGGTCGCTGCTCATTCGTATCTGTCTCCCCTCCCTTCATCTTCTTCCTCAAGCCAAGCAACCGCTCCCACGCCAACATTCGCCCCCAAAGCTCTACTAGATCTTTTGCCCATCTAGTGAGCCCACGAGATGGGGCAAAAGACGGCTGGTGCGAAGGGGAAGCTGGCGGCCACCACAAAAGATGCAGCAGCGGAGGGGAGGAAGAAAAGGGCGGAGGAGCTAGACAAGAAGCGGCAGGAAGACATGGTCTTCTTCCCGTCGAGCCTGGATGGACAAACCTTGATCGCGAGGTACACGTGTATGTGGGGGAGGGAAGTTCCCAAAGGGCATGGGGCGCCCGTGGTTCTACTTGAGGGAAACAAGGTTCCATCGGATTCGTACTGCTTCTTCTGCGCGTACTTCCTCTACGGCCTCACCTCCCCCTTTTCTGATTTCTTCTGCGCCATGATGATGATTTATGGATTCCATCTTCTAGATTTCATGCCAAATGCAATGGCATGCATGGCAATCTTCGCCCATCTATGCGAGAACTTTGTTGGAGTTGCCCCCAATGTGGACTTGTTCAGGCACTTTTTCATCCCACGGATCAAAGACAAGTCCCACCACTCGGGAAATATAAGCTAGATTCCCATGGGCAAGAAGGATGAGTGGAATTATCTCCCTGGCGCGCAGCGTAGTAGGTAGGATGAATGGAGGGCGGATTGGTGCTGGATCCAGGACAAGGATGCCCCAGAGTTCTGCGCGGCGCGGACTGAATGCGTCATGTGCAGCAACAACTGGAGTAAGCCAGGCCATACTGACGGCAGGCTCCACCCAGCGCTGAACAGGATTGCTCGCCTCAAAGCTACCGGGCTAACCATCGAGCAGGTGGGGGCCGACTTCCTCCGGCGCCGCATCGCACCGCGGCAGAAGAGGGACATGTTTGCTTGGAAATATGGGAATTCTGCCGACAGGATGCGCCTTTACCCAGGACCCCGTCAACAACTTATCGATATATGGCCACGGCTGGCTGTGTGAATAGCTATTCGGTAGCCTAGGGTCGTTCCATCTGCCGGCAAGGGTTGTCCCGCTGCATCTTAACTCTGCTCGGGACCAAATTCTAAAATGGATGCCCGATTGCAATGCTTATGTAGTCGCGGCTGATTGGCAATTGCCTGAACTGGATGCAGAGATAGAGTGGGTCTCCGGCCTGGAAGAAAGGGCTTCCAGGGTGGAGAATGATCTTGTCAAGCGCACCTCCCTGGTGAAGGCAGCGTTCATCGCAAAGCGGATTGCAGAGGACAGAGCGCTCAAGGCCGCTGGAGTAGCGAGGCCTGGAGAAGAAGAGGAGGACGAGGAGGCTGAAGGTGAAGGTTCTTCTGGTGAAGGGAGCGAGGAGCACGACGCGGAGGAGGTTGCCGGGCTTGACCCTGCCGGGACCGGAATCCATCATATCACGGCAGCAGAGGCCCAAGAGGAAGGCGAGGTTGAGGAGGCAGAGTAGCCTGAGGCGGAGGAGGAATGGCTCGCAATGGGTCCTCAAGCCCCAGAGCCAGATCTGAGTCAACACCCTCGCAAGAGGGCCGGTCGGGGAACAGCGGCCCTTGCCTCATAATCGGTCGTGAAGAGGGTGAAGAAGATCGCCTCTAAGACCGACAAACCAGAGGTGGTACGCCGCCAATCCACTCGCCTGTCGGAGACAAAGACCCCACCCGCCAAGCGACGTGCGGTCACTGGAGTGGATCCCAGCCCCCCGTCAAATCCTGCTTCTTCGCAAAGCTCGATCTCACCAGAAACCTCGGCCCCACCAAAGAGCTCAAGGCTGCCAGGAAGCTCCGCTCCTCCAACTCTGAAGAGGGGCAGGGCGACCCCGCCACCTGCGGCGTACGTGCTGGGCTCCATGCTCGTAGACCCAGAGTAAGGAGAGCAACTGAGCTTCTTGCTGAGGTACTATGCACTTGATAGTTGTTGATTCAATCTTCTTTGTTGACTTGGCAGAGATGAAGAACCCCTCACCCAGCGGGCCAAACGAACCAAGCACACGGCAGCGTCGGATTCTTTGGCGAGCACAGGTCTGGCGGGGGATAGGACAGGGGATCCTATGCCTAGCCCCCAACCCAGCCCCCGGCGCGAAGGCATGGGGTAGATTTCACCCGTCTAGAGAGATGCGGAGGAAAATGCTTCATCCCCCCACCAAGGGAGAAAGTGAGATCCAGCAGGGTGGGGCCCACCAAGAGGGGTCCACCCCAACGAAAGTCCAAGCAGAGAAATCACCGTCAAGGGCCTCCACCGAGGGGTCTGCTCGTGCCGAGGTCACAGCCACCGAGGGAGCGGACATGGACCGGACGTCGGCAACTGACGTTGCCGAGGAGGCGGACGCTCCTCTACGGCAAACACCACTGGGTAATCCACTTGTCTTTGTTTCTGCTTCCCTGAATTATTTCGCTTCTTGGTCTTCAACTTAGCAGTATCTGATTTCTTATTACTCCATCTGTTGATTTTACTTGTAGCTCCATTGATTGAGGAACCTGAGCTTTTGGAAGAGGTGGCCAACATTGGGAAGAGTGCTGCCGAGGAAGCAACCAAGATTGCTGCCGCGGAAGGTCATGAATAGACTGCCGGGGATATCTAGGAGTCCTAAGAAGAAATAGTGAAAAACCCCAGCAGCACTTCTAGCCTAGGCATGGTTGTTGAGGAGAAAGCTCCTCTCCAATCTAAGGGCCCTCTTCCCATGAACTATCCTCTGCCTGCAGCTTCACACCCTTCCCCGAGCAAGTTGGCATTAGTCCTTGCCCAACCTGGGCTCGCAGCTCCTGGCTCGTCTGCTGCAGTGGGCGTGGATTTTGATGAAGAGATCAGACGCATACTGGCGCTGTTGTCCCAGAGAGTCACAGAAGCTGGCGATTCTGCCGACAGCGCCAAGGATCTAGCCTTCCTGGAATCTGTGGCAGCGGGGCTCAAAGATGCGCAACACAGGTATGATCTCAAGTGGCAGGCAGTTAAGGAGCAGCGTGACTTTGCTGTTCTTATGGATAAGAAACTGACGGACAAGGGCAGTGAACTGCGAGAATGGTACAAGAAGCAAACCCACTCCTTCATGCGGTAAGAGGAGGTGTTGACCAAGGCCAAAGAAGATATTGCTGCCCGGGAGGTCCGCTTGGCGTAGCGCGAAGCGCTCGTGAACACCAAGGAGAAGGACATCTCCGCTCGGGAAGGAAATCTCGAAGCCATCCTCCACGACAAGGATGAGAACTAGAAGCTCTTGTTCAGCAGCGTACTAAGGATTTG
This sequence comes from Thinopyrum elongatum, assembly GCA_011799875.1. Classification (NCBI taxonomy): domain Eukaryota; kingdom Viridiplantae; phylum Streptophyta; class Magnoliopsida; order Poales; family Poaceae; genus Thinopyrum; species Thinopyrum elongatum. Next base: position 176,147,456 of record CM022300.1, read on the forward strand.
GAGGATAACCATAAGGCCGCTCTCAGCACACTCACCCTTGAATCCTCAGCTCAATTGAAGAATGTTACTCACAAGCTAGCCACTGCGTCTGCCGCCAAGACTGATCTTGATCATCAAGTGGGCAAGCTGATGGATGACCTTGCCGGGAGCAACAAAGAAATTGTGGCTCTCAAAGAGGAAGCGCAGAAAGTAGAGACCACTCTCAAGGAGGTGCAATCGCAGCTTTCCTCCATGAGCCAGGACCTTGATACTGCCAACGGCACCATCTCTGACATGAAGGCTAGGCTTGGCTCCTTGGAGAAAGAAATTGAGTCTGCCAGTGCTCGCGAGAAGTTGCTGATGAAGGACTTGACCAATGCAAGAACTCTCCAAAAAGATGCAGAGGATAAACTAGAGAACCTAATCCAGTAGCGCGACCTTTGGATCAAGAACATGGTTGATATCGCCGAGCGCCTCACTGCCCAGATTGCCAAAATGGCCATGAAGAGTTGGGCCTTCTCTGTCGGCAAGCATGAAGTTCCAAGTGTCAAGCTGACGGTTTTCTTTGAAGGCTTGATTGAAGGGCTGAAGATGTACAAGGACGACAGGGCTGCCTGGTTTGCTAATGAGTCCCGGAAGCTTGCTCGTGACGCCCTCTTCCTCGTCTTGAGAAATCTCGCTTTCTACCACCCAGACCTCAACCTCGCCGATGGCTTCAAGAAGTTGCCACTGGGTGCCGACACTTCTGCTGCTGCTGAGAAGGCCGCCCCCTCGCTGACAAGGTTCTCTTCGTCCCATGGATTCCCAGAGGTCGTCAGGCTGAGCCTTAAACTATTCCCGCTGCCGTGCTGCCCTGTAATAAGACACGATATGTATCTTGTTTTTAGGCTTCATACTATTCTCTCTTTAATGCTTCGTCGAACTGATGTTTATTATGCTAATGCACGCTATCCCTCTCGTCTTTACCCATTGGTATTCGTATGGTTAGTTTCCTTTGTGTACTTTGGTTGCCCTCCAACAGCATGCTGCCGCGATTGCTTTGAGGAATGGGTCCTTTGCATTCAGCTGGCGAGGACACACTGCCGGTGGGTTTTTCCTCAATAGTCCTTGACGCTGCCACCCACTTTGTTGAGCAAGTTCGAAACAAAGCGAGGGCGCAGACAAACACAGTAAGGTTCCATCGCACAGAGGGCTTGCCATACAAAACCTTGGTTGTCCGAGGGATGTGCAAGCGTAAGCTCTAAGGAAAAGTTAACAAGCATGCCAACTTAGCTTTTGTTGACACTTCCCCTCTTGCTGGGGTGTTCATTTGATTACGCATAATATCTCCTCTTCCACTCGTGGTTGCCCCTTCTGTTCATGTCTCCTGGGTAGACCATGCTTGCATACCCATTTTTGTTCTGCAAAGATGAAAAAACGAGAAGGAGCACAAGGGAGGGACTAGGCAGTCCATTAGTTACGCACCCAACCCCGGCACAAGCTGGGGGAGTCAGCGGAAACGTTTGCAACTAATGACATATGGTGGAAAGGGAAAAGAATCATCCCCTCCCTCCTTTTTCCCAATTCCAATGGTCTCACCACGGCTGGCGTGAAAGACACACAGGCGCAAAAGGCCTTGTCGGGGTTCGCTTGCCGGGAGTGCCAACCAACGGATTTGCACCAGCGCTACACTAAGGATTTACCCTTGGCGGGATAAATGCAAAACCGAGCGCCACGTGGGCTTATCGACGTTGGCGGCCTCACCATCGCGCGACCTGACCATCGGTGAGCAAGAAAAAGAGGGGGAGGCCAATTACGCATCATTTTCTTGCCCTCCCACCCAAACGACACCTTTTGATACCGTGGACGCATGGACAGGGGACCGCGAGGAGGACGATGCCGCCGCGCGCCTCGATCCTTCTCCTGGCCGTGGGTAGCATGGTGGCCATGCCATTTGTGCCAATCATGGCATCCGCATTGCCGTTGTCCTTCGTCCTCGTCGTCACCGCCGCCGCGGCGGAGGCGAACGATGGAGTATGGAAGGGACGAAGCTAGGGAGTAGCGCCGTTCTTTTTTTCGAAGCCATTGACGAAGAGGGTGACGATGATGATCATTGACACGCTGTTCACAACCTCGGGTTCACGCAAGCAATTCCCCCTACCTGGCGCGCCAAAGATGTCATGGAGGAACATGTTCACCTATGGGGCCATCGGCCCCTTTGTGGTTCAGCAAGGGTGAAGATCACGTTGCACAAAGAGCGGAGGCCATGAGACAGCATGACGGTGGTGACACTGGTGGTTTTTACCCAGGTTCGGGCTGCTGGGAAGCGTAAAACCCTACTCCTACTTTGGTGGATTTGATGGAAGAACACAATGAACATGCAATAGTCAAGCCCGGCAAGGTGGCCTCGGGGAGAGCAGCTACGCATGTACAAGCGTGCAAGGGTCCGAATCCTATGCTAGGTTGCCTTGGACCTCCTTTTATAGCTTAAGGGGTAGCCACAGTGGCAAAACGGTCATTATCTAGTGATTAGATAGCAAACAGTGCTATCATACCTAACTCTGGCAGTTAGGACAAAGTGCATTAAATGCACTGCTAGGTGTCGCGCTGAGGGTGAAGCCCGGCAAGCCTGGCATGCCACTTAATCATCTTTTGCTTATCTGTTCGACACACCTCTAGACGGGTGTCATGCAAGGATAATCTGTCTTCCAATGGGCTGCCACGTGCTTGGTGGAAGCCACTCAATCACCTGGATGCTTGACACCGCATTGATGAGTGATTTGCGTTGTGGTGCGGTGGAGCGGTGGGGCCTTGGTGGGAGTCCTCACCCTTGGCGAACCCGACAAGCCTGCCAGGGAAATCTTGGATTTGTCCTTGGGGTGGCCTCGACCCGGCCAAGCTCTCCTGCCCAGCAAGGGAGGCCTTCCCAAGGTGATGCTCTGCTATCTTGTTTGACTTGGTCTTCTTGACCCGCTCTCTGATCTCACAAAGAGCGGTTCCTCTGGCTTGGTCTTGCTTTGCACGCTGGTGTAGCCATTCCTTCATCGAGCCTTGGTTGCCGGGGCGGAGGCTCTTCGTCCGTGCACAAGTCAGGGGAAATAAACACCCCTGTTTGTGTACCCCGGCAACTCCTCAGTAGAATGGAATTGCTGAACGCAAGAACAAGACTCTTATTGAGAAGGCTTGCACTATGCTTGATGAATACAAGACTTCTCATCGATGGTGGCCTGAAGCAATTGATACTGCTTGTCAAATCATCAATCGGGTATATCTTCACAAATTCCTCAAGAAGACCTCATATGAGCTCCTCACTGACAAAAAGCCCAATGTAAGTTATTTCAATGTCTTCGGTGCTAAATGCTGGATTAGAGATCCACATCACAATTCCAAATTTGCACCGAAAGTACATGAGGGTTTTATGCTTGGTTACGGGAAGGACTCGCACACCTACAGAGTCTTCAACACTGACCACAGCAAGGTTGTTGAAACTGTAGATGTGTGGTGGGATGAAACTAATGGTTCGCAAAGAGAGCACATGCCTCCTGTGCTGGATGAAATGCGTCCTGAGGAATCTATCAAGCTGATGGGCACTGGTGAAATCATGCTCAGTGAAGAAATAACTGATGAAGAAGTGATCATTCCTCGTCGTGAAGAAACAGCTGATCCCAAAGAAAATGACTCTAAGGAAAATTCTCAACCTCAACAAGGCCCTCGTCCAGTTCATCCTCGAGTTGCGAATGAAGTGCAGATTGAGAAGATCCTCGACAACATCAATGCACCTGGTCCTCTCACTCGCTCAAGAGCTTTACATTTAGGTAACTTTTGTGGGCATTTTGCATTTGTCTCTATCACAGAGCCCACCAAAGTTGATGAAGCATTTCTAGAGCCTAAATGGATTCAAGCCATGCAGGAAGAATTGCAACAATTCGAGCTCAACAATGTGTGGGAGATTGTGAATCGTTCTGATCCACGCAAACACAATATCATCGGTACTAAGTGGATCTACCACAACAAGCAAGACGAAAATGGCCAAGTGGTAAGAAATAAGGCCCGTCTTGTAGCACATGGCTACACACAGGTTGAGGGTATTGATTTTGGTGAAACATATGCACCTATTGCTAGGCTTGAAGCTATTTGTATATTGCTTGCATATGCTAACCATCACAATATTCTCTTATATCAAATGGATTTGAAAAGTGCATTCCTCAATGGTAAGCTTGAGGAAGAAGTATATGTTGCTCAACCACCAGGTTTTGAGGATCCAAAGCATCCTGACAAAGTCTTCAGATTGAACAAGGCTCTCTTTGGCCTCAAGCAAGCCCCATGGGCTTGGTATGATACTCTGAAGGAATTCCTGAAGAAAAAGGGTTTCAAACCCGGTTCACTTGACTCTACTCTTTTCACAAAGTCTTATGATGGTGAACTGCTCATATGCCAAATATATGTTGATGATATTATCTTTGGATGCACTAACAAGCGTTTCAGTGACGAATTTGCATATATGATGCGTGAAGAATATCAGGTGTCTATGATGGGAGAATTCAAATTCTTCATTGGTCTCCAACTTTGTCAACAACCCAATGGCATCTTGTAGGATCGAAAGTAGGTCTAGAGGGGGGGGGTGACTACACTACTTGACCAAATAAAAATCTAACCTTTTCCCAATATTAGTTGTGGGAAGATTTTAGCAACTAGCACAAGTCAAGCAATCAACCTACACATGCAATTCTAAGAGTGTTGCAGCGGAAAGTAAAACATTGCATATGAAGGTAAAGGGAAGGGTTTGGAGAGTGCAAACACAATGAAGAAACGGAGATTTTTGGTGTGGTTCTGATAGGTGGTGCTATCGTACATCCACGTTGATGGAGACTTCAACCCACAAAGGGTAACGGTTGCACGAGTCCACAGAGGGCTCCACCCACGAAGGGTCCATGAAGAAGCAACCTTGTCTATCCTACCATGGCCATCGCCCATGAAGGACTTGCCTCACACGGGTAGATCTTCATGAAGTAGGCGATCTCCTTGCCCTTACAAACTTCTTGGTTCAACTCCACAACTCGAAGGAGGCTCCCAAGCGACACCTAACCAATCTAGGAGACACCACTCTCCAAAAGGTAATAGATGTTGTGTTGAGGATGAACTCCTTGCTCTTGTGCTGCAAATGATAGTCTCCCCAACACTCAACTCTCTCTCACAGATTTGGATATGGTGGAAAGATGATTTGAGTGGAAAGCAACTTGGGGAAGGCTACAAATCAAGATTCTTGTGGTAGGATTGGTATATCTTGATCTCAACACATGAGTAGGTGGTTCTCTCTCAGAAAATGTATGGTGGAAGTGTAGGCACGTTCTGATGGATCTCTCACATATGGAGAAGGGGGTGGAGGGGTTTATATAGCCTCCACACAAAATCCAACCATTACACACATTTGACCTAACTCGGTCAGACCGAATAGATTAACTTGGTGAGACCGATTTAGTTCAAAATGTGAACGTTAGGAATCTCGGTGGGACCGACTGGAACAACTCGGTGGGACCGATGTGCTAGTCTTAGGGCAAACCTCATCTCAGTGGCGCTGATTTCATCAACTCCGTGAGACCGAAGTGAAGCAATAGGGCAACAGAGAGTTGCTCAAGCCATCTCGGTGAGACCGATTGCTATTTCTGTGAGACCAAAATAATTGCAACAGGCAACAGAGAATTGGCAAGGCCATCTCGATGAGACCGATATCCTTTTTGGTGTGACCAAACTATTAGGGTTTCTGGCAGTGGCTATGTCATATGAACTCGGTGGCTCCGGATAGGATGAATCGGTGGGGCCGAGTTGGAGTTTAGGGTTTTGACATATTTGAATGGAGAAAGTGGTTGAGGTTATTTGGAGCAATATCACTAAGCATTTGAGCAAGCAAGCCATTAAGCAACACCTCATCCCCTTTTAATAGTATTGGCTTTCCTATGGACTCAATGTGATCTTGGATCACTAAAAATGAAATGAAGAGTCCCGAGCTTTTGCCAATATGTGTCCTTAGCATTTTAAGGGGTCCACATCTCTAGTCCATGCCATGCCATTCATTGAACTTTCTGAAATATTAAACTTGAATGGTTATTAGTTCAATGAGCTATATGTTTAAATTATCAAAACCACCCGGGGATTAGTTGCACTTTCAATCTCCCCCTTTTTGGTAATTGATAACAACATATAGATCAAAGCTTCGACAAATGAATGAAATACATCATTTCTTTGAGAAGTATCTGATAAGCAAGAGCTCCCCCTAAATTTGTGCATTATTTAAAATTTGCATTTGAATACAAATGCACAATCGATTAGGATCATGGGGCACTCTTCCTTGTCACATACATCTTGGTGGAGCACACAAAATGATAAGAATAAAATAACATGCACTCATCACCAAAGATAAAAGTGATTGATCATACACAAATATTCATAGAGATAATCATGCAAGCACACATTAAGCGTAGTATGATCAAACACATGATCTCACAAAGTATCTCATGAGCATAACACAAAAGTAGCATAAGGACCAACCAAAGTAGCAAGGCAAATGAAACCAACAAAAGCAAAAGACACTCTCTCTCGAAGCCTATGATCTATACACTTTCTCCCCCTTTGGCAACAAGTTACCAAAAAGTTTGAAAACGTATAGTGCTATACGGCACTCTAGGCATGATTTCCGGGAGCTCCTGAAGTGGTCTTATGGCTTGTAGCTCCGGTGTGGGTAGACGGCATTGAGAGGAGTCCATCTGCAAATGCTTCAGGTGATATCTGTGGAGTTGGTGGAGTGGATACTGGAGGGGCAACTGTGGCTGTGGTGGCAGGAGCAGAATGAGCAGGCCTCAAATCTGCAACTGGCTCAGCAGAAGACCTCTGTGCCCTTGGCACTGACTGGAATCTGCTTGTAGTGGGTCTGTCATCATTGTCCTCAGCATCATCCCTCAGCTTCTAAACTATAGTTTGAATCTCTGTGACTTTCACATCAAGGTTGTACATCTTATCCTCCACAATCCTCTCTAAGCTCTCCTGATTCTTAGTCAAGTTGGCCAGACTCTTCTATATCCTTAGGGTTGCTTCTAGCAGGTATGTGAGCTGATCTTGCTTGGTCTTGAGATTCATAGTAGATGCATCTGGAGCACTTGGTACCTTTGCTGCTCTAGCAGCCTTTGCTTTCTCAATCTTCTCCTAGGCCTCAACAGATGTAGGATGTGTAGCATCCATGACAACTTCATTGTCCTCAAACTCTGGCCTAAGAGGTAAATGCTCTTTGTCAAGTAGATATGTTCCTGTTCCAACCTTGGAATTGATCAACATCTGAATATGTGGAGCATTTCCACATGACCTCTTTTGGTCAGCAGCTGTCCTCTTGACTGTCTCAACTCTTAAGCTCGTGACCTTGAACTTTTGGGGAACATCAAACAGGTGTAGCAAGTTGGTGGAATGGCCACGTATCATTCTGTGATCTCCAGACTTGGGCAACAATATGTGCCTCAAGATTTAGTTGATGGTGCCCAATCCAGCAAGTAGATAGTATATGGATCCAAACTTGTGAGTCTCTAGAGCTGCATCAAGAATAGGCTTATACATGTGAGCCATGGAGTTGTGATCCTTCATGGGTTTGCCATACACATCAAAATCATCTTCATCTTCTTCTAGAGCATTGATGAGCTCAGCCCATTCAGAGATTGATGACTGGTACCTGGTGCCCTCAGTCATCCACCCTATCTTCCCATCTGGATAGAAGTGTGCAGTGGAGTAAAGCTGCATAATCATCTCATTATGGATGGTCTACCAATGACTCTGGCAATAGTCTTCTTGATCCTTTCCTTCCTTTTCTTCTTTCCACCAGCAGCTTCATCTTCCTTTCTGGGATCAAGTGTGAACTCCATAGTCTCATGTGCAGCAGTTGATTTCCTGGCTTTGGACATGGGAGCTCTCTTGGCAGGAGGTATCTTTTGTAGACTAGGCTTGGTGGTGGCAGCACCACCAACATATTCTTTCTTGACCACTTTCTTCTTTGAGGTTACCTCTTCCTCAACAAAAAATCCTCATCCTCACTGTCAAAACTCCTCTTCTTCCTCTGTCTGGTAGCAGCTTTAGGCAAGTTGCTAGGAGTGCTTCTACTACCCTCATCATAGCTGCTGCTGGGACTAGTTCCCTGACTGAGGTTGACCTGTTCCTCTGATCTATTCTGACTATCACTGGCTTCAGACATCTTATGCAACCTGACCCTGTGAATAGATGGATATGGGTAGAGTGGATGAGCATCACAAAAGCAGCTTGTTTTTGCAAAAATTGAGACAAAATATTAACTTTAGTTTTCTGCAGAGAGCATTTTGGATCTACCGATATGATAATCTCAGTGACACCGAAGCACTTAACAGAGTCTAAACATGCAGTTTTGGTCAGACTGATTTGCAATTCGGTGACTCCGAGATGCTAGGGTTTCACTGAGAAATTGCCTTCGGTCTCACCGATCAGTATGTTTCGGTCAGACCGAGTTGTACTTAGTGCAATGGCCAGGGCCAATCAGTGGGACCAAAACTTCATTTCGGTTGGTCGAGATGAGCTCGGCGGAAACCTAACAATAATATTTTACATCAAATATAATCTAAAGGAACTTTTGTGTGGATAGGAAGTTTTCAATCATGGCAAGAATACAGGCAATAACTTTGTGCATTGAATTGGATAAAGAAATTTGCACAAAGAGCTCGAACCATACCCTAACTCGGTGATGGCTTGCTACGGCGGCAACGGCGGAGGGGATTCCTGTTGACGGCGGCGGAGACCTGCGACGATGGCGCACAGGTAGAGACGGCGACGATTCGGAGACCAAGGGGCGACAGCAACTGGGGGCGCAGGCTTGAGAGTTTGAAGAAATTTCCAAACGATGGGCCACGACATATATATACACCCATTAGCTGTAGGTGGCCCCGAGTGGAACGGCTCGGTGGCACCGAGATGCAAAACTGCTTGCAGTTTGTTGCAACTCGGTGTGACCAAATAGTTCTAATCGGTGGCACCGAGGTGAAAACCTAGATCAATATAGTGGTTTCAGTGGGACCAAATATGAGTGTGTTGGTCTGACCGAAATTCACCAGAAGGTTTTGGAAGTTAGCCCTTGACGGATCGGTGGCTCTGAGTGCTCCTCACCCGGAGGGTTCGAAAAAGGACTTGTTCAAATTTTGTGATGTAGCATGAATAGAATTTTAGAAGAGAAAAAGCAAAGATAGCTAGAGGGAGTACTTAGGCATTCTTGTCCATCCATTTGGTCAACAAAAAACAAACAATCAAAACTACAAATGGATGTCCTCGAATGGAGAAAATTATGCAACCAACATGCTCACACAATAAGATAGCAAATGAAACATGTGATAGAGCATGCACATACACTCTAGCATCTATCAAGCAATTGGTGATGACTAGGTCATCTATATATGAATATATTGACTTAGGAGTCAAATGAGAACATTTGATCATAGGTCATACTCATCGTTTAAGCACAAGTGGGGTTACCACTTTTACATAAAGCATTGTTGTGTTCACACCATTAGAGTTGCTTTAGCTCAATTTTTAGAGCAAAGCTCCCCCTAGATGTGATATCCCCCTAAGAGGGATGAACTAACCTTGGGTTTTGTCGAAGATGACTTCATGTAGATGTTGAATATGTGGATGCTCAATGTTGATGTAGATCTTTTGGAGCAATCCATTAGAGTGTTGCCCTTTCAATACCTACATGGGTTAGTCCCACAAGGAACATACTAGGATATCCATAGACATAGATTGAAACACACATATGGTGATGTCAATGAAAGCATTAGGTGTCACGCCCAATATGCGATCCTATCCGAGAGGAACTCGAAGGTCCCACCAAGGATAGAAGCACATATTGAAATGCTTATGCAAGGTGGATATCATTACATCGTACCATATACAACACAAATGGGGATACAAACAAAGGCATACAAGTGCCACACGAATACACCAAACATCATACAGAAGAGAGGCATCCGACTACGGATGGAAACAGATGAAAAACACATATGACATCCACCCTGCTAGCCCAGGCTGCCGACCAGGAACCTATCCCCTGATCAGAGAAGAAGCAGAAGAAGAACTCCAAAACAAGCAAACGTCGCTCTCACGTCAAGTCATCGCATTACCTATACCTGCAACTGTTGTTGTAGTAATCTATGAGCCACGAGGACTCAGCAATCCCATTACCATGGGTATCAAGACTAGCAAAGCTTAATGGGTATGGAATGGTTAAGTGGTGAGGTTGCAGCAGCAGTAAGCATTTGTATGGTGGCTAACTTACGAGTACAAGAGTAAGAAGATAAACTACCCATAACGGTCGCAAAGTGATCAATAAGTGATCCTAAACTACTAACGAGTCAAACATAACCCCACCGTGTTCTCTTCCGGAACTCCCTCGAAAAGAGACGGTCACGGTTACGAACGTGGTTGATGTGTTTTATTTTGGGTCTGGTGTCAAGTTCTCTACAACCAGATATTATAAATTTCCCAGCTGCCACATAACCACGGGCACGTCTCTCGAAAAGATTAAACCCTGCAGGGGTGTCCCAACTTAGTCCATCACAAACTCTCATGATCCGCGGAGGCAAATCTCCATCTCGGGACAACCCGATCAAACTCGGAATCCCGGTGCCCAAGACATTTCGACAATGGTAAAACAAAACCAGCAAGACCTCCCAACATGCCGACACCCTGATAGGAGCCGCGCGTATCTCGTCTCAGGCCACGATCACATGGGACAAGCTACAAGTAAAACCAATCCTCGAGTTTCCCCGTGGTGGCCCCGTGGGCTACCCGGTTTGGACCACCACTGATGAGGAGCACTGGCCCGGGTTGTTGATTAATTATCCTTGGGGTCCGGAAAGTCCCTATGCAAGTTTTAGTTGTTATTAGGGAAATGGTAAAACCAAAGTTGGGCCTTGCTGGAAGAGTTTTATTCAAAGCGAACTTTCAAGGGGGGGCCATAAACCCCGACCGTGTTAGGAATGCAAAATCAAGGAACATAACACCGGTATGACGGAAACTAGGGCGGTAAGAGTGGAACAAAACACCAGGCAAAAGGCCGAGCCTTCCACCCTTTACCAAGTATATAGATGCATTAATTAAATAAGAGATATTGTGATATCCCATGATATCCATGTCCCAACATGGAACAACCTACAACTAGCAACGCTATAAGAGGGGCTGAGCAAAGCGGTAACATAGCCAAACAACGGTTTGCTGGGATGGTGGAAAAGGTTAGAGGCTTATCATGGCAATTTGGGAGGCTTGACAAACAAGTGGTAGGTAACGCGACATAGCGATAGCATCGAGACAACTAGCAAAGCAAAGATAGTAGTGGTATCCAGGATAATGATGATCTTGCCTGAAATCCCGCTAGGAAGAAGACCAAGTCCATGAAGTAGACGAACCAACGTAGTCGGACAAATCCTCACAATCGCAATGTAACTGGAACTATCGAGAAGAAGCACAACCGGAAAGAAGCAAACAACATGGTAAACAAACATCACATAAACATGGCATGATGCACAATCAAGTATGATGCATGTCCGGTTTAATGAGTCATGGCATGGCAAAGTGCAACAAACAATACTACAAATTAAGTGGAGCTCTATATGCAACAAGTTGCATATTGACGAAACACCACATTCATTTATTTAGTTCTCTCCCGTTTATGTACCCAACAATATTAAATGTTCTTAAACATGGCAAGAGGTGAAACATAAGTAAACTAACTATTTAGGCAAGTTTAAATGAGGCTGGAAACAACAAACAACAATTTCGGAAAATCCCCATGTGCATATTTCGAATTTGCTACTGTTCTGCCCTATACACAATTTTAGAGTTGTTAAACATGCAAAGTAATGCCACCATGTTAACGTAGACATTTTTCTACCCCATTGACATATAAAGTTCATTTAATTCGGAGCTAGGGTTAATTAGTTAGGAAATAAACCATTTTAGCATGTCATTTGTGCAAATTAATGCAAACTGCCATTTTAAACATTCTTAACATGGATTAAAGCAACATATTATGAAACTAGATGAAATTCTACTCATTTTACATATAGGACACGTTTAATTCCGATGCACGGCTGTGAAGTATTTATATGCATGAACATGGGGGTTTTTTCTACAAATCTGTAGTTCCATGGATAATGCTAAAATCGCAGACAGTGGAAAAAAAATACATGAGCCGAACCAGCAGGCTGGCCCAACAGGAGGAAAAACAAAAGGAGGGGCGCTGGGGGCTCACCCAATGTAACACCCCAAAAATTTAATCATGTTTTTACTAAATAAAAATTTGGCTAGATTTTTTTTTGAATTATACTAGCTCTTTATTTAATTTCAGAACCTTTTCTGTTTACTGATTTCAAAATTATTTCCACCATATAGAAATTTTTGAAATAATATTGTGGCTTGGGTAGTTCTCTTAAAACATTTCAATTATAGTTTAATAACAGTAAGAATTATTTTCATAATAAAAATTTCCCCAAAACGATTCTTTTAATAGCTATTCCTATATTTTAAATGCCTCTGTTGCACTACAACTAATTCAAATAATTCTTTTTAAATTCCACAAAAATTAGGAGAGGTCATATGATGCCTACATATCACTTTTATGCAAAAACCCAACTTAGTGTTTTGAAAATTTTGAGTAAACCATCCTCTTTTCAATTATGTCCATTTCTTGAGTTTGAACTACAACCCAATTTTCTGTTGCCTCAAAAATTCTGAAATTTTTCCCACTCATAGTCCTTCCAACCAAAACCTTAAGTCCATGAGATCAGCTCCAATTTCCTCTTTTTAGTTCACCAAATATTCCTCTAAAGTTTCTGTCCAGAACTGAATTTTAGTAAAACTTGCACTAGCAAGTATCTCTTTTTGCCAAACCAACTCCACTATCCTCACTACCATCAAAGGAGACATAACCCTGCCAAATTTCAACTCTAGAAAGAACACCTAGGTGGCCCTAGCATTTTAGCAAACACCTTCTGTGCATGACAGAAATTCTGCCACTTCCCAAAACTACACACACAACTTGCCCACCTAGCTAAACTAGCATGTCCATCATCATCTCCATCCAGGAATACGTCACCCTGCTAATTTTCAGCTCATTTGGGTTTCTGTGGATGCCATTGGCATTTCATCAAACATATAGCATGCGTGCACCGGGCGCGGCCAGAGCGCGCGTATTGCACCGTTGGCATCGACTCCTGCCACTCCCTCTGCTGCCTTTACTGCTCACCCAAGACTCCCACTGGATCACCCAGTCCATCCTGAGCCTCGCTGACACCACCCCTCGTCCCGTAGCGCCGTCCACGCCGGCCAGCGCCGCCACCAATCGCCGTCTGACGCTGCCTTCTCCGCCACGCCTCTACCTCGCTTAAATGCTAAGGCCCGAGCTCATCCACTCCCTCACCAATCCCTACCGACCTCACCTATCCTCGCTGACCTCCCCACCGTCCTCACCAGCTTCACCACCAACCGCGCCTGCTAATAATGGCCGCCGCCGCAATCCGCTCGAGGACGGCACCGTCCATGCTACCTGGCACCTCCCCGAGCCAGCCAGCTCACTCCCTGGACGGTAGCCTCCCTCAGAAGCTTGCCCACGTCGCGCCGCCCCCCCCCAACTGCCGTTTCGGCGCAGTAATGGCGACGGCCACCGGAGCCATCCTCTGGAAGCCACCGAATCGCCCAGCCGCGCTATAAAACGACCCCCCCGAGCTCATTCCTCCCTACTACACCACCCATTTCCCCTCTAAGCACCTCCCTGAGGCACCATATGGACCACACGAGCCGTCTTCCTCGTCTCCGGCCGAAACCACCGCCGCCACCATTCGGTTGATTCCGACGCGAACAACACCTCCCCCTTGCTTTTTCCCCCATCACACACCTCCTGGAACACCCGCAAGACTACCCCGTCCATCAATTTCACAAAATGGAGCTCAATGACGGAGTTCCCCTTCCGTCCGATGCCGTCGTCTGCCGAGAAGCTCACCGCCGGCCACTCCATCAACTCCGGCGACCGTGGAGGGTACCCAGAGAACCGACTCGACGTCCTGAACACCACGATGGCCTCGTTTTTCCGAACGGTGCCGCCGTTCACCGGTGAGCCTCGCCGGAGCGCCACCCCGGTTCGGCCAGAGGAGAAAGCACGCGCGTGCACCTAGTCAAACCTGACCAGTGGGCCAGGCAGGCCCACTGTCAGTGAACCCAGGCTGCGCCAGCTCGGCGTAAGTGGAGGCGTACTTCGCTAATACATCTTCGATGTCGACGCGTTCCACGCAGCCGAACAGATGGGCTCGGCCCAGTAGCGCCGCCTAGCTAAATCGCGCTCAAGGCGCAGCTTTGCTCTTCTCTTTTTACATTTCGAGTGATATTCAAATAATTCCACAGCCACTATTACAAGTCCAAATTTGATGATTCAAATTTCTTTAGGCTCCTAAAATCATGCTCTTTTATATCAGCCTATGTAAACATTTTTCATAAACTCTGTTTCCACTGGATCTTTGAAATAGTCCATTTAATCATTTAAGTCAGCTTAGAAATTCCATTAGTAATTCATATTAACTCCAAATAAATTGATCCTTTTTCTGTTATTTTTCATTTTGCCTCTAGTTTATTATAGTATTTGATTGAAAAAATTTCCAGACAACTTTTTGTACTGTTTTTGTCTTATGTAGTGATTTCAATATTTTTGAAAATAGGAAATGGAGGGAAGATAAAATTTTCAAACTTTTGGTGTGCACCCAATATTTCTGCATGCTCAAGGCATGCATCTTGAACACTTGATATGGTGAATGCATGGTAGATTATTTGCTAGAATAATTTGAACATGACTATGTAGAATTCAAATTAAATTGGCATATTGCTAGTAGTGCTTGCATGGTTTGAATTCGAGTAAAAATTTACATGCATGTAGTGTTGGCATATTTCATCGTACCGTGCATCGTGTACTCATTATGACTAACCTGCAGGAGTAGGCATAAGAGAAATGCCATTACCGGCAGAAGGGTGATCACGTTGGAGTGTGATCATGCCTTGTTTGTTATGCTTGTAGGAGCATACAAGGGTTGTGGCCCTGTTGGTATGGCTGTTGAAGGAATACCTTGTTGTGCTAACCGTTGCAGGAAACTTAAACCTCCTGAGTCGACCGTAGATCGAGTCTTGTTCCGGTAACCCCCATACTTGATTCGTGCTGCCACTTGTCCCTGCCACAAGTGGGGTATGGTTTAGTAAGTTGTTAACCCCTTTCCATGCACACACAGTACAAAGGGCCATGATGAGGGTTTCCAGGGCCATGGACTAAATCCTGTCATCGGGTCAGGGGGCATGGGTGTTTCCGGTTGTGACCGAGAGGGGGTGCCCCCTTGGAATCCGCGCGTACTAATAGTGATCCCATGCAGGACGTTGGTCTCTCCGTCTTAGATTTTTCTTGAACGATGCTTTGGGTGATTCCTGGCATCCGGAAAGTTAATCTGGTGTGTGCTGGTCAGATGTGTTTTCAACCCAAAGACCGTAATGGGAATTAGTCAGTATCACGGTACTGACTAAAGAAATCCTTTACTTGTGGGTAAAGAGTACACCCTCTACAGAGTTTAAACCTATTCGAATAGCCGTGTCCATGGTTAAGGACTATAGTCTGGGTTGGTCAAGTGTTGGTCTCCAGAGGAAAATAATTATGACATGCCTGAAATATTTTGCAAGATAATTATTGACACCCTGTTGCTTCCATGAATATTTATGCTTGTTAAATATTATTATGGTTATGCATAATATTGAGGACTAACTCGTTTCTCTTATTTTGAATTTTCCTGAGTGTCTCAGGGGCTGGCTAGACTACCCCGGGCACTCAATTTTAGTTTCAAGACCTCTCGTGGCGTCTCTCGAGTTAACAGGCGGTTTATCCTGCCACTACTCTTGTGGACACCCGATTGGCATTTCTCTTCAAGTCCGACCGTGGCGTCACTTGACACCCGACTGGCATTTCTTTTCAAGACCACTCGTGGCGTCGCGTGAGTTCTCGGATGGTCCTGTCTCGTCCGATTTCTGTTTTAGACACCCGTTTGGCATTTCTCTTCAAGACCTACCGTGGTGTCATTTTAGACATCCGACCGGCATTTCCTTTATTTTATTTTTCCTTTAACTTTCCTTGTTTATCACTAATATTTTTATATATCCAGTTATTTGCACATGCTAATATGTTATCATGCCATGATTTAATTACTGACAGCATGTCTTTAAGTCCACCATGAGCATACGCATATAATTTTTAATTCAACTTGATCACATAATATCTGCTGCATTTGGTATATCATCTGTTCATGATGTTTGCGAGTACATTCAAATGTACTCACAGGCTTGTCCCTGGCTATTTACTTGGCCAGGTCAGGATTTCTTCGAGGAGTACCACTGCGACGTCCGTGCGGAGCCTAGGATTAGCGGCCACGCGGATAGGAGTTATCCGGGTCAATTGTTCCTGTGGGAATGGAGCCCCATCGACGTTGGAGAACCACGAGTCTTTTCCGTCATCCACCACCAGAATCACTATTGTATCATTAGACCTTTTTGGTCTTGTATCCAATTCTTGTAATAGCTTGGTAATCTGTAACAAGGACGTCTCTACCAGTAACAGTAATCCTGGGCTGATGGTAGCACGAGGGGTTAAATTTCTGGGATATGTTGCGTCCCCGAAATCCGGCCCCAACAGCCTTGGTATTAGAGCCAGGCTGACCATTGGCTAATCCTATCTTAGCCTGGCCACTATCCCTAGGTTTCCACATCGCCCACATCCTTTCCTGTCCACCATCAAGCCATTCCATCCAATAAAGACTACACAGTGGCCAGCCGACATCTTTTGATAATCGGTGCCCAACCTATCCCCCTAACCGACAACCACAGTAATACGTCACATTTTGTGATTTATATCTGCGACACTGACTCGGCCACTCTAGAACAAAGCCGATACCCAGAATCACAACCATGCTAGTATATGTTTCCTAGCCCAGGCACTATATAGGAGACCACTCTCGTAACCAAAACCAGCATCCCTCACTTTGTACACTACCTCCACCACCATTTTCCCCATGTCGCACCTTGGGATTCATCTGAGAACCCCAGATGCAACCCCGGGCGGTTTTGTCAAGATATTGTGGGATTTCACCGGCAACATTCTTGGCTCCACTCAGCCACCCCAGTACGAGCTGTTCAAATCAAGGATCAACCACAACGCCTCGAAATATTGGGCAGTCGCGCACATCCCACCAGTAGACCCAAACCAAGGCCCTACAAGCGTCGTCTTCATCGGGAAACCTATGCCAACTTCAGAAATGGCTATAGAAGTTGCTGCCTATGAAGCAATTACCCGTCTCTGGTACGCAGTGCCCCGTGCCAGCGAAAGGGGGTATTACTACTTCCCGAGCCGTGCAGCATCCGAAGAAGAAGCATCTTTTCCCTGTAGACAATCAGAGAGAGATCCAATGCTAGCCAACCTTGTTCATTATGTCATCACGAAGGAGCGTCTGACCCAGCAAGTGATGGACTTCCTCCAGACTCTTGCTATTCTAAATCCTTAGATCGCCATCGGCGGACCACTATCGCCAGACCAAGGAGGGAACGTTCTCCGACTCCTCCATCCACTTTCCCCAGGGGAAGAAGAATGTGTCCCAATGCCGGGAATATTTCCTCAAGACCCTATCGATTTTACCTTTGTACCATAGGGACCATGGTTGTGTTCAATAGTCTAGCGTTTAATTTCATAATTTAGTGTCTGTGTTGCATCTTAAGGATTTACCCTATGAGTGAATTGTTTGGTTGCAGTTGCGTATGAGTAATTTGGTTACCATATTTTATAATGGATTTTTCACCCTTAGCGAATCTCGGGTTGAGATTTTTTTTAAGGACCACTGCGACTAATAATTTTTGCAAACACAGAATTAATTCATGCACCGCCACGACACCCGGCTTGCAGTCACACTCACTCCACTACATGCACTAAGTGCAGAACCACACACACACATTTAGCACTTAATCAACCACCTCGCACACCAGACCACCCTCATCACACCACAAGTTTTTCTGAAGAAAAATTTGTGGGTTTTCTTTTAGTTCTACGGAGCTGCTGCAGAGCGCACTAACACTCACCCGTAACCACCACCGATGCCTAATCCTCACGATCACCGCCGCCTCGAAGAGCCACCACTCGAGCTGCGGCATCACGATGATCGTCAAGGATCATCGCGCATAGGAGCAGCGAGAACCCGAGCAACGCCGCCACCGCTCCGGACATGGGAATCGTAAACCACCCCAGAAGCACATCCTCCATTGGAGCCCCGTCTGAGCTCCTGCAATTAGAAAAAGAGGAGGAAGAAGAAGTGAGGCAAGGTGTGATGAAGAAGAGAGTAACACTGCGTTCGTTTTATAGTTCAGGCTCAGTGCATGGTGAACGAGGTCCACCAGGGCCGCTCGTCGCCTGATCACCGGTGTTCGGAGGCGAACCCGTGAGCAGTGTCGACAAGGTGCTGGCCCGCAAGGTGAGTGCACGCTGCACCGGCAGCTTGCACACCGCGCACTACCACAGTATGGCCCTAGATAACCTACGTGCTAGACGCCGCAGGTGGAGAAAGAACGCGAGAGGGAGAAGGAGAAGAGAGCGAGAGGAAGAAGAAGAGACTGATAGTGGGCCCTGGGTCCACCCGTCAGCCGGAGAGAGCACTGTGCACTGGAGTACGGCAAGCGAATTTTGGAATTTACACTTTTTCCAAATTTGTCGTAACAGTCATAGTAGAACCACAGCACCAGTGTCCCACTGTAGTTACACCAATTATCAGGAGCCCCCGTCAACTGTGACTAAACAGGTTATTTTAAGTAGCTTAGGAAAATCTCCTCGAAAGGTGGGTTTAATTTTGGTGACCACCTAACAAATCTCGAGGACGAGATTTTCTTAAGGGGGGTAGAGTTTGTAACACCCCAAAAATTTAATCATGTTTTTACTAAATAAAAATTTGGCCAGAAATAAAATTTTGAATTATACTAGGTCCTTATTTAATTTCAGAACCTTTTCTGTTTTCTGATTTCAAAATTCTTTCCTCCATATAGAAATTTTTGGAAATAATATTGTGGCTTGGGTAGTTCTCCTAAAACATTTCAATTATAGTTTAATAACAGTAAGAATTATTTTCATAATAAAAATTTCCCCAAAACAGTTCTTTTAATAGCTATTCCTATATTTTAAATGCCTCTGTTGCACTACAACTAATTCAAATAATTCTTTTTAAATTCCACAAAAATTAGGAGAGGTCATATGATGCCTATATATCACTTTTATGCAAAAACCCAACTTAGTGTTTTGAAAATTTTGAGTAAACCATCCTCTTTTCAATTCTGTCCATTTCTTGAGTTTGAACTACTACCCAATTTTCTGTTGCATAAAAAATTCTGAAAATTTTCCCACTCATAGTCCTTCCAACCAAAACCTTAAGTCCATGAGATCAGCTCCAATTTCCTCTTTTTAGTTTAACAAATATTCCTCTGAAGTTTCTGTCCAGAACTGAATTTCAGTAAAACTTGCACTAGCAAGTATCTCTTTTTGCCAAACCAACTCCACTATCCTCACTACCATCAAAGGAGACATAACCCTGCCAAATTTCAACTCTAGAAAGAACACCTAGGTGGCCCTAGCATTTTAGCAAACACCTTCTGTGCATGACAGAAATTCTGCCACTTCCCAAAACTGCACACACAACTTGCCCACCTAGCTAAACTAGCATGTCCATCATCATCTCCATCCAGGAATACGTCACCCTGCTAATTTTCAGCTCATTTGGGTTTCTGTGGATGCCATTGGCATTTCATCAAACATATAGCATGCGTGCACCGGGCGCGGCCAGAGTATGCGTATTGCACCATTGGCATCGACTCCTGCCACTCCCTCTGCTGCCTTTACTGCTCACCCAAGACTCCCACTGGATCACCCAATCCATCCTGAGCCTCGCTGACACCACCCCTTGTCCCGTAGCGCCGTCCACGCCGGCCAGCGCCGCCACCAATCGCCGTCCGACGCTGCCTTCTCCGCCACGCCTCTACCTCGCTTAAATGCTAAGGCCCGAGCTCATCCACTCCCTCACCAATCCCTACCGACCTCACCTACCCTCGCTGACCTCCCCACCGTCCTCACTGGCTTCACCACCGACCGCGCCTAATAATAATGGCCGCCGCCGCAATCCTCTCGGGGACGGCACCGTCCATGCTACCTGGCACCTCCCCGAGCCAGCCAGCTCACTCCCTGGACGGTAGCCTCCCTCAGAAGCTTGCCCACGTCGCGCTGCCCCCCCCCCCCCAACTGCCATTTCGGCGCAGTAATGGCGACGGCCACCGGAGCCATTCTCTGGAAGCCACCGAACCGCCTCGCCGCGCTATAAAACGACCCCCCGAGCTCATTCCTCCCCACTACACCACCCATTTCCCCTCTAAGCACCTCCCTGAGCCACCAAATGGACCACACGAGCTGTCTTCCTCGTCTCCAGCCGAAACCACTGCCGCCACCATTCGGTTGATTCCGACGTGAACAACGCCTCCCCCTTGCTTTTTCCCCCATCACACACCTCCTGGAACACCCGCAAGACCACCCCGTCCATCAATTTCACAAAATGGAGCTCATCGACGAAGTTCCCTTCCCGTCCGATGCCGCCGTCCACCGAGAAGCTCACCGCCGGCCACTCCTTCCACTCCGGCGACCGTGGAGGGTACCCACAGAACCGACTCGACGTCCTGAACACCACGATGGCCTCGTTTTTCTGAACGGTGCCGCCGATCACCGGCGAGCCTCGCCGGAGCGCCGCCCCGGTTCGGCCAGAAAAGAAAGCGCGCGCGTGGACCTGGTCAAACCTGACCAGTGGGCCAGGCGGGCCCACTGTCAGTGACCCCAGGCCGCACCAGCTCGGCGTAAGTGGAGGTGTACTTCGCTAATACGTCTTCGACGTCGACGCGTTCCGCTCAGCCGAACAGATTGGCTCGGCCCAGTAGCGCCGCCTAGCTAAATCGCGCTCAAGGCGCAGCTTTGCTCTTCTCTTTTTACATTTCCAGTGATATTCAAATAATTCCACATCCACTATTACAAGTCCAAATTTGATGATTCAAATTTCTTTAGGCTCCTAAAATCATGCTCTTTTATATCAGCCTTGTGAACATTTTTCATAAACTCTGTTTCCACTAGATTTTGGAAATAGTCCATTTAATCATTTAAGTCAGCTTAGAAATTCCATTAGTAATTCATATTAACTCCAAATAAATTGATCCTTTTTCTGTTATTTTTCATTTTGCCTCTAGTTTATTATAGTATTTGATTGAAAAAAATTCCAGACAACTTTTTGTACTGTTTTTGTCTTATGTAGTGATTTCAATATTTTTGAAAATAGGAAATGGAGGGAAGATAAAATTTTCAAACTTTTGGAGTGCACCCAATATTTCTGCATGCTCAAGGCAAGCATCTTGCACACTCGATATGGTGAACGCATGGTAGATTATTTGCTAGAATAATTTGAACATGACTATGTAGAATTCAAATTAAATTGGCATATTGCTAGTAGTGCTTGCTTGGTTTGAATTCGAGTAAAAATTTACATGCATGTAGTGTTGGCATATTTCATCATACCGTGCATCGTGTACTCGTTATGACTAACCTGCAGGAGCAGGCATAAGAGAAATACCGTTACCGGCAGAAGGGTGATCACGTTGGAGCGTGATCATGCCTTGTTTGTTATGCTTGTTGGAGCATACAAGGGTTGTGGCCCTGTTGGTATGGTTGTTGAAGGAATACCTTGTTGTGCTAACCATTGCAGGAAACTTAAACCTCCTGAGTCGACCGTAGATCGAGTCTTGTTCCGGTATCCCCCATACTTGATTTGTGCTGCCACTTGTCCCTGCCACAGGTGGGGTATGGTTTAGTAAGTTGTTAACCCCTTTCCATGCACACACCGTACAGAGGGCCACGATGAGGGTTTCCAGGGCCATGGACTAAATCCTGTCATCGGGTCAGGGGGCATGGGTGTTTCCGGTTGTGACCGAGAGGGGGTGCCCCCTTGGAATCTGCGCGTATTAATAGTGATCCCAAGCAGGACGTTGGTCTCTCCGTCTTAGAGTTTTTCTTGAATGATGCTTTGTGTGATTTCTGGCATCCGGAAAGTTAATCTGGTGTGTCCTGGTCAGGTGTGTTTTCAACCCAAAGACCATAATGGGAATTATTCAGTATCACGGTACTGACTAAAGAAACCCTTTACTTGTGGGTAAAGAGTACACCCTCTGCAGAGTTTAAACCTATTCAAATAGCCGTGTCCGCGGTTAAGGACTATAGTCTGGGTTGGTCAAGTGTCGGTCTTAGTGTTGGTCTCCAGAGGAGAATAATTATGACATGCCTGAAATATTTTGCAAGATAATTATTGACACTCTGTTGCTTCCCTGAATACTTATGCTTGTTAAATATTATTATGGTTATGCATAATATTGAGGACTAACTCGTTTCTCTTATTTTGAATTTTCCTGAGTGTCTCAGGGGCTGGCTAGACTACCCCGGGCACTCAATTTTATTTTCAAGATCTCTCGTGGCGTCTCTCGAGTTAACATGCTGTTTATCCCGCCACTACTCTTGTGGACACCCGATTGGCATTTCTCTTCAAGTCCGGCCGTGGCGTCACTTGACACCCGACTCGCATTTCTTTTCAAGACCACTCGTGGCATCGCCTGAGTTTTCGGATGGTCTTGTCTCGTCCGATTTCTCTTTTAGACACCCGTTTGGCATTTCTCTTCAAGACCTACCGTGGTGTCATTTTAGACATCCGATCGGCATTTCCTTTATTTTATTTTTCCTTTAACTTTCCTTGTTTATCACTAATATTTTTATATATCTAGTTATTTGCACATGCTAATATGTTATCATGCCATGATTTAATTGCTGACAGCATGTCTTTAAGTCCACCATGAGCATACGCATATAATTTTTAATTCAACTTGATCACATAATATCTGCTACATTCGGTATATCATCTGTTCATGATGTTTGCGAGTAAATTCAAACGTACTCACAGGCTTGTCCCTGGCTATTTACTTGGCCAGGTCAGGATTTCTTCGAGGAGTACCACTGCGATGTCCGTGCGGAGCCTAGGATTAGCGGCCACGCGGATAGGAGTTATCCGAGTCAGTTGTTCCTGTGGGAATGGAGCCCCATCGACGTTGCAGAACCACGATTCTTTTCCGTCATCCACCACCGGAATCACTATTGTATCATTAGACCTTTATGGTCTTGTATCCAATTCTTGTAATAGCTTGGTAATCTATAACAAGGACGTGTCTACCAGTAACAGTAATCCTGGGCTGGTGGTAGCACGAGGGGTTAAATTTCTGGGATATGTTGCGTCCCCGGAATCCGGCCCCGACACCCAGTAGGCCTGGCCCAGTTCGGTGCAGAGGGAGGCCAGAAGGGTGGCGGCGCTAGGCCGACTGAGGCGAGGCTGGGCCTTGGAGCAAGGCGACCCATGGGCGACACAGTCGACCGCAGTGGTCAACGCAGGGCGGTGCTCGTTCTGTCGCTCGAAGCAGAGGACCAGGGCGGGCGACACGGATGCAAGGAGGGGCGGCGATAGCAGGAACTTGGCGTGTGAGCAAGGATCTTGGCGGCGGGGACTTGGGCACACGCAGGTGGGGATGGTGTTGGTGCGGGAACAGCGGGCGGCTGCGAAGGAAGGCGGCGGCTTGGCGAAGGTGCGGTAGTAGGGACTTGGCGCGATCTCCGGTGGAGTCAGCAGGGAGCGGCGAGGGGCATGAAACCCGGCTAGGTCCGAGGCCAGGGCGGCAGCATCAGATGGAGATGAGGCGGGCGGCGCTTGAAGCTTCGAATGACCATGGCTCCTGTGCGAAGAACGCATAGTTGATAGAGAGGTCAGAGAGAGATGGAGAGAAGAATGGAAGGAGGGAGAAGAGATGGGCACGAGGCTCATCTGGTGGTCAATGGCGACGACGCAGGGAGGCGTCGGGCAAGGGGTTGGGGTCCGGCGGGTCGACGGCGGTGACCTTTGGGAGGTCGGTTCCTGTGGCAGCACAGATCAGAGGCTGGGGTGAGGCCGAGGCTTGCGGCATGGGAGGAGCACGGCGCAAGGGCTCCTTGGGCTCAGACGTGAGGAGGGAGAAGGCATATGTGGGCTGGTGGAGAAGCGAGGGGGATCGGGTGCGGCTGCGCTGGTTGGGTGGCGGCTGGATCGGGAGGAAATGGCAGATGTTGGTCGGCGTGGAAATTGAGGAGGAGACGTGGCGGCTGTGGGTTTGGATCGAGGAAGATTCCGAGGGAGAGGGTGGCGGCGGATGAGGGGATGGATGGGACAGGAGGCCTAGGTTTTAGGGATTGCTCTGATTAAATAGGTAGGGAATTAGGTGTTGGACTATTCGGTCCCTCCAATTTTAATCGGACGGTCCTGAATAAATAGGTTAGGAAGCTCAAACAATGAACCGAAGGTATTTTATGATATTTGGGGATCATCCGGACCCATCGGTCATGACTGTCCGGGTCGGGTTCGAGACAACTTTTGGACGCGCGCGAGGGGTTTGACATAAGGCCATGGAGGCAAGGGGGTTTGAAGGGCTCAGAGAAGAGAGAGAAGAGAGCGGTCCAGATGATCTGAGAGGAGGTCAACAGAGAAAAGAAGAAGCAGCAACTATGAGCGGATGCAAGTTTTATGAAAACATGTTGATGCAATGCTCATGATGCCATGATGAATGCAACAAAACAAATGAAACTCATGGCAACAACGAAAAACATGGAAGGCGTCTGGAGCGTTGGTCTTGGGTCGTTACATTAGGTTACCTTGTCCCTTGTCTTACCAACAAGAGGGTTTGTGACTCCATGAACTAGTGCAAGATATGAAAGTTTATTGCACATGTTCTTGCCAAAATGAATATGAGTGAAGTATGTTGGCGGAGTCACCCTCAAGAACACTCTAGTTCTTCTTCTTTGGAATCCACATCAACTTGATGGGAATCCTTGGAGTTGTAGTCATACTTGATGAAGTAGAACTTGACATAGTCTTGGGAACCCACTTGACCATGGCCTTAGGAGCTTCTTCAAATGAATCAATCTCTTCTGAAGCTTGTCCTTGCCTTTTAGCTTGTGGTCTTGTGGTGGAAGATCATCTTGAGCTTGTGTTCCCTTTGAAAGAAGTGGGGTCATACTTCTCTTGTTGAGGAACAAACTTCATCTTGGGGTATTGATCTTCTTCCCACTCAACTCCATTGGCATTGAACTTACGTTCAAAACCAACACCTTGATTCTTCCGATGCCTTCCTTGCTTGCGTACAATTTCCTCAAATTGCTTACTTCTAGCAAGGCTCTTGTAAACACCTTTCTCTATAATTCCCTTCAATAAGCTATTTTCTTGCTCAAGTGTAACTTGGCTAAGAGAATCATTACTGGAATCAAGAGAACTACAAGATGCAACAATATTGGATTTAACATGGTTATTGTTACTACTAGAGGAAGAATCTTTCTTGCTCTAATTGCTAGATTTTACTTTTGGCATATAAGTAGACAAGAGGAGACATTTGGCAAGATAAGAAGAACTCTTCTTTCGAAGATCATCATTTATAGCTTTTAGGAACTCATGATCTTGCTCTAAATTTCGCTTCTCAAAGCGTAGCTTCTCATGAGTCCTTAGAAGCTCTCTATGATCCTCTAGAGTTGTTTCATGAGCCAACTTAAGAGTGTTTATTTCTTTACTTAGATGCTCAATCTCCTTCTTATCATTGTCATTCGTTTCATCTTGATTGGCATGATTACTAGCAAGTTCATCATAGTTTTCATCACTAGTGTTGTCAACAAGTAAATCATCATCACCTAGCAAATCATCTTCATCACTATTGAAATCAACATACTCGGGGTGTGATACCTTAGGGCCTTTAGCCATGAAGCATCTTCCAATTCCTTCATTTGGTGAGTCAAATATATCGTAGGAGTTGGATGACACAAGTGAAAGACCGGCATCACCTTCATCTTGAGTATATTCGGAGTCGGAGTCGAAACCGGATACCCATTCACCAACGTGAGCTTGATGTCTTCATCTTGTGTAGCTCTTTGATGACTTGTCCTTCCTTTCCGAATCCTTGCTTCTACGAGAGGGTCTTCATTCATAACGATCATCTCTACTCCTTCTCTCTTTTTGAGGTGATTCATCTCTTCTACTCCTCCTTTTTGGTGAATCTTCTCTTTTCTTGTAGGGAGCCGTACACTCATTTGAGTAGTGTCCAGGTCTTCCACAATTGTAGCAATTGCGATCATGACTAGAAGATCTTTTGTCATTGTAGGATCTTGACTTGGAGCTTCTCTCTTTGCTTCTATTCTTGTAGAACTTGTTGAAGTTCTTCACCATTAAGCTCAATTCTTCATTGGAGACTTGCTTCTCACTTGATGTTGTAGGAGCATCACTTGAAGCTTTGTAATCACCACTTGACTTGTTGTGGAGCTCTTCCTTATCCTTGAGTGACATCTCATGAGCAACAATTCTACCTATGACTTCCGTGGGCTTGAGATCTTTGTAATTGGGCATCATTTGGATCAAGGTGAACACGGTATCATATTTTCCATCCAAGGCTCCTAGGATCTTCTTCATGATGAATTTATCGGTCATCTCTTCCCTTCCTAAGCCGGCAATCTCACTTGTGATGAGCAAGCATAGAGTACATCTCGGTGACTCCATCAGCATCCTTCATCTTGAACTTGTCAAGTTGACTTTGAAGCACATCCAATTTGGATTCCTTGACGGACTCGGTACCTTCATGCATATCAACCAAAGGATCCCAAATTTCCTTTGCATTCTCAAGGCGGCTGATTTTGTTGAATTCTTCGGGGCACAAAACATTGAATAGAATATCGCAAGTTTGAGCATTGTATTACAACATCTTCATTTCTTCCGCGGACGCTTCACGATCCGGTTCTTTTGCATCCTCGAAGAAATCACCTTGCAAGCCAGTACGCACAATAGCCCAAATAGCGGGGTTATGACCAAGAATATGCATTTTCATCTTATGCTTCCAACTAGCAAAATTAGTACCATCAAAGTAAGGACCTCTACGGTGGTAATTTCCCTTGCTAGACGCCATACTTTCCTAGGTTGTGAAACCAAGGCTGTGATCACCAAAGCTATGGAAATCAAGGCAAATGGAGACCAAAGCTCTGATACCACTTGTAGGATCGAAAGTAGGTCTAGAGGGGGGTGATTAGACTACTTGACCAAATAAATATTTAACCTTTTCCCAATTTTAGTTGTGGGCAGATTTTAGCAACTAGCACAAGTCAAGCAATCAATCTACACATGCAATTCTAAGAGTGTAGCATCGGAAAGTAAAACATTGCATATGAAGGTAAAGGGAAGGGTTTGGAGAGTGCAAACGCAATGAAGACACGGAGATTTTTGGCGTCGTTCCGATAGGTGGTGCTATCGTACATCCACGTTGATGGAGACTTCAACCCACGAAGGGTAACGGTTGTGCGAGTCCACGAAGGGCTCCACCCACGAAGGGTCCACGAAGAAGCAACCTTGTCTATCCCACCATGGCCATCGCCCATGAAGGACTTGCCTCACTCGGGTAGATCTTCACGAAGTAGGCGATCTCCTTGCCCTTACAAACTTCTTGGTTCAAAAGGAGGCTCCCAAGCGACACCTAACCAATCTAGGAGACACCACTCCCCAAAAGGTAATAGACGTTGTGTTGATGATGAACTCCTTGCTCTTGTGCTTCAAATGATAGTCTCCCCAACACTCAACTCTTTCTCATAGATTTGGATATGGTGGAAAGATGATTTGAGTGGAAAGCAACTTGGGGAAGGCTAGAAATCAAGATTCTTGTGGTAGGATTGGTATATCTTGATCTCAACACATGAGTAGGTGGTTCTCTCTCAGAAAATGTATGGTGGAAGTGTAGGCACGTTCTGATGGCTCTCTCACATATGGAGAAGGGGGTGGAGGGGTATATATAGCCTCCACACAAAATCCAACCATTACACGCATTTGACCCAACTCGGTCAGACCGAATAGATGAACTCGGTGAGACCGATTTAGTTCAAAATGTGAACATTAGGAATCTCGGTGGGACCGATTGGAACAACTCGGTGGGACCGATGTGCTAGGGGTTAGTGCAAACCTCATATCGGTGGTGCCGATTTCATCAACTCGGTGAGGCCGAAGTGAAGCAATAGGGCAACAAAGAGTCGGTCAAGCCATCTCGGTGAGACCAATCGCTATTTCGGTGAGACAGAAATAATTGCAACAGGCAGCAGAGAATTGGCAAGGCCATCTTGGTGAGACCAAGATCCGTATTGGTGTGACCAAACTGTTAGGGTTTCTGGCAGTGGCTATGTGATATGAACTCGGTGGCTCCGGATAGGATGAATCGGTGGGGCCGAGTTGGAGTTTAGGGTTTTGACATATTTGGATGGAGAAAGTGGTTGAGGTTATTTGGAGAAATATCACTAAGCATTTGAGCAAGCAAGCCATTAAGCAACACCTCATCCCCTTTTAATAGTATTGGCTTTCCTATGGACTCAATGTGATCTTGGATCACTAAAAATGAAATGAAGAGTCTTGAGCTATTGCCAATATGTGTCCTTAGCATTTTGGGGGGTCCACATCTCTAGTCCATGCCATGCCATTCATTGAACTTTCTGAAATATTAAACTTGAATGGTTATTAGTTCAATGAGATATATGTTGTTATAAATTACCAAAACCACCCGGGGATTAGTTGCACTTTCACATCTTCATCTCTCAAGAGAAATACCTCAGAGATTGCCTGAAGAAATTCGGCATGCAAGACTGCAAAGGCCTCAAAATTGCAATGCCTACTAATGGCCAACTCGGCACTGACGAAAATGGTAAATATTTTGATCAGAAGGTATATCGCTCCATCATTGTTTTGCTTCTTTACCTATGTGCATCTAGGCCAAATATTATGCTTAGCATTTGCATGTTTGCCCGATTTCAAGCGACTCCGAAGGAATCACACCACCAGGCTGTGAAACAAATCCTTTGATATTTAGCTCACACACCAACGCTTGGATTATGGTATCCCAAGGGCTCATCTTTTGATCTAGCTTGCTTTCTGATTTTGATTACACCAGAGATCGCATGGATCGCAATTCTACATTAGGCACATGCCATTTCCTCGGACGATCTCTTGTCTGTTGGTCCTGAAAGAAGCATACTAGTGTTGCACTTTCCACATCTGAGGCTAAATATATTGCCGCTGGTGCCTGCTGCTCACAGTTGCTATGAATGAAACAAACCCTCAAGGACTATGGCGTCAACGTGAAGAAAGTCCCTCTCTTCTGGGACAATGAGAGTGCTATCAAGATCGCCCACAAACCAGTGAAACATTCCAAGATGAAGCATATTCAAATTTGTCACCACTTTCTTCGTGATCATGTTCTGAAGGGAAACATCGTCATCGACCACGTGAAGACTGAAGACCAGCTTGCCGATATCTTCACTAAGCCCTTGGATGAAAATAGGTTCTACAAGTTGTGGTATGAGCTAAACATCATAGAATCTTCGAATGTCCTCTAAAATGGACAGACATCCTAACTCTTATGAATTTTTGATGACTTTGATGCACAACACACGAAGTAACGTTTTTCTTCAATCAATGATGACTACCCCTCTAAGTGTGAAGAAATTAATGAAGAACTTGACTCTCAGAACCCTACGACAATTGTACGTGGTGTCTGAAGTCATCATAGTTCTTATACGGTGGGTAACGCCACCACCTCTTTATGGCATTCTTCAAATTTGAGTTTTTCGTCATTTGTAATTTCGTCGAACTTTTCAAATTCGTCATTTGAGGTTATTCTTCACTGTTTATTATTCATGTTTTTATTTGAGCTTTTCATGTCCTCAATAGCATCCACATATTGATAATTCTTCAGTTTGATTACTTCATCCATGTGGATGTGATCAGACCCGCTCCCCTCTATGCTAAGCTCAACCCACTCTGTTCACAAATTCTTCATATGCGTTCTAATTGACACTGTTCAAAGTCTTCACTTTGTCCTTGACACCTGAAGAAATTGCGAACACATTTTAAAATCTCAAAAAGTATTTTTGGCGGTTGCCACAGTAACTTCATCCCGCGCTTCACACCCATGGATAAGTGCAAAAATGCATGTGTGATGCGTGTCACTGAGATGTAAATGTTCAGGGGTTATTCGTCCAAATCTTTTGGACCACTCGGTTTTCATTGCGGCTATAAATAGCCTTGACCCCGTCAACATTATTTCACTTTGTCTCCTAGCTCCTGTCGCTCTCAAACCTCAAACCCTAACGCTGCCTCTGGATTTCATCGCCGCCAGGGAAGAAGAGCTTCACCGC
This sequence comes from Thinopyrum elongatum, assembly GCA_011799875.1. Lineage (NCBI taxonomy): Eukaryota > Viridiplantae > Streptophyta > Magnoliopsida > Poales > Poaceae > Thinopyrum > Thinopyrum elongatum. The sequence goes on from CM022300.1 coordinate 176,177,865, forward strand.
CTCGACTTCTTCGTTGACGTACTCACGCTGGACGCGGATTTCTTCACCTTCGCCGCCGCTGCAGACGACTTTCGTCGCCAAGTTAGGACACGAAAGATCTGAACTAATGATTTCCTTTGCCTCGTTGTCCAGTTCATCGAGTTCATCAGTGGGGTAATTAAATGCGAATTTTACCGCCCCATTTGATCTTCACTCTACTAAAAAATCTTCAAGTGCTGTTTTGACCGCTCTTTCAATTCTTCAGCACTTCCTTTTGGCTAGTCTTGTGTATTTCATCAAGATCATGCTTAACAAGTAGATTCCTTAATTGTGCAATTGCTTCAATATGTACAACTCTGGAACCTAAGTCAAGAACACTTGATGAAATTCTTCAAGACGATAAGAGTCAATTTCTTCAACTGGTTTATTTTTGAAAAAATTCTGAGAATGCATGTGACTCTTCCCTATTTCCTTGCAACTATACTCTCTTCACAGGTACAATGTCTACCGACGAATCACTTGGTTCTCATCAGCTTAATTCATTTGCAGCATTGCTTGAGGAAAATCTTCAAACTTTGTCAGAGTCCTCACAAGTTCAAAAACCTTAGTTGAAGAAAATGGCTAAAGGAAAAAGGCCTCAGAAAGGAGGCAAGAGGAAAGAGGAACACACTACTTTTGAGATCCCTGAGGATATTTACTTAGGATACTGTACACCAAATGAAGCAACTCATGGCAATGAAACTAAAGAGTGCAAAACGCGTCTGCAAAAGATCAAATGGTATTGGATTTACGAATGGAGAGATTACAGATACATCACCTCCAAATACATGAAGGACTTTGCTGTGACACCTCCGTGCAATAGGCCACCGCTTGCACCTGGACAAAAAGCTGACCCCACAAGCATCCGCCATGGTGAAGAATTCCCCAAAGATGGGAAAAACGTCAAGCTAAACTGGCAAAACAGGCCAAGAAAGCCGTTGATGAATTCAACAAAGCAACAAAGGCTTCAACTGAAGCTGGTGCAAGTGGAAGTGGCAGTGCAAGCGCTCCCAAGAAGGCTATGCAGAAAAAGCCTGCCAACAAGCCCAAGCCGTTTGTCCCAAAGCCCTTAGTGGCCCAGCCAGCAGCTTCAAAGGCATCAGCACCTAAGATTTCAAAATCTTGAGTGCCCCCTCCTGCTTCAAGTTCCTCAATGGCAGCAGCTAGAGCTTTAACACCGGTCATGCTCCCATCTTGCCAGCGCACCGAGGGCTTCACAATAGCCTCAATTGCTGCATGAAGTGCCTCAGCTAGTGGGCAACCAACTTCCTAAACGCCCAAGCTGAAGCAAAAAGCAACTGTTGGCCGTGGAACAAGGCCAAGTCCTAAGAGTAAGCTGTCGTGCCTTAGGTTGACGAACATGGGCTGGCTGACAAAGATGAGCTCGCGGTGTTGTGGTATAAAATGGCCACCAATGGGACCATCGGCCCCTTGTGGTTCGGCAAGGGGGAAGAGCACATTGCACAAAGAGCGAAGAGCGTAGAGCAGCACAGCAGCGATGACACAAGCAGTTTTTACCCAGGTTCGGGCCGCCGCGAGGCATAAAACCCTACTCCTGCTTTGGTGGACTGATGAAAGGACCATGCTGGAGATGCAATGCTCTAGCCCGGCAAGGTCGCCTTGGGACTAGAGCAGCTACGTGTGTATGAGTGTATAGGGGTCCGAATCCTTTCTAAGGTTGCCACGACCCTCCTTTTATAGGTCAAGGGGTCACCACAATGGCAAATCAGTCATTACGTACTAATTGGATAGCAAACATTGCTATCATACCTAGCTCTGCAGACAGGACAAGGCGCATTAAATGCACCGCTTAGCGTCACATCGCAGATGCGGCCCGGCAAGCCTTGCCGCACCGTCTTGGTTGTCTCCTGTCTGCCCGTGTGACACGTGTCCGGACAGGTGTCACACAGGGGTAATCTTCTCTCCAAACAGCTGCCATGCGCTAGATGGCAGCCACTTAACCACCTGGGGGCTCGACACTGCACCGACAGGTGACTTGCATTGCTGTGAGATGGAGCGGTGGTGCCTTGGCGGGGTAGTCCGCCCTCGGTGTCCCCAGCAAGCCTGCCGGGGGAGTCTTGAGACTTGCCTTTGGGGTAACCTCGACCCCGCCAGGCTCGCTTGCCCGGCATGAGAGGTTTTTCCTTGGTGATATCTTGCTCATTTGGTTGGTCTTGGTCTTCTTGATCCGCCCTTTGATCCCTCAAAGAGCTATCTCTTTAGCTTGGTCTCGTCTTGGATGTTGCAACCTTGCTCCTGAGCCTGTGTACAATCCGGGCAACACACGCCTGGGGTTTGTTGCAATGACAGGAGCCCCCGGGCCTGGCCCGAATGCGCTGTCGAGCGTCATTAGGGTAGGCCCTGTCTAGTACATAGGCGAAGGGGTTGTGGTAGCTCATCCTTTGAGATCTTCTTTGCTTTTCCATTAACCTGTGCTTGAGTCAGTTTCTGTTTTTTCCGCTCGTCGCGTGATGCCAATTGCAGTGAGGCCATCTTTGTAATGGCCCATGAATGACTTTAACACATGGGGGAGTAACTGCCAATTCACTCATCCCACCACACCCTTATCCTTTGCCACGTATGCCGCATGCATTGAGTGGGGTAGGTAACGGAGGCGCGTGGTGCGCAAGAGAGCATCATGGCAGGGGCCCGGTATTCTTAGGTTGGTGTAAGGGGACGGCAATCGGATCCGGCCGTCGGTGGTAGTTTAGACGGGTCGGATCAGAAAGAACCCCTCTGGGGTTGGGGTGAGGGATCAGCCCCCAGCCCCAGTCCACCTATAAGGAAGGGGGTGAGAAGGAGCAGAAGTGTCCATCCACGCACCTCCCCTCTTTCATTCCTTGCTTTCTCCTTTGTTATGTTGAGGGGGAGAGAGCGGGGCCAGGCCCCGGGCTCTATCTCAGGGTCGATGATGCCGAATGCTCGTGCTGACGCTCGGGGAGTGAGTCTGGTGCGGGGCCGTAGGAGATGCGGCGGTCGAAGGTGTGGGCGTCGAACCGCCCATAGTGTGGGAGGCGTTACGCTTCTCTAAAATGGTGAAGCGCCCATCTTCCCCACATGAGCCGGCCGCCTGATGGGGGGTGCTTGTCCTGGCCGTAGGTCGCCGAGATTTGTCATCCTGACGGCGAGGTTCCTGGGGCTTCCGGTGCCTATCTGGGGTGCAGTGCTTGGGATCCTTGGTAATCCCAGCACTGCTCCTTCCAGCAGAGTCAGGGTTGACGTTGAAGATGGCGGCGCCTTCCTGCCCGCCAAGGTGGGGAGCAGTGCTCTTCACGCGCCTCGGACGCCGCCATCGTCTACTCTTTCCCCGGGGGAGGTGACGGGCCGAGGGGCCGGCATCCTCCTAGAGCGGTGGTGATGAAGAAAAAACGAGTGAAGACGGTGAACGTGGCTGGCAGGCCGTCAGGTCGGAGTACGATGGCACCGACGCCTTCGTCTCGTACTGCCGGCCCGCTGCCTCGTCTTTCCGCTCTTCCCCTCCCTCCCCGACACCATCATCACCGGCCTCTTCAGGATGGTTGTCGGGGAGGGGGTCGCTCTCTTGGTGCCTTCGCCTCCTCCCGCAGTCTTCCAGCTGAGCTCCGGCGGCTCTCCCTGCCGGCGCTTGTGCTGGGGCTTCTTGCTGGCCCTGGGGGTGGTGACCAGGGCACCGCCGAGCTGCTCCCTTCGTCCCTCTCCTTCACAGCCTCACCTTTCCCGATCTTGTTAGGCTGCGCCTGGCAAGCCCTGACGGGATCGGGCTGGGCTTCTGCTGAGGCACCCGTTTTGCCCTCTTGACCTCCCACTGTAGTTCCTAGGAGGAGAGGGACAAGAAAGGGATTACAGGGCACTTATCTTTTTTCAGTCTAAAATGTGTAGGCATTTGCCAAACTTTAGTCTAAAATATGTAATCTGCTTTATCCATGTTTGTGTCCTGTAAGATCTGTACTTGCTTATCACATATTAATGAAAAAGACAAGCCTTGCCGGGTACTTGTGCTTGTGTCATGTCCATGCAGAGGCGAGCTGCCTCTATACGTTTAAGTAAACAAGTTTTCTCCGGCAAGCTATCTTGCCGGTGCCTTTCGTTTGTTGCCGCGGGGCTTGGCCTGCCGGGCACAAAACCATGGAAAGGGGCCAGCTCCTCGTTGAACCCCCTCCATCAAAGGCCACTACAACCACCCTGATCGAAGCAACATTCGGGATGCAGGACGGGAGCACCCATGCTTCGAAGGTGACGAGGTTTTCATATGCACAAGTTTTCACCTTACAGAACATGCATGGATAAGAAATAACTTATCTACTTGGCTTGTCGGGGACTGATATGTAGGCTTGTCTTCGTTTTTCTCTTTAGGACCAGGTCCACGGCAAGAAACCCTGCAGCTTAGTGCAGAGGAAAACAATGCTACATGTGCCCTGATCTACATGATCATGCTATGCTCATGTTATGCTTATGCATGCATGCAAGTTTTAGGGGCCCACAGTGCTTCGTTTATTTATCTGTTGCTCAGGGTCTGCGCCTGGCTTTGTATAAAGGGTTACATGCAACATCGGTAAGGCTTGTACAAAAGGGTGGCTTCCAGGCAGGGCCCGACAGCCGCGCCTTATCGGTAGAACTTACGGAGATGCTCAATGTTCCATGAGTTTTGCAACTGAATGCCATCTCCGGTCTCTAGACAGACTGCGCCGGGTCTGGTGACTCGTACTACCCGGTAAGGGCCTTGCCACTTCGGCGTCAACTTGTTTGCATCCTTGGCGGACTGAACACGCCTAAAGGACAAGGTCGCCTTCCTCAAAGCTCCGGGCATGAACCCTGCGGCTGTGATAGCGACGCAGGGCTTGCTGGTAGCGTGCAACACGTGTAGCAGCCCGGAGACGGTTCTCCTCAAGTAGCACATCATTGTCACGACGGTGCTGTTCTTGCGCTACTTCATCGTAGGCAAGTACTCGAGGTGATCCGTATATGAGTTCCGTGGGGATCACTGCTTCTGCCCCATAGACTAGGGAGAAGGGAGTCTAGCCGGTAGCTAGATTTGGTGTCGTACGAAGGGACCAAAGAACCACCGGTGTCGGGGTACACAAACAAGGGTGTATGTTTCCCCTGACTTGTGCACGGATAGCAAGCCACGAACCCGGCAAGATTGCAACATCCAGGACCTGACCAAGCACGAGAGATCTGCTCTTTGGTAAACCAGGGTGCAGACCAAGGAAACCAAGTCAAGGCAAGGAGCAAGACACCGCTAAGGGAAAACCTCCCTTGCCAGGCAGGAGAGCCTGGCGAGGTCAAGGTTGCCCCAGAAGCAAGCCTCAAGACCGCCCCGGCAGGCCTGTCGGGTCCTACGAAGGCAAAACACCCAGCCAAGGCTTTGCCGCTCCACCTCACAGCGACGCAAGTCATTGATCGGTGTGGTGTCAAGCCCCAAAGTGACTAAGTGGCTGTCTTTTGCCACATGGCATCCATTTCCTACAGGAATCGCCTCCATGTGACACCCGTCCAGCGACGTGTCATGCAGGCAGTAGAGAAGGTGGCCAAGCAGCTCGACAAGGCGGGCCGGGTAGGCCATGATGTGACGCTAAGCGGCGCATTTAATGCATTCTGCTTTGCCTGCAGAGTAGATATGATAGCACTGTTTGCTATCTAATCAGTACACAATGACTGATTTGCCACTGTGGTGACCCCTTGATCTATAAAAGGAGGCCCATGGCAACCATAGAAAGGATTCAGACCCTTGTATACACGTACGCGCGTAGCTGCTCTCGCCCCGAGGCAACCATGCCAGGTAAGAGTGTTGTGTTTCCACCACCATCCACCATCAATCCACCAAAGCAGGAGTAGGGTTTTACGCCTCGTGGCCGCCCGAACCTGGGTAAAAACTGCCTGTGTGATCTCTGCTGCGCTGCGCTGCACTCCTCTGCTCTTTGTGCAACGTGCTCAGTCCCCCTGTCGAACCAAAAGGGGCTCGTGGCCCCATAGGTGGCCGTGGTTTCCCATGACATCTTTGGCGCGCTAGGTAGGAGGAAGCGCTTGCGCGAACCTGAGAAGCATACGCAGCGTGTCATCTTTGTTACCATCTTCATCAACGGCGTCATCACTCATGACGCCCAAAGGAATGGCGGGGGTGGAGTGGGAGAGCGACGTTGCTCCCCCGCCGACCTCGTCCAACCTCCGCCACCTCCATATGCTGTGGTCATAGCGGCGGCGGAAGCTAGCGACAAGGGCGATAGTACCGCCCCGAATGGATCAAACACCAGGAACGCCCTGCGAGCCCCGTTCGGGAAAAGGAGCGATGTGCTAGGGTGCCAGATTTATCTCTCTGCCACTCTCACATATTGACAATCGAGCTACTCTGGGTTTTAGCATCATCAACATCGATGAGCCTGCGCGATACTCGGTCCAGCATTTACCCTGCTTAGGGAAATCCTGAGTAGAACGCCGGTGCAAATCCATTGGTTGACGCCCCGGCAAGTACGCTCCGGCAAGGCCGTCCGTGCTGGAGTGACTTTCGTGCCAACTGCCGTTGGATTAATCAAAAAGTGTGAAGAGGAGGAGAGAGGAACCGACTGTGCCTAGCGTCATGTTCTGCCGCCCTCGAGATACATATACTTCAAGCCGACCCTTGTCAGGAGCTAGAAGTTGATATACCTGCAACACCATCCTTCCCGGGGCATGCGAGCTCAGCAAGCGGCTGCAGCTGGGAGGAGTAGATGGAAGCACGAATAAGAGCAAAGTCTACACAATCTTTGCTTTACTTAACAATCTAGAATTTGCGTTTGTTTATCTCTTGAATGCCGGAGTGTTCGTGTGAAGAAATCTTTCACAAGATGGTACCTTTGCTAGATTCTTGTCTGCACCCTCATTCTGTTCAGAGCCTGCTCGCGGAATGGGTTGCCGCATCGAAAACTACTAAGGAAAAACCTATCGGGACGCATCCACGCCAAAATAAATGTTAAGGGCCGGACCCTTACGACTTTAGCGGCAATATGATACCGGCAAGAAACCAGAGCGTGCATAAAGATTAATCATGTGAACACCGATGGGTAACATTCAAAAGGGATAAAATACGCAATTCAGATTTAATAAAAACATCAAGTTTCATGCAAACATAAATAGTATGATGTCTAAACATAGGACATGCATCATGTTTTGATTACAAAACAACACAGCAGTGGACATAATTCAAGACTGGTCCTTGCGACCTCGGGGAGCAACAAGAATGCCAAGGACCCTGTCAGCGAAAGGGGTGGCCATCTCCTCGGTAGCAGAAACGTCTGTGCCATGCGGCGGCTTCTTGAAGCCATCGGCAAGGTCAAGATGGTGGGGAGGCGAGGCAGACGATGAATGAGCAGTACCCTTCCTCTTTTTCCTCTCTTAAGGGAAAGGACGTGGGGAAGGGCGTGACTCTTCAGAAAGTTACCGTTTTACATTAACTGCAACAAGTCCCACGCCCCCACGACCTGTGGTAATTATGCGAATTGGACGTTGGATTGACTGGTCATCATGACAGACCGCCATGCACGCGGCCTTCTTTCGCCATGTGTCCATGCACTGTTTGGGGCCTAACCCAATGTGCCCAGCGACACGTATGGCTTAGGCCCGGGGGCTTCTGTTGGGGTACACAAACAGGGGTGTATGTTTTCCCCTGACTTGTGCACAAATAGCAAGCCACGAACCCGGCAAGATTGCAACATCCAGGACCAGACCAAGAACGAGAGATCTGCTCTTTGGTAAACCAGGGTGCCGACCAAGGAAACTAAGTCAAGCCAAGGAGCAAGACACCGCTAAGGGAAAACCTCCCTTGGTGGGCAGGAGAGCCTGGCAAGGTCAAGGTTGCCCCGGAAGCAAGCCCCAAGACCGCCCCGGCAGGCCTGCCGGGTCCTACAAAGTGAAAACACCCCGCCAAGGCTTCACCGCTCCACCTCACAGCGACGCAAGTCATCGATCGGTGCAGTATCAAGCCCCAAAGTGACTAAGTGGCTGTCTTTTGCCACATGGCAGCCATTTCCTACAGGAATCGCCTCCAAATGACACCCGTCCAGCGACGTGTCATGCAGACAGAAGAGAAGGTGGCCAAGCATCCCGGTAAGGCATGCCGGGCAGGCCATGATGTGACGCTAAGCGGCGCATTTAATGCGTTCTGCTCTGTCTGCAGAGTAGATATGATAGCACTGTTTGCTATCTAATCTGTACACAATGACTGATTTGCCACTGTGGTGACCCCTTGATCTATAAAAGGAGGCCCATGGCAACCATAGAAAGGATTCGGACCCTTGTACACTCGTATGCGCGTAGCTGCTCTCGCCCCGAGGCAACCCTGCCGGGAAAGAGCTCTGCATTTCCACCACCATCCACCATCAATCCACCAAAGCAGGAGTAGGGTTTTACGCCTCGCGGCAGCCTGAACCTGGGTAAAAACTACCCGTGTGATCTCTGCCGCGCTGCACTCCTCCGCTCTTTGTGCAACATGCTCAGTCCCCCTACCGAACCAAAAGGTGCTCATGGCCCCATAGGTGGCCGTGGTTTCCCACGACAACCAGCAGCTCGTCGATCCATCGCCTGCCACACTTCTGCAGCCTATCAAATGTTCTTGTCTTGAGTCCTCGCAGCACTTCAGCATTCGCCCTATCAGCTTGTTCGTTGCCTCTGGGATGAGCTACAGAGGCAAATGAGACCCTGCTTCTGAGGGCACGAACATATTGCATGAAGGCGCGGCTTGTGAATTGGGTGCCATTGTCAGTGATGACTCTGGCGGGTACTATGAAATGGCACACCAATCCTTTCAAGAACTTGATAGTTGACTGTGCGGTCACCTTCGTCACGGGCTCCACTTCCGGCCACTTCGTGAACTTGTCGATGGCGACGTACAAGAACTCAAAGCCCCCGGTAGCTTGGGGGAAGGGGCCCAAGATGTAGAGCCCCCAGATAGAAAAGGGCCATGACAAAGGGATCATCTGGAGAGCTTGAGCAGGTTGATGGACAGTCTTGGAGTGGAATTGGCGGGCTTCACATCTGGTGATTAGCTCGATTGCATCTTGGAGGGCCGTGGGCCAGTAGAAACCTTGCCGGAAAGCCTTTCCGACCAGGGCCCTTGATCCAATATGGGAGCCGCACATGCCTTTGTGTATCTCCGCCAGCAGTTGCTTCCTTTCTTCCCGGCAAACACACTTCAATTTCACACCATTGGGCCTCCTTCTGTATAGTACATCATCGACGAACTGAAAAATACTGGCCCTCCGGGCTACTTTTTCAGCTTCTTCTTGCTCTTCAGACTTCTCCTGTTTGGAGGTGACAGACTATGTGTCGTGCCCAAGTGGGAGCCTGAGGCTCGACCACAAGGATCAGCGGCACCTCCTTGTTCGTGGGAGCACACGCCTCAGCCGCGAGAATTGGAAGTTCGGCGGGAGGATGCTTCTTGCCAAGCAAAGTGGAGTTGTTCCCGCCAACCTCTCTGCCGGGGTCTTCAGGAAGCTCTGCCGGGAGAGTCTTGCCGGAGTCCAGTTTTCTCCTCTTTCTAGCCATTGTTGCTGGGGATACGGAGGGCTGAGTCAGGTGGAGAACAAAAATCCCTGGTTCCACAGGAAGCTTTTGCGCAACACACTTTGATAGATGATCAGCAATGCTGTTTTCCGCACGGGGTACGTGCTCTATTTGCAATCCGTCAAAGCGCTCCTCCAGCTTTCTCACTTCCTTCGGCGGCTTAAACAACAATGGTGTAGATGCTCAAGAACTCTGCCGGGTTCAAGCTTCCATCATACTTTTCTGGTATATCTAGCTTGAACGTATGGGCAGATGGCCAACGGACTTGCCGCAGCTCGCGAGTGAAGGTGGGGCACCCAACCTCGAAAGGCAGGTATCTGTCTCCACTGGGCACGGGCTCATCGACATTGGGGCCATTGCGCCTGTCAAACTGGCTGCGGGTTTCATGGCGTCGTTCGATGGCGACGCGCGCGTCCTCCCTCCGCCCGTCTTCCAGGACTCGTCGCTGGTCTCGATGTGCCCAGGGGTCAGATGAAGCAATCGATACGTCATCGGGTCCTTGGCCGCGGGGCTCTGGCTGTGGCCCCTGCGCTGGCTGCCGCGGAGGGAATTGCACCATGGGGGTGGCCCCTTCGGTACAGCCAGCGGCTCGGGCTGTCGTTGCCGCCTATGGAGGCTGTGGCGGACCTCCCCGCTATGATCCTCCCGCCTCAGCGAAACCAATCAGGCTCTGAATGGTGGCTCTCCACTCATCCATCTGATCGGCCGCTGGCGGAAATCTCAACAGGAGTTGGGCCTGCGCAATGGCTTCCGAAGCGGTGCTCGGCATAGACAACGATGTAGATCGCGACATTGCCTGGCTTTTGATGTTGCCGGTAGTGACGGCGCTGTGCTCTTGTTGCCGTGAGCCGGTCGCCAGGGTGGCATGGCGATGAGGTGGATGCGCTTGTGGATTGCCGACCCCATTCGGCGCATCATCTCGTCTACCTTGTCCTGGGGGTGGCGCGTGCCCTGTAGTCGCACCCGCAGCGGGGGCGGCTAGAGGGTTGCGGTTCACCCAGAGCGAGCGCCATCGCTGCGGCTTCGTCCCTCAGTGGGGCGGAGAGGTGGAGATGGAATAATCTCTCCACCCGCATCCTCTGGAGCATGGCCGCTGGGATGATGTTGATGATGTCCTTCTCCAGCGCCTCCCGATCCCGTTTCGGCCACCTGCACCAACCACGTCCAGCGCAGCGCCCACGTCCCCGTGTGCCTCCATAGCACCCACGGCATCAGTGGTTGCATGCGAAGGGGCCTTCGAGGTGGACGGGTGAGCCACAGCACCGGAATTTTTCTTGGGCGCCATGGATGATGAAGCCATTGATGAAGAAAACGATGATGAAGATGACGCGCTGCTTACACCCTCGGGTTCGCGCAAGCGCCGCCCCCTACCTGGTGCGCCAAAGATGTCATGGTATAACACGGCCACCTATGGGACCATCTGCCCCTTATGGTTCGGCAAGGCGGAAGAGCACATTGCACAAAGAGCGGAGAGCGTAGAGCAGCACAGCAGTGATGACACGAGCAATTTTTACCCAGGTTCGGGCCACCGCGAGGTGTAAAACCCTACTCCTGCTTTTGTGGAGTGATGAAAGGACCATGGTGGAGACGCAATTCTCTAGCCCGGCAAGGTCGCCTTGGGACTAGAGCAGCTACACGTGTATGAGTGTACAGGGGTCTGAATCCTTTCTAAGGTTGTCACAGCCCTCCTTTTATAGGCCAAGTGGTCACCACAATGGCAAATCAGTCATTACGTACTGATTGGATAGCAAACAGTGCTATCATACCTAACTCTACAGGCAGGCAAGGCGCATTAAATGCACCGCTTAGCGTCACATCGTAGATGCGGCCCGGCAAGCCTTGTCGTGCCGTCTTGTTCGTCTCCTGTCTGCCTGTGCGACATGCGTCCAGACGGGTGTCACACAGGGGTAATCTTCTCTCCAAACAGCTGCCACGCACTAGATGGCAGCCACTTAACCACCTGGGGGCTCGACACCGCATCGATAGGTGACTTGCGTTGCTGTGAGGTGGTGCGGTGGCGCCTTGGCGGGGTAGTCCGCCCTCGGCGTCCCCGGCAAGCCTACCGGGGGAGTCTTGAGACCTGCCTTTGGGGTAACCTCGACCCCGCCAGGCTCGCCTACCCGGCAAGGGAGGTTTTTCCTTGGTGATATCTTGCTCAATTGGTTGGTCTTGGTCTTCTTGATCCGCCCTTTGATCCCTCAAAGAGCTATATCTTCAGCTTGGTCTCGTCTTGGATGTTGCAACCTTGCTCCTGAGCCTGTGTACAGTCCGGGAAACACACGCCTGGGGTTTGTTGCACCGACACGCGGAGTTCCTCATAAGGAAGCAAGAGCAAGCTGCTATTGCTAAAAATTCTTCAGTCCCAACGATACTGGACCTGAAGAAATGGCTTGACTTCATTGACATCTTGTGGACCAAGCCAGACACACCGCTTGATGACCTCAACTTGCCACCTGGCCCAGGCCATATGATCTCATCCTTCATCTTGAATGAGAAGTACAAGATTGAGTAGGCAAAGCCGATGAAGAAACAACAAATCAAGAAGGAGAAGGAATTGAGGAAGAAAATGTTGTATATATCCCCTCAGCAACTTGTGACATTGCAATCTGAGATTCATCAGCTGTCTGGAGAATATGAGAGATTGGCTAATCATTGCTGTGGTGTCAAAGAAAGATTCATCATCGCCTCAATCAAAGTGGTTGAAGACCATAACAAGCGAGAAGCCGCCAAGTTTGGCATGGTACCACCATCAAGTTCCTCAACTCCACCTCCAATAGCACATGCCAGTGAGACAGCGCCTTCAACTCCACAAGAGTTAGCCAGGGCAACTGAAGAAGTTGCGCCTGAAGAAATTCCCAGGGCGACTGAAAGAGTCATGCCCGAAGAACCTGCCAGGGTGACTGCATCAGTCACGCCTGATGAAAATGCACCAACCAGTTCCTCATCAACAACACCAACAACGACTTCGTCTTTGAAGCTCATCACCCTTCCTTCTCCATCAGAAGTGAAGAAGACCAAGGCTGCTGAGAGAGAAACAAACAAGACAAAGGCGTCAGCTCCACCTGCGCCTGAATCTGTGAGGAAATTGAAGACAACCCCAATGTTTTCAAATATTCCAATTGATGGTATACCACTTTCATCAGCGCCCCCTACTCATAATCTTGAAAACTTTCAAATGGTTCCCTATGGGGTGGAATATCAAATTCCTCAAGCTGATGATGAAGAAGATACCCATTCTGCTGCTACCACAGAGCAAATGGATGAAGTGATTGAGGTTGATGCTGATGTATCAATGCCTCAAGATACTGCACAAAGTCCTCAACAAGCTCCGCTGAGTGAAGAAAATGAAGAGGATGTGGACATTGACGGAGCCACAATGCTGATTCTCCATGATGAATTTTTGGAAACCACTCACCCAAATTCACCCATCACCACTCCTCTCACTCAAGTGCCTTAGTAACCTGCGTGCACTGAAGAAATTCATGTTAGTTCTGAAGAAAGGCAACCTTCTCTGTAGACCATCAATGAAGAAATTCCAGCTGCAGTAGCTGATGAAATTACTCAAGATGACCAAATTGTTAATGTCATTAATACAACTCCACCGCGCTTAGATTCCATGCCCTCAACAAACATAGATATAGTTACAATAGCCACTGCTGAGGAAGTTGCAAAATCTCTTGCAATCATAGACCCAAATGATTCAACTGGCTCTACTAGGCCTACCTTTGATGTGAGAACAAAGAGACCAAATTTTCAACCCATCCCTGTAATGCCCAAGATTGGCAAAGGCCTCAGACGGCCAAAGTTAATAGTGCCAAATTCTTCGAAGAGAAGAATCTCTTCATTGGCGAGTCACCCTTTGACTCTCCCAAACTCCGACGTCTGAGGTTCTGGACAGGAATGCAGATGAGTTTTGATGCCACTCAGCTATTTGACAAGAATAAGCTATTCCCACATCGCCATAATCCTCATGTGGATACTGAATCTGTTCAATGCGTTGGGTTGTGCCCACCTCGGCCACCTCCCGCACCGCCACTTTGCTCTATAAATACCCCAATATTCCAGAAACCCTAGGGGAGTCGACGAAAATCAATTCCAGCCGTCGTAAGTTCTAGAAACCACAGATCCAATCTAGACACCATCACGGAGGGGTTCATCATCCTCATTGGTGCCTCTCCGATGATGCGTGAGTAGTTCATTCTAGACCTACGGGTCCGTAGTTAGTAGCTAGATGGCTTCCTCTCTCTCTTTTGATTCTCAATACAATGATCTCTTGGAGATCTATTTGATGTAATTCTTTTTGCGGTGTGTTTGTTGGGATCAGATGAACTTTGAGTTTATGATCAGATCTATGTTTTTATCCATGAAAGTTATTTGAGTCTTTTGATCTCTTATATGCATGATTACTTATAGCCTCGTATTTCTTCTTCGAATCTTTGGTTTAGTTAGGCCTACTAGATCGATTTTTCTTGCCATGGGAAGAGGTGCTTTGTGATGGGTTCGATCTTACGGTGCTTGATCCCAGTGACAGAAGGGGAACCGACACGTATGTATCATTGCTATTAAGGATAACAAGATGGGGTCTATTTCCACATAAATAGATCTTGTCTACATCATGTCATCATTCTTATTGCATTACTCCGTTTCTCCATGAACTTAATACACTAGATGCATGCTGGATAGCGGTCGATGTGTGGAGTAATAGTAGTAGATGCAGGCAGGAGTCGGTCTACTAATCTTTGACGTGATGCCTATATAATGATCATTGCCTGGATATCGTCATAATTATTTGAAGTTCTATCAATTGCCCAACAGTAATTTTTTTACCCACCGTATGCTTTTTTTTCTCGAGAGAAGCCACTAGTGAAATCTACGGCCCCCGGGTCTATTTTCTCATCATATACTTTCAGATCTATTTTGCTATCTGCCTTTTTATTTATTTGCCACTTTTATTTTTAGATCTATATTTCTAAAAACCCAAAAATATCTTAGTTCACTTTATTTTATTCGCGATCTATTTATCCAATCTACTACAGTTTATCTCCCCCCCGTTTGCCAATTTCTGGCGCCGTTACCCGAAAGTGATTGACAACCCCTTTAACACGTCGGGTTGCAAGTATTTGTTCTTTGTGTGCAAGTGTTGTTTACGTAGTGTTGCTTGGTTCTCCTACTGGTTTGATAACCTTGGTCTCATCACTAAGGGAAATACCTACCGTTGTTGTGCTGCATCATCCCTTCCTCTTTGGGGAAATACCGACATAGTTCAAGCTAACATCAAGACACTAACCAATTACTTGTCTTTTTAGCCAAAGTGTGAGGAAATAATTTCAGTTTTATATCATTTGGACTAAAAGCATTCAATTTAAATGTCTGACAAACATCTTCAAAGAATTGCAAATGTTGATAACGATCCTCACCTTCCTTACATTTAAGTTGTTTACCATGCAACAATTCGAGGACACTTGGGTTCACCTCATAAGCTACACCGGTGGGATTAAGACCAAACGATGTGAACATTTCTCGAATAGGTGGACCTATAAGACGCATGGCTACAAGTTGATAACTATGTCTATACTCAACAATGATTGTTCTAGACTTGCAACCACTTAGTACACAAGATTCAAACCAGACTCAGAACCAAGACCAAAAGCGCCAGAAAAAGCTTGATAGCATGCAAGTGCACAGGGTTTAGTTGTACCCTTTTCAAAGTAAGAGTATCAATCCCATAGGGAGCACATGAATCAGTCTTTGGCCCTTTGCAAGGTGCAAATAATGTGCCTAGAAATCATACGCGATCCATAATGGTTAAGATAATAAGTTGCAAATGTAAAGGTGAATAAATAAGCTAAAATAAATAACAAGTAAAATGACTAGACTTGATACAAATGATTAAAAGAGTTCCCAGGGCCCCGGAATCCCCACTAGTGTGTATCTATGGCCGTGCCTATACACAAAGCTATTTCGGATTCCTAAGCCACTTTACATGTTTCTCTTTGTGGGCGGAGCCGGTGCAGATACGTTTATACTCGTGGTATCTCCGTATCCCATACGCCACCACCGTTCTTCCCCACTCCGGTTATCAAACGGTGATTAAGGGGAAAGAGGTCCTGGTGGACGCAGCCAAATTGGTCTCCGTTTTACCCCCTATTGCAACTATCCGCTAGGAAGGGAGAAGGGGACTGTCATGTCACCCAACTCCACAACCACACAGTTAGCCAACAGTAATAACCTTCCGTCCAAAATCGACATACGTTGGATGGTAGACTTCACCCAATGTCAAGAAGATTATCAACATAAACTTGCAAAGAGGATATTAAATCCTAATACCAAAAATCCTATTACACACTAGGGTTCATCCATATCCCGGGAACAACGGGTCTACTCACTCATTGGAAGGACAATCATCATGATAATGGTAGATGAATACATGGATGAATAAATCAACCAATACACTAAAGGATCTACTAGGGCTCTTGATGTTGTAGATGATAAGGATGATGATGATGAAGACGGTGATGATGACTTCATTCCTGTTGAGGTACGATGATCTATGGGACCGGCAAGGATCCCTTTGCAGTTGGGCTGGGGTGATCGATGAGCATAGAGAGCAAATCCAATAGTACATGCGTGGGGATTTCTCAGGTTCGGGCCGCCGTGGAGGCATAAAACCATACTCCTGTCTTTGGGTGGTTTGACTTGTGTCTCATGTTACAAGTGCAGCCTGCTGGAAAAATGTGAGCAAGTTGCAACTACTCTTTAAACATGAGTAGGGTGTCGACTCGTGCCAAGGTAGCCATGGGCGTCCTTTAATAGAAGAAAAGGGATCACCACAGTGGCAACATGGTCATTACATGTATGTGAATAGTGATCTTGGTGCTATCCAACCTAATCCTACCGGACTCGGACAAGGGCATTTAATGTGCCATGAACTGATAGCAATCCTTTAGCAAAAGGCTTCTCTCCTCCTGTGCCATCGACATGCATGAGCCTATCTCCTTGACACGTCCACCAGATGGGTGTCGATAAAGTTGATCTGCATGCGACATGCCGACACGCGTCCTGTTAACTCCCCTCAGGCCGCTTGCCCGCTCAACACCTAATCTTGACAAGCCATCAGTTGGTCGATGAGGTGGATCGGCCGAAGGGCGAGAGGGAGAACTTCCCGTCAAGGAGCTTGCCAGGTCCTGGCTTACCGTTAATTGGGGTCTTGATCTTTAGTACTAACTTAGTACTTCTCGATCACCTGCCTGGAGGTCTTCTTCACGGTCTTGGTGTCCAAGAGTTGGGGCTTGGGTCGAGTTATCCTCAGGCAAGGCCTTGTCATCCGGAGGGCCGCAACTGCCTATACACAAGTCTAGGGTACTAAGGGACCCCTAATTTAGTACATCGATAGTTCCCCTCACGAGAAGAAGGATCCCCTTCTTCTCCCAGATGATCCTTCCTCCAGATGGATTTCGGAGGCTAGGGTTCTGCCTTTGAGGTGAGTTTCTGGTGTCTCTGTATGTCTGATCCACGATCCGCTTTGACGGGGTGGAAATAGTGGATCTCCCAAAGGCGGCGGCGTGACAAAGGACCGCTCATGCAGGCGCTCGCGGTCGCATGGAATGCCGTCGTTCGCTCTGGAAGCGCGACGACGACGGTTTCTTCAGCCTTCTTGCTTGATTATTTTATGGAAAGTGTTTATCACCTTTAATATGCGATTCCACTGCCATTTTTAGGGATTTTCTCCAGTAAATTATTATTGCTCCAAAAATCTCCACCTGAAGAATTATCAACAAAAAAAAGTGCACGAACGCGGTAAAATTCCACAAAGCCTACCTAGTAGGTGCAAAAATAATATTAAAAAAGTCTCATAATTTGCACTCATCAAGAGCCACGAGGGAGTAACAAGCTCGCTAGGTGCGCCCCAGGGGGGCTCCCCCAGGCTTGTGGGCCCCTCGTGGCACCTCTTGACCTAATTCCACCTCTATAGATTTCCAAATATTCCAAATATACTAGAGTGCCACCCGAAACACTTTTTCCGTCGTCGCAAGATTTTGTTCTTCCACAATCCCATCTGGAGGCCTTTTCCGGTACTCTGCCGGAGGGGAAATCAATCATGGAGGGCTTCTATATCATCCTTCCTACCCTACCAATGATGCGTGAGTAGTTCACCACAGACCTACGGGTCTACAGCTAGTAGCTAGATGGCTTTTTCTCTCTCTTTGATCTTCAACACAATGTTCTCCACGATGTTCTTCGAGTTCTATTTGATGTAATCTTATTTTGTGATGTGTTTGTTGGGATCCGATGAACTGTGGGTTTATGATCAATTTATTCATGAATATTAATTGAGTCTTCTCTGAACTCTTTTATGCATGATTGTTATAGCTTTGTATTTCTCTCTGATCTAACCGTTTGGTTTAGCCAACTAGATTGATTCACCTTGCAATGTGAGACGTGCTTTGTGATTGGTTCAATCTTGTAGTGCTCTATCCCAGTGATGAAGTAGGGGACAAGACACACATTTGTATTGTTGCCATTAAGGATAAAACAACGGGGTTTATTCATATTGATTGGGTTTACTTTGTCTACATCATGTCATCTTGCTTAAGGCGTTACTCAGTTTTATACTTAATACCCTAGATCCATGCTGGATAGAGGTCGATGGGTGGAGTAATAGTAGTTGACGCAGGAAAGAGTCGGTCAACTTGTCTCAGACATGATGCCTATATCCATGATCATTGCCTTGAATATCGTCATAACTATGCACTTTTCTATCAATTGCCCAACAGTAATTTGTTAACCCATTGTATGCTATGTGATCGAGAGAGAAGCCTCTAGTGAATACTATGGCCCCCGGGTCTACCTTTATCATATATAAAAACACAAAAACACCTCATTGCAATTTTATTTCTTTTATTTTGGTTTGCAATTTATTTATTTGCCTATCACTACGAGATTTAATCCTTGCAAGTAACCTCTGAGGGGATTGACAACCCCCTTGTTTGCATTGGGTGCAAGTATTTGCGTCTGTGTGTGTAGTTGCTGCTAATGAGGTTCTGTGTGATTATCCTACTGGATTGATAACCTTGGTTCTTAACTGAGGGAAATACTTATCTCTACTGTACTGCATCATCCTCTCCTCTTTGAGGAAATCCCAACGCAGCTCACAAGTAGCATGTCCATAACCGGGGACGCAGCTATCCGGACAGTTCTTACACTCTGCAAAGGTTAGTACACTGTACCCACACCATGGAACTTGTAGCCTCATACTTTAGTACATGCTTCCATTCGGGTGGACCTCCACAAGCACCTTGCCTTCTTTGGGAAGTTGGGAATGTGGACCAAGGCGGAAAGCAAGGACAGAAATGAGATACAAATTGCAAGAAAAGAAAAACCAAAATTCTATGAAAGGTGAGCAATGATAAGAGGATTACCCATAGGCACTTGTTGGGGAGGGATGTTTCCTCCCCGGCAACCAGCATTGCCGACACACTGCCATCGACGTTTTCTGTTGTTGGGATGGTGCCAGTGTGGACAGGTTCGTCGGTGGAGGCCCTCATCGAAGAGGCACTCCCAGAGAAGATGGTTGCCGGGGACCCCTTGGCGAGATCTGCCTCTTGGAGCTCCTCATCTTGGTGTTCCTTTCCCATCTCCTTGCTAGGATCAGGAGAAGGAACGTCAGAACTGGTGACGGCCGGCTGGGGTTGGCGGCACTCTCTCGTGTGGAGGGCTGGGCTGGGGGCTGGCAACCATGGCGTCAGCAGCTGGTGTCCCCTGCCCAACACTTGTTGAAGAGCCATGCTCCATAGAAAGCTTAGCCCGCTTAGCTCGTTGCACGAGTAGTTCTTCGTCCCTGAAACACCGAAGGAATTATGTCAGGATGAGCAAATAGGTGAAATTGAAACATGATTGGAAGAAGCGAAGATTTGCTTAGTCCTCGTCAGACTCGAGGAGGGCTTTTATGTCATTTTTAGGAGGCGGGGGAGATTCTCTGGTCTTCTTGATGGCTGGTGGGGGCGAGCTCGTCGGATGGGGGACCTCATCTTCCCCGCCAAGTTCTTGCCGAGAAGAAGAGGTCTTGGATTTGGAGCCCCGAGCAGGTTGCCGGCGTACCACCTCCTAGTTGCCGGTCTTGGTGGTTGCCTTCTTTACCGTAGAGGTGGCCCGCGTTGGGGAGGTAGCCACTTGCTCCTGGCTAGTCCTGTTCTGAAATGGCGCCTTGGCTCGGGAACTTGAGGGCCCTCCTCTTCTGGCTCCTCTCCTCCGGGCTTCCCGATGGTTTTGGCCCCGGCAACCTCACCTCCACCAAACCCCTCCTTTTTCTCCTTGGCAAGTTCATCCTCGTCTTCATCTTCTTCCTCCTCCTCATAATCATCATCCTCAATATCTTCGGTCCCGGCAGCCTCTTCGGCTTCCATTCTCCAGACCTCTGCAATCCTGCTAGCAATATAAGCTTCCTCCTCCTCTGTGGTGGCACGAACGAGATCTATCTCCTTCTGGGAAGCCACTTCCGTCAAATTGGAGGCCCATTCCATCTCATCCTCCATCTTGGGAAATTTCCAGTCTCCTTTGACCCCTTTAGTGGTGCACTCGAGCATCCATGCCAAGACGGCACTCCTCGCAAAGTTGATGTGCAGCGGCACAACTTTGGCCGGCAAGTGCAATGTACCAGCTTTCCAGAATAGCTGCTGCCAAAGCCAAGCATGCCCCATTACCATCAAGTTGTTGTCGCGTCCGGGGTATTACCGCATCCTATCGGCGGGATTCTGGTATTCCCAAATAGGCCTGTTCCTCTGCTGCAATAGAGCAATCCGGCGCCAGAGGAAGTTGGCTCCCACCATTTCTATGGTCAAGCCAGCGCTCTTCAAGCGAGCAATTCTGTTCAGCACCATGCAGAACTTCTTTTCGGTGGTGCCGAACTTGTTCCAGTCGTTGCCCTGTTTGATCCTTTCTGTCCGCGGCAAGCAGAATGTGGGGAAATCCTTCTCCTAGATCCAACACCAATTTCACCTCCACTCATCCCATTTTCCATGAAGCTTCCAAGGGAGATAATCTCTTTGGTCCTTCTTCCCCCTCGGAATCCATGTCACGCTCCCGGACAGTGATTTGTCCTCAATCCGGGGGATGAAGAAATGGCGGAACAGATCCACATTGGGAGCAACTCCAATAAAGTTTTTTTCGCAAAAATGAGCGAAAACCGCCATGCATGTCATTTCGTTGGGGGTGAAATCTAGCAGTCTGAACCCAAAGGTAGACATCATCTCGCAGAAAAAATCCGAGAATGGAGGCGACAATCTGGAGTAGAAGTATGCGTAGAAGAATGGATAGGAATCTGCGGGAATCTTGGGGCCGTAGGGAAGGACCTTGGGGTCTTTGTGGTCCGCTGTCTCCCCCCCCCCCCCCCCCCCCCCCACATATATGCGTACCTCTCAATCAAAGCGTTGCCTGTCAAGGACGCCGACTAGAAGACCACATTCTCCATCTGCCGCCTCTCCATTTCCTCCAGTTCCTTCTTCTTTTTCGCCCAAGGGTTGACTGGATTGGCCACCTTCTTCTCCTTGGCGTCGGCCTTCCTGGGCGCCATTATAGGCTTGGGAAGGGGAATGGAAGATTGGGTGGGTGTGAGGGCGGCGATAACAGAAGCAGTTCTGGTGGGGAGAAGGAGATGAAGCGGGGGAGAATGCAGGCTAATGAACAACGCCCCTTCATAGTTACATTTTTATGGGGAAGGCATGAGGGGGTTGGATCTTTGCTGTTCTCCCAAGCCACGCCTCTCACAGGCGCACCACTATAGGTTACAGCAGTAGGCCATGTTCCCACTCCCCGCATTTAATGCGAGGATTGGACATGCGTCGGCAGGAACCATCATGATTACAGATTGCGGTAGAAGATCACAACAGTTGTTCTCCGCCACGTGTGTCCATGCATGTTTTTGGGCCTAGCCCAACAATGCTTCAGATGCGCGTGTGGCCTAGACTCGGGGGATCCTGTTGGTGCATTAAGAACGGGGTCCTTAGTGCCCCGGACTTATGCACGGACAGTGGCTGCATCCCCGGAAGGTGGTCTTGCCGGGGGCCAGCTCGAAACCATGAAGCGCATCAAGAAGACCAAGGAACAGAAGAAGACAAGCATCAAGGCAAAGCATTGGAGGCAACCTTCATCGGCAAGGCGAAGACCCGGCAAGCCCCGTGGAGAGCAGACCCCCGCCAACTACCAACACTCCACCTCGCCAGCCAGCTGGTTGCTGATCAGTGAGGTGTCGAGCCCGCAGGAAGCAAGGTGGAGTTCATCGGCACGTGTCAGCACGCTGGAGAGAAGATTACCTTTATCGACAACCGTCCAAATGGCGTGTCACACTAATAGGAGTTAACTGGGAAAGTGGTGCTGCATCCTTGCCGGGGCTTCTCCTCCTCATGACACCTAGCGATGCATTAAATGCACTTTGTCCTAACTAGCAGAGTTAGGTATGATAGCACTATTTGCTGTCTAATCACAATGCATTTACCGTTTTTCCACTGTGGTAACCCCTTGAGCTATAAAAGGAGGGCCAGTGCAACCGATACAAGGGTTCGAACCAATTCAAACCCCACGCATGTTTGCTCATGTAGCTGCCTTCTCCTAGCACCTTGCCGAGGGAGGAAGCTCCGTGTACTTGTGCTCCACATTCTCAATACACCAAAAGCACGAGTAGGGTGTTACACCTCCAAGGTGGCCCGAACCTGGGCAAACGACCCTTGCGCTGCCTGCCATCCTGCTCTTTGCGCTTTGTGCAATCCCTCCGCCGAACCACAAAGGGGCTTGTTAGTCCCAAAGATCATTGTTCCACACCAACACCATGTTTATCTTTACATACCTTTCACTCCCTAATTTATGTTTTAATGGATCCATCAAAGAAAATATCTTTCGTTCGTTCCCGGCAAGCAAGTGTTAACATGAGGAAATATATTTGAGTGTTGCAAAGTTGTTTTATCTAGTAGATAAAAAACTTTGAGTTGATTATCTTTTCTTAACTACTTGCATAATAACCATGCCACTTCTATAACTATGCTAAGTTTTCAAGTCAAGAAATCGAGGGCTATCTAGGCATATCGATTGTAAGTGAACCAAAACCTTCTCGTTATTTCGGTTTGAACAACCGACTTCCTTATCATTCGGATTTCTCTCTATGTTGCTTGAGGACGATCAAGTTTAAGCTTGGGGGAGCTGATGACTGATATTTTTACACTCCTATACCCTTAGGTTAAATAGATATATTTCATTAAAACCGAGATATTTTGTCCAATATTGCCACAAATCCTCTCTTTATTGTATTTCTATAGGAAATGGGTAAATATGGACGGAATCAAGTGAGAACATGGAAAGGAGTAAAGGAGGAGATAGAACAAATCAAGTGGAGGTGCATCAACAATTCCAATGCAAAAGACGATGTTTCATGCGCCTACGATCACTTGCATGAGCGGTCGTATGGCATGGAAATCGACGCTCCTCGTCCACCTAAACAACTTTAATAAAGGGGTCGAGGCCAAAATGTTAACAGAACAAGTGTAAGTAGAGCCAGAACAGAGTCATCGTCATCCCATCTTCATCAACCCTAGCTGCCACCATTTCCCATCTCCAAGCTCAAATCCCCAAGCAAGCTGAGGATGCCTAGCAAGACAAAGAGAGTAACCTCCATGCATTGTGCCGCCAACACTTGTTGGATCTCAGCGCGGCCCAGGAAGAGACCAAAGCCACCACCGCCGAGAAGAATTGCCTTGCTAGAGTCATGAAGGGACTCGGAATAGAAGCTTACTGACCATACCCAACAACTAGCCGAAATGGCGGAACTTGGGGAAACTTCAAAGCAACTCATCGCCAAACTCAAGCTGACTTATCTTGTAAGCATAAAGAGTTGGTCGATATTAAAGTTGCACATTCAGCACTATCGAACAAGCTTGTTTGGTTGCAATCTACCCATGAACAATGTGTTGAGAACATCAAAACTCTCCAAGCTGGTCTTGACGAAGCAAATAAGCTCCATGAGGACACTGAATCGAACTTGGCCAAAGAAGGTGAAGCTCAGCGAGTGTGGCTCCGTACCGTTCGTGTGGGTGTCAAGCGCGTGAATGCCATGATGATTGGGATGAAAATGACCCCCTTGTATGTGATTGTTGGCTCAGAAGAGAGAAGCACGCAAAAGTTGGCCTTGTTCTTCGATCATGTCATGAGTCAACTTGAAGGCTACCATGAGGTGTGCATCACGAGACTCATGAAGGAGGCCAAGGAGCTTGCCGGGACCATTACTGTTGGGGACACACATAACAGGTAGGCCCACGAAGGGTCAAAATATATTAAAGCATGGGGTCCACACATCAGGTGGGTCTAGATGAATTTCATACAGACATACTATCGACTCGGACAAGCAGCGTACTATCCACTCGGACAAGCAACGTACCATCCACGTGGATGACAGTCCACCACTCGGTCGTATGACTCACTCGGGTATGCGAAGACCAGCAGGCAACAAGGCAGTCAAAGCATCATTCTCATAGTGGAGGCTTCGTAGTGAGCTGGCATTATGGCATTCATGCCCCACTTTGTAACATAAGAGGTGAGGGGGTGGCGCACTCTATATAAGCCACCCCACCACGTAGCTAAGGGGGTCAGGCCCTCATTCTTCCCCTGGCTCTCATCTCTCTCTCCCTCACCACTAGTCTCAGGACTTAGCTCAGGCATGGAGATCCGTTCTCCCCTCTCTCTCTCTCAAATACACCATGTACCTCCGTGTTCATGACAGATAAAACAAAGCCTCTCTGAAGCACGAGACGTAGGGTTGTTATCTCCACCACGAGAGGCCCGAACTCGCTAAAACACCATGTCACCCATATGCATCTCGATAGATCATGCTCCCTTACACTACCCCTCTCTATTGTCGGAATCATTCCCACGACAGTTGGCGCCCATCGTGGGGCATGGCGTCTATCGAGCCGCGATGCAGATGGCGATTTCTTTCTACACTATGGGCCTCATCTTCGATTGCCGGCACCGCCGGACGGACGCGCGACCGTCGGACGACGTGCGGCTTCTCTTCACCAAGCACTCCGACGGTGCCGCCTCCATGGTTGCCAATGACCTGCGCCGCTACCTCGGGTCCACGGGCGACACTCACGACGCCTCCGAGGACGCCGAGGGCGAGGCGAATCGCCCACTCGACCAGACCGGCCGGGGCGGCCACCAGCGCGCCTCCCGCTTCCTCTTCTCTGTCGAGCCCAACACACCCGTCCGCTGGCTGCAGCGATCGCAGGCATTCAACAGTCACTCCGGTGACGCGGGCGCTCGGCTACTGCACGACCCCCAGGCCTCTGGCGCGTCTGAAAGGATCTAGATGACGACTAGAGGGGAGGGGTGAATAAGCGTTTTAAAACTGTTACGGATATGGCTTTATCCTAATGCGGAATTAAACTAAACGGATACCTTTCAAGCACAAAACCTAAATATGCTAGGCTCAACTAATTGCACCAACAATCTATGCTAAACAAGATAGGCACTTAAGGAAACTAGCAAGCACAAACTATATCACAAGATATGGAAATGTAGGAACAACTAAGCAATTCAACTAGCACAAGATATATCAATATGAGCAAGTATGAATTGCGGTAAGTAAAGGGTGAGGGTATGAGATAACCACAAGTGAGTCAGAGAAGCGGATTTATCCCGAAGTTCACACTCATGAGAGTGCTAATCTCCATTAGAGCGGTGTCGAAGCCAAAGCTTCGGGGCGCCACCAAGTGGCTCACCGTATTCTCCCTTTCGAGTCACCCCCAACGGATGAGCCTCGATTCACTCGGGGTTGGTCTTGAAGGCGACCACCACACCTTTACAAACTTCTCCGGAGCACACCACAAGCAAGGAAGCTTCCGGAGGAACCTTGACCACTTAGGCCACTTCAACACCCTTCCCCGGAGCACACCACAAAAGGAAGCTTCCGGGGGAACCTTGACCACCTAGGCCACTTCACAATCTTCACAATATGTCACCAAACCGTCTAGGAGGCGGAAGCCTCCAAGAGTAATAAACTCACAAGCTCTCACTCAAACTAATCGATGCGGGGAGCTCAAACCAATGCAACAAATGCAATGCAAGGTTAAGCAACAAATGCTCAACCCACTCTCTCAATCTCACAAGATGCAACTCAAGAAAGTAGGAGATTGAAGAGAGGGGATGCAATGGATAGGATCAACAAATGGCTCACAAATCCATCCACAAATCCCCCTTCACATAGAGGGGAGATAGGGGTTTGGGAGAGGTGGAGAGAGGCTCAAAATGGTGTTTAGAAGGTGTGTCAACAGCCCCCAAACCGGAGGGGGGACGCAGCCCTTAAATAGCCAAACACAAAAACTAGCCGTTGGGGCTCAACGGGCATTTCCTGGGCACCCCGTGCACACGGGGGGTTAGACCCCGTGCACACGGGGTCCCGTGTGCACGGTACAAGTCCGTGTCCACGGGGAACCCCAGGACAGCCAGCAGCAGCCCACTCAAACGATGATAACTTTGGCATACGGACTCCGAATTCGATGATCTTGGGCTCGTTTTGAAGCTATGGAAAAGCCCAAGGTCCTCACATAGAGAACCACCCAAGATCAACAAGAAAGAATGATGCAAGTAATGCAAAGGTTTGAGCTCTCTACATGCGACGCGATCAAGCTACTTGCCCAAGAGTCCCCCTTGATAGTACGGCTATCGAACCTATAATCCGGTCTCCCACCAAGCACTATGAGACTGGCAAAACTAGGAAAACCTAGCTAAGTTATACCTTTGCCTTGCATATTCAACTTGAGCTTGATGATGACTTTAATGCTTGCCTCAAGTTGGAATCCCTTTCTTGTCCACAACCACTTGGTGAAGATACTTGAATTGCTTCCTCATATTCTAATGACGGAAGCCTGAACTTAAGCCCACCTTCACATGTGCATTATCATGATGTGGACCGCAAGCTTCAAAGTATATAACCTCTGGCTTCTCATCTTGCACTTGGACTCCTCGAACCCGATGACCATCACCTCTTGATGTCATCCACACATAGGCTACTTGAAATCTTTCCTTTTGTTGCAAGCCCATGAGAAACACCTAACCCACATAGACATAACAAACACATAGCATGGGTTAGGTAACAAAGCACAATTCACAGTTACTTACCATACCACTAGATCACTTGATCTCATGTGGTACAATGTTTGTGCTTTGTGGGTTGACCACTTAGATATAATCTTTGAGCTTCATCTTGGTCAACCAACATCTTTACTTCAAGCTCCATCTTGGTTTCTTGAAAGCCACAATGAACTCTTCATTTCCCTTCATTGCTTCAAGACTATATCACCAAAGACTCTTTCATGACCATATCAAGTTCCACTATGAATATCATCTTGGTCACCACTTGCCCTTCTAAGAACTCCATCACAAGCTCTTGAGAGGCACCATGAATTCTTCACTCTAGTTGCTTGCTTCAAGACTTGATCAACCGAAACCCAACACATGAGCTCACCATGATCTTGTCTTGAAACCATAACTCAAATTCTTCTCTTTGATTATTCTCTCAAGCCTTGATCCTCAGAAGCCCAAATATGTCAATCTTTGAGATCCTCCAAAGAACTGAAACCTCACTGGATATGGGATCTCGAGAGCCAACACCTAGGCCCCGTGAGCAGGGGGTATCCAGAGAGTTGACACTCGACCCCGTGCACACGGTACAAGCCCATGTGCTAGGGGTATCCAGAGAGGGATACCATGAGGACTTCTTCAGATGCTTTGATGGCAATCTTCACATAACAACCCAAATAACTTCAAGCATCACTATGGAACATATCTTCATATAAGATCCAATGCACTTGATGCTCCATAGGAATTGTCATTTAATACCAAAGCTTAGAGCACATATAACTTCATCTATATGGACTTCATCCTTGATTCCATCCAATATCCTTGAGACACTATCTTCATATATATGGACTTCATCCTTGATTTAGTCCAATATCCTTGTGACACTATCTTCATATATATGGACTTCATCCTTGATTTAGTCCAATATCCTTGTGGCACCATCTATGGACAACCCTTCAGATATATCTCACTGAAAACATTAGTCCATGGAGATTGTCATTCAATTACCAAAACCACACTTAGGGGCTAGATGCACTTTCAGCGTCCATCCGTGCCGGATCGGCATCTCTGGCGGCATTTCCGAGTCCCGTCACTGCAGCCGTCATTCGGGAGCAAGGGACCAACCCTGTCAACCGCTCGTCCCACTCGCCCGTTTGGTGCGTTAACCGCACGCGAGCGTAGCCCACTGGCATCGGGCCACCTCCTTGTCATGCAAGGAAATGAAAGAACGTGGGGTGGCCATTTTGCTAAGGTAATTGTGTCATTAAGCAGCTCATCAGGTGAGTATTTCCTGCGCCAGTTTCCTAATTACTGCAGCCAAAACTTCCGCTATTCACGCGGCAGTAATTGGTGCATGCATGCATGCATGTGCAACCGCCTGGCCATTAATTCCATGGCTATGCTTGCTAACTTGCAGGAGCGTTCGGATCCAAATAAATATTCGTGGCTATACTTGCTACTAACTTGCAGGGTCACTTGTCCCGCCGTCGTCCACCGACAGCAGTTCACTCGGATGGACATTTCATTCCGTGACTCAGCCACCTACACACCATCGCCCACCTGGTCATGCCAGCATCACTTGGTCACGCGCGCGTTGCCACTCCACGGGACGCGTCTACATCACTCGGACGCCCCACGCGTCACCACTCCGCCGGACGCGTCTACATCACTCGGGCGTCCCGCGCGTCACCACTCCGCGGGACGCGTCTACATCACTCGGGCGCCCCGTGCATCGCCACCCCGCGGGACACGTCTACATCACTTGGACGCCCCGCACGTCGCCACTCCGCGGGACGCATCTACATCACTCGGGCGCCCCGTGCGTCGCCACTCTGCGGGACGCGTCTACATCACTCGGACGCCCCGCACGTCGCCACTCCGCGGGACGCGTCTACATCACTCGGATGCACCGCGCGTCGCCACTCCGCAGGACGCTGATATGTCTCCAATGTATCTATAATTTTTTATTGTTCCATGCTGTTATATTATCATTCTTGTATGTTTTACAATCATTTTATAGCAACTTTATATCATTTTTTGGGACTAACCTATTGACATAGTGCCCAGTGCCAGTTGCTGTTTTTTGCTTGTTTTTTACTTCGCAAGAAATCAATACCAAACTGAGTACAAACGCAGCGAAACTTTTTGGTGATTTTTTCTGGACCAGAAGACACAAGTTGGGACAAGAAAGTACCTGAGGGGGCTCCGAGGGGAGCACAACCCACCAGGGCGCGCCTGGTGGCGCGCCTGGTGGCCCAGGCGCACCCAGGTGGGTTGTGCCCACCTCGGCTGCCTCCCGCACCGCCTCTTTGCTCTATAAATACCCCAATATTCCAGAAACCCTATGGGAGTCGACGAAAATCAATTCCAGCCGCCGCAAGTTCCAAAAACCATAGATCCAATCTAGACACCATCACGGAGGGGTTCATCATCCTCATTGGTGCCTCTCCGATGATGCGTGAGTAGTTCATTGTAGACCTACGGGTCCGTAGTTAGTAGCTAGATGGCTTTCTCTCTCTCTTTTGATTCTCAATACAATGGTCTCTTGGAGATCTATTTGATGTAATTCTTTTTGCGGTGTGTTTGTTGGTATCCGATGAACTTTGAGTTTATGATCAGATCTATATTTTTATCCATGAAAGTTATTTGAGTCTTTTGATCTCTTATATGCATGGTTACTTATAGCCTCGTATTTCTTCTTCGAATCTTTGGTTTAGTTAGGCCAACTAGATCGATTTTACTTGCCATGAGAAGAGGTGCTTTGTGATGGGTTCGATCTTACGGTGCTTGACCCCAGTGACAGAAGGGGAACCGACACCTATGTATCGTTGGTATTGAGGATAACAAGACGGGGTCTATTTCTACATAAATAGATCTTGTATACATCATGTCATCATTCTTATTGCATTAATCCGTTTCTCCATGAACTTAATACACTAGATGCATGCTGGATAGCGGTCTATGTGTGGAGTAATAGTAGTAGATGCAGGCAGGAGCCGGTCTACTAATCTTGGACGTGATGCCTATATAATGATTATTGCCTGGATATTGTGATAATTATTTGAAGTTCTATCAATTGCCCAACAGTAATTTGTTTACCCACCGTATGCTATTTTTCTCGAGAGAAGCCACTAGTGAAATCTACGGCCCCCGGGTCTATTTTCTCATCATATGTTTTCAGATCTATTTTGCTATTTGCCTTTTTATTTATTTGCCACTTTTATTTTTGGATCTATATTTCTAAAAACCCAAAAATATTTTGCTGCACTTTATTTTATTCACGATCTATTTATCCAATCTACTACAATTTATCTCCCGTCAACTTGCCAATTTCTGGCGCCGTAACCCGAAAGGGATTGACAACCCCTTTAACACGTCGGGTTGCAAGTATTTGTTCTTTGTGTGCAGGTGCTGTTTACGTAGTGTTGCTTGGTTCTCCTACCGGTTCGATAACCTTGGTCTCATCACTGAGGGAAATACCTACCGTTGCTGTGCTGCATCATCCCTTCCTCTTTGGGGAAATACCGACGTAGTTCAAGCGAACATCAAAAGGAATTTCTGGCGCCGTTGCCGGGGAGACATCATGAACATCTACTAGGTTCCTAATCACAAATCTCATCTCCTTGCAATTTACATTATTTCCCATTTGCCTCTCATTTTCATCTCCCCCACTTCACAAAAATTTGCTGTTTTATTCTCCCTCTTTTTCGTTCGCCGTTTTCTCGTCAGATCTCCTATTTGCTTGAACTTGTCACCATGAGTGACTTTGGCATGGCAGAAACAGATGATGGCCTAACTCCTAAAATTGGACGATCCGGCAATCTGGATGCTAAAACTTTTGTTTTGTGGCAAGGGAATATTATGGGGAAAGAACATATCCACGAATTTTTCAATTGTGTCGGAAATTTAACTCTTGATGATGCTCCTATACTTAAAAGAACAAAATCGTATGCATAAGCTATTTCAGCACTAGTTCTAAAATTTGAGAATAAGTTCATCTGTACTCATCCTACCTTGCAAAGATTGTTTTATGAGTTACCTATTATAAAGAATCCCAAAGCTAAAAAGTTGGCTACCCTTGTTCTTATGAATGAATTTGACTATATAATACGGGAAGCTAGGGAGATCTTTGATTTTTATGGTATGAACCGTGAAAAACCGGTAATAGATGAGATCCTTTATAATAGTGATTATATGTTAAGACACTTGCTTGGAAATAATCAAATTTTTGATGAGAATCTTAAAAAGGAAGTCCCTGTTTTAGACATAATCCAACAAGTTTTCAATGATGTTAATCAACACTATTCTTGGATTGTTGCCGGAAATCAAAGGGGATACGATGATAAGCAACTTGATAGTGGTAAAGTATCTGTGGATGAGGTGTTTTATGTTGTCTTTGCAAAACCACCTGACAAAAACACTTCCAAGGGAAGTGGAAACAAAGATGACAACACTTAGACCTTCGCATTATGCCTAGCTAAGGGCGTCAAACGATAGCGCTTGTTGGGAGGCAACCCAATGATTTAAATTTATTTTCATCTTTTTCTTTCTGTTCTTGAGTGTTTGCACAATTATGCTACTGTTATGATTGTGTTTTTTATGTTTAGTGTTTGTGCCAAGTAAAGCCATTAGGATAGCTTTGGTGATAGTTGATTTGATCTTGTTGGAAAACAGAAACTTTTGCGTCCAGTAAAACAATTTTGAAAATTCACATATGCAACGAAAAATTCTGAATTTTTTACACAAGATTTATATACAAATTTCCTATGTTTTCCTAATTTGTCAGAATTTTTGGCGTTACAGAAGTATGAAAACAATTCTCATCTTTACAGGCTGTTCTGTTTTTGACAGATTTTGTTTTCTTTGCATTGTGTTCTTGTTTTGATGAATCAATGGTTTGTAGTGGGGGGGGGGGGGGGTATGAGCCATGGTAAAGTTAGAATACAGTAGATATAAATGCAAGAACAAAATTTGAATGTGTTTTCTACAGTACTTAAAGTAAAGATTGGTTTTCTTATACTAACGGATCTCACGAAGGTTTTGTTGAGTTTTGTGTGATTGAAGTTTTCAAGTTTTGGGTGAGATTACGATGGATGAAGGAATAAGGAGTCAGAAGAGCCTAAGCTTGGGGATGCCCCATGGCACCCCAAGCCATTATCCAAAGAGAAGCAAGCAACTAAGCTTGGGGATGCCCGAGTGGCATCCCCTCTTTCTTCTAACGACCATCGGTATTTTGCTTGGAGCGTCTTGTATGATATGAGTCTTTGCTTGTTTTGCTTTTTATTTTTATTCATGAATCCTTGCTGGACACACCTATTTGAGAGAGCTAAAATTATGCTATGACTTGTTATAATTGCTCTCTATGCTTCACTTAAATCTTTATGAGCTATGAAATTGCTCTAGTGCTTCACTTATATTTTTTTGAGCATGGTGTGCTTTAGTATTTTTGAAGAAATGCTCTCATGCTTCACTTAGATTTATTTGAGAGTTAGTAATTTTTTTTAGAAATTCTCTCTTGCTTCACTTAAATTATTTTGAGAGAAGAAAATTTTATGCTCATGTTCTTCACTTAGATTTGTTTGAGCTATCAAAAGCAACTTATGAAATTAGTCCCAAAGTGATAGATATTCAAGAGGGATATAATAAAAACTTCCATGAAGATCATTGGACAAAATAAACTTGATTCCTTGTAATAGTTTTGCGATATGTTGATATAATATGTGAGTCATATTGGTGAGTAATTATGCTTAAGTAAGAATATTGGTGTTAAGGTTTGTGATTCCCTATGCAAGCATGAAAGTCAATAGTTATGCAATGAAATTACATCCTACTTGTGGTGCATTATTCGGTGTTAGTTATGCTTAATGCTCGCTTATGAGATTTTTCGTTTCTTGGTTGGATGCTTCTCAATCTTTTGCTAGCCTTCATTTGCACTAAGTATGATCACTACTTGTGCATCCAAAATCCTTAACCAGTTTTGCCATATGAGTCCACTATACCTACATATATGCGGTATTTCCATGCCGTTCTAAGCAAATTTGTATGTGCCATATCTAATTTCAAAATAAATTTCTCTTTTGTGTGCTCGTACCGCTCATGAAACGGTAGGGGGTGGCTGATATTTTTCCATGCTAGATGTGTTATTCTCAAGATGAGTGTTTATTCACTTGTCATTGCACGAGAGTACGGCAAAGGTATTAGGGATGCCCAGTCCCGAAATGAAAAATGAATTTACTTTATGTTGTCAAATAATAAATTCCTTGGAAAGTGTTGGTATGGACGGCACCCATGGATTCGGTTAGACGTGGAATGTGAAAGTATGGTGGAAAAAGGAATAAACTTTATTTTCTGTTTGGGAACCGCCTATGATATATCTAGCATGGAAAGTATTGGGAACTACTAGATCGTTTTCGTTGACAAGAAAAGCATGCCACCCAAAATGTTTTATCTCTACTTTTTTCGCTTTGAGCTCTGGCACCTTACAAATCCCTACTTCCCTCTACGAAGGGTCTTCTTTTACTTTATGCAATTTTTATTTTATTTTGAGTCTCCATCTTCTCTTATAAAGCACCAACTAAGGGGCACTATGATCGTACTTGAGCATTGGGTGTAGCTAATATGTGAGTGTGTTTCATGAGTGGATCAATGATTGAGCATAATGGGCTAGGGATAACTTGCTTTAGTGTTAATATTTTGAAAGACATGGTTGCTTGTTGATATGCCTGAGTATTGAAATCTTCATGTCAAAACTAGACTATTGCTTTGAATCATATAAAAGTCCAAATGGCCATGCTACAAAGAAAAGAATATGTGATGAACATGTTAGGCACCATTCCACATCAAAAATTCTGTTTTTATCATTTACCTACTTGAGGACGAGCAGACGCGTCTACATCACTCGGGCGCCCCGTTTGTCGCCACTCCGCGGGACGCGTCTACATCACTCAGATGCCCCGCGTGTGGCCACTCCGTGGGACGCGTCTACATCACTCGGGCGCCCCGTGCGTCGCCACTCCACGGGACGCGTCTACATCACTCGGACGCCCCGCGCGTCGCCACTCCGTGGGACGTGTCTACATCACTCGGGCGCCCCGTGCGTCGCCACTCCGTGGGACGCGTCTACATCACTCGGATGCACCGCGCGTCGCCACTCCGTGGGACGCATCTACATCACACGGACGCCCCGTGCGTCGCCACTCCGCGGGACGCGTCTCCATCACTCAGATGCACCGCGCGTCGCCACTCCGCGGGACGCGTCTACATCACTCGAACGCCCCATGCATGGCCACTCCGCGGGACGCATCTACATCACTCGGACGCCCCGCGCGTCACCACTCTGCTGGATGCATCTTCATCACTCGAATGCACCGCGAATCACCACTCCGTGGGACGCGTTTACATCACTCGGACGCCCCGCGCATCGCCACTCTGCTGGATGCGTCTTCATCACTCGGATGCACGTCGCGTCGCCACTCCGCGGGATGCGTCTACATCACTCGGACTCCCCGTCCGTCGCCACTCTGCTGGATGCATCTTCATCACTCAGACGCCCCGCGCATCGTCACTCCACGGCACGCATCTTCATCACTTGGCCGCCCCGCGCGTCGCCACTCCACGGGAGGCGTCTACATCACTCAGACGCCCCGAGCGTCGCCACTCCGCGGGACCCTCTACATCACTCGGCCGCCCCATGCGTCGCCACTCCGCTGGATGCATCTTCATCACTCAGACGCCCAGTGCGTCGCCACTCCGCGGGACGTGTCTACATCACTCGGTCGCCCCATGCATCGCCACTCTGCTGGATGCGTCTTCATCACTCGGACGCCCCGCACATCATCACTCCGCGGGACGCGTCTACATCACTCGGCCGCCCCATGCATTGACACTCCGCGGGATGCGTCTACATCACTCGGACGCCCCGTGCGACGCCACTCCGCGGGATGCGTCTACATCACTCAGACGCCCCGCGCGTGGCCACTCCGCGGGACGCGTCTACATCACTCGGACGCCCCGTGTGACGCCACTCCGCGGGATGCGTCTACATCACTCGGACGCCCCGCGCGTGGCCACTCCGCGGGACGCGTCTACATCACTCGGACGCCCCGTGCATCGCCACTCCGCAGGATGCATTTTCATCACTCGGACGCCCCGTGCATCGTCACTCCGTGGCACGCGTCTTCATCACTCGGATGCCACGTGCGTCGCCACTCCGCTGTACGCGTCTACATCACTCGGATGCCCTGTGCGTCGCCACTTCGGTGGACACGTCCACACCATTCGGCCGCCCCGCGCATCATCACTTGGTTGGACACGTCCTCACCACTCGGGCGCCCCGTGCGTCGCCACTCAGTTGGGCTAGCCCTCACTCGGAATTTTTGCGGCGAATCGATTCGATGGATTGCCCATAGTTCTTTTCAGAAAGGACGTCTGTCAGTCCGACTGACCACCCTCCATGGGGACTCGTGCACTCGGACACGTAAAACACCCGACTGAAGTCACCTTCAGGATCGCTATGAGATGAGCTTCACGCCCCTCCGCGGTTTAACTTGCCCTTCCACTAGGGTCCAAGGCGCATGCCTCATAAACTTGGACTCGTAGATGGCCTGCCCTGGCGTTCCCCCAGGATAAGGAGTGGCATCTCTCCGGAGAGTCAGACCACGCGCCGGCGTCCTCACTCGGGTTTTTATGGCATGTCCACACTCGGACCTCAAGTCTATCTCTTCCCATAGACATATGAATGCCACCAAGTTTTGCTCGGCGATCAACAATATCCGATCATCCGGAGAACCTTTTAGTCCTCACCACTCGTTCGCCCCGCGCGTCACCATTGGTTGGATACATCCTTACCACTCGGCCGCCCCGCGCGTCACCACTCGGTGAGACACATCTACATCAATCGGCTGCCCCGCGCACCGCCATCGGTTGAGCACATCTTCACCACTCGGCCACTCGCGTGCCTTCAGATACCTAAGTTATTCTACATGCACTACATTCTGTTATTTTCGCATTCCTGAGTATCCCGTAATTCACACATCATGTTCACTCAGAGGCCACGCCACCGAGTGTGCCTCTACGCTCGGTTGCTTATTTTCACATACTTGCTTAGTACTGGTTATTTGACTCCCGAGTCCAACTTCCATTTTAATGCATACGTCATTCATGAACACCATGTTTTCTTCATTTCGAGTTTGCATCGGTCCTCGGGGGCTGCAACTCAGTCGGAACACTACACTACCTTTTATTTGAGTCCGGCGCTCTAACACATCAAGTTGGATCATTCACTTCGTCAAGTTCGATCAATTTCTTCGCTCTTCTAGACTCTTGTTGGTTCTGAACCAGCAAACCCCTTGCACACCCAGCGGGTGTCTATGGGTGTCACTTACACAAATCATTTCAGCACACATCAAATTTCCTTGAGAAATTATTACGTTGGCTTGTGCTATTTTTCATACACAAGTTACGCGACCACTCGGCGGCTTGGTGCGCCAACTTCATCGCTTCTCGGTCTCGCTCACCGTATCAATCCTAGCGCACCGCAACACCGACCTTGCCGCTCTGTTGATTTCAAACACATCCGTCCAACCCCTCAGTGGAGTCCTCTTCATCGTGTCAACGACATAGGCCTCATCGTCTTGTTGACTATGAGACGGATAAGTCCCTTTTATAATTAAACTGAACACTTCACTCCTTTGCAAGTTTGCCTCTTTCGAGCATCACTCGGAAGCTTATCTTCATCTTTACCCGAGTCTGACTCGATGAATTGCAAATTATCAATTCAAAACTATATTTCTCGTGTTCCGACATGTCCGTTGTCGAAGCCTGTAGTACGGTCGGGGGCTACGCCGCACTCGAGGGTTGCAGCTCATTCGGAATGACACTCTCCTGAGTGGTCGAGTACTTCATCACCAGTTAGATGCTTCACTTCAGCAAGTGCATTCGATCCGCCACTTTGACAAGTTACATAATCACTCAGACACTTTGCGCGTCATCTTCGTTCCTACTCAGACTTAGTTGTCGTGCCGGTCTTGTTGCGTCGCAACCACACAACACCGACCTCGTCGCTACATCAGCTTTGAAAGCATCTGGCTAACTCCTTTGAGGACCATTTTTGCCACTTGGCTGGACACGTAGTCCATCACTCGGCCACCCCATGTGTCGCCACTTGGCTGGACACGTAGTCCTTCACTCGGCCACCTCGCACGTCATCCCTCGGCCGCCCCGTGCGTCACCACTAGGTTGTGCCCGTCTTCACCACTCGGCCACCCCGCGCGTCGTCACTCGGTTATACACATCCTCGCCCCTCGGCCGCCCCGCGCATCACCATCAGTTGGATATGTCTTCACCACTACACCCCCAACACGGGAACGACTAAGTTACTCATATGATCAAACCTCATATCGCACTCCATAGCAAGCTTACCTCTTTCAAGCATCACTTGGGGGCTACGCACAACCGTGGGTCATGCCGCCCTCAGGGGTTACGCCCATTTGATCAACCTGTTGATCAAATCAGGAATATTTTTCTGACCATACATGCTCGATCCGCCGAAGGTCTATAAGGATAGCACCGTCCACTTGGATGATCACCCAAATCATTACCTGGAGTCATCTTCAGGACTATAAAAGGGTGAAAATGACGCTCCTCTACGGATACACTTGGCCCTTATTCTAGGCTCCAAGGCGTCAGTTTCACAAACTTGTACTCAGAGATGGCATGTGTTGGTGTTCCCCCGGGATAATGAGTGGCCTCTCTCCGGAGAGTCAGCTCACATATTAGCCTCGCCACTCGGGTTTCATGGCATGTCCACATCGGACCACTAGACTATGTCCTCCGGGAGACATACGAGTGCCACCAAGTTTTTCCTTACAATCAACATACCCCGATCAGTCGGGAAGCACGTCCACTCAGACAAATACCCCTTTCATGAAAAAGGGTGAAAATGACGCTCCTCTATAGATACACTTGGCCCTTCTTCTAGGCACCAATGCGTCAGTTTCACAAACTTGGACTCAGAGATGACCTACGCTGGCGTTCCCCTGGGATAGTGAGTGGCATCTCTCCAGAGAATCAGCCCACGTGCTGGCATCATCACTCGGGTTTCATGGCATGTCCTCACTTTGACCTCTAGTCAATCTCTCCCGAGAGACATATGAATGCCACCAAGTTTTGCCAGCAATCGAGCCAATCCAATCAATCGGAAAACGTATAGTCCGGAATCCGTGGAAGTTTTGTTCAAATCGTAGTTGACTAAAGCTTGACGACAGGCGCCGAGTGCCCCTGCAGTGCTCAGGCAAGATCAAGTTTGTAGTAAACTCTTTGTACTAAACCTCAACTGATTCGGGGGTTAAACCTATGGGAGCGTTGTCAGTCAACATGTTCCTCACCCGGCTTTCTACTCTTTCATAAAATACGCTCAATACCTAATGCTCACTCTTCGTATCCAACCCGGTCCCAACCCGACTGTTCGGTTGGCAAGAGCAAAAGCTAATGGTCAATGTAAGAAGTACTACTGGAATGATTACTCCCTGGAGTGTCCAGCTTTTTTCTACAGTCAGCAGTTTCAAGGCTGAATTCATTCATCGTGCTGAGTGCACGAAGATATGCTTGATTGATCCAATTCCAGGTTGAATTTATTTACCGTGCCAAGTGCATGAAGATCAGTCCGACTGACTCAGCTCCAGGCTGAGCTTATTTACCATCCCAAGTGCTTGAAGATCCATCCGATTGACTCAATTTCAGACTAAAAGATATTTATCGTGCCGACTGCATGGAAGTTTACCGGGAGACTTAAACCCTCTGCCAGACTCATCCAGTCCGACAGAGGCTCGGGGACCACACCCAATGGGTGCACTCAGCGTGCCCCCACTGGAAGAGAACTCATAAAGAAACATTTTGCTCGGTCAAGACCAATACCGGATCCTCAAGTATTACTCGACCTCCGAGTCGGAGAGGAACAAGTTCGATCAGTACCAGCTAAGAAGATTTTTAGTTCTCTCAGACCTCCGCCGACTGCCCACAGTCGACGGCGGTCTCGGGGACTACACCCAGTTTGGAAAACTGTTGAAGCGGATGGCGAATATTAAGCCTTCATTCATGTTGAAGGTCTTTGCAACTTTAGGCCAGTGCCTGTGGATGATTGACCTTCCATCCTTCGTCCTCTTCAGGAACACTTCAATATTGAACCATGGGTGTTATATGAAAACCTTCCTCGCCTCCTGACCATAGAGGTGGTTTGAGAGGTAATCTTCAGTGAACTGCTTTGGAAAGGCCTGAAAACAAGGATATGCATAAATATCTTCTCTATATTGGAAATGGGGCAAAGGAATAAAAAAAGGCAAGGTATAATAGTTAGAACCATCTTGTAGTGAACTGATGTCTTCTTCATTGTGCAGACAAAGATCTTGTTGTTTTTTGTCCCTAATTTCTTTATCCTAACAATCTTTCTGAGTTTCTTGAATTGATTGATATTCATGGACAACTCATTTCCCCATATGCAAAAAGGGTCGACCAGTGGGTCAAAACCTCTGACAGCAGGACCTACATGTGCAAGACCAAATTGATAAAAATCTAAATATTAGAATGGTTCCTGCAATTGCACAATAATGTGCTATTAGACAACGGACCATGCACATGCTAACCTCGATTGTAAACCTTAGTGCTTCCCATTGTTTCCCTGCAACACATATAAGGTAGTTAGTCATCAGGTTAAGTAAGGGTTCGCATGCTATCAGTAAAATATGTTGATGAAAAATAAGCACATTGCAGATTCATCAGATTAATTCAAGCCACATGGAAAACCCATTTATCCAAACCAAGCATGATTAAGAACTAGGAAATATAGCACTTGTATATGTTTCTCATGTATTAAGTGCAGCCAAATTTGATTTATTCCTCACATGCACAACAATACAAAATTCTACCCACGATAATTGGACATCGCATTGCAGAATTGAACCAAGCAGTTAACTAAACACCAGAACAAATGAACCAAACATTAACTGAGCACAACATTGCACAATATAACATACTCCTAATAGAAGATCAGACAGTTAACCAAACCAAGCATGCTTAACAACTTGGAAATATATCAATTGTATTTGTTTCTCATGTATTTAGTACATCCAAATTCAATTTATTCCTCACATGGTATACAATAACAGAATGCACCCACAACAATTGAACATCGCATTGCAGAATTGAACCAAACAGTTAACTAAACACCACAACAAATGAACCAAACGTTAACTGAGCACTACATTGCACAATATAACATACTCCTAATAGAAGATCTGACAGTTAACCAAACCAAGCATGCTTAACAACTTGGAAATATAGCAATTGTATTTGTTTCTCATGTATTTAGTACAGCCAAATTCGATTTACTTCTCACATGGTATACAATAACAGAATGCACCCACAACTATTGAACATCGCATTGCAGAATTGAACCAAACTGTTAACTAAACACCACAACAAATGAACCAAACATTAACTGAGCACCACATTGCACAATGTATAACCAAACCAAGCATGCTTGACAACTTGGAAATATAGCAATTGTATTCATTTCTCATGTATTTTGTAAAGATAAATTCGATTTATTTCTCACATGGAAGACAATACAAAATTGCAGCCTGAAGAATTGAACATCACATTTGCAGAATTGAACCAAATAGTTAACTGAAGATGACAACTAATTAACCAAACAATTAATAAGTGAGCACCACACTGCACAACATATAGAACATATACACTAGAGCAACAGATTGCATGGTAAAATTAGATAGCACAATTCACTAGAATTTGTTAAGGAAAGGCAGGAGCAGCACATGCAACGGGTAAACCGAGCATGCTTAACCGGCGTAGCTTACAAATGGCAAGGTGCTCCTCCAAGATCTGGGGGTCGGCACGAATGGCAGCCATCGCGACCTCATCCGTGAGTGCGGCCGTGATTTGCTTCTCCGCTGCCAAATGCTCCTTGAGCTCCTGGCTATACTGCGTGCACCATGGCTTAGGGCGGCACTTATTTGGTGGAGGGGTCGGTGATTTGGGCGAAAGGTGTCGTGCCGGCGGTCGGGGCATGTGGAATGTGGAAGGAGGAGGAGGATGGGGATTGGGTGTGGATTACCTGCCTGGATAGACGAGGCCGAGCAGCGTGAAGGAGGGCCGCTGGCAAGGAGGCGGCGCTGCAAGCAAGGAGTGAAGGTTTCAACTTGGAAAGGAAGGCAGAAATAGGGGAAATTTGCCTTTTGGTAAGGGGGAGGGGGCGGGGAGGTAGATATTTCCACGGAAGCCGAAAATTTTGAATCGGTTCAGCAAAATAACTGGTGCGCAAAGTGTCATCAGACATAGTCCCTTATTCAGAACTGTGTACGATGTGTGAACATCACAAATGATTCAGATAGCTTAACCCGTGTGTGATGAGTTTGAACGTCAAAAATTTTGGTACGAATTTCCCTGGTTACCATGGTCATCCACGTCATTGCATAATTTGGGTACACAAAGGAGACTACCGCACACCCACACTTCTTAATCGAGCAAGTTCAGCAATTAAACAGAGCTAGCTGACCTAAATATTACTCTAACAAATTAAAGACCGGCGCTCTTAATTAAACAAAACAAAGAGTACTACTACGGCTGGTGCTCGTCAATCTCCGCCGCCTCCTCCATGTCCAGCTCGCGCCCGACGGTCTCCTGGGGAAGGAGCTCCATGGCATCCATTGCACCATACTCGGCAAGCATCTCGCCATCCGTGTCCGCCATCTCTTTGGAAAAGGCCGCCATGAGCTGGGCGTGGGCGGCCACGATCTGGGCTTGGACAGGCTCCGTCATGGCAAGGTATGCGGCGGAGGAACAGACGGTTGCTCGAACGCTCTCGGCGATTGCCAACTCTTCGGCCGTGGGTTGCCGACCATTGTCGGAGAAGCTTCGTTCGATTTGTGCGGTGACCGCCATGAGCTGGGCGTGGGCGGCCTCGACATGGTCGTGGGCGGCCTCCATCAGGGCTAAGGCCGCTGCTGCGGAACGGACAGCTGCTGTGCCGCTCTCGCCAGTTGCTATCCCCGAGGCAGATGTTGCTACCGCCACCAGAGAAGCAACAGCGGCCGTTTGGGCTGCAATGGCCACCCGGTCGTAGATTGCGGCCGCGCTCTCGCCGGAGTGGGCCGCCAAAGTTGCCCACACGACGCGGGTCCATGTCCCCATCTTTCACCGGCGACGATTGAATAGTAAAATGATATTTGGGGAGCGAGCTAGTGTGCTTGACACGCCGGCTGTGGACTGTAGCCAACGCACCTTCTCGCGTAAGCCATAGGCATACTATACACCGACGTTGCTCCAGGATATTTTGTACTGCATCTCACACGGTTGGTGATAATAAACTGTGTGGGATCTACTTGATTTTTCATCTTGATTTGAATTACATAATGGGGTCACAGTGGCAATGGACGGTGTTTGAATTGCTAGAACTTTTATCTGCAGTGAACATGCAACTATATGTGTGTCGTAAAAGAATTGGAATTATTCAGGGTTCGTTTGGACATTTTATACATTAAATTGGTTTTCTAGCCATTTCAGGTGCACAATTCAAAATTAAACTACATGCACATGCTCCGGTGCACCAACATGGGTTGTAAAATCATATATGTGTCCATGGGTTTATGCTTATGTCCCATGCAAGAAATGGGGATGAATTTCGAACACCACGGCACCGTGGCTCTCCGGCAAACGTTGAGGTACTTGCTTTTGTAATTCTAGTAAATCCAAAACCCATCTGAAATTCATGAACCTTGGCATGCTATCATGGAATGGCATCAACATGCTGGGGTAAAAAAATATTGTCCCATTTGGGGCAGGTTATGGTATAAGCTTCTAACAAACCAGAGCTTCTCAAAAGAAGCCTCATGGTTCCGTTAGGGAAACGTGTCACCTTTGTGGACAAAACGATATTCGTCGCCTCTTCTTCCTTTCAATTTTTTTCCTGGTGTCAACATAGAACAACAGGAGTGTCGTGTTAAATTTTGGATTTTTTTGGGGATCATTTGGACATTTTTATATGTTAACTGAGTTTTCTAGGCATTTATGTGCATAATTCAAAATTGAACTACATGCACATGCTCTAGTCCATAAAAATGGGTTGCAAAATTAAATGTTTGTCCTTGGTTGCAAGCTTAGGTCACATGCAAGAAATGAGAATGAATGTCAAACACCTTGACACTGTCGCTCGGCCGCTAACATTGAGATACATGGTTTTAAAATTCTAGTAAATCAAAAACTCGTCTGAAATTCATGAAACTTGACATGATATCATGGAACGGCATCGACATGTCGTGGTAAAAATATTGTCCCATTTGGGGCAGGTTTGGGTATAACCTTCTCGCAAACCAGAGCTTCTCTCACAACAAGCCTGATGGTTTTGGTAGGGAACGTGCCACCTTGGGGGACGAAACAATATCTGTTGCCTCTAATTACTTTGAAAAAATTTCTCGTGTCAACATAGAACAACACGAGTGTTGTGTCAATTTTTGGGATTTTTTGGGGTTCGCTTGGACATTTTTATACATTAACTGAGTTTTCTATGCAATCATGTGCATAATTCAAATTTGAACTACAAGCACATGCTCCAGTGCATATAAATTGGTTCAAAATTGGAATGTGTGTCCTTGGTTACATGCTTAAGACCCATGCTAGAAATGAGAATGAATGTCAAACACCTTGCCACCGTCACTCGGCCGCTAACATTGAGATACATGGTTTTTAAATTCTAGTAAATCGAAAACGCGTCTGAAATTTATGAAACTTGACATGCTAGCATGGAACGGCATCAACATGCAGTGGTAAAAATATTGTCCCATTTGGGGCAGGTTG
The DNA here is from genome assembly GCA_011799875.1 of Thinopyrum elongatum. Lineage (NCBI taxonomy): Eukaryota > Viridiplantae > Streptophyta > Magnoliopsida > Poales > Poaceae > Thinopyrum > Thinopyrum elongatum. The sequence goes on from CM022300.1 coordinate 176,221,383, forward strand.
GGGTATATAAGCTTCTCACAAACCAGAGCTTCTCACAACAAGCCTCATGGTTACGATAGGGAACGTTTCACCTTTCTGGATGAAACGATATTCGTTGCCTCTTCTTGATTTCAATTTTTTTCTAGTGTCAACATAGAACAACATGAGTGTTGTGTTAATTTTAGGAATTTTTCGAGGCTCGTTTGGACATTTTTATACATTAACTGAGTTTTCTATGCATTTATGTGCATAATTCAAATTTGAACTACATGCACATGCTCTAATGCATATAAATTGGTTGAAAATTCAAATCTGTGTCATTGGTTGGATGCTTAGGTCCCTTGCAAGAAATGGGAATGAATGTCAAACACCCTGCCACCGTCACTCGGCTGCAAACATTGAGATACCTGGATTTTAAATTCTAGTAAATCCAAAACTCGTCTGAAATTCATGAAACTTGGCATGCTATCATGGAGCAGCATCAACAAGCCGTCGGAAAATTTTTGTCCCATTTGGGGCAGATTTGGGTATAAGCTTCTCACAAACCAGAGCTTCTTACAACAAGCCTGATGGTTTCGGTAGGGAACGTTTCACCTTTCTAGACGAAACGATATCCGTTGCCTCTTCTTGATTTCAATTTTTTCTCTAGTGTCAACATAGAACAACAGGAGTGTTGTGTTAAATTTTCGATTTTTTCGGGGCTCATTTGGAATTTTTTATGCATTAACTGAGTTTTCAATGCATTTATGTGCATATTTCAAATTTGAACTACAGGCACATGATCTAATGCATATAAATTGGTTGAAAATTCAAATATGTGTCCTTGGTTGCATGCTTAGGTCCCATGCAAGAAATGGGAATGAATGTCAAACACCCTGCCACCGTCACTCGACCGCAAACATTGAGATACCTGGTTTTTAAATTCTAGTAAATCCAAAAAATTTCTGAAATTCATGAAACTTGGCATGCTATCATGGAGCGGCATCAACATGCCGTGGTAAATTTTTTGTCCCATTTGGTGCAGGTTTGGGTATAAGCTTCTCACAAACCAGAGCTTCTCACAACAAGCCTGACGGTTTCGGTAGGGAACGTGCCACCTTTGGGGATGAAACGATATTCGTTGCCTCTTATTGCTTTCAAAAATTTTCTAGTGTCAACATAGAAAAACAGGAGTGTCGTGTTAAATTTTGGAATTTTTTGGGGTTCGTTTGGACATTTTTATACGTTAACTGGGTTTTCTAGGCATTTTATGTGCATAATTCAAATGTGAACTACATGCACGTGCTCAAGTGCATATAAATTGGTTGAAAATCAAATCTGTGTCCTTGGGTGCATGCTTAGGTCCCATGCAAGAAATGGGAATGAATTTCAAACACCAGGGCACTGTTGATTGCTGGCAAAACATTGAGATACTTTGTTTTTAGATTCTAGTAAATCCAAAACTCGTCTGAAATTCATGAAACTTGGCATGCTATCATGGAATGGCACCCGACATGATGTGGTATTTTTCGTGTCGATTTTGAGAGAAGGCGCACTCGAATAACAGCCAACAAAGGCATTTTGAAAAAATAGCTGCCACTTTAATATCTCAAACGTTTGTATAATTCAAATCGTGTTCTGTTAACCATTCATGTGACACCACGTGTCTTGGTTTTAATGGCTATAGGAGGTGCCGTGCGGACAGCTGCTTGACTAAACGGGAGGCGTGCGAGCGCAGTCCAGTGCGCAGGCTGACCGAGAGGCATACAAGCTGTCCTCCAATGCGCAGGCTCATCGGGAAGCATGCAAGCTGTACGCCGCCGCCGGAAATAGTTTTTTTTTGGGTTTAATACTGTATCTCGATCATATGAATATAAATTCGCAGTGTGACTGAATGAAAGATATGGTTTGAACGAACTTGCGTTTTTCTCTCTTAATGTACAGACTTATCAAATGATTTTCTTTTGAAAAAACGTCAATGGTTTTTAAATATAAAACACTCATTGCAAACGTTTTAGTTAGAACACCCGTATACAAACCGACAGCTTCCCCAGGAAGCCAAGGGAAAATATGCCGAGCAGGATTTGTGCAGCTCTTGATCACAAACGTTTTAGATAGAACACCCGTATGCAAAGTGAGAGCTATGGTCTTCCCCCTTAAGTCAAGGGAAAATTCACAGTGCAGGATTTGTGCATCCCTTCAACGCAAATGGTTGTTTTGGATGACCCGTGTGCAACCACGTACAAACAATTTGGTAAGATTTGCATCTGTCATATTGGGTATGTTGCCATTTGACAAACTGGAAAGATTGACATTTGTTGATCTAGTAACATTGCCATTTGTCAACCTTGTAACACTGCGATTTGTCAAAATATGCAGCTAAAAATCACTAGCACTATCTAATTTTTGCAACTAAAATTCAGTAATTAAGCATAGATTTCATTCATAGATTAAGCAGTCGTTCTTTATACAAACAATTCAACTCGACAGCTGAACCGACCAAACTTTTCCCCAATTGTTGCCAACCACGTACTGAAATAGCTAGTTCAACTATATATACTAGCTAATTTTAAGTACGTTGTACAGTCCCACCACATCTATAGTCAGATGAACTGAACAAAATAGCCCCTAAATACTACTACTACGGAGGGGCTTTGTACTACTTCTGGCAGCCTCTCCTCTGCCGAGCGTGCTTAGTAAGAGGCAGAGGAGGAGGAGCCTACCGACGAGCTGGACAACTGCAATACGGTGCCTGCCACTGCTGCAGCTTCAGCGACGCTCACCTCGAACGCCCTCTGCCGCTCTAGACGACCCCTCTAGAAGCGGTGGTTCTCCTCGTAGATCTCCTAATTCCTCGCCTCTGAGGCAGCGTGTGCCGCGGCCACGGCAGCGGTAAGGCTCTTTGCGTGCTTGACGAGGCGCTCCTCCTCCTCCCGCAGGAACTCGGTGTAGCACGCAAGGTCACTGACGCACGTGCGGGCCTCCACCTCCGCCTCTCGCCTTCGGGCGGCGGTGGCGGAGTGGGTTATGACCCCGGCGGTCGACGGTGGGCTGGCGGCCATGGCGGCCGACGATGGGGTGGCGGCCACGACCACCACCTCCCGCCTTCGGGCCGCGGTGGCGGAGCGGGTGATGGCCATGGTGGCCGGCAGTGGGGTGGCGGCCACGACGGCCAGCTCCCGCCTTCGGGCCACGGCGGTGGAGTGGGCGATGGCCCTGGCTTTTGACGGTGGTGTGGCGGCAACGGCGGCCGGCAACAGCTGCCGACGGGCAGCGGCGGCGAAGCATGTGGTGGGTGTTCTACGCACACCCAATAGGGATGCCACGTGCACTACACTACGCCGGGGACTGCGCCGCCGCCACGGTGTAGCCTCCCAGCTAGAGCTGTCCTCTGATGACGGCAGAGTGGCTGAGCGACGACGACGGACCGATGCCATTGGCAATTGTGGGGGAAGCAGACGAGATAAGCTACAGGGAGGGAGGGGAAAATGCGACGCAGGACTCGCCGGCCGTGAGGGTTTATATAGCAGGCCGGTAAGCATTGGGATTTTGGGGGATTTCACCGAGTCGGGCGGGAAGCTTGCACGGGAACCTGCGAGGTTACGCGGGAACAGGCTCACCGACGATTCATTGGCACCACATCGAGCCACCGTTTGGCGAAAAGAATGCCCCCGCGCGCTGCGCAAGCTTGCGTTGTAAGCCGTCTGCGGCAGCGGGGTGACAAGACGTGCGAGAGGAGGACGAAAGGCCACGTACACATACTGTTAATAAAAAAAATGTTTGCAAATTAATTACCTACTATACCCCCATCCTGGTTTATAAGTAGGATTTAACTAATAAAATACGAATGCATGTCGCCAAAGATTATATAGTTGGATTCGTATTTGAACATAGTTTCCAATTATATAATTTTTATAACATGCATTAACATTTTGTTGGTTACATTTAAGGGCAAAGTATGGCACAGAATATAAAGGGGACGACCAAGACGGAGGTAGTAGCACACGGCCGCTCTCTACGCAGCGACGCAACTGTCGGCCGGCTTGTTGGCGACCATTTCCTGCGTGTTCAACTGCTCTATGCGTGTGGTTGCTTGCGGTTGAGGCGGCCGCGGCGTGCTCTGCTCGCGTCCCGCCGCGCGCGCTCTGCTCTCGCATCCCTCCGGGTGCTCTGCCCTCATCCCTCCACGCGCGCTGCCAGTGTTTGGGGCTGGCGCACGATCACGCACGTTCGTGTGCATGCGGTTGCACCGGGCGTGGCGCGACGATGCAGTTACCCGCTGCAAAAACTGCCATGCGGACGCGCCAAGAATCCAGGCCGCCCGGCCCCCTTTTATTCCTGCGGCCATTCACCTTCATCTCTCACGTCACATGACACAATAAGCACACCCATGATGACACATACAGAGAGGACATCCAGTGGTTCCAATGGCGCTCCCCGTGGCTCCAATGGCGCTCCCAGCAGCCGACGATGACAACGGCGGGCAGTTCACCATGCATTACGTAGTGGATACGCACGTGAGGGGGAAGGCCCTCTCGGTGGTGTACACGAACGATCCGGTCTCGATGGAGAGCTCCATCCAAACTGTGGAGTAGTTCCTTGCCGAGGACAAGTACCAAGTGGTCGGCTTCGACCTCGAGTACACCATCGGTCGTGCCAGGCACGATTAGAAGGTTGCCGTCCCCAGTTGTGCGTGTGACATGACGTCCTCGTCTACCACTACCACCTGGCCACAAGGCCTTGCGAGCATTTCTCCAGGTTTATCAACAGCTCCGACTACAGTTTTGCTACATTGGACACCACCAACGATCTAAAAGCGCTCAAGGTTTCGGGCTTGAAATGCCCGAATCTTGTCAACATCCAGCACAACTACAAGGTCTGGGGCAGCGACAACAACAAACTGAACTCCCTGGTTGACCTCGCCTTGGCCATCATCGACCCCTACTACATGAAGATGAAGGATGAGAGCAAGAAGGACAAGATCGCCTGGCACAGAGTTTGGCATGAGAGACTGGATGAACAACACGTCAAGTACGCGGCCAAGGACACGTACACAAGCTACAAGATGTACAGGCGGATCATTGACATGAGGAAGTGTCTTGTTCCTGCCCCAGACGAGGGATCGAGCCACAGAGCAGTGGTGGGAGCATCACAAGAAGTAGATGACTAGACGATCGTTTCTCCTACTTTAGAATGCATGCAATTTATTGAGGTGTGTGAGAATGATCTATATAGTCACTTATGTAATTAGATGTTTATTTCAGTTTTATATATATATATATATATATATATATATATATATATATATATATATATATATACATGTTATTCTTCTGTAGACAGAGCAAATCACATGGCTTATTAGCAGCAATCGTCTGTGTTATTATTGGTCTTCGCACACATTTCTGATTACGGACCTGTTTGCCGCGTATCACACACATCTTGTTCAGTTGAACCGTTTCCATTGTGTTGCCTAATCACACACAGTTCATCCTAGTGAACTGTATGCCGTATATCGCACACACCCTCATCTGGCTGCCCGTTTCTGTTGTTCTGCATCATCGCAAACAGTTCTTCTGGATTAACCGTTTGCCACTCATCACACACGCAAATCTAATATGAACCGTGTTTGATGTCGCCGCCATCGCAAATATTTTGCACCTTTTTTGACATTTTTTTACACCACTGTTTGCGATTATTGCATCGCACACAGTTTCGTCGAAGGGTCTCTGATTCGAATGTCGTGTTTGGACCGTCCTGCAGTAGTGAAAGCATCATTCTCATAGTGGAGGCTTCATAGTGAGCTAGCATTATGGCATTCATGCCCCACTTTGTAACATAAGAGGTGAGGGGGTGGCACACTCTATATAAGCCACCCCCCACCACGTAGCTAAGGGGGTCAGGCTCTCATTCTTCCCCTGGCTCTCATCTCTCTCTCCCTCACCACTAGTCTCAGGACTTAGCTCAGGCATGGAGATCCGTTCTCCCCTCTCTCTCTCAAATACACCATGTAACTCCGTGTTCATGACAGATAAAACAAAGCCTCTCCGGAGCACGAGACGTAGGGTTGTTATCTCCACCGCGAGAGGCCCGAACTCGCTAAAACATCGTGTCACCCATATGCATCTCGATAGATCATGCTCCCTTACACTACCCCTCTCTATTGTCGGAACCGTTCCCACAACAATTACCAGGAAGATCCTTTCCCGCATTCGTCACCGCCATCCACAACTCGACCTCAAGGTAATCTTTAAGTGTATTCCTTCCCCAGATAATGCCAAAGTAGCGGAAGAAGCCGTGGCCTCACTTGTTGCCCGGATTGTCGAGAAATGTACTTGAAAGGACCGAAACCCACCAGCCAGAGCCAGTGATCGCGCCTAGACTCCTACCTATGTTTTGCCTACATTACTGAAATGGCACGGATGGCCAGACAATGTTTGATGTAATAAATCTTAATTTGTATTAGGTTTATGTTCCGCATATTGTTTGTGTTGCACTTGTTTTTAGACATCTTGCTTCTTCAATGATTCCCTTCTATGTACCCGCGTATACCCTACGTTGTTGGAATGCTTCCAGGGGCGCACGCTCTAACAATGGCGCTTAGGAACAGATCCTAGTATAGCGGTCCAAAGGGAACATCACCTTCTTGGGAAATTAACATTCCAAGAACAAAACATTGCCACAAGGGTGTTGCCAGATGGGCAGGAACACGTCTGAGGGCATAAAGATGCTTCAAGAATGATCCTTTACGTTTAGGCTAAGTAAAAAAATCTAAAGAATCAGTCAAAAAGCAAGTAGTCATAACAAAAGTTCGAAAATCAAAGCGATTCAACTTAGCTTTTCTGCTTTCTTGAGCGCCATTGGGTGAACATACCCTTCGCCCCCGGAGCCTGCTCGTAAAGGAGCATTTCTTTACTCACTATCTCAGACCCCTCTTGAAAGCTGCTTGTGTTCTATAGCGTAGTTACCCTTAGAACCTGACTATCATAATCTTAAAGGTCAACATGCTAAGGGTGGCAAGATAAACTCACATCTGTGAATGTCTTCATCAATGGAGGATTACTTGTTTTTACCAAAGCACGAAGAGAAAAAACATCTGTTCAGCTGAAAACATTAACGATATGAGGGACAGGCCCAACACATGCTCAGTTCTATAAGCCTAGGATTTTCGGTGCTATCTGGGCGGGCCATGAATACAGTCATCATATTGATCCTGATTCATTACTTAAAGTAGATAACACTACTTTGCACATTGATGTGAAGCACCCAAGGCAACCAGTTCATCCTACCACAAAAGATAGCAAGATAGTGCTTACGTAACATAAACTGGGGTACTTAGATTTATTTATTACACACAAGATCTGAGCCTAACTTGACAGCCTTTGCAGCTCTAGACTGCTTTCTTAAGTATCCTAGGGAGGTTAAACGATTGATACATGGATGCATCACTAGGTCCCTAGGAAAAGCAAGAGCACTGGCCTACTCCGCAGACAGGTCGGCCTCGACCTGTCTCCTCGTGGGATCCTTCTCCATGGAAAGTGATCTCAACTGTGAGGGAATTATTCTTCTCCTTCGATTTCTCACACAGTTCCTGACCGACAAGTTCCACCTGGAAAATAGGGCTTGAACATTGCCTGACACGCTCGCACCTTCCAGCCCTCGAGGGGATACCAACTTCCTCTGCCCGGGCGCACCTATATGCGAGGCTATAGAGCTCAGCAACAGTGTGCACCCAGCAAGCAGCGAGCTTTTCAAGCATGATGATATTATGGATATTCAGATAGAACATCGTAATAATGACAATAGTGGGCACATCCTGGATCTTGTCTTGAATTTGGTGGAAACGCCAGATGTACTCCTTGAGTGGCTCGCCTAGCCTCTACTTGAGGTAGTGAGAGAGATGTATGTAGGCCTGCAACTTTGCGATTCCCCCGCAAAGGAGAGGCCTCTACTGCTGCCGCATGGGGACACCAAGGATACTGCTTTACGTCACCACCAACAGATCTGGGCAGCTCCTCAGAGGATGCACTTCTGAAATGGCCCCTCTATGGAGATGATGAAGCACTGCTCTACCAGTGAGCATGGCGATGCTCACACCCATGCACTCTGTGATGACCCACAAGTGTAGGGGATCAATCGTAGTCCTTTTGATAAGTAAGAGTGCTGAACCCAAGGAGGAGCAGAAGGAAATGAAAAGCAGTCTTTAGCAAGGTATTCTCTGCAAGTGCCGTAAGTAGTGATACCATATAGTTTTGTAGAAAGGTAATTGGTAACAACTAGCACTAAAAAAAGGACACATCTATGACATTATGGCCCGAACAAAAACTTTTTTTGTCATGGTTATGACACTTCTATGAAAATAATTGTGACAAAAACACGTATCATTAAAGATGTGGTGGGCTCCTACTTCTTTGACAAAACATTATGACAAAAAATGGGTTTTTCGTCCTGGGCAGACCGTAGACGCACCTGCATGAAATTATTTGGGCCGTCCATGCGTTAAAAATCATGGTAGAAGTGAAGGCAAGAAAATTATAGGGGAGTTCCCGGTTACGGTGTGTCACACCCAACATGCGAACCTATCCTCGAGGAACTCAGAGGTCCCACCAACGATAGAGGCGCATATTGAAGACACTTTGCAAGGTGGATATAATTACATCGTACTATATGCAACACACTTGGGGATACATAAAAATTCATACAAATGCCACATGAATACATCAAACATCATTTAGAAGAGCAACATCTGACTATAGATAAAATCAACGAAAACACAAACGACATCCACCTTGCTAGCCCAGGATACCGACCAGGAACCTATCCCAAGATCAAGGAAGAAGAAGAAGAAGCCGAGGGGGAACTCCAAAAAGAACAAGCATCGCTCTCACATCAAATCATCGCATTACCTGTACCTGCAACTATTGTTGTAGTAATCTGTGAGCCACCAGGACTCAGCAATCCCATTACGATGGGTATCAAGACTAGCAAAACTTAATGGGTATGAACTGGTTAAGTGGTGAGGTTGTAGCAAGCACTAAGCATTGTAAGGTGGCTAACTTATGAGTACAAGAGTAAGGGGAGTAAATTAAGCATAACGGTCACAAACTAGTAATGATCAAGAAGTGATCCTGAACTACTTACGAGTCAATCATAACCCCACCGTGTTCTCTTCAAGAACTCCCTCGAAAAGAGACGGTTGTGGTTATGCACGCGAATGGTGTATTTGAATTTGGGTTTAGTGTCAAGTTCTCTACAACCGGATATTATAAATTCTCAAGTCGCCACATAACCGCGGGCACGACTCTAGAAAAGATTTAACCCTGTAGGGGTGCTCCAAGTGGTCCATTATAAATTACCATGCATTGTTGTGGTATCACACGGCCACCTACGGAGCCATCGGCCCCTTGTGGTTCGGCAAGGGGGAAGGGCGCATTGCACAAAGAGCGGAAAGCACAGAGCAGCACGGCAACGATGACACGGGCAGTTTTACCCAGGTTCGGGACGCCGCGAGGCGTAAAACCCTACTCCTGCTTTGGTGGATTGATGGAAGGACCGTGGTGGAGACGCAGCGCTCTAGCCCGGCAAGCTCGCCTTGGGGCGAGAGCAGCTACGCGCGTACGCGCGTACAATGGTCCGAATCCTTTCTAAGGTGCCACGGCCCTCCTTTTATAGGTCAAGGGGTCACCACAATGCAAAACAGTCATTATGCACTGATTAGATAGCCACAGTGCTATCATACCTAACTCTGCAGACAAGACAGGGTGCATTAAATGTGCCGCTTAGTGTCACATTGTGGCGTAGCCCTGCAAGCCTTGCCGTACCATTCAGCTAAGTTTTTGCCTGCCCGCGTGACACGTCGCCTGGACGGGTGTCATTTAGGGATGATCTTCCTCAGAAATGGCCTCCCACTTACCAAGTAACAGCCACTTAGTCACTTGGGGGCTCAACACCGCACCGATGTGTGACTTGTGTTGCTATGAGGTGGAGCGGTGGAGCTTTGGTAGGGTAATCCACCCTTGGGGTCCCCGGCAAGCCTGCCGGGGGAGTCTTGAGGTTTGTCTTGGGGTAACCTCGACCCCACCAGGCTCGCCTGCCCGGCAAGGGAGGTTTTTCCTTAGTGATGTCTTGCTTATTTGGTTGGTCTTGGTCTTCTTGATCCGCCCTTTGATTTCTCAAAGAGCCATCTCTTCTGCTTGGCCTTGTCTTGAATGTCATAACCTTGCTCTTGAGCCTGTGTACAGTCCGGGCAACACACCTGGGGGTTTGTTGCACCGACATGAGCCCCCGGGCCTGGCGTGAACGCGCTGCCGAGCGTCGTTGGGGTAGGCCCTGTCTAGTACACAGGCGAGCGGGTTGTGGTAGCTCATCCTTTGAGATCTTCTTTGCTTCTCCATTAACCTGTGCTTGAGTCAGTTTCCAGTTTTCGCGTGCGTCGCGTGATGCCAATTGTAGTGAGGCCACCTTTTGTAATGGCCCGTGAATGACTTTAACGCGCGGGGGAGTAACTGCCAATTCACTCTTCCCACCACGTCCTTATCCTCTGCCACGTATGCTGCATGCATTGAGTGGGGTAGGTGATGGAGGCATGTGGTGCAGGAGAGAGAGCCATCACAGGAGTTCGACCTTCTTTGGATTGGTGGAGAGGGGCGGTAACCTACAGAGGGATCAGCCTCCCCCCCGGCCATGTCTTCTGCCATGCGGCGTGAAGTCAGCCCGCAACCATGTTCTCCTATAAATAGGGAAGTGGGCGAGGGGCTAATTCCACGCATCTTTTCCCCCTTCTTACCAAGAAGGGTGCGGCTGTGCCTCTGTTGAGGTAGGGTCTCCTTCTTGTTCCCACACAAAGCTTCCGGCCTGGAGTGGCGGTCCTATGCTCGGTGTGGGTAAGAAAGGCTCTGGGTGGGCGCGCAGGCGGCGCGGTGGCAGTGTCGGAGGTAGCGGCTCTGTCGTGCTCGTCGCCGGGCCGACCGCGGTCCCAACCTTGGTGAGGGGTCTTGTTGGCGACACCACGCCGGAGCCCATAGTGGGCACGAAGTGTGGTAGTCGCCACTGGCCTATCCCTTCTTCGCCCATGCCGATGAAGGAAAACCGTGAAAAAGACCGCTCGCCACGTGCAGGAGATCGTGGGGGCGGTTTGTCATTGGTTACGGCAGATCTCCTCCCTTGGGGGGCCGCTTGCTTCGCGCACGGGTGGGATTCTTGTGCCTGTGCATGCTTCTTAAGGGGACAATATTCTTCTAGCTTCGGGTCGGCGGAGACGACCATGCTCTCTGTGGGGTCCTCCGAAGCGCTTGGCGTCCGCCCTAGTCGACGTATCAGTGGTTTGAGCAACGGCGGGTGTGCCTCTTTGAGCGACAGTGACGAGGAGGGTGGCAGCAACCCACGATGCGTCAAGAGTAGGGATGACCGCTCCGACGTGGCGTGATTGCCGGCAGCACCATCATCACCGGCTAGGCCCCGGCAGCACCACCATCTGCACGTGCCCTCCAGTTCCTTCCTCCCAGCCTAGGAGCGGTGTCCTCTTGATCCTGGGGAGGCGTCGAATCCCAGTCAGGTCTTCCCTCCGTCTTCTTCGTCTCCCCCTATGATTCCGAGGAGGAGGAGGACAGAGCAAAGGCATTACGGGGCACTTATCTTTTTTTTAGTGTAAAACATGTAGGCACTTGCCAAACTTTAGTCTAAATTATGTAAACTTCTTTATCCATGTTTGTGTTCTGTAAGATCTGTACTTGCTTATCAGCATATTAATGAAAAAGACAAGCCTTGCCGGGTACTTGTGCATGTATCATGTCCATGCAGAGGTGAGGTACCTCTATACGTTCAAGTAAACAAGTTTCCCCCGACAAACTATCTTGCCGGTACCCTTAGTTTGCTGCTGTGGGGCAAGGCCTGCCGGGAATAAAACTGTAAAAAGGGACCGGCCCCTCATCGAACCCTCTCCATCAAAGGCAACTGCGACCACCTTGTCCGAAGCAATGTTCGGGACAAAGGATGGGAGCACCTATGTTTCGAAGGTAACGAGGTTTTCATATGCACAAGTTTTTACCTTACAGAACAGGTATGGATAAGAAGAAACTTATCTATTTGGCTTGCCGGGGATAGCTGTGTAGGCTTGTCTTCATTTCTTCTCTTCGGGATCAAGTCCACAGCAACAACCCTACAACTTAGTGTAGATGAAAATAGTGCTACATGCGACCTCATCTACATGATCATGGTATGCTCATGATATGCTTATGCATGCATGCAATCTGGTCGAGGGCCCCCAACGCTTCGTTTATTCATCTATTGCTCAGGGTCTATGCCTGGCTTTGTACAAAGGGATACATGCAACATCGGCAAGGCTTGTACAAAAGGGTGGCTGCCGAGGAGGGCCCGACAGCCGCGCCTTACGGGTAGAACTTATGGAGATGCTCAATGTTCCATGAGTTTTGCAACTGAATGCCATCTCCGGTCTCCAAACGGACTGCGCTGGGTCTGGTGACTCGTACTACCCGGTAAGGGCCTTCCCACTTCGGCGTCAACTTGTTTACACCCTTGGCGGACTGAACACGCCTAAGGACAAGGTCGCCTTCCTCAAGGCTCCGGGCATGAACCCTGCGGCTGTGATAGCGACGCAGGGCTTGCTGGTAGCATGCAGCACGCGTAGCAGCCCGGAGACGGTTCTCCTCAAGTAGCACAGCATCATCACACCGGTGCTGTTCCTGCACTACTTCATCGTAGGCAAGCACTCGAGGTGATCCGTATATGAGTTCCGTGGGGATAACTGCTTCTGCCCCATAGAATAGGGAGAAGGGAGTCTGCCCGGTAGCTCGATTTGGTGTCATACAGAGGGACCAAAGAACCACCGGCAGCTCGTCGATCCATCGCCTGCCACACTTCTACAACCTATCAAATGTTCTTGTCTTGAGTCCTCGCAGCACTTCAGCGTTTGCCCTCTCAGCTTGTCCGTTGCTTCTGGGATGGGCAACAGAGGCAAATGAGACTTTGCTTCCGAGGGCATGAACGTATTGCATGAAGGCGCGGCTTGTGAATTGGGTGCCATTGTCAGTGATGATCCTGGCGGGCACTCCAAAACGGCACACAAATCCTTTCAAGAACTTGATAGCCGACTGTGTGGTCACCTTCCTCACGGGCTCCACCACTGGCCACTTTGTGAACTTGTCGATAGCGAAGAACAAGAACTCAAAGCCCCTGGTAGCACGGGGGAAGGGGCCCAAGATGTGGAGCCCCCAGACCAAGAAGGCCCATGACAAAGGGATCGTCTGGAGAGCTTGAGCAGGCTGATGGATATTCTTGGAGTGGAACTGGCAGGCTTCACATTTGGTGACTAGCTCAATTGCATCTTGGAGGGCCATGGGCCAGTAAAAACCTTGCCGGAAGGCTTTTCCAACCAGGGCCCTCGACCCGATGTGGGAGCCGCATATACCCTTGTGTATCTCTGCCAACATTTCCTTTCCTTCTTCCTGGCAAATGCACTTCAATTTCACTCCATTGGGCATTCTTCTATATAGCGTGTCGTCAACGAACTGATACATACTGGCCCTCCGGGCTACTCTTTCAGCTTCTTCTTGCTCTTCGGGAAGTTCTCCTGTTTGGAGGAAATGGACTATGTGCCACACCCATGTTGGAGCGTGAGGCTCGGCAACAAGGACTAGCGGCACCACCTCGTTCACGGGAGCGCATGCCTCGACCACAGGAACAGGTGGTTTAGCTGGAGGGTGTTGCTCACCGAGTGAAACAAAGTTGTTCCTACCAACCTCTCCGCCGGGGACCTCAGAGGGCTCTGCCGAGAGAGGCCTGCCGGAGTCCAGTTTCCTCCTCTTCCTGGCCATTGTTTCTGGGGATACAGAGGGTTGAGTTAGATGGAGAACAAAAGTCCCTGGTTCCACAGGGAGTTTTTGCGCAGCGCACTTTGACAGATGATCAGCAATGCTGTTTTCCGCATGCGGTATGTGCTCTATTTGCAATCCATCAAAGCGCTCCTCTAACTTTCTCACTTCCTCGATGTATGCCTCCATCAATGGGCTTTGATAATCCTTGTTCACTTGCCTCGCCACAAGTTGCGAATCTCCACGAATGATCAACTTCTTGATTCCCAGTTCTGTTGCGATCCTGAGCCCGGCAAGGAGTTCTTCATATTCTGTTGTATTGTTGGTAGCCTTCTCCCAGGGGAAATGCATTTGAACCACGTACTTGAGGTGCTCCCCAAAGGGAGCAACAAGAAGCACGCCAGCTCCTGCACCTTGTAGGGAGAAGGCTCCATCAAAGTACATCATCCATTCTTGTGGCGCTTCCTTGCCGGGGATAACTATCTCCAACACGTCTTCGTCAGGGGTAGGCATCCATTCCGCAATAAACTCCGCCAGTGCTCTGCTCTAAATGGTTGACGTGCTCTCGAACTTCAAACCAAAGCTGGATAACTCCAAAGCCCATTCCAATATCCTGCCAATGGCCTCAGGGTTCCTCAGTATGAGTTGCAAGGGGAAGTGGGTGACAACCGTGATCTCGTGGGCTTGGAAGTAGTGGCGCAGTTTCCTTGAGGCCACTATGAGGCCAAAAATCAACTTTTGCATGCCAGAGTACCTCAACCTAGCCCCCTGCAACAGGGAGCTGACAAAGTACACTGGCCATTGCACCACTTTCTTCCTTGCCACGACCTTGGATCTGTCTCTATTACCCCGCTCCTCCTTGTTCTGATCTGCCTCTGACCTTGCCGGGGCAAGTTCACTTCCTCCTCCAGAGGGGACGGCAGTTGCAGCTGCTTCTTCATCTACTTCCTGCTGTGCCACCAGCGCTGCGCTAACCACTTGATTGGTTGCCTCTAAGTATAGCAACAACGGTTCTTGTGGTTTTGGAGCGACTAAGGTGGGGACAGAGGAAAGGTAGGTCTTCAGATCCTGCAGCGTAGCGTCTGCCTCCGGGGTCCACTCCATGGGCCCAGCCTTCTCCAAGATTTTGAAGAACGGCAGGGCGCGTTCGGCGTACTTGGAAATGAACCTGCTTAGCGCGGCAACACATCCAGTCAAACACTCACGTCTTTAACTATCTTGGGTGCTTGAATCTACTCAATTGCCTTGATCTTGTCGGGGTTGGCCTCTATCCCCCGGTGGGACACAAAGAAGCCAAGCATGCCAGAAGGAACGCCAAACACACACTTCTCTGGGTTCAACTTCAAGTTGATCTTGCGTAGATTTGCAAAGGTCTCTTGCAAGTCCTGAATGAGAGTTGATTTGTCCTTGGTTTTGACCACTATATCATCCATGTAGGCTTCAATATTCCTGTGCAACTGGGACTCAAAGCCAATCTGTACTACTCTCGCAAAAGTGGATCCAGTGCTTTTTAACCCAAAGCAGTACGTGCCGCATGGGGTTATAAACACGGTCTTCTCTTCGTCTTCTTCGGACATGAAAATCTGGTGGTACCCGGAGTAGGCATCCAAGAAGGAAAGTAGGCCACATCCAGAGGTGGAATCCACAATCTGATCGATGCACGGCAAGGGGAATGGGTCCTTTGGGCATGCTTTATTCAGATCTGTGGAATCTATGCAAAGCCTCCATTTCCCGTTCACCTTGCGCACCACCACTGGATTCGCCAACCAAGTTGGATGCAACACTCCTCTCACCAAACCAGCAGCTTCGAGTTTCTTGATCTCCTCGGCAATAAACTGTTGCCGCTCCAAAGCTTGCTTTTGGACATTCTGCTTGATGGGTCGGGCATGTGGGCAGACAGCAAGGTGGTGCTCGATTACCTCCCTGGGAACACCAGGGATGTTAGATGGTTGCCAAGCAAACACATCGACATTCGCCCACAGGAAGGCAATGAGTGCGTTTTCCTATTTGTCATCAAGGGTGGAGCTGATAGTAAATGTACCATCAGCGCCAACCAATCCTTCCGGGACCTTCTTCATAGCAGGCGTAGCAACCTTTGATCTCTTGCTATTGGAACTCTCCAGCAAATCATCAACAGGCGCAGCACAATCCGAAGAGGCGCGCTTCCCGGATTCTTTGTTGGCGTCCTTGCTAGCTTTCTTCCCTTTCTTGCTTTCCTTGGCGGGAGCGGTAGCTTCCACGGCCTCTGGAGCGACTGCTTCCCGGTACATCTTATCCACGCTTATGACTGCGTCCTTCTTGTCTGATGGAATGGAAATGATGCCCATCGGTCCTGGCATCTTCAGAGTGTTGTAGGCATAGTGGGATGCCTCCATGAATTTTGCCTGGGCAGGGCAACCAAGGATTCCATTGTATGGCAGGGGGAGGTCGACCACATCAAACACGATCTTCTCGGTCGGGTAGTTTAGCTCCCCCCCCCCCCCGAACATTACCGGTAGTGTGATCTTCCCCTTAGGACGACTCCTGCCGGGGTTGATGCCTTGGAAAGTACCGGTAACCTTGAGCTCTTCATCTGCTATCTGGAGCTTGCTGATGACCTTGGGAGATATCAGATTCAACCGGCCCCGCCGTCAACCAACATCTTTGTGACCTTGAGGTTGCGAATTATTGGTGAAACCAACAATGGCAAACATCCTACTGCAGTGGTGCGGTCAGGGTGATCCTCTTCATCAAAGATGATGGGTGTGCGGGACCACTTTAGCGGCTTCCGAGAATCTGCCGCCGGCTCCACGGCTTTGACCTCACGTGCCCACTGTTTGAGCTGGCAGTGAGAGGAGTGCAAGGACGCACCTCCATCAATGCATAGGGCGTTAGTGGCTTTCTGTAATTCCTGCTCGCTGTTTTCCTCTTCATCTCCTTCATCACTCCCATCATCGCATCCCTTCTTCTCACGGCCTCTGTCCGGTTTCCCTTGATAATGAGGGGCCTTGCCGGGGCGACCTCCTCTGCTGCCTCGGCCCTTCCGGCCAGCACCATCTTGGTCTCTCTCTTTGTCACGCTTCTCGTACTCAGCTTTCTGCTTCTTGACGAGCTGCTCAACTTGATGACACTCTTGAAGATCATGTCCCTTAGTCCGATGGATCTCGCAGTATGGCCCGTCGGCCTTCCGAGCCATCTCGGCAGCCGCGGCTTCCCGACAGTCAGCGCACGCTGCAACTTCCTTGCCGGGAGCCTCGGTCTTGGCCTTCTTGCCGGTACTAGGAGTGCTCGCTCCTTCAACAGCCATCACTGCTTTATCCTTGTGCTTCTTGTTGCGTTTCTTCTTCTTCTTCTTCTGATTGGTGGCGTTGTCGTCCTCAGAGTCAACATTAACGCTATCTTATTCACCGGGGAGTCGCCTCCCCTTCTCTGTTCGGGCACACTTGTCTGCCAGAGTGTATAGCTCATTCACAGTCTTGGGCAACCGAACATTCATTTTGGAACGTATCCTGCGGTTGCGCATGTTGGACTGGAACGCAGCTATTACAGCTGCTGGATGGATGTCTGGAATGTTCCTGTGCAGCCGGCTGAACCTCTGCATATACTTCCGCAAACTCTCTCCTTCCTTCTGTGGGAGGAGCTGCAAGTCGCTGGGCTGCCCTGGTTCCTGATAGCCGCCCGTGAAGGCGCCAATAAACTCATGGCACAGATCAGCCCAGGTCGAGATGGAGTTCTCTGGCAAGTGCATCAGCAACGACCTCACATTTGGCTTGAGTGCCAAAGGGAAGTAGTTGGCGAACACCCTCTCGTCCCTTCCTCCGGCAGCTTGAATAGCGATGGTGTAGATGCTCAAGAACTCTGCCGGGTTCAATCTTCCATCGTACTTTTCTGGTATCCCTGGTTTGAACATACGGGCATATGACCAACAGACTTGCCGCAGCTCATGAGTGAAGGCGGGGCACCCAACCTTGAAAGGCAGGTACCCGCCCCCATCGGGCATGGGTTCGTCGATGTCGGGGCCATTACGCCTATCAGACTGGCGGTGGGTGTCGCGACGTCGCTCGATGGTGACGCGCACGTATTCCCTCCGCCTGTCTTCCAGGACCCGTCGCTGGTCTCGGCGTGTCTGAGGATCAGACGAAGCCATTGATACGTCATCGGGTTCTTGGTCGCGTGGCCTTGGTTGCGGCCCCTGCGCTAGCTTTCGTGGAGAGGACTGCACCATCGGAACGGCTCCCTCGGTGCGGCCAGCGGCTTGTGCCGTTGTCGCCGTTGGTGGAGGCCGTGGCGGGCCTACCTGCTGTGATCCTCCCGCCTCAACGAAACCAATCAAGCTCTGGATAGTGGCCCTCCACTCATCCATTTGATTGGCCGCTGGCGGAAATCTCAACAAGAGCTGGGCCCGCGCCATGGCCTCCGAAGCGGTGCTTGGCATGGACGACGATGCGGTTCGCAACGTCGCCCGACTTCTGATGGTGCCTGTAGTGGCGGCGCCATGTTCTCGCCACCGCGAGCTAGTCGCCAGCGCGGCATGACGACGAGGCAGATGCGCTTGGGGGTTGACGACCCCATTTGGCACATCGTCTCGGCTAGCTTGCCCTGGGGGTGGTGCGGGCCCTGTAGGCGCACCCGCGGCGGGGGCAGCTAAGTGATTACGATCCGCATCAGAGCGAGCCCCACCGCTGCGGCTGTGTCCCTCGGCGAGGTGGGGAGGCGGAGACGGAGCGTTCTCCCCACCCGCACCTTGCGAAGCATGGCCACCGGGTTGTTGTTGGTGTCGCCCTCCTCCGGTGCCCCCTACTCCTGCTTCGGCCGTGGGGGGAACAGTGATGGCACCGCCTGCGCTAGTCACGTTCCCCGCGGCGTCGGCGTTCCCATGTTCCCGCGCAGCCCCCATGGCATTAGTGGCCGCATGCGAGGGAGCCTTCGAGGTAGACAGGTGAGCTGAAACACCGGATTTCTTTTTGGGTGCCATGGATGATGAAGCCGTTGATGAAGAAAATGATGATGAATACGGCGCACTGCTTACACTCTCGGGTTCGCGCAAGCGCCTTACCCCCTACCTGGCGCGCCAAAGATGACGTGGTATCACACGGCCACATATGGGGCCATCGGCCCCTTGTGGTTCGGCAAGGGGGAAGAGCCTATTGCACAAAGAGCGGAAAGCATAGAGCAGCACGGCAACAATGACACAGGCAGTTTTACCGAGGTTCGGGCCGTCGCGAGGCGTAAAACCCTACTCCTGCTTTGGTGGATTGATGGAAGGACCGTGGTGGAGATGCAGCGCTCTAGCCCGGCAAGGTCGCCTCGGGGCGAGAGCAGCTACGCGCGTACGAGCATACAAGGGTCCAAATCCTTTCTAAGGTAGCCACGGCCCTCCTTTTATAGGTTGAGGGGTCACCACAATGGCAAAACAGTCATTATGCACTGATTAGATAGCCATAGTGCTATCATACCTAACTCTGCAGACAGGACATGGTGCATTAAATGCGCCGCTTAGTGTAAGATCGTGGTGTAGCCCGGCAAGCCTTGTCATGCCATTCAGCCACCTTTTCGCCTGCCCGCGTGACACGTCGCCTGGACGGGTGTCATTTAGGGATGATCTTCCTCAGAAATGGCCTGCCACATACCAAGTAACAGCCACTTTGTCACTTGTGGGCTCGACACCGCACCGATGGGTGACTTGCGTTGCTGTGAGGTGAAGCGGTGGAGCTTTGGCGGGGTACTCCGCCCTTGGCGTCCCCGGCAAGCCTGCCGGGGGAGTCTTGAGGCTTGTCTTGGGGTAACCTCGACCCCGCCAGGCTCGCCTGCCCGGCAAGGGAGGTTTTCCTTAGTGATATCTTGCTTATTTGGTTGGTCCTCGTCTTCCTGATCCGCCCTTTGATTTCTCAAAGAGCCATCTCTTCTGCTTGGCCTTGTGTTGAATATCATAACCTTGCTCTTGAGCCTGTCTACAGTCCGGGCAACACACCTGGGGGTTTGTTGCACCGACACACACGTCCGATGGAACATCCTCAAACCATGAAAACACAATGCTTACGAAGGAATTCCGGTGGACCTGCCTCTCATCAAAGGTAAAACTAAACCAGCAAGACCTCCCGACGTGTCAATGATCCTGATAGGAGCCACGTATCTCATTCTCAGGACACGACGGATGAGCAGTCCATACAACTAAAACCAGTCCTAGAGTTACCTCGTAGTGGCGTTGCAAGGGGCTCTAGTTTGGACCAGCACCATCAGTACTACCCCCTATATTATGTGGAATTAAGAATCCTCGGGTAGCGCTAACTCCATATGGAAATTTATTATTTATCAGTATTATTATGTTGGCAAATTTTAAAAACCAAGTTGGCTTTGCTGGAAGAGCCTTATCCTAAGTGGTTAGTCAGGGGGAACCCCATAAAACTGCACATGTGTTAGGAGCGCTCATCAAAGAACATAACACTGGTATGACGGAAATTAGGATGGCAAGAGTGGAACAAAACACCAAGCAAAAGGCTGAGCCTTCCACCCTTTAGCAAGTATATAGATGCATTAATAAAATAAGAGATATTGTGATATCCCATGATATCCATGCCCCAAATAGGGAACAAACTGCAACTGCAACAGGCAATGCTATAAGAGGGGTTGAGCAAAGTGGTAACATAGCCAAAAAATGGTTTGCTAGGAAGGTGGGTTAGAGGCTATATCATGGCAATTTGGAAGGCTGACAAACAAGTGGTAGGTAGCGAGACATAGCGATAGCATCGAGACAACTAGCAAAGCAAAGATAGTAGTGATATCTAAGGTAATGGTCATCTTGCCTGAAATCCCGCTAGGAAGAAGATCTAGTCCATAAACTAGAAGAACCAACGTAGTCGAATGAATCCTTACAATCGCAACGAAACCAGGAACTATTGAGAAGAAGCACAACCAAAAAGAAGCAAGCAACTCGGTAAACACACAAGCTTAAACATGGCATGATGCACAATCAAGTATGATGCATGAGAAGGTCAAATGTTGTTACTTATGGCAAGAGATGATGCATGAAAGAACCCCACATCAAGCATGTTTAAATGAGGCCGGAAACAACACATAACAATTCCAGAAATTCCCCATATGCAATTTTGAATTGGTACTAATCTGAATTAAACATTATGTTAAAGATGTTAAACAGCAAGTTAACATGCACCATGATGATCTACACCTTTTTTTTGTCAAGTTACATATAAAGATCATTTAATTCAGAGCTACGGTGTAGAAGATATGAGCTAAACAAGTTTAACATGACATTGATGCAAATTACATGCAAACATCAATCACAGACACTCAAATCAAGGATTCAACATGACAATATGAAACTACACATAATTCTAATCAAGTTTCATATAGGACATGATTAAAACGGAGCAACAATTACAATCAACACAAGTTATAACAATCCAGTAAAAAACATAAGTTATAACAACAATCTGCCAAAAAACAGCAACTAGGCATATTGCAAGCCACAAATCAACATGCTACATGATCTATATGGGCACAAACTATATAGGCACTTAAACTATAGATAACATACTTCAATTAATATTTAAGGTTATGGTTCATAAGCATCATGGTTAACTTACTATGATCCATACAAAATGCAATGTTCAGTTACAGATTCATGACTTGTGAAAAACTGGGCATAGGCATGAGCAGAGTTAATATGGTGGCATGTTGGAGGTATGAAACAAAGATGGTACAGTACTAGAACATGGCATGACATGGCATAGCATGCTAGTACATAACATGGAGCTCAAATCATACAACATGGCATATACATAGGAGCAACAGGTTTATGGCATTCATCAAAACAATATGCAATGGTGATATAGCAGATTCTCAGACGGTGAAAATCTGGGAATGCAAAACGTAACATTATGTTGATGCATTGGGAGGCACATAACAGCAAGCCCAGCAATTTTACTAATTATGAAATTGATATGGGCATACAATATACATGGCAATCTTCAAATTACACTGTTGGCACAAATGCATATGATGCATAGATTAATTGATAAGATTTTCACAAAATGGAACATGTTGTTAATAGGTTGACAGACTTAGCATGATGGCAACTTGAGATCAACAAGGAGACATGCTACAGCAAATCTACATGTCAACCAAGGGCATGGCATCAAAGTACACATTACAGAGAACAAACCACATCAAGGAAACATATGCATACAACCTAAGGATTAGTGGCAATCATCAAGCAAAGTTGGCAAGTTTTATCAGTTTTCTACATTTAACATCAGGATGCACTTGCAACGAATATTACAGCAAGTATATGAATCCTATTATGCATGCAAATACCACCATCATGTAGATCATAGAGGGTAGATGATTCTACATATATAAATCACCTCCAACCGATGAACATGCACAAAGATACAACCACTCAAACTTGCATATATGATGTTAAAATCCCAAGATTTGGTCGAAATATCACAGAACAGAGTAGGCGCAATATTACTATACGACGCATGGGCGGCAATTAGCGAGGCGGCGCTCACCATTGGGCCCATCGGGCTGGTCGGTGACGGGGTTGGCCGAACCGGGCGGTTTGGGTGGCGGTTCGGGCAGGCCGGCCTGGTTCTGTCGAAATGGCTGGTCGGCTCGGTTTTACCAGCTCAGGTGAACCAGATGGGAAGAGGAGGGCTGGCCATAGCAATGGCCCGTGGCAGCGGAGAAGTGGCGGCGGGCGCTGGAGACAAGGCACGGCGGCAGATCCAGGTGGCGGGGACGAGGAGGTGGCCGCGGGGATGGATCCCGTCGATCCCCGGCCGGATCTGGCTCTGGACACATTAGGGCGCGCAGATCGGCTGGCAGCGTGGGGGCTCGAAGGGTGGCGGCGACTCCTGTCAAAGAGAGAGAGGGAGAAGATGAGAAGGGAGAAGGAGAGATGGGGCGAGGAAGGTTAGGCGGGACGGCGGGGGCGGTCGTTGGGGCTCGCCGGTCGGCGGAGTCGAGGTGGTGGAGGAGAGGGCCAACAGAGGTGTGCTGCGGGCGAGCGGGCAGGGGAGCATGGGGGTGCTTGGGCCCGAATCAGCCCAAGGTGGGCTCCCCATGGGCCTGGCGGCCTGCGGCAGAGGTGGAGGCATGGGGGACAGGTGGCTCAACTTGAGTGGTGGAGGGCAGCTGGTGGCTTTGGCGTGGCCAAGTGGCAGGGCTGGTTTCGGCCGACGCGGGGAATGAGGGAAGTGGCGGCACTGGAGGTTAGGGGAGGGTTAGGAGTAGGTATAGACTAGAAATGGAAGGAGGGCTGCTACTTAAATAGGCAGGGGCTAGGATTTAGAGAATTTAGGGGGGTTTGAGGGGGTTTCAGAGCCCGCCGATCGCGATCTGCTGGCTCCAGTCAGAGGGGGCTAGGGAAGGCCTAGCGGGCTGTGAAAAGGGGTTGCGCTGAGATGAGAGGAGAGAAGAGCGCCCCGGCATAGGTTTCGGAATACCGAAACGTCCGACGTTTTATCCGGCTATAGTGCCGCTATATTTAACGGTTGGGCTCTCAAACGGACTCAGAATGCAACGAAATTTGGTAGGCGGTCTACCTACAATATAGCAAGACCGCACGTCAACTTTCACCCCATTCCGAGACCATTTTTATCCCACTTATAAAATAATATTTCGGACGTGACGCGGGCGCGTGCAAGTGTGTTGGACTCCGAACGGACAATGAGAGGACTGAGAGACCCGTCAACTATGGACAGATGCAAGTTTTGAAAAGAATGACAGCATGGAGTGACGATGCAATGCGAATGATGCAACAAACAATTGAAACACTCGGCGATAACGAAAATAAATGGAAGGCAACTGGAGCATCAGTCTCGGGGAGTCAGAACACTCCCCCACTAACAGAAGATTTCACCCCAAGATCTTACGACCACACCAAAGAGGAAGAGAAGGTGAAAATGAAAGGAAATGAATGAAAATCCTGAAGAATAGAATCGACTGAAGAGGACTCATCCTAATGTCGAACTTGGAAAGAATTTGAGAATAACTCTGGAAAAATTAGATGAGTCAAGTAAGATCTTGGGGAAAAACATGTGGGTTATGGGCTCACTGAAAAGAAACACCATTGAAAAAGATTGTTTGAAAGAGAGATGATGCGCCGAAACGATTTAATGACTTGAATGAGGTGACAACCACGAATTAATTTGAACGCAAACACGAATCTTCTGAGATGTCATCAGCACTCCACATCGATTAAATGGCGAGACGCGAATGAGCAAGGAGAAACATTTGAGCCAAGGAAAAGAATATGATCAACAACGAAAACTTGAATTGGATTCACCGGAGAAGAAAACGAGAGTGAGAATGATGAACTAGATGAGAATCCACCGGTCAAAACAATTGAGGAAAGAATGAAGAGGCTTCACACGAATAGAATGAATACTTGAGTAAGGATTCTTGCTCCATGAAGAAAAAGCGTGGGTGGGTGGGAAAAGATAACAACTAGGGACAGGGAAACAAACTCCGTTGAGAAAACTGAGAATTGATCTAGCAAAAGCTGAAGAGGAATGAATAACTTGAAGAGAAATGCATCGGTTGAAAAAGAATTAACAATGCAATGATCGAAAATACCCGCGTGATCCTAAAGAAAATTTGAAGAGGAAGAAGAGCAGAATCAACACCTACGTCACAAATCCACACCAGAGCGACGAAGGGGATAAGGAGTAAAAAAGAATTCCTACTCTTCGATATAACTAGACTCCGAAAATAGTTTTTCTTCTAGACTCGACAATGGCCCAACTACGATCAATCAAGGGGGCTCCTATGGTCGGTCGAGGCTCTGGTACCAACTTGCCACGCCTATATGCGATCCTATCCTTGAGGAACTCAGAGGTCCCACAAGGATAGAGGCACATATTGAAGATGCTTTGCAAGGTGGATATCATTACATCATACCATATACAACACACTTGGGGATACATACAAAGGCATACAAATGCCACATGAATACATCAAACATCATACAGAAGAGCAACATCCGACTACATATGAAATCAACAAAAAACACAAACGACATCCACCCTGCTAGCCCAGGCTGCCGACCAGGAACCTATCCCAAGATCGACGAAGACGCAGAAGGGGAACTCCAAACAGAACAAGCATCGCTCTCATGTCAAATCATCGCATTACCTGTACCTGCAACTATTGTTGTAGTAATCTGTGAGCCACGAGGACTCAGCAATACCATTACCATGGGTATCAACACACTTGAGGTTGCAGCAAGCACTAAGCATTGTAAGGTGGCTAACTTACGAGTACAAGAGTAAGAAGAGTAAACTACGCATAACGGTCGCAAACTAGTAATAATCAAGAAGTGATCTTGAACTACTTACAAGTTAATCATAACCCCACCGTGTTCTCTTCCCAAACTCCCTTGAAAAGAGACGGTCACGGTTACGCACGCGGTTGGTGTATTTTAGTTTGGGTTTAGTGTGAAGTTCTCTACAACCAGATATTATAAATTTCCAAGTCGCCACATAATCGCGGGCACGGCTCTCGGAAAGATTTAACCCTTCAGGGGTGCTTCAAGTGGTCCATTATAAATTACCATGCACATCTGATGGAGCATCCTCACACCATAAAAACATGATGCTTACGATAAGGAATTCCGGTGGACCTGGCTCTCATCAAAGGTAAAACTAAACCAAAAAGACCTTCTGACATGTCGATGATCCTGATAGGAGCCACGTATCTCGTTCTCAGGACACGGCGGATGAGCAGTCCATACAACTAAAACCAGTTCCCGAGTTTCCTCGTGGTGGCACTGCAAGGGGATCTAGTTTGGACCAGCACCATCAGCACTGGCCCCCTGTATTATGTGGAATTCAGAGTAGCGCTAACTCCCTGTGCAAATTTATTATTTATCAGTACTATTATGTTGGCAAATTTTAAAACCAAGTTGGGCCTTGCTAGAAGAGTCTTATACTAAGCGATTGGTCCGGGGGTTGCTACTTGTGAACTGCGTTGGGATTTCCCCGAAGAGGAGAGAATGATGCAGTATAGTAGAGATAAATATTTCTCTCAGTTATGAAACCAAGGTTATCAATCTAGTAGGAGAACAAAGCAACACTATGTTAACAGCACCTGCACACAAACAATAAATACTTGCAACCCAATGCGTAGAGGGGTTGTCAATCCTTCAACGGTTACGAGCAAGATTAAATTGTATATTTTGGATAAATAGATCTAACAAAGATATAAAATAAAATACATAAAATAAAATTGTAGGAAGGTATTTTTGGTTTTAATATATAATAGAAAATAGACCCGGGGGCCATAGTTTTCACTAGAGGCTTCTCTCGAGAAAAAAGCATACGGTGGATAAACAAATTACTGTTGGACAATTGACAGAAAAGCAAATAATTATGACGATATCCAAGGCAACGATCATGTATACAGGCATCACGTCCGAGATAAGTAGACCGAAATGATTCTGCATCTTCTACTATTACTCCACACATCGACCGCTATCCAACACGCATCTAGTGTATTAAGTTCATGAAAAAACGGAATAACGCCATAAGCAAGATGACATGATGTAGACAAGATAAAATCATGTATGAAATAAATCCATCCTGTTACCCTTAATAGCAATGATACATGCGTGTCATGTCTCTTTCTATCACTGAGATTGACCACCGCAAGATGAAACCCATCACAAAGCACCCCTTCCCATGGCAAGATAAATGAATCTAGTTGGCCAAACCAAGCCAATAAATTGGGGAAGAAATACGAGGCTATAATAACCATGCATAAAAAGAGTTCAAAGAAAACTCAATAATATTCATGGATAGATCTGATCATAAACTCACAATTCATCGGATCCCAACAAACACACCGCAAAAAGTCATTACATCAAATAGATCTCCAAGAACACTAAGGAGAACATTTTATTGAAGATCAAAAAGAGAGAAGAAGCCATCTAGCTACTAACTATGGACCCATAGGTCCATGGTAAACTACTCACGCATCATCAGAGGGGCAGCAAGGATGATGAAGAACCCCTCACTACTAGGGAAAACCTTATACACAGAATCTTAGCAGTAGCGCGGGATAAAAAGGGGCGCTACTGCTACTTAGCAGTAGCGCGTGGCCAGAACGGGCGCTACTTATATCCACATAGCAGTAGCGCGGCAAGAAGAAAAAGTGCTACTACTAAAATTGTCCCATCGTTGCTGCCAGGCTAGGTTTAGTAGTTGCGCCCCTCCAATAACCGCGCTACTGCTAACTAAATAGTAGTAGCACATTTTTTGGGTAGGGCGCTATGGCTAAGTTTGAACCTGGCCACATGGCGGGGCCCACTTAGCAGTAGCGCTTCTCCCAGGGGCACGCTACTGCTACCTTTTTAGCAGCAGTGCCTTTTACACCCCGGCACTACTGCTAAACCGCAGCCACCACCTTTTTCCTCCCCTTCCCCCATCCCCCATCCTCTCTTCCTTCACTTTCCTCTAGCTCCCACTTCCTCTCTCCCTCACTTTGCTTCTTCCTCACTACTTCTCCCCCATTACTCTCTTTCTTCTACCTCTCTTTCTCTCTCTTTATTGATCCTAGCTAACTACACCACCTCCATTAATGCATCTCCTTTCACTTTTTCCTCCCCCTCCACTAGTTAAACTCATCTCATTCCCCAACTAGCTAGGTAGATCTAGCATTTAGAAGTGACCTATGTACCTCTCTAACTAGATCTAGCCATGTCAAGAAGTAAGCTTTGTCCACTTTTGATCATTCCATAGGTGTGTAGCGACACCGATCGACATCATCATCACCGTGCTCGATCTCGAGATAGGTGATTAAAAATTTGTGCTTTTGCAAGAATGGAAATATGTGTATGTGTGCGATATGACATAATCAGGCGATATGATGGAAATTGTGTGTGTGGCATGAGTTGCCGCCGAATTGTACTTGAGTTGCCTATGTTTTGCCGAAATGTCGATTTATTTCCGTTTCGGCGAATTTCGGGCAAACTCTATATGTCCTATTTTTAGGGAAGGCCATGCCGAATTTTTGTATGACTTTGATGCATGCATGCATTTTTATAATCAATTTGTTTTATTATTATCGTGTAGGCGTTCATGTCAGTGGGACGATGGTGGAAAGGTGGTTGCGGTCGGCGGTGCAAGACATGAATGAAAATAACCGGACAGAGATTTTATGTCCGTGTCGAAGATGCAAAGGAGGAGTTTGGCTCGACCCCTATGAGGATGGTTGTTTGATGGCGCATCTGCTTATGATTGGTTTCATGGATGGCTATACTCGATGGATAATTGAAGATGATGATGATGAGGACACCGACGGGGCAAGCAATGATGACACGGGGCAAGATGAAGAGATGATTGATAATGGAGGCGGAGAAGGGGCCGGACATGGCGGCGGGGATGAGGCCAGACATGGCGGCGGAGAAGAGGCCGGACATGGTGGCGGAGAAAACATGGACTCCACGCTGCAGACTTCGTCACTACTAAGTACAATCGTGCGGGACCCTCATGTTCAAGAACTGCGTCGCAAGGAGACGAGTACTGACAGAGCTGCTTCTAGAGAGGAGGACAAGCTGGAGCAACTGGTGGTAGACTCGAACACTCCATTGTATGATGGTTGCGATCCCGAGGTGACCCGCTTGAGTTTCACGCTCGAACTTCTGAAGACGAAGGCTAAAAACAAATGGACCGACACTAGCCTCGATGAGCTTCTCAAGTACCTAAAGGATGTTCTTCCCGCGGGGAATCTATGTCCTACTAGTGTGGATGAGGCCAAGAAGATCGTGTGCCCTCTTGATCTGCCGCACGTTAGATACCATGCATGCATCAACGATTGCATAATTTATCGGAAGGAGCACACGGAAAAAACCAGCTGTCCGGTGTGCAATGCTTCTCGATACAAGAAGGTCGGAAAGAAATCTCCCCAGAAAGTTGTATGGTACTTACCGATCACTCCCCGTCTGCAACGTTATTTTGTAGATCCCAAGGAAGCAAAGGTCATGCGTTGGCACGCGGAGAAGACAAAGCCCAACGATGGAGATGATCCGAAGCTGAGATGCCTAGCGTATGCAAGCCAGTGGAGAGCGTTCAATGGTGAATATCGATATTTTGCATGTGATGCAAGGAACATCGTGCTTGGCGCATGTACCGATGGCATGAATCCGTTTGGCAACCAGAACACCAACCATAGCACATGGCCCGTGTTTGTTTGGATGTACAACATCCCCCCTAGGTGTGCATGAAGTCGAAGTACATACACATGAGCATGCTGATTCAAGGGCCGAAACAACCAGGAAATAATATTAATCTGTATCTGGGGCTACTTCAAGAGGAGTTAGACATGTTATGGAAAACATAGGCCAAGACATGGGACGCCAGTAAAGGCGAGTATATCAACATGAGAGCCGTGCTGATCACGACGGTGCACGACTATCTCGGTTACGGATATGTCACAGGCCAGGTGTGCCACGGATATTGTGGATGCACGTGGTGCATGGATGATACGACGTCTCAGCAGCTAACGTCAATGAAAGAAGGCGGGTCTGGGAAAATCATGTACATGGGGCATCAAAGATGGCTCGAGAAGGACGACCCGTGGAGAAACCGTGGAGATCTATTCAATGGTGAGGCTGAGCATCGAGCACATCCACGTAAGCGGAGCGGTGCCGAAATCGATGAGTTGTTGAAAAACTGGGAACAGTGCCCCTCGCCGGGAAAGACGATGAAAAAGGTGCCGGAGCCGCTGCTGAAGGTATGCAAGACGAGGTCTGTTTTCTGGGACTTGGAGTACTGGCACAAACTCGACATGCCTCATTGCCTTGATCAAATGCATATATGTAAGAATGTCCTTGAGAGCTTTCTTGCGACACTGATGAACATGCCAGATAAGACCAAGGATGGGCCGAAGGCAAGAAAAGACTTGCAAGATTTGAAAATTAGGGCACTGCACATGCCGCCCCGTAAAAAGTCAGAGGAGACAGAGACGGAGACGGAGGCACGGGAGAAGAAGGGCAAAATAGTAAAGGAAGAGGATTATTGCCCCCCTTCTTGCTTCACCTTAAGTCCGGCTGAGATCGACCAATTCTTCAAGTGCCTTACCGGAATCAAAGTTAGTTCCGGTTACTGTGGGAAGATAAGAAGATTTCTAGACACGAAGAAGAAAAGGTTCAGCGGGATGAAGTCCCATGATTGTCATGTGATGATGACGCAGATACTACCTGTTGCCTTTAGAGGGATAATGGACAAGCACATCTGTGACACGCTTATTGGTCTCTGCAACTTTTTTGATGTCATCTCTCGAAAGTCGATCAGTGTGAAGCAGCTCCAAAGGCTACAGGAAGAGATCATTGTGATACTAAATGAGCTTGAGATGTACTTCCCACCCGTGTTATTTGACGTCATGGTGCATCTGTGTGTCCATATTGTGGATGACATAATAGACCTGGGGCCGTCATTCCTGCACAACATGATGCCATTCGAGAGGATGAATGGGGTCATCACAGGATTCGTTTGTAACATGTCCCATCCGGATGGAAGCATCGTCCAGGGCTATCTGACACAAGAGTGCATTTCTTTCTGCAAGAATTATCTATATGGAAGAGAGCGGCCTGGTGTTGGTTTGCCCATTAAGAAGCACCTTGGGAGGCTCGAAGGAGAAGGTCACTCCAATGGTCGCAGTGAACTGCATGTGGCCTACTCGGATTAATGCAATGACTTTGATAGAGCAAACTTAGTAGTGCTACAACACCTAGACGAGGTAGATCCTTTCGTGACACTGCACAAAGAAAGCATCGCAAAGAAGTATCATGACCGGGGGCTATGCAGGATGGACACCAAAGTTACTAGAGAGCACAACTCCACTTTCCTGCATTGCTTCAAAGAGCATATTCTTGCTAATCCCCCAGAAGAGGGCTCTAAGGACGGATTGCTCATATATGCCTTAGCACATGGCCCCTCGGCCAACCTCGCGACCTATCAGGCATACGATATCAGCGGATACATGTTCTACACGGAGGCCAAAGATATGAACAGTGATTTTCAGAACTCAGGGGTGACGATGGAATGCATGACCGGCAGCGACAACGGCGCAACTGAGAGATTATACGGAAGGGTCGAGGAAATCTGGGAGCTTGACTACTCTAGACTGCATAGCGCGACGATGTTCCGTGTCAGATGGGCTAAGAATATCGAAAGAGAAAACCGGTATTTCACTACCATGTCTATACCCGACGCCAAGAGCGCTACCATGAACGCCATCAAAAAAAGCGAGCCATGGGTACACGCTAAGCACGTGACACAATGCTTCTTCATAACCAACCCAAGCAATCCCAGCTGTGTTGTCGTGAGGAGAGGTAAAAGGAACATCATTGGAATGGACGGAGTCGCCAACGAGGAACACTACGACTAGTACGGCAACCCGATGAGGGAAGATGACGACGACGATGAAGTGTACGTCAAAAGAAGAATCAATACTACATTACCTAAGAAAGATCGTACTCCATGGAAAAGGAAAGGTCACAATGAGGGGCTCAATTATTCGTCAACGAACAAGAAGGGAAAGAAGCTCACTCAAAAACCAAAACGTCGATGCTGAGAAACCATTATCGGTGAAATGATGTAATATTTATGTTCCTATTTTGTGTACACACTTAACCATTATGCATGGGTCAAATGATGTAATATATATGTTCCTATTTTGTATACGCACTTAACCGTTATGGGTCAAATGATGCAATATATATCGCCTTAGTTATATATATACATTGTATCACCTTCCCTTTGTTCCGGCTCTCGGAAAAAAAGGAAAAGAAAAGAAAAAGAAGAAAAGTAAAAGTAAAAGAAAATAGAAGAAACAAAATGGAAAAGAAAAGAAAAAGAAGAAAGCAAAAAAGAAAAAGAAGAAAAGAAAAGAAAAGAAGAAAAGAAAAGAAAAGAAAAAGAAAAGGAAAAGGTAGCAGTAGCGCTGTCTCTGAAACGTGCTATAGCTACTTCAGATAGCAGTAGCGCTGTTTTAGGAAACGCGCTATAGCTATCTAAAACAGCGCTACTGCTATTTTGACAAAACCCCCGCGTGGGCTTCCCTCCTCTGCTTCCTCCCCCAATTCCCCACTATCTTCTCCCCCTGGTCGTCGCCGCCGCCGGAGCCCTGCCCTCGATGTCGCCGTGCGCCTGTGCCTCCTCCTCCTCGACCTCGCCGGAGCCCCTGCCCTCACTCTCCGCCGCCGTCTCCCCCGACCCTGCCTCGCCGCGCCTACTCCCCCGACCGCACCTCGCCGCCGTCGGAGCCCCTGCCGCCTTCTCCCCGACCCCATCTCTCTCTCCGCCCTCTGTAAGCACTCTCCCCTCCCCTCTTCACTTCTCTCTGCTCTCTCTCTCTCTGTGTTAGTACGAACCCTAGCTATTTAGTGCTAGTTAGTATGAATTAGTATGAACCCTATGCTATTTTATAGTGCTAGTTAGTTAATTAGAATTAGTATGAACCCTAGGACAGATTAGTTGGGTTAGTTAGTTAATTAGAATTAGTATGAACCCTAGGACAGATTAGTTAAAGCAATTGTTGCTATTTAGTTTTTTTAGTTAAAGCAATTGTTGCTATTTAAGAAAAACAGAATTAGTATGAACCCTAGTTAATTAGGTGGTATGAACCCTATTTAAAAAAATAGAATTAGTATGGGTTAAATGAATTCTAGGTATTTTTGGTGTTTTAGGTGTTGTTAACATAATTCTAGGTATTTAATTTT
Source organism: Thinopyrum elongatum (assembly GCA_011799875.1). NCBI lineage: Eukaryota > Viridiplantae > Streptophyta > Magnoliopsida > Poales > Poaceae > Thinopyrum > Thinopyrum elongatum. The sequence goes on from CM022300.1 coordinate 176,253,894, forward strand.
TTTAGTTTGAACCCTAGGACAGATTAGGTAGTGTGAACCTAGTTAATTAGTATGAACCCTAGGTTTCAAATTCGGACAGAAATTTAGCTAGGTTTTCAAATTAGGACAAAAATTTATCTAGGTTTCAAATTAGGACAGAAATTTAGGTAGGCTGAATTTAGTTTCAAATATTGGAACAAAAATGACTTCTTGCATTTTTCTTCAAGTTCTATATTTTTCTTCCTATTATATGCATATTTGAAGTGGACATGTGATATGTGGACATGTGATTTGGACATGTCATATTTGGAATTTGGACATGTCATATTTGGAAAATGATGATTATGTGCAGGGTAAATGATCCGAGTGGCCTATGTTTCGCCGGAATGTTGATTCATTTCCATTCCGGTGAATTTCAGGCGCTCGATATGACCACTTTTTAGCAAAGGTCATGCCGAAATTCCCCGTGAATTTTGGCATGACTTATGCTAGAAAGTAGGCATATCGAGTGTCGGGATTTGCTGGGAAACGGCATTCCGGGAAACCATAGACCTTTTTTTATGGCATTACTCATTTTTATTATAGTTTAAGAATTAAACAAGGAGACTTAATCGTAGGAAACATGTCGAACAACGAAGAAACCGGGCCTTCTGACCATGATGCGGACGAGATGGATTATGAGGGTGAACAATAGTACCTCAACTTTTTGTCTGCTAAGCACAGTCAAGGTTTGCAAGGTGGCCTCGATGATGGTACTGACGCCGACATCGACACCGACAGTGCCGGCACCGATGGCGGCGCCGAGACTGGCGGGGAAGGTACCGGCGGGGAAGAGACCAAAGTCACTAACGAAAAGAAGAAGCAGAAGAAGCAGAGGATACGAAAACCTAACAAACTCGGCATCGGACGACTGGTGATCACAAAGATGTCCCCTGGCAAGTTTGAGCCATTAGAGCCGGAAGAACCTCACAAGTGCTACGAGAACCAAGTTGGATGCATCCTACAGGAAACCGCGAGCATCAACGACGATCACTTTGGGGCTAAAGAACATTTGACGCAGTTGCTCCTTATGAAGCTGCACAAGAGATTCAAGTTCCCCGACCGGGATGACGACATAGAACACCCCTCGGATGATCCGAAGATGAAAAAGATTAACAATCACACCATGGGCATGTTCAGCAATGATTTGGCCTCCTGGAAAGGGAGGGTGAAACGAGCTATTGAGGCTGAGGAACCCCTGTCCAAGATTCTGGAGGAAAATCCCACACTTACGGAAGAGGAGTTCTAAAAGTTCAAGGACACTTGCATTACCGAGGCAGCCAAGGCTAAGGCTACAAAATTCAAGAGCCTTCAGCAAAGGTACACGGGGAACCAACGCCTCGGAAGCCATGGCTACCTTGGCAAAAGGCCCATATGGGATAAGGAGGATGCGAAACGTGCAACAGCGGGTCTCCCAGACCCCTTCGCGAAGTTCACCAACCCCTTGGAGCGTGACTTCATCAGGGCCCGCTACAAGTGGGACAAGGAAAAGAAGGTTTTTTACACGGACCCGATCACGAGGAAATTGATTAAAATACTGGTAATTATTCTTTTACCACCTTACATTTAGATTCTCATCAAGTTGACTACACATTCGTAAATGGTTCACGTTCCTTCTGCAGGACAAGCAACACAAGCTTGCAGCCGAAAGCCAGTCTTCGTCGATAAGGCCCAAGTGGGACACCCCTCTCAACCGGGCCTTGAACGAACTTAAGGGACTCCCTTTGGACCAGCGGCCGCAATATGGACGTGTGCACAGCGCCAGAGACGACACCACGTGGAAGGTCTTTTACAATAAGGGCCCGGAGGCCATGAAGCAGAAAAAGAAGTTCAGTCAGGTGGACATCGACGAGAAGGTGAAGCTTGTGTTCAATAAAAAAGCAGCTGAGGACACGAAAAAAGCAGCTCAGGAGAAAAATGAGTTGGTCCAGCAGGCAGTCGCTCCAGCTGTAGATGCCTGCAGAATGATTTCGCTACTAACTTGATCTTGGCTATCATCAACTAGACGAAGGAAAATCTAGACAAGACGGTAGATTATTTCCCCATGCCCAGCTTCGTCAGGAGAAACTCGGTGAACATCACAACCTCACCATCACCTTCTCACGCAACCGCGCCCGCACCCACACCCGCACCTGCACCCACTCATAGCAGCCCGTCCTCAGTCTCTGGCATGCTAGGTGGGCCCTCGTCTTTGACTGAGCTCGATGCCATCACGGTAATTACACGTCGCACCAACATATATCTAGAATATTCCGTTTTCGTTGCCTTTCGGAAGTTTTATGCCGCAGACATGTCTTTGCAGGCCAACGAAACCCTGTGAACCGTACTCTACTTGATCAAAGGCCAGAAGGTGGATGTGGGAAAGGCGGTGATAACGAAGCCCTTGGAACTCACGTTCCATGGCCAGCCGATCCCCGGTGGCCACTTCAGGGTTACCTTGTCGAGTGTGAAATCGGGGCATGAGGATTTGCCTCCTCTAGTACGGCTCGAGGGAGAGGACGACGAGACCCCGCCGTGGCTTAGAAACTACAAGGGTTGGATGCTACTATGGCTGAAGAATCTTCTTTGTCTAGAGGCGGCCGAGAGCACACCAATAACCACACATCAGCAAGCAAGTATGAACACCATCACCCCGCCTACGCAATTACCAGCACCTGTAGTGCCGGGTGAGAGCGGCGGACGACGCGAGGAAGGGGGGCCAATAGTGGCTGATGTAATCGCCCTCGTAGAACAAAGAATGGATGATGAGATGGACGAGGATGACCCTCTTCGGTTCCTCAATACAGGCGCCTATGACGACGACTTAATGATGAGTCAGCCATATGACGACTCGGGCTATCAGCATGCTGATGAGGAGATGGATGATGTGCCCGGGTAGGAACGTCCTAGCAGGGTTGATTACAAGAAGTCTCTCTTCATGCAATCCTCACAGGAAATGCCTGAAGATGCCGGCTCAACGCAGGCTCAACTAGCCGGGGGTCGTACAGTGCTTAGCCTGACAACACTGGGGCAGGTGTTAAGGAAGGGTCTGGAAGGTCAGCCCAAGAAAAAGGAGAGGAGGAGACCGGCAAAGAAAGGCTCTGCTGCCTACAAACAAGCCTGAGCACATAGCAGCCAGACGGCGGATTTTGAAGAGCGTGTACCCATCAAATGTGCGGCCATGTTCCATGTCACGGGCGAGCCGATGCTATTGCTAAAATCGCTGGAGGCCATATCAGGGGATCTCAGGAGACTGCACGACCATGTGCTGTCGACTAAGATAAGCCTACTAGGCTCGAAGGATCCAGGATATCCGACATACGCGGCTCGTGTGCCTGAGGGGAAGTGCTATGTCGACACACGGCCCGCGGAGGTGTTCTTCCTGTGGTTTGAGCATATCTTTGAGATGTTTCTGACAAGGCGGCTCGATTTTACAATCATCCGCCTTTTTGCGCTACATATGATCTCCGTCATGAAGAGAGAACAAGTCTTGCAAATCTGTGTGGCGGATCCATACTACATGCACGAGTCCTTCTTGAGTCTCGGCGACTTTGAGTGTAAAACTGCTAGGGAGTACCTCCAAAAATTCATGATAAGGAATAAGAACCAGGAAATTGTCCTCCTGCCTTATCATCCAATGTAAGTCAGTGCCGGACAACCCTTTCGTACATTTCAATCCTTCCTTCTCGCTCATATGGAGAATAATTTGAGGTGTTTTTTCGCCGCAGCAACGGGCGCGCCATCCTTATGGTCCTTTACCCGCGAGTCTCCCACGCTGTGTATTTCGACCCTACCAGAAACTACGAGAAGAAGGACTACACCCACATAATGAATATTCTAGATGATTTTCTCCAAGGCTTCAGCTTGAGGGGTGGCCACCTGCAGATCAGGAAACAAAGGAACAAGAAGACGGGTTTCTCACATAAAAATAACTTCTACTGCATCCATGTTCCGAAACCAAGTAGGAATGATGGATTCTACCTCCTCCATCTCATGATGGAGTTCAGAAGGGATCACCAAAAGCTTCGCATGACAACCAGAAAGCGATGATCATATCCGCAAGTGGGTAGAATCTCAAGGAGAAGCGGATTATAATCTTAAAGATGAGTTCTTTCGCATCCAGAGGGACATTGCGGCGATCATCATGAAAGAAGTCGTCGGAGAGAAGGGGATGTTCCAGCACAGCCCTATATCGCGAGCTAACGTCCGAACTCGCATAGGCATGCAACATCAAGACCTCACGCCATTCACGAAGCTAGGGTGCATCCTCGATGATACGGAAGGATGGAACTTCTAGTGATTTACGATGCCGATGATGATGATATGTGTTGGTTCAACTTGTATACTTTCTGTAGCGATGAAACTTTGTGATGTCCACGGTCCCTGCCGAACTTGAGTAACGCTACTTTGTTAGTTTGGGTACGATAGCCTGTGTACCTCTAGTTAATTAGCTTGCGTACAATGAAACTGCGTTGATTATCTATGGTTACTATATGTTGCATCTATTTGCTAATCCTTTCTTTTTCGTGTTGCTCAAGTATATTTTGTTGCATATGATTGTACATTCTCTTGATGAAGATGCATCTCTAACAGGTACCTAGATCCTTGATGGCGAAGAAGCAGTGCTATGTTGTGTACAAAGGGAAGGTTCCGGGAATGTATGACGAGTGGCCCGAGTGTCAGGCGCAAGTGGAGCGGGTCTCGGGCGCCAGCCATAAAGGCTTCAAAAGCAGACAAGAAGTAGAAGCTAGTTACTTGAGGTTCACGCTAGCGTGAGAGAGGACTCATAACCGCCGCCTCATGTACTGCATAGTTCCGCTCTCACTCATAGTGATAGCTCTTCTCGTGTATATCATTGTTTAGATGGATGACGATGTAGTTGCCAGTATTCGAGACTTGTATCGCTATTTTCGAGATGATGATGAGAGACCACTTTGTGTTCGATGATGATTATGATGATGACATCATTTGATGCTACTATTTGTAAGTGTATGTTATGATTACATTTGTATGTGCATGATATGGTAGAGATTATTGTATAAAGCCTGTACAAATACAAAAGAAATATGCAGAAAAAAATCAGAAACTAATAAAACTAGCAGTAGCGAGGGGAATGAAGTTAGCAGCAATGTGCAATTAGCGGTAGCGCTGCTTGCTGTAAAGCGCTACAGCTATTAGCAGTAGCGCGTTTAGGAGAAGCCCGCTACTGCTACACATGTATAGCAGTAGCGCGGTTCAACACGCGCTACTGCTACAAGTTAGCTGTAGCGCTGTATCAGTAGCGCGGGTCCCCGCGCTACTGTACACCTTAGACGCACGCTACTGCTAGGCTTTTCCCTAGTAGTGCCTCTGTGAACATTTCCCCCTTCAGAGGTTTTCCAGATAGGGTCCCTAGATGTGATCTCTCGAGAACAGAGGCTTGCGGCAGCGAAAAAAGTATTTTGTGGACTCCCTCATAGGTTTTCTGAATTTAATGTATTTATAGAGGCATAGGTAGGTCAAACGGAGGCCTGTGGGCCCCACTACCTACCAGGGCACTCCTCGGGCCCCTGGCGCGCCCTGTGCCTAGTGGGCCTCTCCTTCATCTTCTCGTTCCTCCTCGAAGCTTCCTGGGTCTCTTATTGCCAGAAAAAAATCCAAAAAGTTTTGTTGCATTTGGACTTTGTTTGGTACTGATATTCTGCAAAGTCAAAATCAAATAAAAAACAACAACTGGCACTGGTCACTAAGTTAGTAGGTTAGTCCCAAAAAATGATATAAAGTTGCTTGTAATTGAACATAAAACATCCAAGATTGATAATATAATAGCATGGAACAATCAGAAATTATAGATACGTTGGAGACGTATCAAGCATCCCCAAGCTTAATTCCTGCTCGTCGTCGAGTAGGTAAATGATAAAAACAGATTTTTTGATGTGGAATCCTACCTATCATATTCATCATATAATCTTTTGTTTTATAGCATGGACATTTGGACTCGAATGATTCAAAGCAATAGTTAATTTGACATGAAAACATCAATACTCAAGCATATCAACGAGCAACCATGTCTTTCAAAATATCAACACTAAAGAAAGTTATCCCTAGCCCATTATTCTCAATCATTTATCCAGTCATGAAACATACTCAAATATTATATACATCCAATGCACAAGTATGACAATAGTGTTTCCTAGTTGGTGCTTTATAAGAGGAGATGGAGAGTCAAATTTAAAATAAAAATTGCATAAAATTAAATAGATAGGCCCTTCCCAGAGGGAAGCAGAGATTTGTTGGGGTGCGAGAGATCATAGCAAGAATTGAGAGATAAAAATTATTTTGAGAGGCATGCTTTTCCTGTCAACAAATACGACCGAGAATTCTCAATATCTTCCATGCTAGATAAATCATAGGCAGTTCCCAAACAGAAAGTAAAGTTTATTTCCTTTCCCCCATTCTCACACAATTCATGGCTAGCCGTATCCATGGGTGCCTTCCATACCAACACTTCCCAAGGAATTTATTATTAACAACATATAATTTTTTTCATTTCGAGACTGGGCATCCCTATTACCTGGCACACTCTCGTGCAATGACAAGTGAATGAACACTCATCTTGAGAATAAAATACCTAGCATGGAAAATATTGGCCACCCCCTGTCACTGCATGAGCAGTACGGGCACACAATACGGGAATTCATTTTGAATATTAGAGTTGGCACATAATAATTTACTTGGAACGACATGGAAATACCGCATATAGGTAGGTATGCTGGACTCATTTGGCACAAATTTGGTTTAAGGAGTTGGATGCACAAGCAGCATTCCCGCTTAGTACAAATGAAGGCTAGCAAATAGATTGAGAAGCGACCAACGAAAAAACAAAAACGGTCATAAACACGCATTAAACATAACTAACACAGAATAATGCACCATAAGTGGGATATAACTTCATTGCATAACTATTGACTTTCGTGCTTGCATCGGGAATCACAAACCTTAACACCAATATTATTACTAAAGCATAATTACTCATCAACATGACTCACATATGATTATCTTCATATCGCAAAACTATTGCAAGGAATCAAGTTTATAATGTCCAATGATCTTCATGAAAGTTTTTATTATATCCCTCTTGAATATCTACCACTTTGGGACCAAATTCATATCTTGTGCAAATTACCATTGCTATTATCAAATCGCAAAAAGATTTAAGTGAAGCACGAGAGAGAAAATATTTCTTAAATTTTTTCATATATAAACTCTCAAAATAATATAACTGAAGCATGAGAGTGCATTTCTTTAAAACATAATCATATCAACTCTCCAAATAATATAAGTGAAGCATGAGAGTTCATGTATTTCTTCAAAATTTAATTGTCACTGTGCTCTAAAAGATCTAAGTGAAGCACATAGAGCAATTGCCTAGCCCAAAAAATTTAAGGGAAGCACATAGAGCAATTCTAACAAATCATGATAATATATGGCTCTCTCAAAGTGTGTCCAGCAAGGATGTTTGTGACAAACTAAATAGCAAACAAAGCAGAGAGTCATATCATACAAGACGCTCCAAGAAAAATCATAATATGTGACGAATAAAAAAATAGCTCCAAGTAAAATTACCGATGGTCGTTAGAAGAAAGAGGGCGTGCCTTCCGGGGCATCCCCAAGCTTAGTTTCTTGGGAATCCTTGAATATTACCTTGGGGTGCCTCGGGCATCCCCATGCTTAGGCTCTTGCCACTCCTTATTCCTTCATCCATCGTGGTCTCACACGAAACTTGAAAACTTCAATCACACAAAACTTAACAAAACCTTTGTGAGATCCGTTAGTATAAGAAAATGAATCACTACTTTAAGTACTATTGCAAACCCATTCATATTTTGTTATTGCATTATACCTACTGTATTCTAACTTTACCATGGCTTATACCCCCTGATATAATCCATAGATTAATCAAAATAAGCACACAATGCAACGAAAACAGAATCTGTCAAAAATAGAACAGTCTGTAGAAACCTGAATTAACCTCATACTTCTGTAACTCCAAAAATTCCAAAAAAATAGGAAGACGTAGGCAATTTGTATATCAATCATGTGTAAAAATTCAGAATTTTTTGGCAATCCATAAAATTTTGATAATTTTTCTACTGGACGCAAAACCTTCTGTTTTCCAACAAAATCAAGTCAACTATCAGCCAAACCATCCTAAAGGCTTTACTTGGCACAAACACTAATTAAAACATTAAAACACAATCACAACAGTAGCATAATTGTGTATTTATTGAACAACAACAAGTAAACAAAAAAAGATAACAGATAACTATTGGGTTGCCTCCCAACAAGCACTATTGTTTTATGCCCCTAGCTAGGCATAATGCATAGTTTCAAGTATTGTCATCTTTGGTTTTTGCTCCATAGATTGCCCTCATGATTGACTCATATGGTAGCTTAATTCTAGTTCTAGGGAAGTGTTCGATACTCTTCTTTAACGGAAATGGAAGTTTAATATTCCTTTCTTTCATATCAATCACGACACCTATAGTTCATAAGAACGGATTACCAAGTATTATGGGACAAGACGGATTACAATGAATAACTAGCACAATAAAATCAACGGGCACATAGTTCCTATTTGCAAGAATAAAAACATCATTAATTCTACACAAAGGCTTTTCAATAGTAGAATCCGCCAAGTGCAAATTGAGAGAACATTCATCCAAATTAGTAAAACCGAGCACATCACATGGAGATTTCGGAATTGTGGAAACACTAGCACCCAAATCACATAAAGCATTGCACTCATAATTTTTTATATTGACTTTAATGGTGGGTTCCCATTTATCATATAATTTTCTAGGAATTGAAATCACTAATTCTAGCTTTTCTTTTAAAGCTTTCATCATCGCTTCTACGATATGTTTAGTAAAAGCTTTATTATGTTCATATGCATTGCGTGCATTTAACATGGATTGTAACAAAGAAATACACTCAATCAAAGAACAACTATCATAATTAAAATTTCTATAAGCCAAGAGAGTGGGCACATCGCTAGTTAAAGTGTTTACCTCGCCAAACCCACTTTTAGCAAAATTTTCGTCAAGATTTTCACCCTCCGAATCATGGGGACGCCTTCTAGCTAAAGTTGACTCTTCTTCAGTCCCATTATCATCAAGTTTAATATTAGTAAACAAGGAATCAATAGAAGAAACACCAATCATTTTAACCTCTTCATCATTACTATGAAAAAAATCGGGAGGAATCGCTTTTTCTAAAAATTCTCTTTTAGCTCTAAGCATAGCAGTTCTCTTTTTCCTCTCATCCATGGAGACATATAAAGCTTTAATTGATTAATTAATATCAACCTTAGGTGGTGAAATTTTAATCTTAAGATTTTACACATCATGAATAATTATATGAATGTTCCTAGACATATCATCAACTCTACTCACTTTTTCTTCTATCGTAGTGTTGAAAACTTTTTTAGCATTGGTAAATACTTTAATATTATTCTCAAGATCAGAGGGCATCCTATTATTATAAGAATTACCATAGTAATTGCCATAATTATTAGAGGAATTTCCAGGAAACGGTCTAGGATTAAAATTACCTCTATAAGCATTACTATTAAAATTGTTTTGCGAGACAAAATTCACGTCTACGAGATCATTAATCAAAGTAGATAAAGGCACAAAATTAGGATCAATAGGATCATTGTTACTAGCAACCAATTTCATAAGTGCATCAACTTTATCACTCAAAGTACTAATTCCTTCAACAGAATTCACTTTTTTTAACTAGTAGGTGCTCTTTCAGTGTGCCATTGTGAATAATTTGCCATGATATTATCAAGTAATTTAGTATCTTCACCCAAAGTAATCTCCATAAAAGTACCACCCACGGCGGAATCTAAAAGATTTCTAGAAACAAAATCCAATCCCGCATAAATTTTTGTATGATCATCCATAAATTTAAACCTTGAGTATGGTAATTTCTTATCATTAGTTTCATCCTTTCCCAAGCTTGGGCAACATGTACATGCTAAAGTTGCGTGAAATTTATAATTTGATTTCTAAGGGAAATAATTTTTGCTGCAGGAAAATACTTAGTAATAAAAGCATCTTTGCACTTGTCCAAAGAATCAATACTATTTCACGGCAAAGATGAAAACCAATTTTTTGCATGATCCCGCAAACAGAATGGGAATAATTTTAATTTCACAATATCATTGTCCACATCCTTTTTCGTTTGCATATCACACAATTCTATGAAAGTGTTTAGATGGGACACGGCATCCTCATTAGGATTACCGAAAAATTGTTCTTTCATAACAAGATTCAACAAAGCGGCATTAATATCATAAGACTCCGCACTAGTGGTGAGAGGAGAAATAGGAGTACTAATAAAATCATTATTATTAGTATTCGAAAAATCACACAATTTGGTATTTTCTTGAGACATCGTGACTACGCAAACAAGATCACAAGCAAACAAAAGATCAAACTAGAAAAATGCAAATAGAAAATAATATTTTTATATTTTTGTAAAAACTTTTTAGAAGTGGGGGAGAGGAAAACGAGAGGCCAATGGCAAATAAAGTAAATGCAAAGAGATTTATGCGTAGGTACTTGATAGATGTCTCCCCGGCAACGGCGCCAGAAATTCTTCCTGCTACTTGTGAACTGTGTTGAGATTTCCCCGAAGAGGAGAGGATGATGCAATACAATAGAGATAAGTATTTACCTCAGTTATGAAACCAAGATTATCAATCCAGTAGGAGAACCAAGAAACACTATGTAAACAGCACGTGCACACAAAAATAAATACTTGCAACCCAACGCGTAGAGGGGTTGTCAATCCCTTAATGGTTATGAGCAAGATTAAACTGTATAGGTTCTGATAAATAGATCTAACAAAACTACAAAATAAAATAAATACAAGAAAATCACAGCAAGTTTTTTTTGGTTTTATTATAAGATAGAAAATAGACCCGGAGTCCAAAGTTTTCACTAGAGGCTTCTCTCGAGAAAATAGCATACACTGGGTAAACAAATTATTGTTGGACAATTGACAGAAAAACAAATAATTATGATGATATCTAAGGCAATGATCATGTATATAGGCATCACATCCAAGACAAGTAGACCGAAACGATTCTGCATTTACTACTATTGCTCCACACATCGACCGCTATCCAGCATGCATCTAGTGTATTAAGTTCATGAAAAATGGAGTAACGCCTTAAGCAAGATGACATGTTGTAGACAAGATAAACTCACGTATCAAATAAATTCCATGTTGTTACCCTTAATAGCAATGATACATGCGTGTCATGTCTCTTTCTGTCACTAAGGTTGAGCACCGCAAGATCGAAACAATCACAAAGCACCCCTTCCCATGGCAAGATAAATCAATCTATAGTTAGCCAAACCAAACCAATAAATCATAGAAGAAATACGAGGCTATAATAATCATGCATAAAAGAGTTCAGGGAAAACTCAAATAATATTCATGGATAGATCTGATCATAAATTCACAATTCATCGGATCCCAACAAACACACCGCAAAAAGTCATTACATCAAATAGATCTCCAAGAACACCAAAGAGAACATTTATTGAAGATAAAAAAGAATGAAGAAGAGCCATCTAGCTACTAAATATGGAACCGTAGGTCCATGGTAAACAACTCACGCATCATCGGAGGGGCAGCAAGGATGATGAAGAACCCCTCCGTGATCGTTTCCCCTCCGATGGAGTGCCAGAAAGGGTCCCCAGATGAGATCTCTCAACAATAGAAGCTTGCGGCGGCGGAAAAAGTATTTCGTGGACTCCCTCATAGGTTTTCTGATTTTAGGGTATTTATAGAGGCGAAGGTAGGTCAAACGAAGGCTTCTAGGGCCCACTACCCACCAGGGCGCGCCCCATATCCCTGGCGTGCCCTTGTGCCTAGTGGGCCCCTCCTTCATCCTCTCGTTCCTTCCCAAAGCTTTCAGGGTCTCTTATTGCCAGAAAAAAATCTCCAAAAAGTATCGTCGCATTTGGACTTCATTTGGTACTGATATTCTGCAAAGTCAAAAACAACAACTGGCGCTGGGCACTAAGTTAGTAGGTTAGTCCCAAAAAATGATATAAAGTTGCTTCTAATTATATATAAAACATCCAAGATTGATAATATAATAGCATGGAATAATAAAAAATTGTAGATATGTTGGAGACGTGTCAGGGGTCCCCATAAAACCCCACATGTGTTAGGAGAGCTCATTAAAAGCGTAGGTTAACTCCCAGAGGGTGGCGTGAATGGGAGATTTTTTGAATTTTGTCTAACTCTAAAGAATTTGATGAAGATCAGAGTGAAGAAATAGAAAAACAAAGGAAACCAAGTCATCACAAAATCAAAGTACATGCGCACACGATACGTAAGAGTGAAGAACATGCACTCATACAATCATACTAGCGTGAAGAATATGAACTGAGGAAATGAAAGATAGCATGATGAAATTCTTCAGTTAAAATTCGTCAGAAGATAGATCACAAATTATTCAGTAATGGAATAATGTAAGCGAGGGTGAAGAATTTGAAACCAGGTTTGCTCGGAGAAGACACAACAATTTGGTAGGCCAGTTCCAGTTGCTGCATCAACTGTACGTCTGGTTGAGGCAGTTGAGTCACAACTCAGAGGACACGCAGTCCTCACTGTATTCCTCTTGAGCTAAGGTCACTTAGTCCTCACCCAATCACTCATGGTAAGTCTTAAGGTAGACTTCTAAAACCTGCACAGACTTGTTCACCGGCACACCACAAAGACTATTGGTGTACTCAGAACTTGATGCCTAACCGTCTAGAAGAATGACAGTCTTCAAAGGTAACAGGTGTTGGATCACATAGATCAATCTCTTTAGTGATGCTCAATCACTTTGGCTCTAGGTTTTTCCTCACTTAGGATTCTCTCAAAGTCGTCAGAGGATGGGTTGCTCTCAAATGACAAGTGTCAAGTTCTCTCGGAGTAGCCAACCAACAAGTGGTTATGGGGGGCGGCTATTTATAGCCAGGGCAACCCAACATGAATTGTCATAAATGAACTTCTCTGATTTGACTATTGTCAAGATACATGTGCACTCGACAGTTGGCCCGTGGCACAGCAACAGTCAGAATTTGAACTCTACAGGGCACTCAATTTCCTCACGCTAGGCAGATTACACTGGCGAACTCCTAACTCCTCAGTCTGACCAAATTCGCCAGCAACCAGATGAACTTCGTCATGTCGCTAGCAAATGCGTCAGTTGTTCCAGAGGTTTCCAAAGGCTTCACTCAAAGTGGCTGGTGAATGAGTAGGTTTGAGCCTCACTTTGGAAATGTGAAATATGTTTGACCTAGACCCCCTTCAACAGTACGGTTTTTTCTATGACTCAAATAAGAAGAAAAGAAACTAGGAAAACAAAAGTCTTCTAGCTTCAATGTCTTCACGTAATTTCTTGAAAGGTCGTACCAATTTCATCACCAAATTCTTCACTTGAAGAAATCCATTTTAGGGTTCGTCTTCCATGTGTTAACCCAAATCTCCAGGGACTCTATCTCTTGTGTATACTCACAAACACATTAGTTCCTCAACCTATTTGTCTTCAATACTCCAAAACCACTAAGGGGGTACTTGATGCACTTACAATCTCCCCCTTTTTGGTGATTGATGACAAATTGGTTAGGCTTCCATGGGAGTAAAATAATTGAAGTATAAATACTGAGTATGAAGAAATTGGTTACAACATATTGAGGAACTCCCCCTGAAGATGTGCATATGAGGAATTTGCTTTGGATTCCAAATGCACATGGAAGGTTGAAATTGTGGATATCCCCCCCTATATCTTGGAATCCAATCATGCACGATCATAAGATATTTGTAGATTATGAATGCATGATGAAAATTGGTATCTGACAAAATTGTGCATGCATGAGCAGATATATTTAAGGTCAAAGCATGCGCATCAAGAGTAGCAAAAGAGTCAGACGACTAACGGCTATTAAGTTACAACTCATCAAAGAGTAAATCCAATAAAGTTCAAGAGTTGCAACTTAAGCAAAAACAGCCCATATATAGACCCGCTTGAAGACTAACTCAAACTTCTCCCCCTTTGACATAAAATGACCAAAAGGCGACAAAGCTGAGGACTAACGGCCCTAAAGAATATCATGGAGAAGTCGAGGGAGCGCCAGCATTGTCAGGGTCGCGTGATTCAGATGGACCAGCCGCAGTGTCTTCAACAGTTTCATTTTTGTCAGTGGTGCGCGATGAAGACTGTGAACTTGGCATAAGAGGAGGAACTTGGGTTTTCTTGAACTTCTTCCTTGGCGGTTCAGCCAAGTCAAAGTTCATTTGAAAGTCCATAGCAGCAAGTTCTTCATCTGTTTTTAAGTGAGAGAGTAAGGCCCAAGTGCAATCAAATATCTCAAGGACATAATCTCTGTTCTTGCGGACGTCGTTATGCGTCACAGTCATGTTGGCTTGAATAGCAGCAAATTGACACTTAACCCATCGGTGATTTTTGTCAACCTTCTGATGCAAACTTATGAGAAACACAGAGTCCGTCATGACACATGGTGCTTCAGGTGAAGAAGATAGCCTTGAAGCTTTTGCAGCAGTATCCTGGCTAGCAGATTCATCAGCATTGGAGCTTGAGATAGGCTGACGGAATTATCCATTGAGATGATGAATTCCTTCAGCAGTAACGGTCTTGCCCTTGCCAGGAACTGTGGACAGAGTGCTCTGAAGAACTTCAACTTCAGGCAAATTGCTAAGATGATTCTAACTATCAGCCTTGTAGTGAATTGAAGACCGGGATCTGATGAATCTCATGATCCATGGAGCATACGGCTTCAGTTTAAAAGGTGATTGTGCCACAGTGACCAAAGTACTCAGGAAGAAATAATGAATGTTGATGGGAGTACCATGAATGATGTGGAACAACAAATTCTTCATAACTCCCACAACTTCTTCAGTACGAGAGTTGTGACCTTTAATTGGACTGAGGGTCTTGGCCAGAATGCGATAGACTGTCTTAGGCACATAGAGCAAATCCTTCACAAGGAAGGTTGTCCTTAGGGCTTCTCCTTCAGTCATAGGCTTCATCAACACTTGCATCAGGTGGTTTGGCAGCTTAGGTTCTTCATATATTTTTCTTGCTTTTTCATGGGGTGGATCAACTAGTAGAGCACGAAGAAGTTCGTCAATTAGTGCTTTGTAGTGAGTGTCTTCACTCATCCAGTGCAAAGCCCATGTAGCAGTATCGTTAGCATTGCTAGAAAAGTGCACAGTTGTATAGAATTGAATAATAAGCTCTTCATTCTAGTCACAGACGTCAGTGCAAGAGTTTAGTAGACCATCATCATGAAGAATAGCCAAAACAGGCTGGAAGCAGGGAATTGATTCCATATCCACATGAGGAATATGGCAATGTGGGAATACTTTGTTCTTGTCAAACAGAAGTGAAGCATAGTAATTCATCTATGTTATGGTCCAGAAGTGTAGGCGCCAAATCTTGGCTGAGTAATATGGGGACTCACCAGCGAAGAAATTCTTTTCTTCAAAAAATTTGCATTGTCAAAATGGGGCTGCCTGAGGTTTCTACCAATCTTGGGCATGACAGGAACGGGTTGAAGATTTTGCTTCTTGGGTCTGACATCAAATACTGGTCATCGGGACCCTGTGGAATCATTTGGATCAGTCACGGCAAGAGCTCTAGCAACTTCCTTAGCTGCGACAATTGGAACAGTATCTGTGTGTGCTGACGGAATAGAGTCTGCACGTGAAGGAGATGTATTGAAGACATCAATTATAGGATCATCTTGAGCAATATCATCAGCTGCTACTGCTGGAATCTCTTTAGGAATGCTTTGAAGTGATGGTTGTCTTTCCTCAGAGCCTGTATGAATTTCTTCAGTGTGTGCAGGCAACTGAGTCTCTTGAGTGAGGGGAGTGGTGACGGGTGAATTTGGGTGACCTGCTTCCCAAAATTCATCATGTATAACAGGCGTTGTAGCATCGTCAATGTCCACATCCTCTTTAGTTGCTTCACTACTTCTAGATGAAGTAGCAGCTTGTTGTTCAGTCAACGGAGCATGTGAGGGCTTCTGTGACGAAACTTGGTGAAGTGAGGCATCTTCTTCAACTTTGATTTCCTCATCCACTAGCTCTGTGGTAGCAGCAGAGTGGTCGTCATCATCATCATCATCATCATCATCAGCCTGAGGGATTTCATAATCCACCCCTGCACAAGAGATTAGTTCTTCTTCTTAACCACCCACATATGAATGGGTGGCTGAGAAGCAATGTAGCGCAAAGCATTGATGGAGAACTTAGGCATTGAAGAATATCCATTTCTCTTCACAGGAGGAGTATAGTACTCATAAGAGTATGTAGAGAAATTCTTAGCAGTTTTGTGCACATAGTGATTTGAAGAACAATGCACATATTCATTAGAATGATGTATGTTTCCCAGCAACGAAGTGTTAGTACGAGCATGAGTTGGTCTGTGTCCATTTGACGACTTTGATCTAGGTGAAGAATTTGCCCTGCAGTTGTTCCTTTTCTTCGGTGGTGTCATGATGACATTCACCTGAAGATTTCTAAGAACACTTTTGGGCACCCATATTTTCTTCCTTGGGGGACGATTCCTGCAGTTAGTACCTACAAATCTAGCAAATACTTCACCGTTCTGATTCTTGAATAGCTTATAGTTAGAGTCAAATGACTCATCAGAAGAATGTGGAGTATCACAATTGTAGCCAGATAGAGTGGATGGATCAACTGGAGGTCCTTTTGTAGCAACCCGTGTGGTTTTGGGATACAGCTCAGGTTTCCAATAAGATCCATCTGCGTTCAGCTTTCTCTCAAAAGCAATACCCTCTTTTCTAGGGTTCCTATCCAGAATCTGTTTCTTGAGCACGTCACAAAGGGTTTGGTGCCCTTTGAGGCTTCTGTACATGCTTGTGATGTACAATTCCTTCAGACCTACATTTTTGTTAGTAAGACTTGTGGTCTCCCCACATGAGGGGATTGAAACCACAGAGACATTTGAAAATATAGCAGCAATTGAAGCATTTGAACATCCAGCTCAAGAATTTGCATTATCATGTTCAAGGCATTTTATGCATGGAGCAACAAATTCTTCCTGAGTGGTGCTGATCTGTTGAGCGAGTAATGAATTGTTATCTTTTTGAAGAGCACCATGAGGCGCTGTCAGCTTCCTGAGATTTTGCTTCCTTTGAAGAAATTCATAGGACAACTTCTCGTGTGTGGCTGAGAGGGCCACATGATGACTTTCAAGTTCGTCATATTTCGAATGGAGACGCTCATGGTCTTCAGTCAGAATTTGAGACCGTTCCATTTCATCGTTCAATAGATCATCACTTTTATCTAGCATATTGTGAATCCTTTCCATGGCAGTTTGTTGCTTTGTAAGGATTTTAGAAAGTTTGGAGTAGCTAGGAGTCATGTTTTCATCAGATTCACCTTCACTTGAAGAAGATGATGAATATTTGAGTACCTTGACACCTTTGGCCATGAGGCAAGATGCTGAAGAAGATGAATCATGATCGAAAGTCATCATTTTGAGTGACTCCTTGAACTCGAGGAACCAGGGATCCTGACAGGTGTGGTGCCCTTCATAGACATCAGAGATCCTATCCCAGATGAGTTTCACATTGCAAAGATGCATAATGCACCTAAACTCACCTCTGGACACGCTAGAACAGATGACAGCCCTTGCCCGCATATCCAGCTGAGTGTACTTGTGAATGTTGTCAGCATTGGCCATCTTGCAGAGGTCAGTCAATCCTATCTCAGTGACGGTCCACAACTCACTATTCATGGATAGAAGACGCTTCCGCATCATAGCCTTCCACTTGGGGTCATCGGTGCCATCAAAGATGGGGCACGTATCAGAAACCTTGATCATACCTACAGTCGACATAACTAAAACTCCAGGTGGTTAAATCAAAATCACACAGAACAAGGGAGTGCCTTGCTCTAATAAAAATTGAAAGCGCATGTTATCTCCCAGAGGGGGGGTGAATGGGAGATTTTTAGAAATTCGTCAAACTCTAAAGAATTTGACGGAGGAAGCAGCAATACTTCACTCGACTTGAATCCCCTTATCCCTCGTCTACTTGTTAAGACAAAACTACCTCTTAGTGATTGTTTAGGTTTTTCTCATGGAGAACCAGGTACGAATTCTTCATCCATCCTTGATAAATCCTAGTCCCTTTTTTGCCGGTAATCCTAGGATGGCAACCATCGCCATTGATGCATTTTTCTTTGTACTGAATCTAGTGTGTTTCATGTGCAGTTCCCAAAGTGCGAGGATCATACAGGTTTCTGCGCCCTTGGCAAGATGCCATACTTTTAGCTTCTCAATCTAACACAGATTTCAAAAGGCGCACGGCATGTTCCTAGAATCCTCTTTTCTATGTGGGAGGGTTGGGGTTTTTGAACATGCTGCCGACTAATTTGGAAATTTGGATTTCTATATTTGGATAAAAGGTATTAGTACCATGCTCAACATGCACTGACATGAAAGAGGAAATTATTTCTAGATTTGGATAGATAATAAACTGTGTTCTCATATTATTCTTCCTGCAGTGCATCCCTTGCTCTACTAGAACTTATGTACTCAAGAAGGTCAGCCTTGCCATAACTGAATACACCAGTATAATGGTCACATTGGGGACTTGCCGTGGATATAAGTTCATAGTTAGGTTCACTAACCAAGAAGAACACTCCTTTTTATGGCCAAACTTGGATAAAGTTTGTCTAGTACTAAGGACAAAAAGTCAGCACACGAATGTTGGTGGAAATAGCAGAACCTGGTCTTATCATCCCTATGACCTTCCACCCTGACGTCATTCCAGTACTTCATACATGTTAGTTTTGTATCTGGTTCTTGCATTTTGCCTTTATTACATTGTAATCCGCCTATTATGTCTACCTAATCACAGTTTGGCTTGGTTGTGGATGAATAGTTCCCGGTGAGGGTTGGATGAACAGGACCCCGTGGAGGCTTGACGAACAGTAGCATGTGCAGGGTGGATGAACAGTAGCTGGAGGAAGTCGAGGTGGATGAACAGTAGCCCGTGGAGTCCCGTTTTGTGGTACGCCACACCCCTCTCGATGAACAGGACCCCGCTTTGACCGTAGGCGGTTGGAGACAAGTCTGTTTCCTCCGTTTTGCGGTACGCCATACCCCTCTCGATGAACAGGACCCCATTTCGACCATAGGCGGTCAAAGAGAACTCCGTTCGTCTATTTTGCCATATGCCAGACCCCGAGTCGATGAACAGGACCCCTTTTCGGCTGTTCCGTCCGAGCCGGTTGGCTCCCGATGAACATGACGCATTCTGACATTGTTGGTTGCCTCCCAATGAACAAGGCGTTGTTTATCCATTGTGACCTAGCTGGTTGGCTGCCGATGAATAGGAGGCCATTGGTGTCGTCCGTTGCCTCTCCATGTGCACGAGCCCTAACTGTACGTATGCGTGAGTATGCATTCAAGACCCCACCCGTAAGTCCATACGTGACATTATTTTTTGCCGCGTGGCTATACGTACGTGTACATGATATAGACGGGACTACTTGAATTGCTATGTCGGGGGATCTACTATGTTGGTACAACAAACCCTTGCGTATGTTGCCCAGGCCGTACACAGGCTCAAGTGGCAGAAATACAAACAACACCAAGCATTCAAGGCAGAACCAAGCCAGAGAGAGCGCTTTGAGGAATCAAAGGGCGGATCAAGAAGACCAAGACAAGCCAAGAGAACAAGATATCACTAAGGAAAAACCTCCCTTGCCGGGCAGGCGAACCCGGTTAGGTCGAGGCCACCCCAAAGACAAGTCCCAAGACTTCCCCGACAAGGATTGTCGGGGCCGCTGGCGCCCTGCATCCCCGCCAAGGACCCACCGCTCCACCGCTCCACCGCATCGCAACGCAAGTCACCCATCGGTGCGGTGTCGAGACCCCAGATAACTAAGTGGCTGCCATTTGGCACGTGGCAGTCATTTAGGAGGAAGATCACCTCCATTTGACACCCATCCAGAGGCATGTCAAGCAAACAGGTGGAAGATGACTAAAGCGGCGCGGCAGGCCTGCCGGGCCGCATCCATAGCATGACACATGGCGGCGCATTTAATGCGCTTTGTCCTAACTGCCAGAGTTAGGTATGATATCACTGTTAGCTATCTGATCGCAGGGTAATGACCATTTTGCCATTGTGGTAACCCCTTGGCCTATAAAAGGAGGACCGTGGCAACCTTAGAAAGGATTCGGACCTTCGTGTACTCATACACACGTAGCTGCTCTTCCCCCAAGGCGACCTTGCCGGGATCGAGCGCCGCGCGTTCTTCACGGTCTCCACATCAATCCACCAAAGTAGGAGTAGAGTTTTCCACTTCTCAGCAGCCCGAACCTGGGTAAAAACCACCAGTGTCACCACTGTCGTGATGTCCTACGGCCTCCTCTCTTTGTGCAATGCGTCCTCCCCCCTGCCGAACCACAAAGGGGCTGATGGCCTCATAGGTGGCCGTGTTCTACCACGACATCTTTGGCGCGCCAGGTAGGGGCAGCGCTTGTGCGAACCCGAGGTTGTAAACAGCGTGTTAGTCTTCATCATCGCCTTCTTCAGCATTGGCTTCATCATCCATGGCGCCCAAGAAGAAGTCCAGCGCAACTGCTCATCCCTCAACCTCGAAGGCCCCTTCGCATGCGGCCGTCGATGCTACAGGGGCTGCGGCGATGTCGGGGGATGCGGACGCCATGGGGAACGAGACCCGCATAGGCGGCGCTGTCGTTGTCCCCCCCCCCCCCGGCCGAAGCGGGAGCAGAAAACACCGAAGGAGGGCGACATCAACATCATTCCGACGATTGTGCTCCACAACGCACGGGTGGGGAGAACGCTCAGTCTCCACCTCCCCACCGTGCCGAAGAGTGCAGCCACGACGACAACACTCGCGCCGGTGTGAACCGCGGCCCCCTGGTTGCCCCTGCGGCGGGTGCAACGGCGGGGCAAGCACCTCCCCTGGGGTGGGATAACCAAGACGAAGCGCCGAACGGGACCACCAACCCCCAGGCACACCCTTCTCGCCACCGTACCACCGTGGTGGCCGGCTTGCGGTGACAAGAACATGGTGCCGCTGCCACTGGTACTGGCAGGAGCCGAGCAACGTCGCGGTCCGCGTCGTCGTCTATGCCAAGCACTGCTTCGGAAGCCATGGCGCGAGCCCAACTCCTGCTGAGGTTCCCACTAGCGGCCGATCAGATGGATGAGTGAAGAGCTACCATCCAGAGTTTGATCGGTTTTGATGAAGCCGAGGGATCGTAGCGGGCAGATCCGCCACGGCTCCCGCGAGCGACAGCCACGACCCAAGCTCCGGACCATGATGAGGGGGCCACTCCAATGGTACAGTCCCCTCCGCGACGGCCAGCGCAAGGACCACAACCAGAACCACGCAACTAGGAGCCCGACGAGGTATCGATGGCCTCATCCGACCCTCGGGCCCGTCGAGATCAGTGGCAAATCCTGGAGGATCAGCGGAGGGAAGACGCACGCGTCACCATAGAACGATGCCGCGAAACCCGCCGTCAATCCGACAGGTGCAATGGCCCAGACGTCGACGAACCCGCCCAGTGAGGGCGGGTACCTACCTTTCAAGGTTGGGTGCCTTGCCTTCACTCATGAGCTGCGGCAAGTCCGTTGGCCATCTGCCGCGTTTTCAAGCCAGAGATACCAGAGAAGTATGATGGAAGGTTGAACCCGGCAGAGTTCTTGAGCATCTACACCATTGCCGTTCAAGCTGCCGTAGGAAGAGATGAGAAGGTGTTCGCCAATGACTTCCCTTTGGCGCTCAAGACAAATGTGAGGTCATGGCTGATGCACCTCCCGGAGAACTCAATCTCATCATGGGCTGGCATGTGCCATGAGTTTGTTGGCGCCTTCACGGGCGGTCATCAAGAACCAGGATGGCCCAACGATCTGCAGCTCCTTCCACAAAAAGGAGAGCGCTTGCGGAAGTACATGGAGAGGTTTAGCCGGGTGCACAGAAACATCCTAGACATCTACCCGGCAGCTGTGATTGTCGCATTCTAGTCCAACGTGCGCAACAGGAAGATACGTTCCAAGATGAACATTCGGTTGCCCAAGACTGTGAATGAGCTGTACACTTTGGCGGATAAGTGTGCCAGAACAGAGGAAGGGAGGTGACTCCCCAGAGAAGAGGACGGCGTCAGAGTCGACTCAGAGGATGACGACGATGCCGCAGTCCCGAAGAGAAAGAACAAGAAACACAACAAGAAGTGCGAGGAAAAAGCAGTATTGGCTGTGGAGGGCTCCGGCACTCCTAGTGCCGGCAAGAAGGCCAAGGCCGAGACCCCCAGCAAGGAAGTTGCCGCGTGCACTGATTGCCGGGAGGCAGCGGCGGCCGAAAAGGCTGGGAAGGCTGACGGGCCATACTTCAAGATCCATCGGACCAAGGGCCATGATCTCCAAGAGTGTCACCAAGTTGAGCAACTTGTCAAAAGGCAGAGAGCTGAGTACGAGAAGCGCGACAAGGAAAGAGACCAAGAAGGTGCTGGCGGGAAGGGCCAAAGAGGCCGCCGTGGCAAGCATCCCCAACATCCAGAGAGGCCCGCGGGGGGCCATAAGAAGAAAGAAGGCGAAGACGAAAGTGATGAAGGGGATGAAGAGGAAACCAGTGAGCAAGAGTTCCAGAAAGCCAATGAGGCTCTGTGCGTTGATGGAGGCGCATCTTTGCACTCCTCTCACCGCCAGCTTAAACAGTGGGCGCGTGAGGTCAACGTTGTAGAGCCAGCAGTGGACTCCCGGAAACTGCTCAAATTGTCCCGCACGCCCATCATCTTCAACCAAGAGGATCACCCTGACCGCACCACTGCGGTAGGGTGCTTGCCGTTGTTGGTTTCACCAACAATCCACAACCTCAAGTTCACGAAGATGTTGGTTGACGGCGGGGCTGGGTTGAATCTGATTTCCCCCAAGGTGCTCAGCAAGCTTCAAATAACAGATGAAGAGCTCAAGATCACTGGCACTTTCCAAGGGATCAACTCCGGCATGAGTTGTCCTAAGGGAAAGATCACGCTACCGGTGACGTTTGGAGGAGAATTGAACTACCGAACCGAGAAGGTTGTGTTCGATGTGGTTGATCTCCCCCTACCGTACAATGGAATCCTTGGTCGTCCAGCCCTCGCAAAATTCATGGCGGCATCTCACTATGCATGCCTACAACACACTGAAGATGTGGGTGCCGATGGGCATCATTTCCACTCCGCCAGACAAGAAGGATGCAATCATATGCGTGGATAAGATGTATCGAGACGCAGTCGCTGTTGAGGCCATGGAAGCTGCCGCTCCCGCCAAGAAAAATAAGAAAGGGAAGAAAGCTAGCAGGGATACCGGCAAGGAATCCGGGAAGCGCATCTCTTCGGAGTGTGCTGCACCTGTCGATGATTTTCCGGAGAGCTCCACTAGCAAGAAGCCTAAGGTTGCCTCACCTGTGGTGAAGAAAGTCCCGGCAGGGCTGGATGGTATTGGTGATACCTTCACCATCAGCTCCACCCTTGATGACAAATAGGAAAGCGCGCTCATTGCCTTCCTACGGGCGAATGTAGATGTGTTTGCTTGGCAACCATCTGACATCCCCGATGTTCCCAGGGAGGTAATCGAGCACCACCTAGCTGTCTGCCCTCATGCCCGGCCCGTCAAGCAGAAAGTCAGGAAGCAAGCTTTGGAGTGGCAACAGCTCATTGCCGAGGAGATCAAGAAACTTGAAACCGCTGGTTTGGTCAGAGGAGTACTGCACCCAACATGGTTGGCGAACCCAGTGGTGGTGTGCAAGGCGAACGGGAAATGGAGGCTCTGCATAGACTTCACGGATTTGAACAAGGCATGCCTGAAGGACCCGTTCCCCTTGCCGCGCATTGGCCAGATCATAGATTCCACTTCTGGGTGTGATCTGCTTTCCTTCTTGGATGAATACTCTGGGTACCATCAGATCGTCATGTCCAAGGAGGACGAGGAAAAGACCGCGTTCATAACCCCGTGTGGCACATACTGCTTTTTGCGGATGCCTTTCGGGTTGAAGAGTTCTGGATCCACTTTTGCAAGGGCAGTGCAAATTGGTTTCGAGCCTCAATTGCACAGGAATCTTGAGGCTTACATGGATGACATAGTAGTCAAAACCAAGGACAAGTCAACTCTCATCCAGGATTTGGAAGAGACCTTCGCGAATCTGTGCAAGATCAACTTGAAGTTAAACCCTGAGAAGTGTGTGTTTGGCGTTCCCTCCAGCAAGCTACTTGGTTTCTTTGTATCCCACCGGGGGATAGAGGCCAACCCCGACAAGATCAAGGCGAATGAGCAGATTCAAGCACCCAAGACAATTAAAGACGTGAGGCGCCTGACCGGATGTGTCGCCGCGCTGAGCATATTCATTTCCAAGTCTATCAAGCGCGCGTTGCCGTTCTTCAAAATTTTGAAGAAGGCAGGGCCGATGAAGTGGACTTCGGAGGCAGAAGTAGCGCTACAAGACTTGAAGACCTATGTTTCCTCTGCTCCCACCTTGGTCGCTCCTAAACCACAAGAGCCGTTGCTGCTATACCTAGCGGCAACCAATCAAGTGGTTAGTGCAGCATTGGTGGCGCAACGGGAACTGGATGATGGAGTAGCCGCAGCAACCGCCCCCTTCGGAGAGGAAAGTGGACCCATCCCGACAAGGTCCAGTGCAGATCAAGAGAAAGAAGAGTAGTATAATGGATACAATTCCAAGACCGCGACAAAGAAGAAGGTGGTGCAGCGGCCAGTATACTTTGTCATCTCCCTATTGCAGGGGCTAGATCAAGGTACTCTGGCATGCAAAAGTTGATCTTTGGCCTCATCATGGCCTCAAGGAAACCGTGCCACTACTTCCAGGCCCACGAGATCACAGTTGTCACCCACTTCCCTTTGCAACGCATACTGAGGAACCCGAAGGCCACTGGCAGAATAGTGGAATGGGCTTTGGAATTGTCGAGCTTTGGTCTGAAGTATGAGAGCACGTCAACCATCTAGAGTAGAGCATTGGCGGAGTTCATCGCAGAATGGACGCCAACCCCAGACGAAGAAACACCAGAAATAGTTATCGCCGGCAAGGAGGCCCCCCAAGAGTGGATCATGTAATTTGATGGCGCCTTCTCACTGCAAGGCGCAGGGGCTGGCGTGCTCCTTGTTGCACCCACTGGAGAACACCTCAAGTATGTGTTCCAAATTCATTTTCCCCAGGAAAAAGCTACCAACAACACTGCAGAGTATGAAGGGCTCCTTGCCGGGCTCAGGATGGCAACAGAATTGGGAATAAAGAATTTGATCATTCATCGAGACTCACAGCTTGTGGTGAGGCAAGTAAACAAGGATTATCAGAGCCCATTGATGGATGCATATGTGGAGGAAGTGAGAAAGCTGGAGGAGCGTTTTGATGGATTGCAAACAGAGCACGTGTCGCGTGCAAAAAATAGCATTGCTGATCATCTGTTGGAATACGCTGCGCAAAAGCTTCCTGTGGAACCAGGGACTTGTTCTCCACCTGACTCAATCTTCAGTATCCCTGATAATAATGGCCAGAAAGAGGAGGAAACTGGACTCCGGCAAGCCTCTCCCTGCAGAGCTTCCCGAAGCCCCTGGCAGAGAGGTTGGTGGGAACAACTCCACTTCGCCTGGTGAGCAGCACCCTCCCATCGAACCATCAGTTCTTGCAGTTGAGACATGCACTCCCACGAATGAGGAGGTGCCGTTAATCCTTGTTGTCAAGCCCCAGGCACCAACTTGGGCAAGGCACGTAGTCCATTACCTCCAAACAGGAGAACTTCCCGAAGAGCAAGAAGAAGCTGCAAGAGTAGCCCGGAGGGACAGTATGTATCAGTTTGTCAACAACACGCTATACAGAAGGAGGCCCAACGGTGTGAAATTGAAGTGCATTTGCCGGGAAGAGGGGAAGGAACTGTTGGCAGAGATACACAAAGGCATGTGTGGCTCCCATATTGGATCAAGAGTCTTGGTCAGAAAAGCTTTCCTGCAAGGTTTCTACTGGCCCACGGCCCTCCAAGATGCGGTCGAGCGAGTCACCAGATGTGAAGCCTACAAGTTCCACTCCAAGAATATCCATCAACCTGCTCAAGCTCTCCAGACGATCCCTTTATCATGGCCATTTTTGGTCTGGGGGCTCGACATCTTGGGCCCCTTCCCCCGTGCTACCGGGGGCTTTGAATTCTTGTACGTTGCAATCGACAAGTTTACAAAGTGGCCGGAGGTGGAGCCTGTGAGAAAGGTGACCGCACAGTCTGCTATCAAGTTCTTGAAGGGATTGGTGTGCCTCTTCGGAGTACCCGCCGAAGTCATCACTAACAACGGCACCCGATTCACAAGCTGCGCCTTCATGCAATACGTTCAAACCCTCGAAAGCAAGGTTTCATTCCCCTCTGTTGCTCATCCCAGAAGCAATGGACAAGCTGAGAGGATGAACAATGAAGTGCTGCGAGGACTCAAGACAAGAACTTTCGACAAGCTGCACCAAGTGCGGCAGACACTGGATCGACGAGCTGCCGGTGGTTCTTTGGTCCCTCCGTACAACACCAAATCGAGCTACCAGCTAGACTCTCTTCTCCCTAGTTTATGGGGCAGAAGGAGTGATCCCCACGGAACTCATATACAGGTCGCCTCGAGTATTTGCCTACGATGAAGTAGAGCAAGAGCAACACCTGCATGACGATGCTGTGCTCCTTGAGGAGAATCGTCTCTGGACTGCTACGCGTGCTCCACGCTACCAGCAAGCCCTGCGTCACTATCACAGCCGCATGGTTCATGCCTGGAGCCTTGAGGAAGGTGACCTTGTTGTTAGGCATGTTCAATCCGCCAAGGGTGCAAACAAGTTGACGCCAAAGTGGGAAGGCCCTTACCGGGTAGTACGAGTCACCAGACCCGGCGCAGTCCGTCTAGAGACCGAAGATGGCATTCAGTTGCCAAACTCATGGAACATTGAGCATCTTCGTAAGTTCTACCCGTAAGGCACTGCTGTCGGGCCCTGCCCGGCAGCCACCCTTTTGTACAAGCCTTGCCGATGTGCATGTAACCATTTGTACAAAGCCAGGCGCAGACCCTGAGCACAGACAATAAAATGAAGAGCTGGGGGGCCCCCGAAAACTCGCATGCATGCATAGCATAACATGAGCATACCATGATCATGTAGATAAGATCATATGTTGCTTTGTTTCCCTTTGCACTAACTGCAGGACTCTCGCTGCGGACTCGGTCCCAAAAAGAAGAGGCGGAAACAAGTTTACATATTGATCCCCGACAAGCAAAACAGATAAGTTCCTCTTTATCCATACATGTCTCTGTAAGAAGAGAACTTGTGCATAGAGAAACCTCATCACCTTCGAAGCATTTGTGCTCCCATCCTTTGACCCGAACGTTGCCTTGGTCGAGATGGTTGTAGTGGCTCTTGGCGGAGAGGGTTCGACGAGGGGCCGGTCCCCTTCCATAGTGCCTAGCAGGCCAAGCCTCGCGGCAACAAACGGAAGGCTCCCGGCAGGATAGCTTGCCAGAGAAAACTTGTTTACTTAAAAGTATAGAGGCATTCTTCCTGTGCATGGATATAATATATGCACAAGTACCCGGCAAGACCGTCTTTTTTCATTAATATGCGAGTAAACGAGTACAAAGCTTACAGAGTGCAAACATGGATAGAAGAGATTACATATTTGAAACTAAAGTTTGGCAAGTGCCTACATGTTTTGGATTGAAAAAAGATAAGTGCCCCATAATCCCTTTCTTGTCCCTCTCCTCCTAGGAGCTACGACAGGATGTGAAGAGGGCAAAAGGAGTGCCTGGGCAAAAGCCCAGCCCGACCCCGTCAAGACCTGCAAGACACAGTGTGACAAGATCGAGAGGGCGCGAATGAAGGCGATGGGTGGGGAGAGCGCCTATGCGATGCCCTGGTCACCGCCACCAGGGCCAGCAGGACGCGGCAGGGCGAACGAAGTCGGAGCCCACGAGGAAGCATGTCGGGGTCCAGCTGGAAGGCTGATGGAGGAGCCGGAGGCACCATCCACACCCAACACCCCGGCAAATCACTTTGCCGGGGAGGAGATGCAGGTGCAGATGATGGTGCTGCCCCCCCCCCCCCCCGCTAATGGTGACGGTGCGACCGGCATTCAGCCAGAGTCGGAGCCGTCGTATTCCCCATCGGCACCGTCGTCATCGCCGTCACTATCCTCCTCGTCGCTATCGCTCGAGGAGGAGCTTTCATCGTTGATCGAGCTCTTCGCGCAGCACCTTAAGCGAGCACCCGAAGGCCCGAAGACCTTAACGGAGAGCAGGGCGGCGTCCATTAACTTGAAATGGAGAACGTGCCCGGCCGCGAAGCTGTGGGCACGAGCGAAGGTCTTCCAGCCACACCGGAGAAGCATGACATGAGGAGTGGGGAACTCCATGTCCGCTCGCATGCTGCCATTGCAGCAGGCCCTCATGTGCAGCCTCAGCCCCGACGGCTGCTCGACCTCCATCACCCTTGCTAATGGGGTGGGAGGCCGAAGACGGCTGCGCGGGGTCCCGCGTAGTTTGACAATAAACTCCAGTGGCTGGTTCCCGACGTGGCCTTCATTCGGGTCCTGAGAGGCCGGAGGGGGTGCGATCAGAACGCCGCCCCGTTCTCCTCGCCCCCGAGCACCACAATGACCACGGCCACATCCTCTCACGCCTCCTCTCGCGGCAGGCTCCGCCCCTACGTCCCCAACAGGAGGAGGGAGGCACTCTCGAGCAGAAGCCCTCGTCGCCGCCACTGGAGTACCGCTACGTCCTCTTCCCCTCACCATGATGGAGAATTGATATCAGAAGGATGGAGGAAGAGATGGGTGTGATCCAGCGCCTCGCCCACGTCCCCTTTTATAGGCGAGCGGGGCTGGGAGTTGGCTCCTCACCTAGGAGGCAACCGCCCCGATCCACCAATCCGACTCCTCTACGTCACTGACGACGCGCGGAATCAAGACCGACCTCCTGCGCCTATCCATGGCGCCTGACTTTCTGCCTTGGCTCCCATTCCCGTGCCCTCCGCATCCGCCCCCAACCCTGCGCAATGCATGCGGCATACGTGGCAGAAACGGCAGGAGCAGGGGAATTAGTGGAATGGCAGTTACCGCCCCGTGAACGTGGGACGTGGGCGACCCATGGGTCATGGCGTAACCCCCCCCCCCAACGTCCCGCACGACGCGTGGGAGAACCGGAAACTGACTCAAGCACAGGTTAGTGAAGAAGCAAGAAGAAAAATCAAGAAAGAAGAGAATATCAGCGCAAGACCCCTGCCTGTGCACCTGATAGGGCCTACCCCAACGATACTCGGCAGCACGTTTGGGTCAGGCCCGGGGGCTACTGTCGGTACAACATACCCTTGCGTATGTTGCCCAGACTGTACACAGGCTCAAGTGGGAGAAATACAAACAACACCAAGCATTCAAGGCAGAACCAAGCCAGAGAGAGCTCTTTGAGGAATCAAAGGGCGGATCAAGAAGACTAAGACAAGCCGAGACAACAAGATATCACTAAGGAAAAACCTCCCTTGCCGGGCAGGCGAGCCCGGTCAGGTTGAGGCCACTCCGAAGATAAGTCCCAACACTTCCCCGGCAAGGATTGCCGGGGCTGCTGGCGGCCTGCATCCCCGTCAAGGAACCACCACTCCACCGCATCGCAATGCAAGTCACCCATCGGTGCAGTGTCGAGCTCCCAGATAACTAAGTGGCTGTCATTTGGCACGTGGCACCATTTAGGAGGAAGATCACCCCCATTTGACACCCGTCCAGAGGTGTGTCAAGCAAACAGGTGGAAGATGACTAAAGCGGTGCGGCAGGCCTGCCGGGCCGCATCCACAGCATGACACATGGTAGCGCATTTAATGCGCTTTGTCCTAACTGCCAGAGTTAGGTATGATAGCACTGTTAGCTATCTTATCGCTGGGTAATGACCATTTTGCCATTGTGGTAACCCCTTGGCCTATAAAAGGAGGACCGTGCCAACCTTAGAAAGGATTCGGACCCTTGTGTACTCATTTGCGGGTAGCTGCTCTTCCCACAAGGCGACCTTGTTGGGCTCGAGCTCCGCGCATTCTTCACAGTCTCCACATCAATCCACCAAAGCAAGAGTAGGGTTTTACGCTTCTCAGCGGCCCGAACCTGGGTAAAAACCACCAGTGTCACAAACTGCCATGCTGTCCTACAGCCTCCGCTCTTTGTGCAATGCGTCCTCCCCCCTACCGAACCACAAAGGGGCCGATGGCCTCATAGGTGGCCGTGTTCTACCACGACATACTATGACACGTGCTGCTACTTACTCGGTCATGGTTCATCTTTGTAGAGAGACCGGTCAATCAGTATGTACGTACACGTTCGCAACCAGACATACAATGCTACATACGTTTTGACCGGGTGGGTCCCAGCTGTCAGGGAGGATAAGAAGGCACTTCTTGCATGCAAAGATATAGCTAGTGGGTCCCAGCTGTCAAGGCAAGAATCATTTTTTGCACCTAATAAGGCGGCACTTCCTTGCTTGCGAAGATGTAGTTGGTGTGTCCAGCTGTCAGCCTCACCGCGTACACTCCTCTTCTAATGGCCGTTGTTCATTGACCATGCCGCGCTGAGAGCACCAAGGCGGTGGACGATGGCAAGGCCTACGAAGGGAATGACACGGAACCAGGGAAGACGTGGGAGTGGATGACCACACAGATGGGAGTAAGAGGGTTAACTGGTTCGGCTGTGGTATGAGGCTGCCATCGCCGGAGAATAGCAGGGCATGTGGCTGAGTAGAGGGAAATCCTGGACAGTGGTGGGATTAGGATGGGGCGGTGAGGCCTGTGCGGTAGCACCGCCAGCCACAGGAGGTAGGAGTAGGTGGTCCCGCTGGCGCTTGTTTGGGCGGCTGGAGCAAGAAGATTAGATATTGAAGAAGCAGCACAGCCGTTTGATTAACATCCAACAGTCACTGCTGCTATAATCTTTTGTTGACTAAGCTGACAAAGCCCTGCGTATGCGCCAAATTAGTAGGCCCACAAGTTAGCCTCCAAATCTGGTGGGCCTCAGTTGTCATGGGTAGGAATCATTATTTTTTCCTTAATTAGGAGGCACTTCTTTCCATGTGAAGATATAGATGGTGGGTCGCAGCTATCAGGGGAGGAATCATTTTTTCGCGTAATAAGGAGGCACTTGCTTGCGTGCGGCCATGTACCATGTGGGTCCCTACTGTTAGCCTATCCACGTACATCTCTCTTCCGATGGTTGTCGTTTGTTGACCATGTTGACCACGTCGCGTCGAGAGCACCAACGCAGTGGACGACGATGAGGCCTTGAATGCAGGCGAAGCCACGATAGTGGATGCCCACACTGAGGGGAGTATGAGGGTTGACTTATTTGGTTGTGGTGTGAGGCCTGTGAGGCCAGAGAATAACAAGAGGTGACGGTAAGTAGAGGGATGGCTTGGCCAGCGATGGAAGTAGGAGGGGGCGGTGAGGCCTGCACGGCAGCACAGTCGGCCACGAGAGGCGAGAACGTGCGGTCCCACCAGCACTGGATTGGGCAGTTGGGGCAAGAAGATCAGAGATTCAAGAAGCACGACGGCCATTGGATTGACATCGAACGGTGACTTCTGCTAGAATCCTTTGTTGACTAATATACAATAAGTAAAAAAAATCTTGCATACGCGTCAACTTAATAGGCCCACAAGTTAGCCTCCCAATCTGTGGCAGACAACATAGAGTCCATTTCCTGTTTTTTAAATAATTTACAGCTCATTTGCAAATTTTTATGCAATTTATTACAGTCCATTTTCTTTTTGTTGGCCAGGACCAGGGTTAAAAAGTTAAAGGAATTTTCACATATTTCGTTGGGGTCCAAAATGTCGATCCAGATTTAAAGTAATTTCAAAATATATTTAAATTAGGTTCGAACCCAATGAAACTAGAAATCTGAAAATGTGAAAAAATTCAAAAATTTCAAAGTACTCCCTTCGTTTCTAAATATAAGTCTTTTTAGAGTATTCAATACAAACTACATGCGAATGTATATAGACATATTTTAGAGTCTAGATTCACTCATTTGGCTCTGTATGTGGTCCATTATTGGAATATCTAAAAAGACTCATATTTAGGAACGACGGGAGTAATTACCAATTTGTTGTGTGTTTTTAATATTTATAGCCCATTCATATTACTTTTAAGATTTACAGCCGTCTTCAAAGAGTTGCAGCCCAGCAGGGCGATGAAAAATAAGTTGGCCTGGGTTGGGTTGGCCTTGATTGGGTATTCTTCAGAAAAAAAACTAGGCTAGCCATTTTCACAAATAAAAGAAATAACTGGGTTGTCATGTGGTAAACGTAAAATAGAAGCATCTGCTAGACGGTCCACACCCCAGTTGATACCTTGCTCCGTCTCAACAATAACAAAAAAACTGCTTGAGCTGCTAGGTCCCAGGTGTCAGCTACTCTTGTGCAGTTCTCTTGTCTATTATCTATACGCTGACAATGTTGTGGGTCCCAGATGTCAGCAAACCACTAGGAGGAAGCATTTTCTTTTTTTGCTTGTAACAATGAGGAACTTGCTTGCATATGGCCATGGACATGGTGGGTCCGTACTATCATCCTCTCCATGTATAGTCCTCTCCCGATTCCTCTCATTTGTCATGATTACATACCAGACGGCGACGCCATGGCTAGCGCACCAAGGCACGCGGAGGATGATGGCGAGGCCTCGGACGGGAACAAACAGGAGCCGGGGAAGATGCTGCAGTGAAGTTGCGGGCGAAGGGGAGTACGAGGGTTGACTGGTTCAGGTGCGGGGTGGGGCTGACGTCACTATTAATGATTTAGGAGACGGTGGGGCGGTGATGCGTGCGATGAGGCACAGCCAGCCGTGGAAGGTGGGAGCAGGCGGCCCCGCCGACATTAGTTTTGTTTTCGCGGCTGGAGGAAAAAGAGAATGAAGGAACACGACATATTGTACAAGCAGTAGGAGTACTTAAGAACCTTAACTGAAAGCAGCAGGAGCCCTTAACAACCAATGCTAAAAGTAGTATGAGTACTTATACAAGCTCAACTATAGAAGGGACGCCTCGAACAATGCTACTTCGCCTACAGTTAACGAAGGGTGAGGCCACCAAGCCCCATGACAAGGCCCAGACGCCACCCCGCGCATCCACAACTTTCTGAAAGTGGCTTCATCACGCAATGTGGTCAATAAACAGGATATTCGCTTCAAAGCCATGGCAAAGCAGGAACATAACCTTCTGTCATATTCTCTAAGGTCGATGGGCCTTTATGATTTGAGACCACCCATGAATAAGTATCTTTTCACCTTTAAGGGAAATGGAGTAGGTCGACATATACATCATGTTGTGACCAAGTGCAAGTCTGACTTGACCATGGTCAGCCATCTGTATAGGAACAATAAAACTAGGCAGTTTTTATTCAAGAAGAACACAAGTATAAAATTGTGTATGAGCATGAGTTTATGAACAACATATATAACAGAAAACAGCTCGTACCATCAGTTTCTTGACACAGTTGGACCTGTTCAACGTGTGCACTAGTGGCACACATATCCCATGTTGCTTTTCACCATTGAAATGCCCCATAAGGTCCTCAATACGATCAATAAAGTGTAGGAAATGGTGGATGTCATCCCAGTCAACTTCAGTGCCATCAGTAACCCTCGAGTTCTTATCAAATATAGACGAGTAGTGTCCCGTACTTTGTAATAACCTACTCTTGTCACCAATTATAAGAAATATTAGCTAGAAGTAGCAACATTGTGAGAGAAGGGAATCACAAATTCTTGCTACTTCTGAAGCCAAACTATGATTAGGTAGACAGAATAGGTGGATTACAATGTAATAGAGGCAAGATGCAAGAACCAGATACAAAACTAACATGTATGAACTACTAGAATGACGTCAGGTGGAAGGTCACAGGGATGATAAGACCAGGTTCTGCTATTTCCATCAACATTCGTATGCTGACTTTTAGTCCGTAGTATTTGACAAACTTTATCCAAGTTTGGCCATAAAAAAGAAGTGTTCTTATTGGTTAGTGAACCCAACTGTGAACTTATATCCACGGCAAGTCCCCAATGTGACCATTATACTGGTGTATTCAGTTATGGCAAGGCCAACCTTCTGGAGTGCATATGTTCTAGTAGAGCGAGGGATGCACTGCAGGAAGAATGATATGAGAACACAATTTATTAGCTATCCAAATCTAGAAATAATTTCCTCTTTCATGTCAGTGCATGTTGAGCATGGTACTAGAACCTTTTATCCAAATATAGAAATCCAAATTTCCAAATTAGTCAACAACATGTTCAAAAACCCCAACCCTCCCACATAGAAAAGAGGATTCTAGGAACATACCGTGCACCTTTTGAAATCCTGTGTTAGGATGAGAAGCAACAAGTATGGCATCTCGCCAAGGGTGCAAAAACCTGTATGGTCCTTACAATTTGGGAACTACACATGAAACACACTAGATTTAGTACAAAGAAAAATGCATCAACGGTGACGATTGCCATCCTAGGATTACCGGCAACAAAGGGACTAGGATTTATTAGGGATGGATGAAGAATTTGTACCTGGTTCTCCATGAGAAAACCCTAAACAATCGCTAAGAGGTAGGTATGTCTGAACAAGTAGACGAGGGCTAAGGGGATTCAAGTCGAGGGAAGTATTGCTGTTTCTCCGTCCAACGGCAAGGTGCGTGTTGGTGTACTAAAATAAGGGTGCTTTAGTACCTTGACTTGTGCACAAACAGTAGCAGCCTTCCCAATGGCAAGGCTTGTTGGAGGATGACTCTGATCAAGATACAAGAATTGGTTTATAAAACCGTGAAGAAGACCTCCAGGCAGGTGATCAAGAAGTACTAGATAGTACTAAAGATCAAGATTCTGGTTGCCGGCAAGCAACACACCGACAAGTGAAGACCCGACAAGCTCCATGTTGGCTAGCCCCCACTACCTCTCCACCGCTCCACATCGGCGACCAGCAATTCGCTTGTCAATAAGTGTAAAGCGGGCATGCAGTTAGGTGAGGCTTGTCAGGGCACGTGTCAGCACACCACCGAAGACCGACTTTATTGCCACCGTCCCAGAGGCATGGTGAAGAAATATGAGGTAGTTGGGTGAACAGAACAAAAGGAGAGACACCTCGGAGATCATCCCCAGCAAGACACTGCATGGTGCATCTAATGCCCTTGTCCTAACCCGTCAGCGTTAGGTATTTGACAATATAGCCACTATTCATATCATGTAATAACCATTTTTCCATTATGGTTACCGCTTTATCTATAAAAGGAGGCCCATGGCTACCTTTACAAAGGTCGACACTTTGCTCATTTTATGCGTGTAGCTGCACTTCCCGCGCACCTTGCCGGCAAGCTACGCTCCTCTATAATGTTGAGCTCATACATAATCAATCCATCAAAGCAGGAGTAGGGTTTTACACCTCACGGTGCCCCGAACCTGGGTAAATCCCTTTTGTTGATTGTTGATTCTTCTCTTTGTGTTCGACGATCCCCACAGCTGAACCGCAACGGGGCCATTGTCGGTCCCATAGATTGTCGTACCTCGACATCTTTGGCGCGCCAGGCTGGGGGATCGCGTCCGCGAACTTGATTCACTAGTCTATGCGTTAGCTTCTTCATCATCTTCATCGTCCATGGCATCCAAGAAGAAGGGCGCAGTGCCGGGCGCTCTGTCGATGTCCAAGCGTCCAACGCCAACGCCTACAGGCGACGGCAGCAGAGGCGGCGGAGGAGGCGAACAACTTCCATGATGCTCTGGCAATCCTAGCCAGACGAGAGGCATCGTCTGGAGCAGGGTGAACAATAACCCAGCCGCTGCCAAGTCCAAGGATGGAGTTGTGAAGCCTACGAGCGGCACGGTGACCTCCAAAGACGATGCGGTGATGTCCAAGACTCCTGCGCCGGCACACCATGACCATCGCAGGACTGGCGCGATATGCAGCATCGCAACGTCGGCGGCTCCGGACGATGTCACAACAAGACCCCTGTGCATCATTACCAAGATGTCCACAGGAAGCCTCCGTGCCAGCCTGCCGGCGAAAATCGGCCACGGCTGCAGGAGCAGGATGGAGCTTGATACGTCCCAAACGTATCTACTTTTCAAAACACTTTTGCTCTTGTTTTGGACTCTAATTTGCATGATTTGAATGGAACTAACCCGGACTGAGCAGAATTGCCATGGTGTTATTTTTGTGCAGAATTAAATGTTCTCGGATTGGGCCAAAAATTTACATAGAATATATAAAAAATACTAGCAAAAATAATTACCAGAGGGGGGCACCCAGGCGCCACAAGCCTAGGGGCGCGCCCACCCCCTAGGGCGTGCCTGACAGGCTTGTCGGCCCCTGAGCCTCTGACAACCCTAACTCCAACTCCATATATACCTCAGGGAGAAAAAACAGAGAGAAGGAATCATCGCATTTTACTATACGGAGCCGCCACCACTGCCTATTCTTCATCGGGAGGGCTGATCTGGAGTCCGTTCGGGGCTCCGGAGAGTGGAATTCATCACCGTATTCATCATCAACCCTTCTCCATCAGCAATTCCATGATGCTCACCACTGGAAGTGATGGAGTTGGATGAGATTTGTCATGCAATTGAGTCAATTTGTTAGGGCTTGATCCCTAGTATCCATTACATTCTGAGATTGATGTTGCTATGACTTTGCTATGCTTAGTGCTTGTCACTAGGGTCCGAGCGTCATGATTTCAGATACGAACCCTTTTATGTTTTCATGAATATGTTTGAGTTCTTGATACTATCTTCCAAATTGTACGCACCTCTTATGTGTTATGATCCACATACCTCAAGGTGACAATAATTGGGAGTCTTTCCGGTGATTACCGTAGTTTGAGGAGTTCATGTATTCACTATGTGTTAATGCTTTGTTCCAGATCTCTATTAAAAGTAGGCCTTAATATCCCTTAGATTTCCTTATGGACCCCACTGCCATGGGAGGGTACGACAAAAGATGCCATGCAAGTTCTTATTATAAGCACGTATGACTATATACGGAATACATCCCTACATTACATTGATGAATTGGACCTATTGTGTATCGCTCTAGGTTGTGATTGTTACATGATGAATGTCATCCAACACAAATATCCATCACTGATCCAATGACTACGCTTTTCGCATATTGATCCTTGCAAAGTTGCTTACGTTGATGTTGCTGTTGCAATCACCATAAAACTGCTACCATTACTGTTACTGTTACTATTGCTACTATTACCACTGCTATCAAACTATCATACTACTGTGCTACTGATCACTTTGCTGCAGATATTTAGTTCTTCAGGTGTGGTTGAATTGACAACTCAATTGCTAATACTTCCAAATTTTCTTTGGCTCCCCTTGTGTTGAGTCAATAAATTTGGGCGAAATACTACCCTTGAAACTGTTGCGATCCCCTATACTTGTGGGTTATCAGAGCTCCTCTAGCTTTGTCAGAAGTAAGAGCACCGCCTGTTCTTCATGCCACGCCATGCCAAAAACACTGGAAGAGGATTTGGCATGAGCTCAGCTGCTGCTGGATTTCCCTCCTGCATCACAGAAGATGGAAGAATGGATGGCTACTATCTAGAGCCTCCTCAGCTTCGCGAACAGCGACAAACCGCAGAAGGCAGGACCTTAACAGCAGCCACCAACGACACCAGTGTGACAAGCCGGTGAGTGCACCGGAGGTGCTGCACCAACTGTGTAGTCTCCTCCACGATAGCAGTAGCGACAAGTTCGCCGAAATGATGAGCCAAACGACAAATCCATGGCGTCATCGGATCCGTGGGCCCGCAATATCAGTGCCAAGTCATTCAAGACCGATGCATGGAAGATGCTACTACTTGTGAGCTACATTGGGATTTCCCCGAAGAGGAGAGGATGATGCAGTATTGTAGATATAAGTATTTCCCTCGGTTATGAAACCAAGGTTATCAATCCAGTAGGAGAACCAAGCAACACTATGTAAACAGCACCTACACACAAACAACAAATACTTGCAACCCAATGCGTAGAGGGGTTGTCAATCCCTCAATGGTTATGAGCAAGATTAAATTGTATAGGTTTTGATAAATAGATCTGACAAAAATACAAAATAAAATAAATAACAGGAAATTACAGTAAGGTATTTTTGGTTTTAATATATGATAGAAAATAGACCCCGGGGGGCATAGTTTTCACTAGAGGATTCTCTCGAGAAAATAGCATACGGTGGGTAAACAAATTACTATTGGGAAATTAACAGAAAAGCAAATAATTATGACGATATCCAAGGCAATGATCATGTATATAGGCATCATGTACAAGACAAGTAGACCGAAACGATTCTGTACCTACTACTATTACTCCACACATCGACTGCGATCCAGCATGCATCTAGTGTACTGAGTTCATGAAAGAACGGAGTAACGCCTTAAGCAAGATGACATGATGTAGACAAGATAAACTCAGGTATGAAATAAATCCCATCTTGTTACCCTTAATAGCAACGATACATATGCGTGTCATGTCTCTTTCTATCACTGAGATTGAGCACCGCAAGATCGAACCCATCACAAAGCACCTGTGAGAACCCGGAAATTATTTCCAGACCCTCCTGTGTATATTTGTCAATCCAGGATCAACTTGACAACACAGTGAAATGGTATCATTGCAGAACATTTAAAACAAGTATAAGTTTAATAACTCTTGCCACAAGGCATACATATTGAAATGTCTCATGACATTGATTACAATTAGAAACACAGCGGAATATAAAATACATAGCGACGCCATCTTAGCCACAGGCAGTTGATGTAGTCAACGTGTCCTCACTCCTCAGGATCATCATAATAGTCGTAGTCAACACCCTCGTCTTCGTAGATCTCTGTTGTTCAACAAAAGTTTTGCCATGAGTACATTACGTACTCAACATGTCTCCCATGGGGAAGAACCTAATAGCTACATGTGGCTTCAAAGGAAGGTTGTACGGCTCATTTGCACAAAAGCTAATTTTGTTTGAAATAACATAGTACTTGGATAATAGCAATTTTAGATGAAAACATGTTTTGTCTCCAGAATAACTTTCATCAAAGTGAGGATCCTCGATCAACTCACGTCCTTCATAGGTTCCAAGAATAAGGGCAAAGAGGGAATAAGCAAGACATGTCCTGTACGTCAAGAAAGATTCATGTGTCGTCCATGATCGTGGACACAGCTATTCGAATAGTTTTACACTCTGCAGAGGTTGTACACTTTACACACACGACACAATCCCGTCTTGAAGCCACCAGTGGCCGCTGGAATAGTACACTATTTGATTTACCGGTATGGAGATTGTGACAAGTTCTTTGGACTAGATCCCCCGAAGATGTGACATGCCCACCGGGTCTGGCGGACGGAACTGAGAGTACGTCCTCAACCCGGTCCCCCCATCTGTGCCGAGGATACTCCTCGCAGGGCAGCTACCCCATCTGCAGTACGGCAACATCGACACCTAAGGCTAACTAGCTTACTTGACCAAGCCAGTGCCCATATAGCATGTGGCTATTCTATTATCACAATCTTCAAATCCAAGACTTATTAGGCCTCATGCGGCACGGACAACTAATTACCCCCTTTAACTTGTGAAGGGTGGCCAATCGCTCCTTCTATCCTTGATTTAGCTGTCGCCCGCGCCAGTATTCAGATGGTAAGTTTCACCCAGAGTAAAAGAGAATAGAGAAGGTCAACAAGGGCCAACTGGCCTAGCTCAGCGTTAAGTTTCAACTGTCAATGACTCAGAGGTCATTCAACAAAGCACCTATAGAGTGATAAGCATGGCTAAGCATTTCTACTCTACCGGAATTATATACTTCTACTCAGGTGTCAAGTAATTAGGCGACAAGCGGATCAGGGTAATGTGTCAATCGGCACGCTAGCTACGAGAATTAAAACAACATGCATATAGTAACAATAAAACTCAATGCAATTTTGTAAACCATAGGATAAGTATGATCAAGAGGGAGGCATGCCTTCGTTGTCGAGTCCCCCGTTTTTGTCCTCCTTGTAGTGTTCCCCTCCCGTACCGTCACCTACTACTCGTAGTAACGGCGAAGCAATAATAAATACACAAGCAATAAAATCCAAATAACATCCAAATGAAATAACAATATAGGAAAGATGGGTAGCAAGATCTGGATGGATATGGAGATTTCAAAGGAGGTAGCACGATTGTAGATGAATAGAGGGAATTGAACGGATTGGTTGGGTTTAGATTTATCATGGCTAAGCAATACTTGGCCACCACAACTATTGATCTAAATCGTATGTCTAACCAAACTTTACTAGTGCCCAATATACATATACCTCGGGCTAGCTATATAAAAAAAAGAATGACATGACATGACACAAAATATAACTATCTTATGCATTTGAACAACTTGTCTCAACATGGCCTGAGACATACAATATTTAACCACAATAAATATTAGATAAAACCTAAATGTGCATAATGGTTAATAGCATCCAAAATAAACAACAAATGTTGCACTCGACGACAAGCATCGCAAATGCCAACCAAGCTATCTAACTTCATAACTAAACTAGATAAGCCACATGGCATCAAACGACAATATGATCCTAAAATAGTACCAAATCATTATTGGACAAATCGTGTGTCATCTAAAGAAAATAATCTAAATGCAAATGTAGCAAAAGGATTATTAATAACCTATTCATGGCATGATCAAATCATGTAACAAAACAAAAGAGATTAACATCGTTCATAAGTTATGCATCATAACATATCCTAGACTTAAGTCAAAAATAATTTAAACAACAATTATACGAC
Source organism: Thinopyrum elongatum (assembly GCA_011799875.1). Taxonomy (NCBI): domain Eukaryota; kingdom Viridiplantae; phylum Streptophyta; class Magnoliopsida; order Poales; family Poaceae; genus Thinopyrum; species Thinopyrum elongatum. The sequence goes on from CM022300.1 coordinate 176,294,821, forward strand.
ACTATAAGAATTGAACTAAGATAGATTAACATAAAAATTTCTACGCATGGCAATGATGTTCTAATAATACGCATGCATATATTACGAGTATGAACAATACAAAAAAACACTGAATTATCATGCATCATTAATGGAATAGATACAAACTAATTCTACGGAATTCTAAAATATCCTAGAATCACACAACAATATTTAGGACATACCTTAAGCATGCTACAGACATGACAAATAAGATAAACAATTTTGCACAATTACTTACACAAAACATCATACGCACTTGATAAAAAACTATTACAATTCAACACCTACTCAATGAAAACAAAACAATCAACTTGCTCCTAGCATCATCAAAATGGCCTATGGGTTTAGCCTTGGTTTTGGGTCACCGAGTAGTCATTGGAGATGGAACCGTTGGTGTTGAGCGAGTGAGCACCGGTGCGCCTCGTCATCATCGGAACTCCGGTGATGAAGAGATGTTGGTGAGTGATGCTCCTAGTGATGAGAAAGCACCGGGACACGGACGGACATGACGAACGGTCAATGGGTGACGTCGACGTTAGTCCCGAATGGAGCAGCGGCACAACTCCATTGTGCGCGCAGCCAACGAGGGCAAACGACTGGGAAATGATGTCTTGGAGGTAGAGTGAGGTGGAGGTGTTTAGCTTGTGAAAGCAACCGGACCGAGGCGCTCACCTGCGGCGACAGTAGTGGAAAAACAGTGCAGATGGGGCTGTTATGCAGGGAGAATTGTGAGGGCTTTGAAAGGAATTGAACAATGAGATGATGGGGCTTTTATAGGGGAGGTCCTGGTGCACACCGTGACATGAACGGTCTGGCAATTGATAGCCGAAGCAGGGAGATCAATGGATGAATGCTAATGGCCATCCTTAAGTTCATCAGTTACTTGTGGGCGATTAATACCACCATGAGTGGAGCCAGTGGAGTGAACAGACTCGGCATGAGTGGGGAGTAATTCTTGTGCTGATGACAAATGGAAACGACAAAGGAATCGATGAGTAAAGGAGAGGTAAGAAGGGCAGCCATGAACGTGATAAGTTTCTATAACTTGTGCACGTACGTGCGGGAGGAAGACGACGCTTCGTCACTGGCTGGTCGGGTGGGTTGTGTCCCTGCTGCTCTCCATGGGCCTTGGGCCTTGTTTGGTAGCTGGACAATTCTTTACCTAATAATAAAGGGGCTATCGTTTCTTACCAGCGTAATTTGGTCCGTTTTTTGTCCGTCCACCCCACCCGTTTAGTTTCGTACGTCCTCTCTGATTTTTTATTATCTGAGGTGGTACTATTCATGTGATTTTTGTGGTCACGAGCAGGCTCAACCGGCTGGGCCTCGACCTGAGGCGAGTGCGTCACCTTCGGGCCGCGTCCTTCGTCTAATGGGCCTGCTTCTATCACCTTAGACAAAAAAAGATTAAAAAACAGCTCGTGTATCAGTAAAAAGTATGTTTTCCAGTTGAGTATCGAACCCGCGATCTCAGCTTATGTACATCGGGCTATAGCCAGCTGCCCTACGTTAAGACTATTGTAAAAACTGATTTGGTATATATGTTAGTCCCACCATGCAGCCGACGACATCGATGAACACCTATGTTCACGTAGCTCCACCATTCGGACGCGGCGACGACGGCGGCCAACTAATCATGAACGCATGACATCTTAAGATACAACTTCTAATTATCTGGCACCGGCTGCTCCGATTACTTTTCTCCTCCATCTGAAGCTCTTTTATTTATTTATTTATCATAATTAGAAGATGATAGATCATGATGAGATGCCCTTTTAGTTCACAGAAAATGCCTCTTATTTTAGTATTTTTCATGTGATATTTTCATGAGTTATGCAATAGTGTTTCGGGGTCTGCCTAGACAATTAGCTGCATAGGGTCTGTGTGTGTGTATATATATATATAAAAGAAGCAGCTATTTATTTTTTGGAGATTGTGTTATTGTGCAGAAAATTTGAGCTATTATGCATAATTTATTTTTCTAGAGAATGTGGTATTGTGGATTGTGCTTCTTTTACTTAAATGTTGTAGTTAAAACAAGTACATGCCTATAACAAGGCAGCCCTAACAACGGTATCGAATGCCTATGGCTGTGTGAGCATCGATGGTGGTGAGCATGGAAGTTTCCGGTAGAAGATTAGGAGCACTAGCACGTAGCTAGCCCTTGAGTGAGCTGTCAATGGCAATGGCAAGGGTGGTGTCTTCATGTCATCCTTGCTCGATTATGAAGCCGGTGGTGTTCATATATTTACATAGAAGTCGTCGGGTGAGGGGGGAGTCAACCAACGAAGTCGAGTACATCGGGTTGGGTCGAGTGTGTAGTTAGTTTGCTCCGATATCATGCCATCTCAATGCATTTTCCTTTCAAAAATGAATTTGCCACCTCTTGGCCATTAGAACTGATAATCTATAGTTAATGTTGATCAGTCAAATTAATTTACTCAGAATCATACCCCCTCTCGAGCTCCTGGCACGGTCCTCAAATGATCCATCATTTTTTGTTAGACCATTCTTCCACGACACAGTTCCTTGACCCGACCAACCTTAATTGATAGGAATCATTATTTTCTCCCATTGCAATGCACGGGCATTTGTGCTAGTAAAAAGAAAAACAAATAGAGATTAGGGAAGGTTCGGTGCATCCTGTGCATGAGTGAACTAGAACATGAGATGGCAAGGTTGGGGACGTGTCTAGTGGACCAAGGTCCAATTAGAGAAGATAGAGAGAGATAAAAAAAACAATATAGTTAGATATTGTTTTTTTAGGATTAGGATTAATAAAAAATAATAGTCAAATAAAAACCCAAAAGACTTAAAAATATTTTGAGAAATCCCTAAAAATAGAAAAGAAGAATTAAAAAAATACTACGAACGAGTAAAATGACTCAGGTAATTACGGAAAATATTTTCCTCCTGACATGTGCTAAATTAATTCCAAACAACTTGGTATTAATTTGTGCAATCTCCAAAATATATAATATAAGATTACGCTGCAACATCCCTTTGCTTAGAAAAAAAATTGAACTCTCGAAAAATCAGGATGTTACAACTCTACCCCCCTTACAAGGAAATCTCGACCCGGAGATTCAGAGCTAAGAGAAAAGATTTGGGAACTCCTCCGTGAGGTTGTCTTCTCGCTCCCAAGTTTCTTCCTTCTCGGTGTGATTGCTCCACTGCACCTTGCAAAGTTTGATCACCTTTGTCCTAGTGGTTCATAACTGCTCATCAAGGATCTTGATAGGATTCTCTTCCTATGACAGGTCATACTTGACTTCTATGTTGTCCAGTGAAGTCTTCTGCACCTCTTCCTCTTCTTCAACTGTGACACATGGAAAACATTGTGCACATTTGACATCTTCTCTGGGAGTGCCAGCTGATAGGCTACCACTCCACGTCGAGCGGTAATCCCAAACGGACCAATGTATCGAGGTGCTAGCTTACCCTTGATTCCAAAACGACGCATTCCACATAGTGGAGATACCTTCAAGTACACATCATCTTCTATCTTGAATGATACGTCATGGCAACATTTATCTGAATAAGCCTTCTATCTAGACTGAGCTGCCTTCAACCTTTCTTGAATAATTTTCACTTGCTTGTCCGTCTCTTCCAATGTGTCAGGACCGAACACTTGGTTTTCACCTACTTCATGCCAGTTAAGAGGTGTACCACACTTTTTTTCCATATAAAGCCTCAAAAGGAGCCATCTTTATACTTGCTTGATAACTGCCGTTATAAGAAAACTCAGCATAAGGAAGACCCTTATCCCAACTGCGTTGATAAGTCAATGCACAAGCTCGAAGCATGTCTTCAAGAATTTGGTTTACTCGCTTAGTCTGTCCATCAGTCTATGGGTGATATGCTGTACTGAAATCCAACTAAGTTCCCAGAACCTCATGTATTTTCTTCCAGAACCTAGACGTAAACTGAGTACCTCGATCTGACATTATCCTCTTAGGAACTCCATGTGCACAAATGATTCTTGCCATATATAACTCTGCGAGCTTCTCTCTACCATAGGTAGCCTTTATTGGAATGAAATGAGCTGACTTTGTCAATCTGTCCACTATGACCCAAATAGAATCAAATCCAGAAGATGTCCTTGGAAGGCCCGTGATAAAGTCCATTCCAATTTATTCCCATTTCCACACTGGAACCTTAAGTGGTTGTAGTAGTTCCACGGGCTTCTGATGCTCTGCCTTGACACTTCGACATACATCACACTGTGAAACATACTCAGCGATTTATCGCTTCATACTCGACCACCAAAAACTACCCCGAAGATCATTATACATCTTTGTACTTCCAGGGTGTATTGAGTATGCTGAATCATGAGCTTCCTTCATGATCGTGTCCTTGATCTCCTTTTGGTCTGGCACCAACAAACGGTCTCAAAACCATATGATTCCACTCTCATCCTCTCTATAGTCAGGTGCTTCGCCCAATTTGATTTTCTCTCAAATCTCTTCAATGCCCTTGTCATCTTTCTGCGCTTCTTGCACCTGATCTTGGAGAGTAAACTTAACTTCTAACATTTCTCCATTTTCTACAAGGCTCACATATAGGTTCAGCTTTCAAATTTCTTCATAAAGTTCTGGCGCTTCCTTCTGAATCTTCGCATTGTTGACGTAGACCTTCCTACTCAGTGCATCACCTATGACATTGGCTTTACTAGGGTGGTAGTTAATGTTCAGATTATAGTCCTTGATCAAATCTAGCCACCTTCTCTGTCTGAGATTCAAGTACGGTTGTGTGAAAATGTACTTCAAACTCTTATGATCCGAGTATATCTCACACCTATTTCCGATAAGGTAGTGCCTCCAAGTTTTCAAGGCATGCACTACAACAGCTAATTCCAAATCATGTGTGGGATAGCTAACCTCATGAGGGCGTAACTGTCTCGATGAATACACTACAACATTGCCTTGTTGCATAAGCACGCATCCCAAACCTTGCTGAAATAAACCTCAAAATCTTGCTGAATATCTGGCAATACCAATACTGGACCAGTTGTCAACCTCCTCTTGAGTTCTTGGAAACTAGCTTCACAAGCTTCTGTCTACTTGAACGTTTTATCCTTCTTTAACAATTGAGTCATAGGTCTTGCTATTTGGGAAAAATCTTCAATGAACCGACGATAATACCCGGCTAGTCCAAGGAAACTGCGTATCTCTGACACATTCTTGGGTTGCTTCCAACTGATTACTTCTTCCACTTTTTCTGGATCCATGGCAACTCCTTCAGCTGAGATGACATGTCCTAGAAAGTCCACTTGTTACAACCAGAATTTGCACTTACTGAATTTGGCATAGAGTTGATGAGCCCTTAGCCTCTCCAATACCACTCGAAGGTGTTTCTCGTGCTCTTCTTCACTCCGGGAATAGATTAAAACATCGTCGATGAACACTACAACAAACTTATCCAGGCAATCCATGAATACGCTGTTCATGAGATACATGAAGTAAGCTGGTGCACTAGTGAGTCCAAATGACATTACCAAAAACTCATAGAGACCATATCGAGTAACAAAGGCGGTCTTTGGAACATCTTGCGGGCGAATCTTCAACTGGTGGTATCCTGATCAGAGATCTATTTTGGAAAACACACATGCTCCATTCAACTGTTGAAACAAGTCATTAATCCTTGGCAAGGGATGCTTATTCTTAATAGTTGCTGCATTCGGCGCTCGGTAATCCACACACATGTGCATGCTACCATCTTTCTCATTCACAAATAGTACAGGTGCACCCCATGGTGATGTGCTCGGCCTAATGTAACCCTTCTCTTCTAACTTCTGAATTTGCTTCTTCAACTCAGCTAATTCATTCGCTGTCATCTTATAAGGTCTCTTTGCAATAGGAGCGGTGCCCGGTATTAACTCAATGACAAACTCAATCTCATGGTCTGGTGGCAATCTAGGCAATTCATCCAGAAAGACATCTGGATATTCCTTCACAACTCGAACATCCTCCAGAGTTAACTCCTTCACTTTGTTCAGCATGCAATCAACCTCGGGCTGAGGTAGAATCCTAGCTTGGTATTCTACAATGGCCCCTTCAGTGCTTGTTAAAGTGACAGAGGCCCTAGCACAATCTACAAATGCCTTATGTTTCCTTAACCAATTCATTCCTAAAATGATATCCAAGCCTTTGGAGTCTATCAATATAAGATTTGCTAGGAACTCTACCCCTTCTATAACTACGACCACTTTAGGAAACTTCTGCCCAGTCCTTAAAATACCCCCAGATGATTGTACTACCATTTGCAAGTTCAAACCCTCAGTTCGAAAATGATGTTTTTCAGCAAAACTCCTTGAAATGAATGAATGAGAAGCTCCAGTATCAAAAAGTACTGAACCGTAATACGAGTTGATCGGGAACATACCAAGAACAACATCTAGTGACTCTTGAGCCTGCTCGATGGTGACATGATTGACGCTGCCACGTCCTGATGCATGAGGTGCACCCCCTGGTGTATTAAGAATGCCTCGACCATGTCCTGCTGCGGGTGTCTTGGTTGTAGACCCCAAGTTGAACTTCACTAGAGTAGGACCGGTGTTCTTATTGGGACATGCAACAGCAAAGTGACCCTCTTGCCCACAACTGAAGCATGCCTTTCCAGTCGTATTAGCATGATTACCTCCCACTTCAGCTCGTGGAGTCTTATATGCATTGGGCTGATAGGTGTTGTTGGGCCTTGATGGCTTGACATATTATGCACGATAGCTAGGATGATAACCAATCTTCTGTCGAGAGCTACCTGCCCCATGGTGACTCTATGGTGCTCTACGCTTGTGGTGCTCCTCTAACTCCCTCCTAGAGTTCTCCTGGAGTATAGCCTTGCTGACAAGTGCTTGAAAGGTAAGGAAAACATGAGATACCAGCCTATCCTTCAATCCAGGGTTCAGCTCCTTCAAAAACTTGGTAGTCTTATCAGCTCCAGTTGGAATATCTGCCCTTCCATAACGTGCCAGCTGCGTGAAATGACTCAGATATTTAGACAATGTCATCTTTCCTTGAGTAAGAGCTCTAACCTCTTCAGCTCCATGATGCTCGCAGGAATATGTGCGGTGCGGAAAGCTTCTGCAAACTCATTCCAAGTGATATACTGTGCATCCTCATGTGCTTCATAATAATTCTCCCACCAATCTGCAACCACACCCTTGAGCTGGTCTGCCGCAAACTTGACACGATTAGCCACGGTGCAATTGGCCAAGTTGAGTGTCTTCCTGATGTCCTTCAGCCAATCATCAGCATCAAGTGGATCCGACGATCCCTCAAAAGTCGGCGGTTTTGCCCTCATGAACTCAGCAACTCCCGACTGTGGTGGTTGACCCTGATTCTGGTTCGCAACATTGGCTGCAAGCTGCTGAAGTATCTGGGTTTCCATCAACATCATCTGTGCCATATTGGGTGGCGGCGGCAGTGGTGGCACATCATCTCCTCCAGAGTCAGAGCCGGTATCATGGACATGTCCCTCTTCAAAGTTTTCTTCAAAGACATGTTCCTCAAAACCTGGTCCACGACCACGTCCATGTCCACGACCGCGACCACGTACGCGTGCTCCATGACCATGACCTCCGCGGTTAGCATCTATCCTGTTGGCCTCCCGGTGTTAGAATAGAAGAGAGGGAAATATCTAACCCATAAACCAATATGATAACAAATGAACAAATAAAATCAGCAACTGAGCTCCAAATAAAAATCCAATTAAAACACTCAAGCATGAAAGTACTGGATAACATAGTAGCTATACCACATATATCGGTATAGTCTACCATGGACATAGCAAACATGAAAATAACTAATGTTCATAGATATCACTCATCGTTCCTATAGTCCATCTACTCGCTGAGATACCCATCCTACTGGTGGGTAGGTGCGCAGGCAACGCTTCTTCACTAGGATGCTCTTCTTCGTCCGTGTAATCTTGATGCGTGGATGAAGCCTCTATCGAGGAGGAGACGTAGGGTCCTCTGGTGGCATCTCCTGCTGGTCACCATTCTCCATGGAAAGCATAGCATTCATCGTGATGATACCCTGCTCTGCAACTGCCTCAACGGCCTCCCATGCTTCATGGGCAACAGCTAAGGAAGTGTTCGCCTCCACCAATCTCTCCTCAAGTGTCTCGACACGCTCCTGGTAAAACTCTAAGTGCTGACGGCTCTCCTCCAGCATAGTCATAGTCATAGCAAGGTTTTGCTCAAGTCCAAAGATAAGTGAAGCCATACGAATGATCGTGGGATCCTCCTCCTCCATGTACTCCAAGTTCTGCTGAACCGCCCCATCCCTGATGCGGAAAATGAAGTACCGGAACGGGGTGTGCCTCAATTCGTCCTGATGAAGTCCGGCTATATGATGCATCGCCTGATGAACAACTCCAATGATAGCATCAAAGAAGTCTTCTCCATCGTATGTGAATCGGTAATTGCTGGTCTGTTCCATCCTCGGATACAACACCAAGTTGACCTTGAAACGTTCCTCGCCCCCGATCATGCGGTAGGAGTGTCCGGAAACCTATGGATCCTTGTTGAAGCCCAAGCATGTGAGCATGTCCCGAAACTGACGGCCGAGGTTGCCAAACTGCTCAATCCAGCGTGAGGATGATATCACCATCTACATATTTGAATAAGAAGAGAATCAGTACACAATTTGTAATAAGAGAAAATAGAAGCGATATACTAGAAAATTTATAAAAAAATATTTTGCAAAAAAAAATCCTAAAGCTTTCCATTTCTAACTAAGGCCATGTTACTAGGTCGACGTCGGCTCTGATACCACTTCTGTGTGAACCCAGAAATTATCTCCAGACCCTCTTGTGTATATTTGCCAATCCAGGATCAACTTGACAACACAGCGAAATGGTATCATTGTGGAACATTTAAAATAAGTATAAGTTTAATAACTCTTGCCACAAGGCATACATAGTGAAATGTCTCATGACATTTATTACAATCAGAAACACAACGGAATATAAAATACGTAGCGGCGCCATCTCAGCCACGGGCAGTCGATGTAGCCAACGTGTCCTCACTCCTCAGGATCATCATAATAGTCGTAGTCAACACCCTCATCTTCATAGATCTTTGTTGTTCAACAAAAGTATTGCCATGAGTATATTACGTACTCAACATGCCTCCCATGGGGAAGGACCTAATAGCAACATGTGGCTTCAAAGGAAGGTTGTATGGCTCATTTGCATAAAAGCTAATTTTGTTTGAAATAACATAGTACTTGGATAATAGCAGTTTTAGATGAAAACATGTTTTGTCTCCAGAATAACTTTCATCAAAGTGAGGATCCTCGATCAACTCACGTCCTTCATAGGTTTTAAGAATAGGGGAAAAGAGGGAATAAGCAAGACAGGTCATGTACGTCAACAAAGATTCATGTGTCGTCCATGATCGTGGACACGGCTATTCGAATAGTTTTACACTCTACAGAGGTTGTACACTTTACCCACATGACACAATCCCGTCTTGATGCCATCAGTGGCCGCTGGTATAGTACACCATTTGGTATACCGGCAGGGAGATTGTGATGAGGTCTTTGGACTAGGTCCCCCAAAGATGTGACATGCCCACCGGGTCTGGCGCACGGAACTAAGAGTACGGCCTCAAAACGGCCCCCCATCTGTGCCGAGGATACTCCCTGCAGGGCAGCTACCCCATCTGCGGTACGGCGACATCGACACCTAAGGCTGACTAGCTTACTTGACCAAGCCAGTGTCCTTATAGCATGTGGCTATACTATTATCACAATCTTCAAATCCAAGACTTATTAGGCCTTATGCGGCATGGACGACTAATTGCCCCCTTCAACTTGTGAAGGCCAGCCAATTGCTCCATCAATCCCATATTCAGTTGTTGCCCGCGCCAGTATTCAGATGGTAACTTTCACCCAGAGTAGAAGAGGATAGAGAAGGTCAACAAGGGCCAACTGGCCAAGCTCAGCGTTAAGTTTCAACTGTCAATGACTCAGAGGTCATTCAACAAAGCACCTATAGAGTGATAAGCATGGCTAAGCATTTCTACTCTACCGGAATTATATACTTCTACTCAGGTGTCAAGTAATTAGGCGACAAGCGGATCAGGGTAATGTGTCAATCGGCACGCTAGCTACGAGAATGAAAATAGCATGCATATAGTAACAATAAACTCAATTCAATTTTGTAAACCATAGGATAAGTATGATCAAGAGGGAGGCATGCCTTCATTGTCGAGTCCCCCGTTTTCGTCCTCCTCGTAGTGTTCCCCTCCCGTACCGTCACCTCCTACTCGTAGTAACAGCGAAGCAATAATAAATACACAAGCAATAAAATCTAAATAACATCCAAATGAAATAACAATATAGGAAAGATGGGTAGCAAGATCTGGATGGATATGGAGATTTCAAAGGACCTAGCACGATTGTAGATGAATCGAGGGAATTGAACGGATTGGTTGGGTTTAGATTTATCGTGTCTAAGCAAGACTTGGCCACCACAACTACCATTCTAAATCGTATGTCTAACCAAACTTTACTAGTGCCCAATATACATATACCTCGGGCTAGCTATATAAAAAAAAGAATGACATGACATGACACAAAATATAACTATCTTATGCATTTGAACAACTTGGCTCAACATGGCCTGAGACATACAATATTTAACCATAATAAATTCTAGATAAAATCTAAATATGCATAATGGTTAATAGCATCCAAAATAAACAAAAAATGTTGCACTCGACGACAAGCATTGCAAATGCCAACCAAGCTATCTAACTTCATAACTAAACTAGACAAGCCACATGGCATCAAACAAAAACATGATCCTAAAATAGTACCAAATCATTATAGGACAAATCATGTGCCATCTAAAGAAAATAATCTAAATGCAAATGTAGCAAAAGGATTATTAATAACCTATTAATGGCATGATCAAATCATGTAACAAAACAAAATAGATTAACATCATTCATATGTTATGCATCATAACATATCGTTGACTTAAGTCAAAAATAATTTAAACAACAATTATACGACCCTATAAGAATCGAACTAAGCTAGATTAACATAAAAATTTCTACGCAAGGCAATGATGTAATAATACGCATGCATATATTACGACTATGAACAATACAAAAAAAACACCGAATTATCATGCATCATTAATGGAATAGATACAAACTAATTCTACAGAATTCTAAAATATCCTATAATCACACAACAATATTTAGAACATACCTTAAGCATGCTATGGACATGACAAATAAGACAAACAATTTTGCATGATTACTTACACAAAACATGATACGCACTTGATAAAAAAACTATCACAATTCAACACCTACTCAGTGAAAACAAAACAATCAACTTGCTCCTAGCATCATCAAAACGGCCTATGGGTTTAGCCTTGGTTTTGGGTCACCGAGTAGTCGTTGGAGATGGAACCGTTGGTGTTGAGCGAGCAAGCACCGGTGCGCGTCGTCGTCGTCGGAACTCCGGTGATGAAGAGATGGTGGTGAGTGATGCTCCTAGTGACGAGAAAGCACCGGGACACGGACGGACATGACGGACGGTCAACAGGTGACGTTGACGTCAATCCTGAATGGAGCAGCAGCGCGGCTCTGTTGTGCGTGCGGCCAACGATGGCAAACAACTGGGAAATGATGTCTAGGAGGTAGAGCGAGGTGAAGGTGTTTAGCTGGTGAAAGCAATCGGACTGAGGCGCTCACTTGCGGCGATGGTAGTGGAAAAACAATGCAGATGGGGCTGTGATGCGGGGAGAATTGTGAGGGCTTCGAAAGGAATTGAACAATGAGATGATGGGGCTTTTATAGGGGAGGTCCTGGTGCACACCGTGACGTGAACGGTCTGGCAATTGATAGCCGGAGCAGGGAGATCAATGGACGAATGCTAATGGTTGTCCTTAAGTTCATCAGTTACTTGTGGGCGATTAAGACCGCCATGAGTGGAGCCATTGGACTAAACGGACTCGGCGTTGAGTGGGGAGTAATTCTTGTGTTGATGACAAATGGAAACGGCAAAGGAATCGATGAGTAAAGGAGAGGTAAGAAGGGCAGCCATGAACGTGATAAGTTTCTGTAACTTGTGCGCGTACGTGCGGGAGGAAGACGATGCTTCGTCGCTGGCTAGCCGGGTGGGTTGTGTCCCTGCTGCTCTCCATGGGAATTGGGCCTAGTTTGGTAGCTGGACAATTAAAAAGAAAAACAAATAGAGACTAGGGATGGTTCGGTGCATCCTGTGCATGAGTGAACTAGAACGTGAGATGGCAAGGTTGGGGACGTGTCTAGTGGACCAAGGTCCAATTAGAGAAGAGAGAGAGAGATAAAAAACAATATAGTTAAATATTGTTTTTTTAGGATTAGGATTAATAAAAAAATAATAGTCAAATAAAAACCCAAAGGACTTAAAAATATTTTGAGAAATCCCGTAAAAAATAGAAAAGAAGAATTTAAAAAAAAAATACTACGAACGAGTAAAATGACTCAGGTAATTACGGAAAATATTTTCCACCTGACATGTGCTAAATTAATTCCAAACAACTTGGTATTAATTTGAGAAATCTCCAAAATATATAATATAAGATTACGTTTCAACATCCCTTGGCTTAGAAAAAAATTGAACTTTCAAAAAATCAGGATGTTACAGCACCCCTTCCCATGGCAAGATAAATCAATCTAGTTGGCCAAACCAAACCAATAAATTGGAGAAGAAATACGAGGCTATAATAATCATGCATAAAAAAGTTCAGAGAAAACTGAAATAATATTCATGGATAGATCTAATCATAAACTCACAATTGATCGGATCCCAACAAACACACCACAAAAGTCATTACATCAAATAGATCTCCAAGAACACCAAAGAGAACATTTATTGAAGATAAAAAAGAAAGAAGAAGAGCCATCTAGCTACTAACTATGGACCCATATGTCCGTGGTAAAGTACTCACGCATTACCAGAGGGGCAGCAAGGATGATGAAGAACCCCTCCGTGATCGTTTCCCCATCTGGCAGAGTGCCAGAATGGGTCCCCAGATGGGATCTCTCGAGAACAGAGGCTTGCGGCAGCGAAAAAAGTATTTTGTGGACTCCCTGGTAGGTTTTCTGATTTTAGGGTATTTATAGAGGCGGAGGTAGGTCAAACAGAGGCTTGTGGGCCCCACTATCCAGCAGGGGGCGCCCTAGGCCCGTCGCGCGCACTGGTGCCAAATGGGCCCCTCCTTCGTCTTCTTGTTCCTTCCCAAACCTTCCAGGGTCTCTTCTTAATAGAAAAAAAATCTTCAAAAAGTTTCATGGCATTTGGACTTTGTTTGGTACTGATATTCTACAAAGTCAAAAACAAGCAAAAAAAATAGCAACTGGCACTGGGCACTAAGTTAGTAGGTTAGTCCCAAAAAATGATATAAAGTTGCTTGTAAATGTATATAAAAAATCCAAGATTGATAATATAATACTATGGAACAATAAAAAATTATAGATACGATGGAGATGTATCAAGCATCCGCAAGCTTAATTCTTACTCATCCTCGAGTAGGTAAATGATAAAAATAGAATTTTTGATGTGGAATGCTACCTATCATATTCATCATATAATTTTTTCTTTTATAGCATGGACATTTGGACTTGAATGATTCAAATAAATAGTCTATAATTTGACATGAAAACATCAATACTCAAGCATATCAACAAGCAACAATGTTTTTCAAAATATCAACGCTAAAGAAAGTTATCACTAGCCCATTATGCTCAATCATTGATCCATTCATGATACACACTCAAATATTAGCTACATCCAATGCACAAGTATGACAATAGTGTTCCCTAGTTGGTGCTTTAAAAGATAAGATGGAGTCTCAATTTAAAATAAAAATTGCAAGTAAATAGATAGGCCGTTCGCAGAGGGAAGCAGAGATCTGTAGAGGTGCAAGAGATCATAGCTTAAATTGAGAGATAAAAAAATGTTTTGAGAGGCATGCTTTTCCTGTCAACGAAAACGACCGAGAATTCCCAATATCTTCCATGCTAGATAAATTATAGGCAGTTCCCAAATAGAAAGTAAAGTTTATTTCCTTTCCACCATTCTCACACATTCCATGGCTAGCCGTATCCACAGGTGCCTTCCATACCAACACTTTCCAAGGAATTTATTATTAACAACATATTTTTTTTCATTTTGGGACTGGGCATCCCTATTACCTGCCACACTCTCATGCAATGACAATTGAATAAACACTCATCGTTAGAATAAAATACCTAGCATGGAAAATATTGTCCAACCCCTACCACTTCATGAGCGGTACGGGCACACAAAACAGAAATTCATTTTGAATATTAGAGTTGGCACATACAGATTTACTTGGAACGGCATGGAAATATCACATACACGTAGGTATGGTGGACTCCTTTGGCACAACTTTGGTTTAAGGAGTTGGATGCACAAGCAGCATTCCCGCTTAGTACAAATGAAGGCTAGCAAATAGATTGAGAAGCGACCAACCAAAAAACAAAAATGGTCATAAACACTCATTAAACATAACTAACACTGAATAATGCATTATAAGTGGGATATAACTTTGTTGCATAACTATTGACTTTCGTGCTTGCATAAGGAATCACAAACCTTAACACCAATATTCTTAATGAAGCATAATTACTCACCAACATGACTCACATATGATAATCTTCATATCGCAAAACTATTGCAAGGAATCAAGTTTATAATTTCCAATGATCTTCATGAAATTTTTATTATATCCCTCTTGAATATCTATCAATTTGGGACCAAATTCATATCTCATGCAAATTACCATTGCTATTATAAACTCTCAAAAAGATTTAATTGAAGCACGAGAGCAAAACTATTTCTTCAAAAAAAAAATCAGCTCTCAAAATAATATAAGTGAAGGATGAGAGTGCATTTCTTCAAAATTTACTAACTCTCAAAACAACATAAGTGAAGCATGAGAGTTCATTTCTTTAAAACATAGTCATATCAACTCTCAAAATAATATAAGTGAAGCATGAGAGTTCAATTATTTCTTCAAAGTTTAATTGCCACCATGTTCTAATAGATTTAAGTGAAGCACATAGAGCAATTGTCTAGCTCAAAAAATTTAAGTGAAGCACATAGAGCAATTCTAACAAATCATGATAACATATGGCTCCCTCAAATAAGTGTGTCCAGCAAGGATGATTGTGACAAACTAAATATCAAATGAAGCAAAGACTCATATCATACAAGACACTCCAAGCAAAACTCATTATATGTGACGAATAAAAATATAGCTCCAAGTAAAATTACCGATGGTCGTTAGAAGAAAGAGGGGATGCCCCGGAAGGCATCCCCAAGCTTAGTTGCTTGGGAGTCCTTTTATATAACCTTGGGGTGCCTCGGGAATCCCCAAGCTTAGGCTCTTGCCTCTCCTTATTCCTTTATCCATTGTGATCTCACCCAAAACTTGAAAACTTCAATCGCACAAAACTTAACAAAACCTTTGTGAGATCCGTTAGTATAAGTAAACAAATCACTACTTTAAGTACTATTGCAAACCCATTCATATGTTGTTATTGCATTATACCTACTGTATTCTAACTTTACCATGGCTTGTACCCCCCGATACAATCCATAGATTCATCAAAATAAGCACACAATGCAACGAAAACAGAATTTGTCAAAAACAGAAAAGTATGTAGAAACCTGAATTAACCTCATACTTATGTAACTATAAAAATTATGAAAAATTATGATCATGTGGGAAATTTGTATATCAGTCATGTGTAAAAAATCAGAATTTTTCCACATTCCAGAAAATTCTGATACATCTGCTACTGGACGCAAAACCTTCTATTTTTCAACATGATCAAGTCAACTATCATCCAACATAATCCTAAAGGCTTTACTTGGCACAAACACTAAATTAAACATAAAAACAAAATCATAACATTAGCATAATTGTGTGAACACAATAATACAAAAAAGAAAATTAATGGGTTGTCTCCCAACAGGCACTTTCTTTATAGCCATTAAGATAGGCTTTGAGATTTCAATGATGCTCACACAAAAGATAATAATTGAAACACAAAGAGAGCATCATGAAAAATGTGACAAACATATTTAAGTCTAACATACTTCCTATGCATAGGATTTTATAAGCAAACAAATTATTAAGACAAGAAATATCTAGCATATGCAAGGGAGAGGAGTAAAACATTGACAATCTTAACAAAACGAGAGGTAGTTTGGTAACATGAAAATTTCTACGACCATATTTTCCTCTCTCATAATAATTACATGTAGGATCATAATAAAATTCAAAAATATATCTATCATATAAAATTTTCTCTTCATGATCCACATGCATAAAAGTTTTATAATCTTCCAAGATAGTGGGATTGACATCAACTAGAATCATGACCTTTCTGAACCCACTTTTATCAAAAATTTCATAAGATTGAACACTCTCCAAATGTGTGGGATTATTTTTACTTAAAGTTGACGCTCTTCCAAACCCACTTTCAATATTATTGCAAGCATTATTATCAATATCATATTCATCATGAGGCTTAAATAAATTTTCAAGATCATAAGAAGCATCACCCCAATCATGATCATTACAATAAGTAGTGGACATAGCAAAATTAGTATCCCCAATCTTGTAGCTTTGTATATTATTAGCACATGGAATTAATAGAATTTATCATAACATCATTGCATTTATGCTTTTCATTCAATGAGCTATCATGAATCACTTTATAAATTTCCTCTTTCAACACTTCACCAAAATTTTCAGATTCATGGTTTTCAAGCAAAACTTCATAGAGATAATCAAGCGCACTCAACTCACTAGCAATTCGTTAAACATAATTGGATCTTTTAAAAAGATTGGCAAGAGGATGATCCATCTTTAACTTTCTTGTTTCTTTTCTGTTTTCCAGTCATGAAGGCAAAAAGCAAACAAGCAAAAAAACCAAAGAAAAATATTTTTGTATTTTCGCAAAAACTTTTTAGAGGTGGGGGAGATGAAAACAAGAGGAAGATGGAAAATAAAGTAAATGCAAGGCGATGATGGTTTATGCATAGGTACTTGATAGATGTTGATGATGTCTCCCTGACAACGGCGCCAGAAATTCTTCCTACTACTTGTGAGTTGCGTTGGGATTTCCCCGAAGAGGAGAGGATGATGCAGTACAATAAATATAAGTATTTCCCTTAGTTATGAAGCCAAGGTTATCAATCAAGTAGGAGAACCAAGCAACACTATGTAAACAACACCTGCACACAAACAACAAATACTTGCAACCCAACGCGTAGAGCAGTTGTCAACCCCTTAATGGTTATGAGCATTAAATTATATAAGTTTTGATAAATAGATCTAACAAAAAACAAAATAAAATAAAAAAATTGCAGCAAGGTATTTTTGGTTTTAATATATGATAGAAAATAGACCCGGGGGCCATAGTTTTCACAAGAGGCTTCTCTCAAGAAAATAGCTTGCGATGGGTAAACAAATTACTGTTGGCCAATTGACAGAAAAGCAAATAATTATGAGGATATCCAAGGCAATGATCATGTATATAGGCATCACGTCCGAGACAAGTAGACCGAAACGGTTCTGCATCTACTACTATTACTCCACACATCGACCGCTATCCAGCATGCATCTAGTGTATTAAGTTCATGAAAGAACGGAGTAACGCCTTAAGCAAGATGACATGATGTAGACAAGATAAACTCACGTATGAAATAAATCCCATCTTGTTACCCTTAATAGCAATGATACATGTGTGTCATGTCTCTTTCTGTCAGTGAGATTGAGCACCGCAAGATCGAACCAATCACAAAGCACCCCTTCCCATGGCAAGGTAAATCAATCTACTTGGCCAAACCAAATCAATAAATCAAAGAAGAAATATGAGGCTATAATAATCATGCATAAAAAAGTTCAAAGAAACTCAAATAATATTCATGGATAGATATGATCATAAACTCACAATTCATCGGATCCCAACAAACACACCGCAAAAAGTCATTACATCAAATTGATCTCCAAGGACACCGAGTAGAACATTGTATTGAAGATCAAAAAGAGAGAAGAAGCCATCTAGATACTAACTATGGACCCATAGGTCCATGGTAAACTACTCACGCATCATCGGAGGGGCAGCAAGGATGATGAAGAACCCCTCCGTGATCGTTTCCCCCACCGGCACAGTGCCAGAAAGGGACCCCAAATGGGATCTCTCGAGAACAGAGGCTTGCAGCAGCGGAAACAGTATTTCGTGGACTCCCTGGTAGGTTTCCTTATTTTATAGTATTTATAGAGGTGGAGGTAGGTCAAACAGAGGCTTGTGGGCCCCACTACCCACCAGGGTGCGCCCCAGGCCCCTGGCGTGCCCTGGTGCCTAGTGGGCCTCTCCTTCATCTTCTTGTTCCTTCCCGAAGCTTCCTGTCAGTGTACACAAACAGTGGTATTTGTTTCCCCCTTTGACCAGTGCGCAGACTTGCGGGCGAGCTGCATTTGCCGGGCACACCAGAGATCCAAGAAGAACAAGATGGAAGAGAACCACTTTGGGAAGACCTCCCTTGCCGGGCAGGAGAGCCTGGCCAGGCTGAGGTCGCACCTAAGGACAAGTCCAGATTGCCCCGACAGGGTTGCCGGGGCAGCCAAGATCAAAACCCGCCAGGCTTCTTGCCGGTAGGTTTCGACCAAGATGCCACCGCTCCACCTCATCGCACCCAAGTAATTTATCACTGCGGTGTCAAGGAACCAAGCGACCAGGTGGATCCTGTCAGGCACGTGGCAGCATGATCAAGAAGTGATTACTTTTATTGACACCTGTCCAGGAGACGTGTGACGCTAACAAGGAGAAGTAGATAAGCGGCGCGGCAGGCTTGTCGGGATTCAACCTCGACACGACACCTAGCAGTGCACTTAATGCACTTTGTCCTAACTGCCAGAGTTAGGTATGATAGCACTGTTGGCTATCTAATCTCCCCCAAATGACTATTTTGCCATCGTGGTCGCCCCTTAACCTATAAAAGGAGGCCTGAGGCAACCTAGCAAAGGGTTCGAACACTTCGACCCACCCTGCACTTGTATGCGTGTGATTGCACTCCCGAGGCATCCTTGCCGGGCTAGTGCACTCTGCGCCTTCATCCTTTTCTAGATCTATCCACCATAGTAGGAGTAGGGTTTTATGCTGCAAAGGGGCCCGAACCTGGGTAAAAACTAGCTGTCCATTGCCATGTTGTCCCCTGCTGCTTCTGCTCTTTGTGTAATGCAGTCGTCTCCATGCCGAACCACAAAGGGGCACCCCTGCCCCATAGGTGATCGTGTTGCATGCCGACATCTTTGGCGCGCCAGGTAGGGGACATCACTTGTGCAAACCTGAAGCAGTAGCCAACGCGTTGCTCTTCGTCGTCAGCTGCTCCCGCGATGGCTCCCACGTGGGAGAGTGGAGTGGCAGCGCTGTTCCCCCGTTCTGGTGGTCCTTTCGTCCATGGCTGCAAGCGCCATGGGTGCCGCGGTCACAGCGGCCAAACCAGACACCACGGGCGAAGCGGCCGCCACTGGCAGTGCAGCGTCCACCCCGATCACGGTCTCCTTTGAGCGTAGACCGCGGCGGCCATAGCGCGGAGCGGATTGTCTGATTGCCGATAGGTCACATCCGACGGCACGAACGTTTTCCCCACTGGGATGCATGTTCAGCAAAGCGGTTGACCGTGGCAGATATGTCGGATCCCCACCCCAGCCTGTGGAGTGGCATTGCTGCAGAAAGAAGTTGCGGCCGGGCACATCTCCACCCTATTCCGGCAAGTCTCACCACTCGTTGCGGTACATTACGACCACGTCGCCTACGGGTTAAACGCAACTTTTTGTGTGTGGGGCTTCCAGAGAAAGGGGAGATTTGCACCTTCGCGGCAACAATAATTACAAGATTGAGAAAAGATAAGTTGCGAAACCTTTACTGGATTCCAGGATTCTTTTCATGTCTCCTTTGTAACTCCTTTGGTTTAGACCCTCGCATCTATATGGGATATCCGTAATGCGAAGGGACTCTTCTGTTATCGCTTGCATCCTCGTTTGTTTTGAGTCCGCTCAACATACCAGGCAGCCTCATCGATAATGTCAAAGCGTAACTTGCCGGTGGCGCCTATGCTTGCAAGAATGCCAAGGGCCCGTCCCCATGGTAGCATAGCTAGTACTTGCCCCGACAGGCTCCCAACATGCGTAGGATTTGCTACCATACAAGAATGATAGGCAATATAAACTTGAAGGATAGCATTGGTCCACACAACTACTTAAGAGTACTATTACATCAAGAAAAGTAGCAAGGCCTAACATAAGGCTGAAATGTGTCTTTTTGTTTGGCAGCATCCTAGCGAACGGAGCAAGAGAAGCTAGTCCCGGTGTCGGTGCAACAAACATTTGCAGTTGTTAACCAGACCCATACATAGGCGTGCTGACAGTCATATATCCAGCACCAATGGGTAACGCAAAACCAGACCAGAGAATCTGCTCTTCATGAGATCAAGGAGCGTATCAAGAAGACCAAGCTAAACATACAAGGCAAGGATTCCAAGAGAAGCATCCTCTGCTAGCCAGGCGAGGCCGGCAGAGTCGATGCAGAATACAAGAGCAAGGGCAAACCCCTGCCAGCTGCGCCTTCGGGTCAACCAGAGACCAAAGCGCGCACCCCTCCAAGATAGCCCGGCAAGCCCTGCCCCATGCAGGCGCAGGCCAGGTACCACCGCTCCACCGCATCACGACACCAGTCACTTGTCGATGCGGTTTCGAGCCCTCCAGGTCATTAAGTGGCTCTCACTAATAATGTGGCAGCTCAATGATAAGCAAATCACACCCATGTCACACCACTCCAGGGGTGTGTCAAGATGATAAGCTGAGGATGATTAAGCAGCACGGCAGGCTTGCCGGGTTTCACCCTCAGCACGACACCTAGCAGTGCATTTGATGTTCTTTGTCCTAACTGCCAGAGTTAGGTATGATAGTATTGTTAGCTATCTAATCACAAGATAATGTCTGTTTTGCCACTGTGGTTACCCCTTGAGCTATAAAAGGAGGCCCAAGGCAACCTAGAGAGGGATTCGGACCCCCTCTTACTTGTACGCGCGTAGCAGCTCTCCCCGAGGCCACCTTGCCAGGCTTGAGCGCCGAGTGCTGTCGTGTTTCCTCCATCCAATCCACTAAAGCAGGAGTAGGGTCTTACGCTTCTCAGCGGCCCAAACCTGGGTAAAAAACAACCAGAGCCCCATCGTCGTGCTGCCTCATGGCTTCTGCTCTTCGTGCAACATGATCTCCCCCATGCCGAACCACAAGGGGCTCGTGGCCCCATAGGTGACCATGTCCACCCACGACATCTTTGGCGCGCCAGGTAGGGGGAATCGCTTGCACGAACCCGAAGTTGCGAACAGCGCGTCGATCTTCATCATCGTCTTCTTCATCATCATCTTCTCCATCCATGGCGCCCAAGAAGAAACCCGGCGCGATTGCACATCCCTCCACTTTGAAGACCCCCTCGCATGCAGTCGTAGACACCGTCGGCACTGCGACAGCATTGGATGAGGCAGGTGTCGCTGGCGGCACAACCGGCGTAGGCGGCACTACCGTTGTGTCCCCCGCAGCCAAAGTTGGAGCAAGGAACACCGGAGATGGGCCGCATCAGCAGCGCCCTGACAAACTTGGCCCGGAAGCTACGGGTGGAGGGGATGCCCAGTCTCCACCTCCCCGCCGCATTGGCGGACACAGTCATAGCAGCGACACCCGCTCAGGCACGAGCCATGATTCTCCAGTTCCGCTCGTCACGGGCGCGGCTTCGAAGTGCACACCTTGCCCGGAGCGAGACGGGCAAGGCGGGGCGCCGAACGGGGCCTTCGATCCCCAGACACGCGCCACTCACCACCAGACCGCCTTGGCGACTGGTTCACGATGGCAAGAACACAGTGACACCCCTTTTGGTTCTACCAGGAGTTGAGCGACGTCGCGGTCCGTTTCATTGGCCATGCCAAGCACAGCCACGGAAGCAATGACGCGAGCCCAGCTCCTGTTGAACTTTCCGCCAGCGGCTGACAAGATGGATGAGTGGAGGGACACCATCCAGAGTTTGATTGGCTTTGATGAGGCCGGTAAATCATAGCATGCAGAGCCGTCACGATGCCGTCAAACGACGACGACACCCCAAGGCGTTGGCCATGTTGAGGAGGCTGCACCAACGGTGCAATCGCCTCCACAATAGCAGGCCCAGCAGCAACCTCGGCGAGCTCAACGGGCCGACGAGCCCGGCGAGATGTTGATGGCTTCGTTTAACCCACAAACCCGTCGTGATCAGCGGTGAGTTCTGGAAGAACGGCGGAAGGAAGATGCACGTGTCACCATAGAGCGACACCGAGAGGCACACCGTCAATCTGACAGGCGCAATGGCTCAGACGATGACGAGCCCGCGCCCAGTGCTGGCAGGTACTTACCTTTCGAGGTTGGGTGCCCTGTCTTCACTCATGAGATGCGGCAGGTCTGTTGGCCATCTGCCCGCATCTTCAAGCCTGAGCTGGTAGAAAAATACGACAGAAAGTTAAACCCGGCAGAGTTTCTGAGCATATATATGATTGCTATTCAAGCCGCCAGGGGAAGAGATGAGAAGGTGTTTGCCAACTATTTCCCTTTGGAACTTAAGCCAAATGTGAGATCATGGCTGATGCACCTGCCGGAAAACTCCATTTCATCATGGGCAGACTTATGCAACGAGTTCGTTGGCGCCTTCACAGGTGGCCACCAAGAGCCTGGACAGCCCAGTGATTTGCAGGTTCTTCCACAAAAGGAGGGGAGGATTTGCGTAAGTATATACAGAGGTTCAGTCAAGTGCATCATAACATTCCAGAGATACACCCTGCAGTCGTGATTGCCGCATTCCACTCGAACGTGTGCAACAGAAGGATGCGGGCCAAGATGAATGTCCGGCTACCCAAAATCGCCAACGAGCTGTACACTTTGGCTGATAAGTGTGCTCGGCCTGAAGAAGGGAGGCGCCTCCCCGAAGAGGAGGCTGGAGTCAAAATTGATTCAGATGTCGATGACTGTCGGATTCAGGGCTGCGCAGACCCAAAGAAGGTTCGAACTCTGGGGCATGTATGAAGAACTCAACCTCTCCAGCCAACCAACCCGTCGCCCTACAGCCTAGCTCGATGAACAGGAGAGAGGATGGACATGGCAGTTTCCCCAGGTTCGGGCCACCTTGCGGTGTAAGACCCTACTCCTGCTTTGTGGTGGATTTGCCTCACGAGGGGCTAAGGATGAACTAGTACAAAGGATGAACAAGCTTGCGAGGCTCGCTCTGGTGGGAATGAGTTGACCTGGGATTGGATCCCTTCTACGGTGGTGGCTAACCTATATTTATAGCAGCCTCGGTCCTCTTCCCTGAAAACGAAGGCGGGAAAGGATTCCACAACGGCCAATTTGAAAGGGGACACGTATTACATCTTATCCTGACGAAAGGTGGTCTTCTCCTGCAAAGCTCTGGTCATGATGCTGCGGTGGGCTCGGCGATGACATCCGTCCTGCCGTCCTGGTGGTCTTGCTATCGTTGCACGGGAATGGAAACCTTTGGCTGATTCCTCGGGACCCCGCGCCTGCGCTTGCCTCCTTAGCACCAAAGAGGAAACCTACTCCTCTGCGCCCACTGGCGCCCGCCTGTCCTTGGTTGTCATGGCTTGGATCACTGCAACCTCATGAGGTTGGGCACTTGCACAGGAAACTCCACTCATCAGGAGCAGCGTGGGGAGGCCGCTCCCTCAGGAGGTCTTGGCGCTATCTTCCTCGCGAGGCTTCACCCCTCGCGAGGGTCTTGCCTTGTTGGTGTTGAAGCTGGGCCATACCAGGCCATCGATGGAGCCACGTTGTGGGCCGCAGGCCGGCAAGTCTGGGTACCCTGGTTCCTAGAACACCGACAGTAGCCCCCGGGCCTAAGGCGCACTCGGACTTGGCTTCGAGGCGAAGCCAAAGGGCAAGGGCGAAGCGCCGCGGGCCCCAATTGCCTGCGGACCGAGCCGACGCGTGGCGCTTGATGGGACCTGGGCGTCTCCACTTCCCACGCCACCTCGGCAATCGCACAACTTGACAACTGCCTGGTGCATGCAGATCAGTCATCATTTCTCGGAATGTGAGGGGCCGGCGGTTAGCCTCCCCTCGCCTATAAATGGGGAAGGGGGCAGAGCCCCCAGCCATCTTCATCTTCTCGCCCCTTGCTTCTCCTTCTTCTTCTTCCCGCCGGCTTGCCAGAGCATCCATGGCGGCAGTGAGGAGGTTTTCTGCCGCAGAGAAGGGAAAGGCTCCCAAGGAGGAACCAGACTCGCCGCCGCCCAAGAGAGGCCACGGCCGCCCCGGTAAGTATGCCGTGACACCAGTGATGGCCTCCCAAGGGCGCGGGAGCAAGCCCTCGAAGGCTAGCGCTGCCTCCTGCAGTTGTGGGGGTGCTCCTTCCCACGGCGGAAGCTGCCGCGGCCGGGGCAGCCGCAGCGAAGGGGGAAGGCATGCGGCAGCCGTCCGGCCACTGATCCCGTGACTCCACTCGGCTAACGTGTCCTCGGAGTTCGTGGTGTGGGCGGAGAGGCCCGCCGGCGCCTGGTCCCATCTCCCGCGCTTCTTTGCGGGCGCACTGCCGGCTGGGGGACCTGGCGGCCTCTGGCTGCAGGCCGATGGTTGCTGCAGCAAGGCCTCCTGGGTGGGGGTCGAGGTCACCCCCGCTGGCAACGTGTTCCTGAACCACGGGTGGCAGCCGTTTGCTCGCAGACGCGGTCTACAGGGGAGGTGCACCCTTCACTTCAGGCACGACGGTGCCGCGACTCTCTACGTCAGGGTCTTTGGGGAGGACGGCAGGTGCCTGGGGTGCTACCCGGAGAGCGACAGCAACGACAACGACGTCCACCCCTCCGACGGTGACAGCCGGAGGGGCAGCACCATCTCCGGTGGTGGGCTTGCCCTTGGCGACGGCCGCGACGCCTCCAGCAGCGGTAGCTCCTCCTATGGGGAGAGCACGAGAGACGGTGACTATGACGAGCCGCCACGCCATCGAGCTAGGACCAGGGACGGAGACGAGCCGCCCCGCAGCCGTGCCCCGGTGAAGCAGGAGGAGGACTCTAACTGAGCGCGGGCGCGGCTGGAGGCGGGACTCAGGAGCCGCGGTGGTTGCGCGGCCTCTTTTGCTTCTTTCTTTTGCCTGCATCAAAAAGTAGAAAGCCCTGCTAGGGTGTGTAATGAACCATGGCGCTTGCGCCGCTATATTATTGTTTTTATATTGCGTCCTGATATCCGTGTTGCTGCTAATTAACGGGTTCTTGCTGATCGTGATTGGGATGACTTGGCTTAGTGTGCTTGTGGTAGATTCCCATGCCGCGAGAGGGTGCTTCTCTGGAGCCTTCCCATGCCTCGAGAGGCAACCGGTGGCCGCAGGGTCAAGGGACCTCTGGAGGTGTCGTGCCCCGCGCGAGCCCCCGAGAGTGGGTCACTGTACGCCACATCGCGATGCCCAGAGGCATGGACTCAAGAGAGCATCCATGCCCGTTGGCTCGTTTGAGGGTGTCACACGAGGATTAAGACACCAAAGGCCAGGACACCAAGGCTTTGGCGAGGTGTGTTCATGGGCGGGCCCAAGCGTACACACCGTGCCCAGTCCCCACACGCGAGACGCGTGAGAAAGACCGACGGGCAACTGTCACTCTCCCTAAAACGAGCCCGGAAAGAGTGAGTGCTGCGAGGAGAAAAAATTCCCAACCCTTTCAAATAAAGACACGAGAACTTCAAATTTCATTCCAAGAATTGGCAAGTCAACTACAGAAAGCAAGCAAAAGAACAGCCGCGTCCGGCACCTAGACTAGTCTTCTGGTCTTCCCGCCAGCGCGGAGCATGGGGCCTCCACTAGGATGTGGGTGGGAACCCCCATGAGGCCCAAGGGCGGCGCTCGGGAGACTCCGGGGCGTGTACAGCCCCACTCATTATTTCGTGAGAGTGTCACGGACGGAGACTTGAAAGGCACATGGCCTTGTTCACGGATAGAACTTCCTGAGGTGCTGGATGTTCCAGGCGTGGGGAGCGATGTCTGACCTCATGCGGGAGGACCGCCTCAGCCCCGTAGACGAGGAAGAATGGGGTCTCGCCGGTAGGCTTGGTTGCGGTGGTGTGGATGGACCACAGCATGGATTGGAGCTCATCGAGCCAACCCCTGCCGCAAGCCTCGAGTTTCTTCTTGAAGCTCCTCGCCTTGAGGCCTCTCAAGACCTCTGCGTTGTCATGCTCGGCTTGACCATTACTTCATGGGTGCACCACCAAAGTGTAGCATATCTGCGTTCCAAGGTTAGCACAATATGTTTTGAAAAGGTTGCTCGTGAACTGAGAGCCATTGTTGGTGATGATACGGTTGGGGACCCCGAATTGGCTCACAAGGCCCTTGTTGAACTTGACGGCCGAGCCAGCTAGGATGGTGCGCACGGGCTCCACCTCCGCCCACTTGGTGAACTTGTCGATAGCGATGTAGTGGTAGTGGTAGCCCCCAGCTGCTCGAGGGAACGGTCCCAGGATATCTAGCCCCCATACCACGAACGGCCATGAGAGTGGGATGGTCTGGAGGCCCTGAGCGGGCTGGTGGATCTGTTTGGCATGGAATTGGCATGCCTCGCAGGACCTCACCATCTCGGTGGCGTCATTGAGCGCCGTGGGCCAGTAGAACCTGCTGCGAAACGCCTTGCCCATGAGGGTGCGCGATGAAGAGTGATGCCCACAATCCCCACCATGGATATCAGCCAGCAGCTCGCATCCCTGCTCCTTGGAGATGCACTGCAGCGACGTGTCATTTGGGTGCCTTCGGTAGAGCTCGCCATCCTGCAAGCAGTAGGCGGTGGCCTGGCGAGCCACCCGTTCTGCGTCTTCCTCCTTCTCTGGCAAGGCGCCTTGGAGTAGGTGCGCCTTGAACTCCTCGGTCTAGCACCCCTCCTGAGGT
Organism: Thinopyrum elongatum; assembly: GCA_011799875.1. Taxonomy (NCBI): domain Eukaryota; kingdom Viridiplantae; phylum Streptophyta; class Magnoliopsida; order Poales; family Poaceae; genus Thinopyrum; species Thinopyrum elongatum. Next base: position 176,321,855 of record CM022300.1, read on the forward strand.
TTGAGGGCCAGGAGCAGGCGGGCTCTAGAGGTTGGACCGCAGGCTGGGGCGCCCGAGGAGGGGGCCAGGGGCAGTTCTTCCCGGAGCAACGTCGGGCCCGCGACGGAGGGGGCCGCCGATGGCTTGAAGAGCCTCTCCTCGAAGACGCCAGGCTTCTGGGGGTCACGCCGTGACGCTCTCTTGGCGATGTCGTCCACCTCCTTGTTTGTGCCACGCAGGACGTGCTGCAACTCCAAACCCAAAAACCATTTTTCAATTTTGCGTACCTCCTCTAGATATGCCTCCATGTGCTCGTCCTTGGGCGTGTACTTCTTGTTGGAGAAGTTGATGAGGAGCTGAGAGTCGCCCTTGATGGTGAGGCGCTTGTTCCTCAGGCCCGCCACGGCCCTGAGGCCCGTGATCAGGCCTTCATATTCCGCAATGTTGTTGGAGACCTTCTCACCATGCTGGAAACAGAGCTGCACGGCGTAGTAGAGCTTGTCCTGGGTAGGCGAGATGAGCACAGCTCCAGCCCCCGTGCCTCAGCGTGCGAACGCGTCGTCGAAGTACATGACCCAGCCATCCGGTGCCTTGTCCCCGGGCACGAGGGAATGGTCCTCGCCCTCCCCTCGGTTGGGGGTGTCAGTCCATTCCGCCACAAAGTCAGTGAGGGTCGCGCCCTTGATGACCCTAGTGGTGCTGAACTCCAGCTGGAAAGCCTGCAGCTCGATGTTCCATTCAGCAACCCTGCCCGCAATGTTAGTGCTCTGGAGCACCTTCTCCACGGGGTACGCGGAGACGACCTTGATGAGGTGGCCTTGGAAGTAGTGGCACAGCTTCCTGGAGGCGACGAGGAGCGCGAGCAGGAGATTCTGCGGCATGGGGTAGCGCGCGCGCGTCACGCAACACCGTGCTCACGAAGTACACGGGGTGCTCGACAAGGGAAGAGGTGTCGATGTTGTCCGGCCCTGCCTGAGGCGTGGGGGCCTCAGGAGCCTCACCTTCTGTCAGGGTAATCAGGGCCTCAGGAGCGCCGTCCTGGGGTGCCGATGACGTGGCTGAAGATGAGGTGCTGTGCCGCGCACCTGCGCCCGCGCGCTCATCCCGGACCACCACGAGTGCTGCGCTCGCCGAGTGGTGTGTGGCGGCCAGGTAAAGCACCAGGGGCTCAAGAGGTCGAGGTGCCACCATCACTGGAGGGCTGGTGAGGTACCTCTTGAGGTCTTGGAAGGCTTCCTCAGCCTCCGGAGTCCATTCGAACGGGCCCTTCTTCTTCATCAACTTGAAATACGGGAGGGCACGCTTACCGAGCTTGGAGATGAAGCGCCCCAGCGAGGTCATGTAGCCCGCGAGCTTCTACATTTCTTTGAGGGTCTACGGTGGGCTCATTCCCTCTATCGCCTTGATCTTCTCTGGGTCAGCCTCGATCCCTCTGTGTGACACCAGGAAACCCAGCAGCTTGCCAGACGGAACACCGAACACGCACTTCTCCGGGTGGAGGCGCAGCTTTACTTTGCGTAAGTTGGCAAATGTTTCCTCCAGGTCTTCGACAAGGGTTCTTTCTTCCCGCGACTTGACCACTATGTCGTCGACATACGCCTCAGCATTCCTCCCGAGCTGCTTGCCCAGGGCGATGTGCATCAATCACTGGAAGGTCGTGCCGGCGTTGCGTAACCCGAACGACATGCAGGTGTAACAGTACACCCCGCACGGGGAAAGGAAGGCTGTCTTCTCGACGTCTTGCACCACTATCTTGATCTGGTGGTAGCCCGAGAAGGCATCTAGAAAACACAGCAGGTCGCACTCAGCGGTGGAGTCAACGATCTGGTCGATGCACGGAAGAGGGAAAGGGTCTTGAGGGCAAGCTTTGTTGAGGCTTGTGAAGTCGACGCACATGCGCTCCTTTCCCCCCTTCTTGGGGATGATGACCAGGTTCGCCAACCAATCCGGGTGCCACACTTCTCGGATGGTGCCAGCTTCTTGTAGCTTGTGGACCTCTTGGACAATGAACGATTGCTTCTCAGGGGCTTGTCGCCGCGCCTTTTGTTTCACCGTGCGCGCGCTGGGGCACAACATCAAGTGGTGTTCAATCATGTCCCACGGGATTCCATCCAGGTCCATCGCCTCCCATGCAAACACATCCTTGTTCGCACGGAGGAAGCTGACCAGCACTTTTTCCTGGTCCGGTGGGAGGCCGGCACCTATGGTGAAGGTGAGGCTTGAGCCTTCATTGTCGACCCGCACCTGCTTCGTCTCAGCCCGGTCCTGAGAGAACAGCTGCTTCTTCTTCGCGGGCGCGGCCTCTGGGACCTCCGGAGCGCCTTTCGCGTCCGGCCACGCGGCCGCTGCGGCTTTGAAAGTGAGCTTCAGGGCCAGGAGGGCATCCTTGGTATCTCCCACCACAGTAAGGATGCCGCTGCTCCCAGGCATCTTGATGATGTTGTAGCCGGGGTGCGTCGCCGCCATGAACTTGGCAAGGGCTGGGTACCCAAGGATAGCATTGTACGAGAGGCCAATGCGGGCGACGTCGAAGTCGATGAGCTCGGTGTGGTAGTTGCAGCGCGTGCTGAAGGTGACGGGAAGGCGGATCTGCCCCAGGGGAACGATGGAGCCATCGAGCACACCTGAAAAGGGTCTGGTGGGGGCGAGCTGGTCGTAAGGCACCTGGAGCAGGTTGAAGGCTTCCACGAAGAGGATGTTGAGGCTAGCGCCACCATTGATGAGGGTTCTGGTGACTGCGACACTGCTGATGGAGGGCGTGCACAGCAAGGGAAGCACGGCCGCACCGACCGTAGTCTTGGGGTGATCCCTGGAGTCGAAGGTGATGTCGGTCTCAGGCACCAGCCGGCCCGAAGGAGACCCTTGCCGTGGTAGGGCGGCCCCCATTTGCCGGAAAAGCTGCTTGATGTGGCGGCCTGAGGCCGGCGCCTGCAACCCACCGAGGATGGCCGCAACAGCATGGGGCACTGGAGCCGCGAAGCGCGCGATGAACTGATTGAGCAGCTCCTCCCAGGAGGCCACCGACAACTTCGGCAGGCTAAGCATCCAGGAACATGGCATGCCCATGAGAGCTATGGGGAGCCAGTTCACCATGACCTTCTCATCGCCACCTGCCGCCTTGATGCTCAGCTCGTACAGGTGAAGGAACTCTGCGGGGTCTCCCGCGCTGTCGTACCGCGGGGGCAGCGTCGGCCTGAACTTCGGCGGCCACCGCACCTGCCGTAGGGCGGGGAAGAAGGCCCGGTGGCACACGGCAGCTCCGAGTGCGCCCAGGGGCTCAGCGGGTGGAGCGACGCACGCCATGGGAGGCACATAGTGCATGCGACGCATGGCTGCTAAGAGGAATAGAGCTTCGACACGCCCCTACCGGGCGCACCAAATGTCGGATTCAGGGCTCCGCAGACCCAAAGAAGGATCGAACTCTGGGGCGTGTATGAAGAACTCAACCTCTCCAGCCAACCAACCTGTCGCCCTATAGCCTAGCTCGATGAACTGGAGAGAAGATGGACATGGCAATTTACCCAGGTTAGGGCCACCTTGCGGTGTAAGACCCTACTCCTGCTTTGTTGTGGATTTGCCTCACGAGGGGCTGAGGATGAACTAGTACAGAGGATGAACAAGCTCGCGAGGCTCGCTTTGGTGGGAATGAGTTGAACTAGGATCGGATCTCTTCTACGGTGGTGGCTAACCTATATTTATAGCGGCCTCGGTCCTCTTCCCCGAAAACGAAGGTGGGAAGGGATTCCACAATGGCCAATTTGAAAGGGGACAAGTAGTACATCCTATCCTGACGAAAGGTGGTCTTCTCCTGCAAAGCTCTGGTCGTGACGCTGCGGTGGGCTCAGCGATGACATCCGTCCTACCGTCCTGGTGGTCTTGGTCTCGTTGCACGGGAATGGAAACCTTTGGCTGATTCCTCGGGACCCCGCGCCTGCGCTTGCCTCCTTAGCACCAAAGAGGAAACCTGCTCCTCTACGTCCCTGGCGCCCGCCTGGCCTTGGTCATCATGGCTTGCATCACCACAACCTCATGAGGTTGGGCACTTGCATAGGAAACTCCACTCCTCAGGAGCAGCCTGGGGAGGCCGCTCCCTCAGGAGGTATTGGCGCTGTCTTCCTCGCGAGGCTTGGCCCCTCACGAGGGTCTTGTCTTGTTGGTGTTGGAGCTGGGCCATACCAGGCCGTCGATGGAGCCACGCCGTGGGCTGCAGGCAGGCAAGTCTGGGTACCCTGGTTCCCAGAACGCCGACAATGACAGTGCCACCAACTCGAAGGGGAGGAAACGATGGCGCAATTAGAAGCGCAAAGAGAAGACAATATTGGTCGTTGAGAGCTGAGGTGATCCTAGTGCCAGCAAGAAGACTAAGACCGAGGCCCCCGACAAGGGAGCCGCTGCATGCGCTGATTGCCAGGAGGCCGCGGCAGCGGAAAAGGCCTGGCAATCCGATGGGCCGTACTTCAAAATCCACCGCACCAAGGGCCATGACCTCCAAGAATGTCATCAAGTTGAGCAGCTTGTCAATAAGCAAAAGGCTGAATATGAGAAGCGTGACAGGGAGAGAGGCCAAGAGGGTGCTAGCAGGAAAGGCCATGGCAGTAGAGGAGGCCGCCGCGGCAAGACTCCGCAGCAGAAGGAAAAGCCTGCTAGAGGCTGCGAAAAAAAGGAGATGAAGGGAGTGATAAAGAGGATGAAGAAGAAACCAGTGAAGAAGAATTCCAGAAGGCAACTGAGGCCATGTGCATTGATGGGGGTGCATCCTTGCACTCCTCTCATTCGCAGCTCAAGCAATGGGCGCGTGAAGTCAATGTCCTGGAGCCAACTGTGGATTCCCTAAGGCCACTTAAGTGGTCCTGCAAACCTATCATCTTTGACGAAGAGGATCACCCTGACCGCACTACCGCAGTAGGGTGTTTGCCCTTGTTGGTCTCCCCAATGATCCGCAACCTCAAGGTAACAAAGATGCTAGTTGATGGCGGGGCTGGGCTGAATCTGATCTCCCCTAAAGTGGTAGGCAAGCTATAGATCCCTGATGAAGAACTCAAGGCCACGGGTACATTCCAAGGAATCAACCCCAGCAGGAGCCTCCCCAAAGGGAAGATCACATTGCCTATAACATTTGGCGAGGAACTAAACTACCGGACCAAGAGGGTCGTGTTTGACGTTGTTGAGCTTCCTCTACCTTACAATGGGATTCTTGGTCGTCCAGCTCTGGCAAAGTTCATGGCAGCATCCCATTATGCCTACAACACCTTGAAGATGCCAGGGCCGATGGGTATCATTTCCATCTCGTCCGATAAAAAAGATGTGATCATATGTGTGGACCAGATGTATCAGGACGCGGTAGCAGCTGAGGCAGCTGACGCCCCAGCTCCCACCAAGGATACAAAGAAGGGAAAGAAGGCTAGCAGAGATGCCGGCAAGGAATCCAGGAAGCGCGCCTCTTCGGAGTGCGCCGCTGTCGGATTCAGGGCTCCGCAGACCCAAGAAGGTTTGAACTCTGGGGCGTGTGCGAAGATCTCAGCCTCTCAAGCCTTGAGCTTGTTGCCCTACAGCCTAGCCTAGCCGGATTTGCGTGAGCGGGGAAGGAGATGAACATGACTGTTTACCCAGGTTCGGGCCACCTTGCGGTGTAAAACCCTACTCCTGCTTTGTGGTAGATTGGCCTCACGAGGAGGTTGAGCATGAACTAGTATAGTGGATAAGCTGCCTCGCGAGGGCTCAGGGGTGAGAATGATTCGACCCCTTCTACGGTGGTGGCTAACCTATATTTATAGTGGCCTCGGTCCTCTTCCCTGGAAACTTAGGCGGGAAGGGATACCACAACGGCCAATTTGAAAGGGGATAAGAGGTACACCCTATCCTGACAAAAGGTGGTCTTCTCCAGCAAAGCTTCTGGTCGTGACGCTGCAGTGGGCTCGGCGATGACATCCGTCCTGCCGAGTTCGTGGTCCTGGTCTCATGGCACTAGAATGGAAACCTTTGGAGGGCTCCTTGGGAACCCACGTCTGTCCTCGCTCCCTTAGCACAGAAAGGGAAACTGTCTCCCGTACGCCCACTGGCGCCTGCCTGGCCTTGGTCATCATGGCTTACATCACCGCAGCCTCGGGAGGTTGGGTACTTGCATAGAAATCTCCGCTCCTCGGGAGGCAGCCTGGGGAGGCCGCTCCTTTGGAGGTCTTGGTGTCGTGGTTGTGGACGTTGTGGAAGATGCAGAATAGGGCGACCACGTTCAGTAGGCCGAACGGCATGCGGATGTAGTTGCAGGGGTAGCCCCCACTCCGGCCGACATGGGACGGCCAGAAGAGGTCCTGCGATGTGGCCCTGTAGAGGCCTGGGATGTTGAAGCAGACGCACAGCTCACCACCCATGTCGGGGGCGCGCTGCACCGGGTGGTGCGGGGTGACGCTCGCCACGCATGGCTCGCGCCTCCTGAAGCTCCTCGATTGCCTTGGTGATGAAATCTCAGGCGCCTGGCGCCTTGCGTCTTGTTTGCGGGGGTGCGCACTGAAGCACGCCTCCAAGTGGTGCCCGAACACCTCCCTCGTCGTGCTGGTCAGATTAGAGGCCCTCCATACGAGAGCCCCGAGCCCATCCTGAGGGGTGCGCCGGGCACGCCTTCCTATGCGAGAGGAAAAGGCACCCCAGCAGTGGGCCTGGGGCCCGAGGCACCGCCAGCAGGCGCTCCGGGCCCCTGACGGCCCTTGGGAAGGAGCTGCTTCTTATTTTTGGGGGTGGCCCCCGAAGGTGGGACGACACCCTCGTCATCCGGGTTGTCAGCCGCTGTGGCTTGGTAGGCGCGCTTGAGGGAGCACACCGCATCCTTCTCATCGTAGGCGATCGTGATGATGCCGCGACTCCCTGGCATCTTAAGGAGGTTGTAACCATGGTGAGTTGCTGCCATGAACTTGGCGAGGGCCGGATACCCAAGGATGGCATTGTACGGGAGGCCGATGTGGGCGACGTCGAAGTCGATGAGCTCGGTGTGGTAGTTATCGCGCTTGCCGAAGGTGACTGGGAGGCGTATCTGCCCCAGGGGGACGGTGGAGCCGTCGGTCACCCCTGAGAAGGGCTTGGTTGGCAGAAGCTGATCATAAGGCACTTGGAGCATCTCGAATGTCTCGACAAAAAGGACATTGAGCCCCGCGCCACTGTCGATGAGGGTCTTGGTGACGAGGATGTTGCTGATGGTGGGCATGCAGAGCATGGGAAGGGCGCCAGCGGCAGCCGAGCACTTGAGCTAGTCAATGGAGTCAAAAGTGATGGCGTGCTTCGACCACCTGAGGGGACGCGCCACCTCAAGCTTGGGGAGGGCCGCATTCACCTCACGAGCGAACTGCTTGAAGATGCGATGTGAGGCTGGGGCCTAAGCACCGCCCAGGATACAGGCGATAGCGCGAGGCTCCTAGAAGCCCCCACCCCAGCATCTTGTTGGTTGTCGTCATTCCTCCTTGGCGGCGGCGGTAGCGGAGGGAGGCCGACATTGCCCTGAGGACGGACCTCACGAGGCTGGTCACGCCAGGGCCCGTCGTGAGGCTCATCACGCCAGCGGTCCTCACGAGACTGGTCGCACCAGTCCTAGCGAGGGTCACGGTTGTCCCAGCGGGCTCCGCCGCAGCCTCCTCCATGGCCGTAGCCATGGTCAGCCCACTCGGGGCGGCGGACAAGGCGCCCCTCATGGAGGGCCTTGAGCTCCTGGCAGTCATTGGTGTTGTGGTTGTGGACGTTTTGGAAGATGCAGAATGGGCGGTTGCCCCGGTGAGGTTCATCGTGGTCGTGACCACGCTTCATCTTAGGTCCAACCACAAGCATAGCAGGGCCCTTGCGCTTTGCCTCCTTAGCCTTGGCCTTCTTGTCTTCGGGATCGGCCTCAGGAAGCTCCAGGAGGGAGAGGCGGCCTTCCTTGGCCCTTGCGCACTTGGTCGCCATGTTGAACATCTCCAGGGCCAAGCACAGGTCCTGGTGGATGGCGAGCTCCTCCTTCATCTTGACATCCCGGACGCCATCAGAGAACGCTGAGATGATGGCCTCGTCCGACACCTTCGGGATCTTGAGGCGGATATTCATGAAGCATTGTATGTACTTGTGCAAGGTTTCGCCTAGCTGCTGCTTCACGCGCCGCAGGAGCACGGTCCTGGGTGCCCTAGAAGTTGGCGATGAAGCGCTCGCGGAGCTCCTCGCAGGTGGAGATTGACCCCTCCGGGAGGTTCAGGAGCCAAGAGCGAGCGCCATCCTTGAGGGCCACGGGGAACCAATTTGCCATGACCTTCTCATCACCGTTTGCCACTTCGATGCTTAGTGCGTAGAGCTGGAGGAATTTCGCAGGGTCGGGGGTGCCATCATAGCGCGGAGGCAGATCGGGCTTGAACTTACCGGGCCAGACGACACGGTGCAGCTCCGGGGAGAAGGCAAGGCAGCCCGCCGCACTCACGGGCGCCGCACGCATGAGGGAAGCCCGGCCTTGACGTCCGCAGGCCGCCGCCTTGGGCGGCCTGTGGTCTTGGTGCTGGCGCTGTGGCGCTGGGAGCGCGCACACATCGGCTTGCGGCCGCTGGACCACCTGGCAGCTTGCTTCATCGCGCGCTGGCGCTCCGTGCGGCGGGTCGCGGCGGGGCGCATCGCGCCTGGGCTCGGGGTCGGCGCCGCGTAGTGGAGGAGGAGGAGGCACGCCGTGAGCCACATCGCCCGCCTGAGATGGCAGGGGAGGGAGCGAGCGGGATGGTGCAGGGGCCTCATTAGCTGCATTGACAAGCTCGGCGATGCGGCCAAGCCAGTCGTCGTAGAGGTCGTTGGTGGGGCGATAACGCAGGAGCTCGTGCGCCATGAGCAGCGCAGCCTGCGACGAGCGTGGGAGGACGATGTCGTGGCTGGAGTAGGAGACGGAGTGGCGGTACGGCCGTCACGCCGCACGGAGGGTGGCAACAATGAATCCTGCTGCTCGCGAGCAGCGGGGTCAGTGGTAGCGTTAGCCAAGGGGGAGGCGGAGCGGCGAGGAGCGTCGTTGCCCACGGGTGCCGTCTGGGCGACATGAGTGGCCTGGCACTCGGCGCGGACACGACGTGCGTCGGCCATGGGAGCGACAGAGCGGAGGCGAAGCGGAGGTGGAAGAAGGACTTCGACACGCCCCTACCTTGCGTGCCAAATGTCAGATTCAGGGCTCCGCAGACCCAAGAAGGTTTGAACTCTGGGGCGTGTGCGAAGATCTCAGCCTCTCAAGCCTCGAGCTCGTCCCCTACAGCCTAGCCTAGCCGGATTCGCATGAGCGGGGAAGGAGATGAACACGGCAGTTTACCCAGGTTCGGGCCACCTTGCGGTGTAAAACCCTACTCCTGCTTTGTGCTGGATTGGCCTCACATGGAGGTTGAGGATGAACTAGTACAGTGGATGAGCTGCCTCGTGAGAGCTCGGGGTGAGAATGAGTTGACCCCTTCTACGGTGGTGGCTATCATATATTTATAGTGGCCTTGGTCCTCTTCCATGGAAACTTAGGCGGGAAGGGATACCACAACGGCCAATTTGAAATGGGACAAGAGGTACACCCTATCCTGACAAAAGGTGGTCTTCTCCTGCAAAGCTTCTGGTCCTGATGCAGCAGTGGGCTCGGCGATGACATCTGTCCTGCCGAGCTCATGGTCTTGGTCTCGTTGCACCGGAATAGAAACCTTTGGAGGGCTCCTTGGGAACCCACGTCTGTCCTCGCTCCCTTAGCACCGAAAGGGAAACTGTCTCCTCTGCGCCCGCTGGTGCCCGCCTGGCCTTGGTCGTCATGGCTCACATCATCGCAGCCTCGGGAGGCTGGGTACCTGCATAGAAATCTCCACTCCTCGGGAGGCAGCCTGGGGAGGCCGCTCCTCTAGAGGTCTTGGTGTCGTCCGCCTCACGAGGCCAGGGGGGCCCTCACGAAGGTCTTGTCTTGGTAGCCTTGCAGATGGGCCATACCAGGCCATCGAAGGAGCCACGCCATGGGCCGTAGGGAGGCAAGTCTGGGTACCCTGGTTCCCAGAACATTGACAGTAGCCCCCGGGCCCAAGGCGCGCTCGGGATGGCTTCGAGGCGAAGCCAAAGGGCAAGGGCGAAGCGCCATGGGCCCCAACCGCCTATGGGTCAGGCTGACGCGTGGCGCTTGACGGGACATGGACACCTCCGCTTCCCCACGCCATCTCGGCAGCTGCCCCGTCCTGACAAAAAGACCGGCGCGTGCTGTTGAGCCATCATTGCTCCTTCTCGCCCTGCCTCAGATCCCCTTCCTTCTGCCAAGAGCCTCTCTAGATCCAATTGCGCCCCGCTTATCCCCTTTCCTTCTCCTACTCCCACAATGGCGACTCCGCAGATGGCGCCCAAGAAGTCGAAGCCCGCAACGCATGCTGCAAGCTCTTCCTCCTCTCCTGCGCCCGCACTCAGCTCGTCCTCCATCACCGAGGAGGGGCACCTCGCCCCCGTGCTCCCGCAGATGGCGAGCGACGACAACGAGTGGAAGGAGATGGTGGTCTGGGCTGGCTCCGCCGAGCAGCAGACCCTGGCGCGGACGGTTTATCCTTCTTCCTCCACAGCATCTTCGCGGGGCTCGTCCCTCCCTTTCGGAGTTCTTCGTCGCCATCCTCAACCACTACCAGATCCAGGCCCTCCATCTTCAACCCAACTCCATGCTCCTCCTGTCCATCTTCGCCTTCTAGTATGAGGCCTTTGTGGGCGTGAGACCTTCCGTGCCGCTCCCTCGCCACTTCTTCAGCCTGCAGATGTACGATTTGACACAGCGCTCCGGCTGTGTGTCTTTTGTCGCGGTCCATAAGAGCAACGTCCTCATGAAGGCCGGGAAGAAGGTGGAAGGCTTCCGGCACCGCTGGGTCTTTATGGACGCCAAGGGTCTCAATGAGCGGCTGGAGTTGCCGACCGAGCTGCCCGAACGGCTCAAGAGGTGGAGCCACGAGAAGTTCTCCGACCCCCGGGCGGAGCATGTGCTGAGAAAGATGACCTCGGACATGGACGCTAGGGTGCTGACGGGGGACATGCTCGTGAAGGAGTTCCTGACGCAGCACCTGGCCCAGCTCCAATCACACACACGCCCCATGTGGGAGTTCCAGGGTGTGACGGACGGCATCAGACTGTGTGTAGAGAGCCTGATGGGCGAGGAGCGGGACAAGTCCATGAACGTCCTGCTCGACGGCGACCCGGGGGACCTCCCGGAGGCCTACATCCCGCTGTACCACCGCACCGACAGGGAGGCGCTGATCGCCTCCATGCCCATCTTCAACGAGTTGGGGCTCGTGCCACCTGAGCGCCCCAACTCCCTGGTGCCGGTGTCCTCCGGCGACAGAGTAGGCGAAGAGGGCGAGGAGGACTCGGAGGCGACCGAGGATGATGTGGTGGAAATATCCCCCCGTCAAGCGAGCTCCTCCGCAGCCTCGCAGACGACGACGCCAACGAGCTCCTGGCCGCGGACTCCCCGCGCCCCACAAGGGTCCTCAGGAGGCCAAGGCCTACCCCCCGGACGCCGTCTGCATCCGGTCGAGCGACACCGAAGAAAGGCGCGGTTGTGTCCGCTCTAGGGGGCTCCCCAAGCGCAGGCAAGGTGGGAGAGGCATCGGCCCCGCCTCCGTCCGGCTCGTGAGACGAAGACGAGGTGGCTGTTGCCAGGGTTGACGGGATTCAGCCAGCCGCGACCGCTCAGGGCGACCCTTCTGTCCCACGGAGTGGCAGCACTGCGCCGAGGCCGGCCAAGGAGCACCCCACCGATCCCCCAAGCATGACCCAAACCGTGCCAAGGAAAAGTGGGGGCGCCCCAGCCCCAGCCAAGAAGGAGAAGAAGAGGACGTGGATTGACCCTGACGAGTAAGTATCTCTCCTTGTTTTCAGATTGTGCATAAATTGCCACTGTACCCACAACACTCCCCTCCTGATGCCCAGGCTAGGCACCGTGGTGAAGAAGAGGAAGGAGAGCGTAGGGCCAAAGGAGCCTCCGGTCATGAGGACGCCTCTCGCTGCTGCTGCGGCGGCTCCTGCGCAGGCGGAGGAGGCGATCCCTCGTCCCCTCACGATGGAGCGCGCCCCTGTGGACGTGGTGATGCACCCTCAGGAGGATCCAGCCCCCGTAGGCCAGCCGGCGGCAAAGCCATCCACCCTCATCGTGCCTGAGGGGGGCTCAGAGCCTCTGGTGCCCCCAGCTATCCATGCCCCTGCTTTCGTGGTAACGGCGGCGGTCGACGCGCCCGTGCTGCCTCCTTGCCAGTCTCTCGCGCTGGCGAATTGCGGCCCCTTGTCAAGCCTGGGGCCCTGGAGGAAGCCTTCGTCGCGCTCGGCCAACTCCTGGCCGACCTCCAAGATGTCGACAGGTGCCTTGTGAGAGGACACCTGGGGCATGTCTCGGGGTGGCTCCAGGATAACTCATCCACCAGGACAGCCTGGGACCGGGCCGACGCCACCGCTACGGAGAGCAGGAGGGAAGCCGCCGAAGCTCCAGCGGCAGGAGGAGGACCTCAAGGCCGGTGAAGCGAAGCTCGCCGATCGCGATGCCAAGCTAGCCCAGGTGACCACCGACCAAGCTGCAGAGCGGGACCTCATGGCCAAGCTGAAGAAGGAGGTGGACAAGGCCCAGGCGTCCCATGCTCAGCACATCTCTGAGGCGACAACCCAACTGGAGGCCAGGGAGAAGATTCTTGTCGCCGCCGAGATGAAGGCGGTCATGGAATGCGAAGCCTTCCTCTCTCTCGAGCTCGGGTCTCGCAAGGCGCTACGCTCCATCTGCGGGGGAGGATACGAAGAGCCGCTGGCGACCCCTGAAGATGGCCTTGCTGGGCTCTTCCCCAAGCTCTCCGAAGCGCTCAAGGGTGATGCCGCTGAGGTGGACTCCTTTTTGGAGGAGGAGTGCCACTCGCTCTTCACCGCGGTTGCGACACGCGTTTTCAGCCATCTCTACCTCCATGACCCAGGCTTCGACCTCAACGCATTGATCCACCCGGTGGCTCCCGTGTCCCGCGCCGCTGCCACGGGGGCCATGAAGGATCAGGTGGATGCGCTGCTAAAGAAGTTCCTCTGCATTCCCAATCTCGAGGCTCCGAGTACAGAGGTAGGCGGCGGCAAAGATGGCGGTAGCGACATCAACAATGGGCTCCCAGCGACCGGGATAAGCGGCGGTGATGGCCAAGGCGGTGGTGGTGCTTCTTCCTAGTTTTATCCTGCAACATTTACCATGCCTCGTGGAGGCGTAAAAACTTTCTGTTTGAATTTGCGGAACACTTCGTGCTTGTAATAACTGTTACGACTCCGTGATTTTCTTTCCGTGCTTGATTTCCTTCTTGTTTGCCTTTGTGTTCTGCGTTGGCAGGGCCCAGCCCCGCGCATACCTCAACCGCCGTTGGGGCGTCCGGATCACCAGGGCGAGACCAAGGGGCGAGGGGCTACGTGACTAGTGAGGCCCCTGAGTCGCGATGCTCAGGGGTCCCCCTTGGCGTACGAACAACCCTCATGAAGGAAATGTGAGCAGCGTCTAACTTGATCCGGAGTCCTCCATACCTTTCCTCGCCAACTTTTGCCTGGGAGGGATGCGACAAGACCAGGTGCCAGGGACCTGGTGAGGCAGTGCATGCCAGGCTTGGCCTGAGCACAGCCCCCGTGTCCAGCCCCCTCGCACATGCCTCCATTGGGGAAAGTTGCGCGATAGGGTTGCGTAAAGAGTCGGTAGGCTGTCCTAAGGTTAGTGCAGCCACTAGGGCGCCCTCAGTTGTTTATCCACCAGCGCGGAGCATGGGGCTTCCACTTTGCGTGGGCATAATTGCTCCTCGACCGTGTTGTCCGCCAGCGCAGAGCATTGGGCTTCGACTGGTGCATGGGCATAGTCGCTCCTCGACTTTGTCGTCCACCAGCGCGGAGCATGGGGCTTCCACTGGTGCGTGGGTGGGAGTTCCCTCAGGGGGAGACTCTGGGGCGTGTACAGCCCCATTCTTACACGTGGCTAGCACGGCAGAACTTGAGGAGGTGTATCTGGGCACTCGTGAGCCAGTTCGGAACTCAGGAGGCCCTACCTGAAGGCGGGTTGGGCCTGGATTTTTGGCGCGAGGCACGCGTTAGGAACCTATGGGGCGGAGGGAGGACCTGCGCCGAATGCCCCTCCGAAGGTTATCGCATGAGAAGGCCGGACACCAATGACCCCAGGAGGTGACGTGAACGGGGCCGGACCGCCGGACAGAGCTCAGCCATTGGTTTTATCGACGCTGCAGGGACGGACCCGATCACAGACGCCATACCAAGTCTTCTCATGCAACAAGCCCACGGAAAAACACCCGGTGTGCGGCTCTCGCAGCGGCAAATCACCCAACTGCGGCTTTATGAACCGGGCCGTCCGCCCTTACTCATCTACTCGCGATTAGCTCATGCGAGAACAAGGCACCAAGGACCACGGAAGGTGACGCGCACGGGAGCTGGCCCGCGGGACAAAGCTCGGTCGCTTGGATTTGACAACGCTGCAGGGACGGACCCGAGCATAGACGCCGTGCCAGTCCTTAATCATGAGGCGGCCGCGGGCAGGTTTGTGAGGGTGCAGTGACATTCGCAGTGGCGAAGCACCGGACATGCAGGTTGGAATACTTAGAAAAATCATAAAGGCAGAGCCAGCTCTGATACATGCGCAAAACGATACAGGCTGCAGGGGCGGGCCCTGACAGCTTGAGGATAATGCAGCCCGGGGGGCGCCCTCAATTGAATAAACCAAAAGGTCACCTGGCACCAGTGTTGAAGCAGCATCGGGGTAGCTGAAGGCACGTGCTATGGAGATTGCTCCTCGTGAGTCGTGCGGCTCCGGAGGCCTGGAAAGCTCGCGAGGCCCGGGAGGCTCGCGAGGGTCAGGGACCTCCTCTGACATGACCGCCTGGCGTCTGGCCTCGTCAGCCACCATTGCACCCTGCGCGAAGCGCTGGTATGAGGTGGCCATGTTCAGCAGGCCGAACAGCATGCGGACGTAGTTGCAGGGGTAGCCCCCACTCCGGCCGACATGGGACGGCCAGAAGAGGTCCTGCGACGCGGCCCTGTTGAGGCCTGGGATGTTGACGCAGACACACAGCTCGCCACCATTTCGGGGGGCGCGGCTGCACCGGGTGGTGCGGGGTGACGCTCGCCACGCATGGCTCGTGCCTCCTGAAGCTCCTCGATTGCCTTGGTGATGAAATCTCCCGCGCCTGGTGCCTCGCGCCTTGCGTCTTGTTCGCTGGGGCGCGCACCGAAGCATGCCTCCAAGTGGTGCCCGAACACCTCCCTCGTCGTGCTGGTCAGGTCAGAGGCCCTCCAGACGAGAACCCCAGAGCCCATCCTGAGGGGGACACCGGGCGCACCTTCCTATGTGAGAGGAAAAGGCACCCCAACAGTGGGCACGGGGCCCAAGGCACCGCCAGCGGGCGCTCCGGGCCCTTGACGGCCCTTGGGAAGGAGCTACTTCTTCTTTTTGGGGGTGGCCTCCGAGAGGTGGGACGGTGCCCTCATCGTCTGAGTTGTCAGCCGCTGTGGCTTGGTAGGCGCGCTCGAGGGAGCACACCGCATCCTTCTCATCGCAGGCGACCGTGATGATGCCGTCGCTCCCTGGCATCTTGAGGACGTTGTAACCATGGTGAGTTGCTGCCATGAACTTGGCGAGGGCCGGATACCCAAGGATGGCGTTGTACGAGAGGCTGATGTGGGTGACATCAATGTCGATGTGCTCGGTGTGGTAGTTATCGCACTTGCCGAAGGTGACTGGGAGGCGTATCTGCCCCAAGGGGACGGTGGAGCCGTCGGTCACCCCTAAGAAGGGCTTGGTTGGCAGAAGCTGATCATAAGGCACTTGGAGCATCTTGAATGTCTCGACAAAAAGGACATTGAGCACCACGCCACAGTCGACGAGGGTCTTGGTGACGAGGACGTTGCTGATGGTGGGCGTGCAGAGCATGGGAAGGGCGCCAGCGGCGGCTGAGCACTTGAGCTAGTCCATGGAGTCGAAAGTGATGGTGTCCTTCGACCACCTGAGGCGACACGCCGCCTCAAGCTTGGGGAGGGCCGTGTTCACCTCACGAGCAAACTGCTTGAAGATGCGATGTGAGGCTAGGGCCTAAGCACCACCCAGGATGCAGGCGATAGCGCGAGGCTCCTGGAAGCCCCCAGCCCCAGCATCTTGTCGGTTGTCGTCATTCCTCCTTGGCGGCGGCGGCAGCAGAGGGAGGCCGGCATTGCCCTGAGGATGGACCTCACCAGGCTGGTCACGCCAGGGCCCGTCACGAGGCTCATCACGCCAGCGGTCCTCATGAGGCTGGTCGCGCCAGTCCTGGTGAGGGTCACGGTTGTCCCAGCGGGCTCCGCCGCGGCCTCCTCCACGGCCGTAGCCATGGTCAGCCCGCTCGGGGCGGCGGCCAAGGCGCCCCTCGCGGAGGGCCCTGAGCTCCTGGCAGTCATTGGTGTTGTGGCTGTGGACGTTGTGGAAGATGCAGAACGGGCGGTTGCCCCGGTGAGGTTCGTCGTGGTCGCGACCATACTTCATCTCAGGTTCAGCCGCAAGCACAGCAGGGCCCTTGCGCTTTGCCTACTTAGCCTTGGCATTCTTGTCTTCGGGATCGGCCTCCGGAAGCTCCAGGAGGGAGAGGTGGCCTTCCTCGGCCCTTGCGCACTTGGTCGCCATGTTGAACATCTCTAGGGCCGAGCATAGGTCCTCGTGGATGGCGAGCTCCTCCTTCATCCTGACATCCCGGACACCATCAGAGAACGCTGAGATGATGGCCTCGTTCGACGCCTTCGGGATCTTGAGGCGGACATTCGTGAAGTGCTGTATGTACTTGTGCAAGGTTTTTCCTGGCTGCTGCTTCACGCGCCGCAAGTCACCCACTGCAGGAGTGTGGTCCCGGGTGCCCTGGAAGTTGGTGATGAAGCGCTCGTGGAGCTCCTCCCAGGTGGAGATTGACCCCTCCGGGAGGTTCAGGACCCAAGAGCGCGCGCCATCCTTGAGGGCCATGGGGAACTTGTTTGCCATGACCTTCTCGTCACCGTTTGCCGCTTCGATGCTCAGCGCGTAGAGCTGGAGGAATTCTGCGGGGTCGGGGGTGCTATCGTAGCGCGGAGGCAGATCCGGCTTGACCTTACCGGGCCAGACGACATGAGGCAGCTCCGGGGAGAAGACAAGGTAGCCCGCCGCACTCACGGGTGCCGCGTGGGCGAGGGGAGCCCAGCCTTGACGTCCGCCCGCCGCTGCCTCGGGTGGCGCGTGGTCTTGGTGCTGGCACTGCGGTGCTGTGAGCACGCGCACATCGACTTGCCGCCGCTGGACCACCTGGCAGCTTGCTTCATCACGCACCGGCGCTCCACGCGATGGGACGCACTGGGGCGCATCGTGCCTGGGCTCGGGGTCGGCGCCGCGCCATGGAGGAGGAGGAGACGCGCCGTGAGCCACGTCGCGCGCCTGAGATGGCGAGGGAGGGAGCGAGCGGGATGGTGCAGGGGCCTCGCTGGCTGCGTTGATGTGCTCGGCGATGCGGCCAAGCGAGTCGTGGTAGAGGTCATTAGCGGGGCGATAACGCAGGAGTTCACGCACCATGAGCAGCACAGCCTACGCGTTTGGCGTGGTAGGATGATTCCGTGGCTGGAGTAGGCGCTGGAGTGGTGGTACGGCCGTCACGCTGCACGGAGGGTGGCAACAATGAATCCTTCTGTTCGCGAGCAGCTGGGTCAGTGGCAGCATTAGCCAAGGGGGAGGCAGATCGGCGAGGAGCGCCATTGCCCACGGGTGCCCTCTGGGCGACACGAGCGGCCCGGCGCTCGGCGCGGACACGGCGTGCGTCGGCCATGGGAGCGACGGAGCGGAGGTGGAAGAAGGACTTCGACACGCCCCTACCTGGCGCGCCAAATGTTGGATTCAGGTCTCCGCAGACCCAAGAAGGTTCAAACTCTAGGGCGTGTGGGAAGAGCTCAGCCTCTCAAGCCTCGAGCTCATCGCCCTATAGCCTAGCCTAGCTGGGTTCGTGTGAGCGGGGAAGGAGATGAACACAGCAGTTTACCCAGGTTTGGGCCACCTTGCGGTGTAAAACCCTACTCCTGATTTGTGGTGGATTGGCCTCACGACGAGGTTGAGGATGAACTAGTACAGTGGATGAGCTGCCTCGCGAGGGCTCGGGGGTGAGAATGAGTCGACCCCTTCTACGGTGGCGGCTATCCTATATTTATAGTGGCCTCGGTCCTCTTCCCTGGAAACTTAGGTGGGAAGGGATACCACAACGGCCAATTTGAAAGGGGACAAGAGGTACACCCTATCCTGACAAAAGGTGGTCTTCTCCTGCAAAGCTTCTGGTCGTGACGCCACAGTGGGTTCGGCGATGACATCCGTCCTGCCGAGCTCGTGGTCTTGGTCTCGTTGCACAGGAATGGAAACCTTTAGAGGGCTCCCTGGGAACCCACGTCTGTCCTCGCTCCCTTAGCACCAAAAGGGAAACTGTCTCCTCTGCACCCACTGGCGCCCGCCTGGCCTTGGTCATCATGGCTCACGTCATCGCAGCCTCGGGAGGCTGGGTACCTGCATAGAAATATCCGCTCCTCGGGAGGCCGCTCCTCTGGAGGTCTTGGTGTCGTCCGCCTCATGATGCTAGGGGGCCCTCGCGAAGGTCTTGTCTTGGTAACCTTGCAGATGGGCCATACCAGGCCGTCAAAGGAGCCACGTGGGCCGCAGGCAAGCAAGTCTGGGTACCCTGGTTCCCAGAACACCGATAGCCGCGCATGTTGATGACTTGCCGGAGAGTTCCACTAGCAAGAGACCCAAGATTGCTTCACCTGCTGTGAAGAAGGTTCCGGCAAGGCAGGATGGCGCTGACGGTACATTCACCATCAGCTCTACCCTTGATGACAAATAGGAAAGCACGCTCGTTACCTTCCTGTGGGCGAATGTCGATGTGTTTGCTTGGCAACCATCTAACATCCCTGCTGTTCCTAGGGAGGTAATCGAGCACCACCTTGCTGTCTGTCCTCATGCTCGGCCCATCAAGCAGAAGGTCAGAAAGCAAGCTTTAGAGCGGCAACAATTTACTGCCGAGGAGATCAAGAAACTTCAAGCAGCTAGTGTCGGCGTTCTGGGAACCAGGGTACCCAGACTTGCCTGCCTGCGGCCCACGATGTGGCTCCCTCGACGGCCTGGTACGTCCCATCTCCAAGACCACTGAAAGCACAAGTGCTCCCTGTGAAAGCACAAGTGCTCCCTGGGTGATTTTGGTAATTAATGTCAACATATCTCTTATTGGACTAATATTTTCATCTAGTATATTTCAGAAAGTTCAACAATGGCGTGGCATGGACAAGAGGATGTGGAACACCTTCTAAATGCTAAGGACAAAGATTGGCAAAAGCTCAAGACTCTTCATTTCTATTTTAGTGATCCAAGATCACATTGAGTCCATAGGAAAAGCCAATACTATTAAAAGGGGATGAGGTGTTGCATAATGGTCTACTTGCTCAAAGTGCTTAGTGATATGCTCCAAAGCCCTCAACCACTTTCTCAATTCCATATATGTCCTAAACCTAAATTCAAACTCGGCCCCACCGATTTGATCTATCCGGCGCACCAAGTTCCTTTGACATAGCCACTGCCAGAAACCCTAATCAGTTCGGTCTCACCGATAGGGATTTCGATCTCACCGAGATGACAATGCAAACTCTCTGTTTCCCTTTGTAACATTTCGGTCTCACCGAAATGAGCGATCGGTCTCACCGAGTTCGCCTTGCAAACTCTCTGTTGCCTGTTGCAATATTTTGGTCTCACCGAAATGTGCAACCGGTCACATCGAGTTTGCCTGACCAACTCTCTGTTTTCTCATTGTTGAAATCGGTCTCACCGAGTTCATGCAATCGGTCACATCGAGATGAGTTTTTTCCTAACCCTAGCACATCGGTCCCACCGAGTTGAGTATATCGGTCCCACCGAGATTCCTAACGTTCACATTTTGAATTGAATCGGTCTCACCGAGTTCTTCTATTCGGTCTGACCGAGTTGAGTCAAATGTGTGTAACGGTTGGATTTTGTGTGGAGGCTATATATACCCCTCCACCCCTTCTCTATTCAAGAGAGAGCCATCAGAACGAGCCTACACTTCCACTACTCATTTTCTGAGAGAGAACCACCTACTCATGTGTTGAGATCAAGACATTCCATTCCTACCACAAGAAACTTGATCTCTAGCCT
Organism: Thinopyrum elongatum; assembly: GCA_011799875.1. Taxonomy (NCBI): domain Eukaryota; kingdom Viridiplantae; phylum Streptophyta; class Magnoliopsida; order Poales; family Poaceae; genus Thinopyrum; species Thinopyrum elongatum. The sequence goes on from CM022300.1 coordinate 176,342,001, forward strand.
TCCCCAAGTTGCTTTCCACTCGAATCTTCTTTCCACCATATCCAAATCTGTGAGAGAGAGTTGAGTGTTGGGGAGACTATCACTTGAAGCACAAGAGCAAGGAGTTCATCATCAACACACCATTTATTACCTTTTGGAGTGTGGTGTCTCCTAGATTGGTTAGGTGTCACTTGGGAGCCTCCGACAAGATTGTGGAGTTGAACCAAGGAGTTTGTAAGGGCAAGGAGATCGCCTACTTCATGATGATCTACCCGAGTGAGGCAAGTCCTTCGTGGGCAATGGCCATGGTGGGATAGACAAGGTTGCTTCTTCATGGACCCTTCGTGGGTGGAGCCCTCCGTGGACTTGCGCAACCGTTACCCTTCATGGGCTGAAGTCTCCATCAACGTGGACGTACGATAGCACCACCTATCGGAACCACGCAAAAATCTCTGTGTCTTCATTGCGTTTGCACACTCCAATCCCATCCCTTTACTTTCTTGCAAATTTCATGCTTTACTCTTTTCGCTGCTCATACTCTTGTCATGCTTGCTTGAAATGTATTGTGAATGCTTAAACTTGTGCTAAAACTCCACCTCAACTTGAAGAACTTAAAAACTGCTACTTTAGCGTGTTGAGGGTCTAATCAACCCCCCCCCTCTAGATCCCTCTTCTCGATCCTTTCACTTGGTATCAGAGCTTTGGTCTCCATTGCTTTGGTTTAATCACCATTGGAGGAAGATGGATGAGTCTACGATTGGGAGTATTAGACGTAGAGTACCTTTACTTGATGGAGAGTTCTATCATGATTGGAAAAATGAGATGCTTGTGATTTTCAATGAATATAATTTGAACAATTATATTACTTGCCCTTGTGCACCTACTATTGATCCTTTGCATCCTACCCCCGATGAGTCTCTTGACATGATCCACAATCTTAGAACTGTTAATCTTACCATTAGAGGATTGCCTAGAAACTTGATTGTGTGCTTGCCTACACTTGAATATGCTTACACTATATGGAGATACCTCGAGAAACACTTTCCAAACTATTCCTTGAAAAATCTAGATGAGATTCTTCAAAAGTCCATTGCTTTAAATAAGATGAATTCTAGTGATCCTAAGTTTGGTGATTGTTTATTTGAGCTTCGTGACCTCATGCAAGCCAAAGGAGATGTTGGAATCATTAGTGACATCATCTCTCAAGTCATTAGAATTCATAAATATGAACATTGTCATGGTCATAAATCTAATGAATTACCTTCTCTAGGTAATGATCATTTATATGATGATGATGTTGAACATGGATATTATGACGAGGATGATGATAGTGACTTTGATCTTGATGAGTCTATGAGACATCTTGGTCTTATGGTTAATCTTCGTGGTTACATGGCCGAAGGAAAGGAATGGGTTCTTGATAGTGGATGTACCGATCACATGACCGGAGACAAGGATATGTTTGGTGAGCTTGCTGAAAACGATGGCCCTCAAAAGTATGTCACTTTTGGTGATAACTCAAAGGGTAAGGTGGTTGGCCTTGGTAAGGTGGCCATCTCACATGACAGCTCCATCCAAAATGTTATGCTCGTTGAATCTCTTGGCTACAATCTACTTTCCGTATCTAGACTAGCTGATTTCGGTCTCAATGTTCTATTCACTGAAGTAGACTGCCAAGTGTTTCGAAGAGATAATCATAATATGGTCTTTACCGGTATACGTATAGGTGATCTATACATTGTTGACTTCACTAAAAGAGCTCAACCGAGAACTTGCTTTATTGCGAAATCTTCCAAAGGCTGGTTGTGGCATAGAAGGTTAGGTCATGTGGGCATGTGAAATCTCGATAAGCTTATTAAAGGTGATCATATCCTTAGTGTTAAAGATGTTATATTTGACAAGGATAGACTTTGCAGTGCTTGTCAAGTAGGAAAACAAGTTGGAGGAAGTCATCCTGTGAAAAACATTATGACCATGAGAAGACCGCTTGAGCTACTTCATATGGATCTTTTTTGTCCCAATGCCTACAAGAGTCTCAGTGGTAACTCGTTTGGTTTAGTCATTGTTGATGATTTTTCCAGATTTACGTGGGTGTTCTTTCTTGATGATAAATCGCAGGTCCAAAAGATCTTCAAGAACTTCGCTAGGAAGGCCCAAAATCAATTTGAAGTGAAGATCAAGAAGGTTCGCAGCGACAACGGAACGGAGTTCAAGAACGCAAATGTGGATACCTTTCTTGACGAAGAAGGGATTTCACACGAGTTCTCGGCTACGTACACACCTCAACAAAATGGGGTTGTTGAGAGGAAGAACCAGACACTCATTGAGATGGAGAGAACGATGTTTGATGAATACAAGACTCCAAAACACTTTTGGGCGGAAGCGGTTGAGACAGCTTGTCATGCTACAAATCGATTGTATATTCACAAGCTACTCGGCAAGACGGCATACAAGCTTCTCACCGGTAACAAACCCCAAGTTGGATACTTTCGAGTATTTGGCTCAAAGTGCTACATTCTTGATAAGCATCGTCGTTCGAAATTTGCTCCTAAATCTCATGAAGGTTTCCTACTTGGTTATGGCTCGAACTCTCACACTTACCGTGTCTACAACAATTTCACCCAAAAAGTTGAAGAGACGGTAGATGTGAAGTTTGATGAATCTAATGGCTCGCAAGTAGAGCAATTGCCAATTGATGTAGGAGACAAAGACCCTTCGGAAGAAATTCGAGACTTGTCTATTGGCAAGATTTGCCAAACGGAGGTGAAGGAGAGTACCTCGTCCGTTCAAGTGGAAGCCTCAACTTCACACCAAGGTGAACCACAAGTTGACTTGGAGGCATCCACAAGTGGAACACGTCAAGATGAAGGAAACGAGGAAGTACATCAAGATGAACCTCATCGACCTCCTTCTCCACCTCCACAAGAGAACATCAACGCCAGCAACAATGAAGAAGGACAAGAGGAAGAACAAGACGATGAAGAGGATGTTCCACCTCGCCCCCAACAAAAGCTCTCACGAGTTAGAGCAAGAGTTTCAAGAGATCATCCCGTTGAACAAATTTTCGATGATATTCAAACTGGGAGAATTACTCGATCTAAGTCTCGTTTAGCTAACTTTTGTGAACATTATTCATTCATTTCTAACATTGAACCTATGAAGGTTGAAGAAGCTCTTGATGATCCGGATTGGGTGAACCCTATGCATGAAGAGCTACACAATTTCGAGAGGAATCAAGTATGGACGCTTGTTGAACTGCCCGATGAAACGCACAATGTCATTGGAACCAAATGGGTGTTTCGGAATAAGCAAGATGAAGATGGACAAGTTGTACACAACAAGGCCCGTCTCGTCGCCCAAGGCTACACTTAAGTCGAAGGTATGGACTATGGTGAGACATATGCCCCCGTTGCTAGACTTGAGTCCATACGCATCTTACTTGCTTATGCCAATCACCATGATATCACTTTATATCAAATGGACATTAAAAGTGCCTTTCTAAAGGGAGAAATTGAGGAGGAAGTCTATGTTAAACAACCTCCTGGCTTTGTTAATCCCAAGAAACCTAATCATGTTTACAAACTTCACAAAGCTCTTTATGGTCTCAAACAAGCTCCTAGAGCATGGTATAAATGCTTGACTAAGTTTCTTACTGAAAAAGGCTTTGAGATTGGAAAGATTGATTCTACACTTTTTACTAAAAGGGTTAATGGTGAATTATTTGTATGCCAAATATATGTGGATGATATCATATTTGGTTCGACTAACCCTCATTTTAGTGAAAAGTTTGGAAGGCTAATGTCGAAGAAGTTTGAGATGTCTATGATGAGTGAACTCAAATTGTTTCTTGGTTTGCAAATCAAGCAAACTAAGGAGGGTACCTTTGTTTCCCAAACAAAGTATACCAAGGACTTATTCAAGAAGTTGAACATGCAAGAGAGCAAACGTATGAAAACACCCATGCCTACTAGTGGACATCTTGACTTGACAAAGGATGGCAAACCAGTTGATCAAAAGGTTTATTGCTCTATGATTGTTTCATTGTTATATCTATGTGCCTCCCGTCCCGATATTATGCTCAGTGTGTGCATGTGTGCACGATATCAAGCGGCCCCAAAAGAATGTCATCTTAAGGCTGTGAAAAGGATAGTGAGATACTTAATTCATACACCAAACTTTGGCATTTGGTATCCTAAGAGGTCTTCTTTTGATCTTGTTGGCTACTCCGATTCAGACTATGCCAGTGACAAGGTTGATAGAAAGTCCACTTCGTGTACATGTCAATTTTGTGGTAGATCTCTTGTGTCTTGGTCCTCCAAGAAACAAAACTCGGTATCCTTATGCACCGCCGAAGCGGAATACATTGCCGCTGGTTCATGTTGTGCTCAATTACTTTGGATGACCCAAACTCTTAGAGATTATGGGATATATGTGAAACATGTTCCATTGCTTTGCGATAATGAAAGTGCAATTAAGATTGCTCACAACCCCGTGCAACATTCTAAGCATATTGAAGTTCGTCATCATTTCATTCGAGATCATGTTGCTAAAGGAGACATCAATCTTAAGCATGTTCATACCGATAAGCAATTGATGGATATATTCACCAAACCGCTTGATGAGAAAGTATTTTGCCGTTTGAGAGGTGAATTGAACATCATTGATGCCTTAAACTTGGAGTAGAAAATCCATGTGGATACATGCAAGGCATCAGCCTTTTTTACTAATCCTTGATATTTCTTTGATGATGATGATCATATGTGTAAGTACAGTAGGGTATTTCGCCCAAATCTGCAAGTGTCGTGTTCTCCACAGGGACTAGGCGACAGCAACTATATTCGGCTAAAGCTAGGTAACACACTTCTGGTGATGGGAACAGAAAATAAACCTAAACTATCAAGATTGTCTCCAATGAAAATGTGGATAATCAAAGGTAGATTCATATTTTACTAACTTTCTTTTTGGTATTTCGTAATGCTTGAGGAATTAAAATACTGATACGGACATTATCGACAAAAGGGAAGTGAACACAAATGACTATCTAACATGTAAGAGATGGAAGGAGCAAGATTATAGGACACAATGTAGATGGTTCACATCACAAACACACATGTATTTATATAGCACATGTACTGGAGCTAACACATGGACAACTTAATAAGTTTCTGCAGAAGGAGCAAACACACAGGGGTGAACACATTCATATGCTAGCAGAATACTAATACACAGAAGCAACAAAATATTACATATCAGTTAGTTCCCAAAGCAACAAGACATACACTATTTTGAACATAGAATTTTACAGATAAAAACTGAACAATTATCAGGTTGCAAGCACTTATCAAATCTGAATATTACACAATTCTGAATAGTACACTTCTCAAGTTTATAGAGATTTGAGAGAGAGAGAGGGAGAGTGAGAGAGAGAGAAGGCAGCAGCAGGAGGTTGAGGGAGAAGAAGCAGCAGGGGCGCAACAAGAGAGGAGCAGCAGGAAGTTGAGGTTCAGACACTGAAGAGGAACAGCAGGGGTGCAAGGAGATGGAGTAGAAGCAGTAGAGAGCAGCAGTAGAGAAGGATTTAGAGAAGCAGCAGCAAGATTTTAGGAAGTGGAGTAGCAGCAGTAGGGGTGAGGGGAGAAGCAGCAGGAGTTGGAGAAGAAGGGAAGCAGCACGGGGGTGCAAGGAAGAGCAGCAACAGAGAAGGAGTAGCAGCGTGGTAAGGGGAGGAGCAGCAGAGGCATGGGAAAGAAGAGCAGCAGCAGGTGAAGGAAGAAGAAGAGCAGTAGGGGCACAACAAGAGAGAGGAGCAGCAGGAGGTTTGGGTCCAGAGAAGAGGATCACCAAGGGGCGCTGGAAAGTGGAGCAACAACAGATTCGTGGGGGAGAGGGAGTAGCAGCAGCAGTTGGGACGTGGGGAGGAAGAGCATCAGAAGGAGGTGGAGAGAACAAGAAGCAGCGGCAAGGCGTAGGAGAAGAGAAGGAGCAGCAGCAAGCAGCGGATGTGGTGGAGATGCGGCACTGGTGGCGGCGGTGATGACTGGATGGTGGCGGTGGTTTTCGATGGTGGAGCTGGTGGTGCTGATACTTGATGGTGCAGCGGCGGGTGGTGGAGATGGTGCGGATGGATGGCTGTGAGGCGCACCGCCACGCCGGCCTGGCCGCGACGGCGGCCGATGGTGGAGAAGGAGGGGTGAGGGAAAGTGATGTGTGCCAGGCCCGATTGGGAATGGAGCAGCGCTAGGGATTTTGATCCCCTCCCTGATGTGCCACTTTTGCTCTCTGGCCCTTCTCCTTCTCTTCTTTCTTCACAAGAAGGTCCCTTCCTTCTTTAACTTGCCCCTCTGGTTACTTCTTTTCATCACACACAAGTCCATTCTTCCTTCTCTTCTTTTCACTTGACTAGTTCTCTTAGCCACTTAGTCCGGATCTTGAAGTTTATAGTGCGTTGTCGCGCTTTTCTGCAAAAAATAAACAAATGACTAGTAAATGACCCTTTATATGATTTTCTTGCAAATATGCAATAATTCATAGCAAGAATTGATTGTCAGATCACAACAAATGCTATATTTAGGTGTCAAATTATAAATATGAAATGTGCTTATCACGGGCCCCAGCAGCCTGAGGATGATGCAGCCCGGGGGCGCCCTCAATCTGAACAAACCAAAAAGTCACCTGGCACCATCGTTGTAGGAGAGTCGAGGTAGCTGAAGACGCTTGCTGCAGGAATTGCTCCTAACGAGTTGGGCGGCTCCGGAGGCCCGCCTGGCTCGCGAGGGTCCGGCACTTCCTCCGACAGGGCCGCCTGGCGCCTGGCCTCGTGAGCCGCCATGGCACCCCGCACGAAGCGCTGGTACGAGGTGGCCATGTTCAGCAGGCCAAACGGTATGAGGACGTAGCTGCAGGGGTAGCCCGCACTCCGGCCGACACGGGACGGCCAGAAGAGGTCCTACGAAGCAGCCCTGTTGAGGCCTGGTATGTTGAGGCAGACGCATAGCTCGCTGCCCATGTCAGGGGCTGCAGCTGCGCTAGGAGGCCGTGCGAGGCGACGCTCGCCGCGCATGGCCCTTGCCTCCTGAAGCTCCTCGATTGCCTTGACGATGAATTCTCGTGCACCTGGCGCCTCACGCCGTGCGCCTTGCTCACGGCGGCGCATCGAAGCACGCCTCCAAGTGGTGCCCGAGCACCTCCCTCGTCGCCCTGGTCAGGTGAGCAGCTCTCCAGACAGAAGCCCCCAAGCCCGTCCCGAGGGAGGCGCCAGGCGCGCCTTCCTATGCTGGAGGAAGAGGCGCCCCAGAAGCGGGTGCGGGGCCTGAAGTACCATCGGCAGGTGCGCCAGCCCCCTGATGACTCTTGAGGAGGAGCTGCTTCTTCTTCTTGGGTGTGGTCTCAGGAGGCAGGACGGCGCCCTCATCGTCTGGTTTGTCAGCCGCCGCAGTTTGGTAGGCACGCTCGAGGGAGCACACTGCATCCTTTTCATCGCAGGCGACCGTGATGATGCTGCCACTTCCTGGCATCTTGAGGACACTGTAGCCGTAGTGGGTTGCCGCCAAGAACTTGGCGAGGGCCGGATACCCGAGGATGGCATTGTACGGGAGGCCGATATGGGCGACGTCAAAGTCGATGAGCTCAGTGTGGTAGTTGTTGCGGCTGCCGAAGGTGACAGGGAGGTGTATCTGCCCCAGGGGGATGGTGGAGCCGTCAGTCACTTCTGAGAAAGGCTTGGTTGGAAGAAGTTGATCATAGGGCACTTGGAGCGTCTCGAACGTCTCGACGTAGAGGACATTGAGCCCTGCGCCACCGTCAATGAGGGTCTTGGTGACAAGGATGTTGCTGATGGTGGGCGTGCAGAGCATGGGAAGCGTGCCTCCGATGGCCGAGAACTTGAGGTGATCCTTGGAGTCGAAAGTGATGGCGCACTGCGACCACTTGAGGGGACGCGCGGCCTCGAGCCTCGGGAGGGCCGCGTTCACGTCACGAGCGAACTACTTGAAGATGCGTTGTGAGGCTGGGGCCTGCGCGCCACCTAGGATGCAGGCGATAGCACGAGGTTCTTGGAAGCCCCCAGCCCCGTCGTCCTGTCAGTTGTCGTCGTTCCTCCTTGGCGGCGGCGGAAGCGGAGGGAGGCCAGCATTACCCTGAGGATGGGCCTCATGAGGCTGATCACGCCCAAACCCGTCGCGAGGCTCGTCGCGCCAGCGGTCCTCACGAGGCTGGTCACGCAAGTCCTGACGGGGGTCGTGGTTGTCCCAGCGGCCTCCGCCACGGCCGTAGCCCCGGTCACCACGCTCGGGGCGGCGACCAAGGCGCCCATCACGGAGGGCCCTGAGCTCTTGGCAGTCATTGGTGTTGTGGCTGTGCATGTTGTGGAAGATGTAGAATGGGTGGTTGCCCCTGGAGGACTCGCTGTGGTCACGACCGCGCTTCATCTCAGGTTCAGCCGCAAGTATGGCGGGACCCTTGCGCTTCGCCTCCTTAGCCTTGGCCTTCTTGTCCTCGGGGTCTGCCTCAGGAAGCTCCAGGAGGGAGAGGCGGCCCTCCTTGGCCCTTGCGCATCTGTTCGCCAGGTTGAACATCTCCAGGGCCGAGCACACGTCTTCGTTGATGGCGAGCTCCTCCTTCATCTTGACGTCCCGGACGCCTTCAGAGAACGCCGAGATGATGGCTTCGCCAGACGCCTTTGGGATCCTGAGACGGACGTTCGTGAAGCGCTGTATGTACTTGTGCAAGGTCTCGCCCGGCTGCTGCTTCACGCGCCGCAGGTCGCCCACTACAGGAGCGCGGTCACGAGTACCCTAAAAGTTGGCGATGAAACGCTCGCGAAGCTCATCCCAGGAGAAGATCAACTCCATCGGGAGGTTTAGGAGCCAGGAGCGCGCGCCGTCCTTGAGGGTCATGGGGAACCAGTTCGCCATGACCTTGTCGTCGCCGTTTGCTGCTTCGATGCTCAGCGCGTAGAGCTGGAGGAATTCTGCGGGGTCAGGAGTGCCGTCATAATGTGGAGGCAGATCCGACTTGAATTTGCCGGGCCAAACAACGCGGCGCAGCTCCGGGGTGAAAGCACGACAGCCTGCCATGCTCACAGGTGCGGCCCACATGGGTGGAGCTTGGTCTTGACGCCGAGCGCCGCGACCTCCGGTGGCGCGCGGTCCTGGTGCTGGCGCTACGGTGCCGGGAGTGCGTGCGCATCGGCTTGTGGGCGCTGGATCACCTGGCAGCTTGCTTCATCGTGCGCCAGCACCCCGCACGGTGGGTCGTGCCGCGGCGCGTCATGCCTGGGCTCGGGGTTGGCGCCGCGCAGAGGAGGTGGAGGAGGAGGCGCGCCGTGAGCCACGTCACCCGCCTGGGATGGCGGAGGAAGGAGCGAGCGGGACGGCGCTGGGGCCTCACCGGTGGCATTGACGAGCTCGGCGATGCGGCCAAGCCAGTCGTCATAGAGGTGGTTGGCCGGGCGGTAACGCAGGAGCTCACGCGCCATGAGCAGTGCAGCCTGCGTGTTTGCCAGCCCGCGACGAGCATGGGAAGATGATGCCATGGCTGGAGTGGGTGACGGGGTTGCGGTGCGGCCATCACGCTGCACGGAAGGTGGTAGCGACGAATCCTACTGCTCACGAGCAGCAGGGTCAGTGGCAGCGTTAGCCACCGGGGAGGCAGAGCGGCGAGGAGCGCCGTTAACCATGGGTGTTGTCTGGGCGACACGAGCAGCCCGGCGCTCGGCACGGACACGGCGAGCGTTGGCCATGGGAGCAACGGAACTGAGGCGGAGCGAATGGTGGAAGAAGGGCTTCGACACGCCCCTACCTGGCGCGCCAAATGTCTGATTTAGGGCTCCGCAGACCCAAGAAGGTTCGAACTCTGGGGCGTATGCAGAGATCTCAACATCTCAAGCCTAGAGCCCGTCGCCCTACAGCCTAGCCTAGCCGAATTCGCGTGAGCAAGGAAGAAGATGAACATGACAGTTTACCCAGGTTCGGGCCACCTTGCGGTGTAATACCCTACTCCTGCTTTGTAGTGAATTGGCCTCACGAGGGGCTGAGGATGAACTAGTACAAAGGATGAACAACCTCGCAAGGGCTCGGGGGTGAGAATGAGTCGACCCCTCGCGAGATTGTTCATCCTTTGTACTAGTTCATCCTCAGCCCCTCGTGAGGCCAATCCACCACAAATCAAGAGTAGGGTATTACACCGCAAGGTGGCCCGAACCTGGGTAAATTGTCATGTTCATCTTCTTCCTTGCTCACGCGAATTCGTCTAGGCTAGGTTGTGGGGCGACGGGCTCTAGGCTTGAGAGGTTCAGATCTTCACACACGCCCCAGAGTTCGAACCTTCTTGGGTCTGCGGAGCCCTAAATCCGACAGCTAGTTTCATCAGAGGGGTACTGCATCCAACTTGGTTGGCAAATCCAGTGGTGGTCCGCAAGGCAAATGGGAAATGGAGGCTCTGCATTGATTTCACGGACTTGAACAAAGCATGTCCAAAAGACCCTTTCCCCCTGCCGCACATTGATCAAATTGTTGATTCCACTTCCGGATGTGATTTGCTATCTTTCTTGGATGCGTACTCCGGGTACCATCAGATATTTATGGCATAAGAAGATGAAGAGAAGACCGCGTTCATAACTCCATGTGGCACGTACTGCTTTGTACGAATGCCTTTCGGATTAAAGAGCGCTGGATCCACCTTTGCAAGGGCAGTACAAGTTGGTTTTCAGCCCCAGCTGCACAAGAATGTAGAAGCTTATATGGATGATATAGTGGTCAAGACCAAGGACAGATCAACACTCATTCAGGACTTAGAAGAAACCTTCGCAAACCTGTGCAAGATCAATTTGAATCTAAACCCTGAGAAATGTGTGTTTGGCGTTCCATCCGGCAAGCTACTTGGTTTCTTTGTGTCCCAGCAGGGGATAGAGGCCAACCCCAACAAGATCAAAGCGATCGAGCAGATACAAGCACCCAAGACTGTTAAAGATGTGAGGCATTTGACTGGATGTATTGCCGCACTGAGTAGGTTCATCTCCAAGTCTGCCGAGCGTGCCTTGCCTTTCTTCAAAATCTTGAAGAAGGCTGGCCCGATGAAGTGGACCCCAGAAGCAGAAGCAGCGCTGCCAGACCTGAAACCCTACCTTTCCTCTGCTCCCACCTTAGTCGCGCCCAAACCATAAGAGCCGTTGTTGCTATATTTAGCTGCGACAAATCAAGTGGTTAGTGCAGCACTGGTGGCGCAACGAGAAGTGGATGAGGAAGCAGCTCCAACAACTGCGCCCTCCGGAGATGGAACTGGACCCATCGCGGTAGATGCAAATCAGGAAGAGGCAGAGCAAGCCAGTGAAGGCAATCTTAGAACCGCGGCAAAGAAGAAAGTGGTGCAACGACCAGTCTACTTTGTCAGCTCCCTGTTACAGGGGGCTAGGTGAAGATACTCTGGAGTACAAAAGCTGATCTTCAGCCTCATCATGGCCTCGAGGAAACTGCGCCACTACTTTCAAGCCCACGAGATCATAGTTGTCACCCGTTTTCCGCTGCAGCGCATACTGAGGAACCCTGAAGCCACGGGCAGAATAGTAGAGTGGGTACTAGAGCTGTCGAGCTTTGGCCTGAAGTATGAAAGCACCTCAACTATTCAGAGCAGGGCATTGGCAGAATTCATTGCAGAGTGGACACCCACCCCAGACGAAGAAGTGCTGGAAATAGTTCTCCCCAGCAAGGAGACACCTCAAGAGTGGATCATGTATTTTGACGGAGCTTTCTCACTGTAGGGCGCCGGTGCCGGTGTGCTTCTTATTGCGCCCACCAGAGAGCATCTCAAATACGTAATCCAAATGCACTTTCCCTGGGAGAAGGCCACCAACAACACTGCTGAGTATGAGGGGCTCCTTGCCGGACTCAGAATTGTGGTGGAGTTGGGAATCTAGAAACTAATTATCCATGGAGATTCTCAGCTAGTGGTAAGGCAAGTCAATAAAGATTATGAGAGTCCATTGATGGAGGCATATGTAGAGGAAGTGAGGAAGTTGGAAGAGCACTTTGATGGATTACATGCAGAGCACGTACCACGAGCAGCAAATGGCATTGCCAATCACTTGTCAAAGTGCACCGCGCAAAAGCTCCCTGTGGAACCAGGGACTTTTGTCCTCCATCTAACTCAACCATCAGTATCCCCTTCAACGATGGCCAGAAAAAGAAGAAAGTTGAACCCCGACAAGCATTTCCCGGCAGAACTCCCCGAAGCTATGGGTAGAGAGACTAGCGGGAGTAGTCTTGCTTTGGTTGGTGAGCTGCACCCTCCCGCAGAACCACAAGTTCTTGTAGTGGATGGGAGCGCTCCCACGAATGAGGAGGTGCCTTTAATCCTTGTTGTTGAGCCACAAGCTCCAACTTGGGCACAACACATAGCCCGTTTTCTTCAAACAGGAGAACTTCCCGAAGAGCATGAAGAAGCTGAAAAGGTAGCCCGACGGTCCAGTATGTACCAGTTTGTCGATGACACTCTGTACAGAAAGAGGCCAAACGGGGTGAAATTGAAGTGCATTTGACGGGAGGATGGGCTGAAGCTGTTGGCAGATATACATGGGGGTATATGCGGCTCTCACATTGGATCAAGAGCCCTGGTTGGAAAAGCCTTCTGGGAGGGTTTCTACAGGCCCATAGCCCTCCAGGATGCAACTGAGCTTGTCACCAAGTGTGAAGCCTGCCAGTTCCACTCCAAAAACATTCATCAACCAGCTCAAGCTCTCTAGATGATCCCTTTATCCTGGCCATTCTTGATCTGGGGGCTCGACATCTTGGGCCCCTTTCCCCGTGCTACCGGGGCCTTTGAATTCTTGTACGTTGCAATCGACAAGTTTACAAGTGGCCTGAGGTGGAGCCAGTGAGGGAGGTGACCTCACAATCAGTTGTCAAGTTCTTGAAAGAATTGGTGTGCCGTTTTGGAGTACCCAACAGAGTGATCACCGATAACGGCACCCAGTTCACGAGCCGCGCCTTCATGCAGTACGTCCAAAGCCTTGGGAGCAAGGTATCCTTTGCCTCTGTTGCTCATCCCCGGAGCAATGGGCAAGCGGAAAGGATGAATGTCGAAGTGCTGCGTGGGCTCAAGACAAGAACTTTTGACAAGTTGCAGAAATGCGGCAGGCGATGGATTAATGAGCTGCCGGTGGTTCTTTGGTCCCTCCGGACGACACCAAATCGAGCCACCGGCCTGACTCCCTTCTCCCTAGTGTATGGGGTAGAAGCAGTGCTCCCCATGGAACTCATATACGGGTAACCTCAAGTACTTGCCGACGATGAAGTAGAGCAAAAGCAGCTCGAGGAAGATCATCTCCTGGCCGTTGTGCGTGCTGCACGCTATCAGCAAGCCCTGCGCCGCTATCATAGCCGCAGGATTCACGCCTGGAGCCTTGAGGAAGGCGACCTTGTCCTTAGGCGTGTTCAATCCGCCAAGGGTTCAAACAAGTTGACACCAAAGTGGGAAGGCCCTTACGGGGTAGTACAAGTCACCAGACCTGGCGCAGTCCGTCTGGAGACCGAAGATGGCATTAAAATGCAGAACTCATGGAATATTGAGCATCTTTGTAAGTTCTACCCGTAAGGCGCGGTTCCCGGGCTCAGCTCCCGGCAGCCACCTTTTGTACAAGCCTTGTTGATGCGTATGTAACCCTTTATACAAAGCCAGGCGCAGACCCTATGCACAGATAATAAAACGAAGTGCTGGCTCCTAAAACTTGCATGCATGTTTATTTAAGTCTCACTCTACTGTAGTCCTTAAATCATATAGATGAGTTCGTATGCTGCTATTTTCCTCTGTACTAATAGCAGGTCTCCTGCCACGGATAAACTGGCGTTTCGATCCCCGACAGCGTAAAGCAGATAAGTTCCCCTAACCATCCATTGCATACCCCTGTGTGAAAAACGTGTGCGTAGAAAAACCTTGTCGCCCTCAAACATTTGTGCTCCCATCCCTTGATTCGTAGATTACTTCAGTCAGGTTAGTTGCAGTAGCATTTGAAAAAGGGGATTTACAAGGGGCCGGTTCTCTTCCATGCTTCTAACCCGCCAGGCTGAGCCCTGCGGCAGCAACGGAAGGGATCGACAAGATGTCTTGCCGAAAAACCTTGTTTACTTGGGAGTATAGAGGGATCATTCCTCAGCATAGACATGATACATGCACGAGTGCACGGTAAGCATATCTTTTTTTCATTAATACACATATAAACAAGTACAAACCATACAGGGTACAAATATGGATGAAAGGGTACATAATTTAAGCTAAAGTTTGGCAAGTGCCTACAGTTTTTAGATTGAAAAAAGATAAGTGCCCCGTAATGCCTTTCTTGTCCCTCTCCTCCTAGGAGCTACACAGGAAGGTGAAGAGGGCAAAAGGGGTGCCTAGGCAGAAGCCCAGCCTGACCCCGTCAGTGCCCGCGGGACGCAAGCTGACAAGATCGGGAGGGCGGGGGCGAAGCAAGAAGGACGGAAGGAGCGGCTAGGCGATGCCCTGGTCACCACCGCCAGGACCAGAGGAATGCGACAGGAGGGACACCGGCAGGGAAGACGAAATCGCTCTGCCGGGGAGAAGGCCAGGTGCAGATGATGGTGCCGCCGGCGCCTGGCTGACAGTGACGGTGCGTCCGACGCTCAGCTGGACTCCGAGCCACCATCCTCCCGCTCGGCGCCGTCGTCTTCGCCGTGAGTGTCCTCTTCGTCGTTGTCGGTCGAAGAGGAGTTTTCGTCGCCGATCAAGCTCTCCGTGCAGCACCCTAAGCGAGCACTCGAACGTTCGAAGACCTTGATGGAGAGCAGATCTCCATCCATTAACTTAAAATGGAGTACATGCCCCTCCACCAAGCTATGGGCACGTGCGAAAGTTTTCCAGCCGCGACAGAGAAGCGTCATGTGAGGTGCGGGGAAATCAACGTCCGCCCACATGTTGCCATTACAGCAACCCCTCATGTGCAACTTCAACCCGTGCGGCTATTCCACCTCCATTACCCTTGCAAAGCGGGTAGGAAACCGAAGGCGCCTACGTGGGGGCTCGCGTAGCCTGACGATGAACTCCAGCGGTGTGTCCCCCACATGGCCCTCCATCGGAGCCAGGGCAGCCGAAGGAGGAGCAATCAGTGCACCACCACGTCCTCCCCGGCCCCGAGGGCCTCGCCGATCGCGTCCACATCCCGCGGCACCTCCTTATGCACTGGATTCTACCCCCGCATCCCCAGCCGGGGCAGGGATGCGCTGCCGAGAAGAGGTCATCGTTGCCACTGCAGGGGCACGACCGCGCCCTCTCCCTCTCACCATGGTAGAAGAGAGCACAAGAAGAAGAAGGTGTGAGGGTGAGTCCTTTTGCCCGCCTCTGCGCTCCCTTTTATAGCGGAGCGTGGTAGGGGGATGGCTCCGCACTACCCCGTGGCAACCGCCACGATCGACCAATCCGGTCCATCAGCGTCACTGGCAACATCCGGAATCTCAGACCGCCCTCCTGCGCCTATCCACGGCGCTGAGCTTTCTGCCATGGCACTCATCCTCGCGCCCCGCGCCTCCGCCACCAACTCTGCGCAATGCATGTGGCGTACGTGGCGGAAACGGTAGCAGTAGTGGGGTGAGTAAAATGGCAGTTACCTCCTCGTGAACGTGGGCGGCCCACGAACCATCACGTGGGTAGCGCCACGTCGTTTAGAACGACTCGCGGGGAAACCGGAAACTGATCCAAGTCACAGGTTAATGAAGAAGCAAAGAAGATGTTAAGGAAGACGTGAATCTCAGGGTGGTATGGGCAAAGTGTTCGCCTGTGCATTTGTTAGGGCCTACCCCAACGATGCCCGACAGCACGTGTGGGCCAGGCCCGGGGGCTCCTGTCGGTGCAACAAACATTTGCAATTGTTGACCAAACGCATACACAGGCATGCTAACAATCATATATCTAGCACCAATGGGTAGTGCAAAACCAGACTAGAGAAGCCGCTCTTTGTGAGATCAAGGAGCGTATCAAGAAGACTAAGCTAAACATACAAGGCAAGGATTCCAAGAGAAGCATCCTCCACTGGCTAGGCGAGGCCGGCAGAGTCGATGCAGAACACAAGAGCAAGGGCGAACCCCCACCAGCTACGCCTTCGGGGCAACCAGAGACTGAAGTGCACACCCCTCCAAGATAGCCCGGCAAGCCCTGCCCCCGGCAAGCGTAGGCCAGCTACCACCGCTCCACCACATCGCGATGCCCGTCACTTGTCGATGCGGTGTCGAGCCCTCCAGCTGATTAAGTGGCTCTCACTAAGCACATGGCAGCTCAATGATAAGCAAATCACACCCATTTGACACCCGTCCAGGGTCGTGTTAAGATGATAAGCTGAGGATGATTAAGCAGCACGGCAGGCTTGCCAGGTTTCACCCTCAGCACGACACCTAGCAGTGCATTTAATGTACTTTGTCCGAACTGCTAGAGTTAGGTATGATAGTAATGTTAGCTATCTAATCACAAGATAATGTTTGTTTTGCCACTGTGGTTACCCCTTGAGCTATAAAAGTAGGCCCAAGGCAACCTAGAGAGCGATTCAGACCCCCTCACACTTGTACGCGTGTAGCAGCTCTCCCCGAGGCCACCTTGCTGGGCTTGAGTGCCGCGTGCTGGTAAAAAATGACCAGAGCCCCATCGTGGTGTTGCCTCATGGCTTCTGCTCTTCGTGCAACGTGATCTCCCCCATGCCGAACCACAAGGGGCTCAAGGCCCAATAGGTGATCGTGTCCACCCACGACACCTGGCATCCTCCCTGGACCCGGGGCATGCAAAGGACCTTGTCGGCCAAGGGCCCGACAACTTGGGAAGCAGCAGAAGTGTCCGTCCCAGCCGGCAGCCTTTTGAAAGCATCAGAGATGTCGACGTCAGGATGGCGCTACACATAATTAACAAGAAGAGTGAAGATGGCGTCCCGGGCAAACTTCCGAGACTCACTGGCGAAGCAGGCTCATTGGTCATGTTCATATGTCTTTAGCCCTTCAATGAGACCCATGCTCATTGACGGAGAAGGTCCAGCTTTTCATGTTCATCTTGGCAATCTGGGAGGAGATACGCTCAGCTATGTCCACCAGGCTCTTTGACCAGAGGCTATACAGTTCAACTTGCTCCTTGAGTTTGTGCTCTGCATCCTTGAGAAGAGATCCGGTAGTATTGACTTCTTCTGCCAAGGCCCTCTCGCGGTCCTTGGCCTGCTCAAGATCCTTCTCAAGGATGGCAAGCTTGGTGTTCAGATCTTCAATGGTGCCGGAAGCAGTCTTCAGATCCTGGTCCTTGGACATAAGCTGCGATTGCAGCCCCTCCAGCATGGACGCAGTTTTCCGTGCTTCCTCCCGGAGGGCCTCGATCTCTTTCTTATTCCCGGCAAGCTCTTCCTCCAGTTTCCCCATGTGGGTTTCGAGCTCTGTTTTGGCTTCGGAGGCTGCAGCAAGGTTATCGGAGATTCCTTCAGTTTGGCTGCCACATCATGAGCCTGCGAGTCGATGGCCATTTTATGGCTGTCCTCCAGATACTTGGTGCACTGCTGGACAAGGCTTTATAGTTCGTCATCTTTGGCATAGAGGGCGTTGGCCAGATCCTGCTCACGAGCAGCAAGATCCTTGGCTTGGACGTTGAGCTATGTCTTGTGCTCCGTCAGCCTGGCATCGCGAGTCCGTGCTCCCTCTACTGCCACCACCATTCTCTCCTCCTGGTCCCTGAGTTCGTGTGACCGGGCGTTGTACCAGGAGCGCAATTCCTGAGCCTTGTCCTTCAGTTGCTGGGTGGCTGAATCACAGGCTTTATGATCGTCCTAGATCGCTTGCTGCTTCTGGTCGTACCTCTCTCGTACTTCCTTAAGCCCGACAGCTACTGTCTCTAGAAAAGCCAAGTCCTTGGAACTATCACCAAGGTCACTCGCATCCTTGGTCTTCTAGGTCAAAGGAGCCAGTATGCAGCAGATCTCTTCATCAAAATTCACCCCAGCAAGGGCTGACGAGCTGGGGGCTGTCGAGACTGGGTGATCTACAACCATCACCAAGATGCTTGTTGGGAGAGTCACCCTCAGGTGGGAGGCATCGCTCTGAAGGGGCACCTTCTCCTCAACTTCCATGGTAGGGCCAGTCGTATTGCCGGGGATTTCCTGTTCTCCCATTAAGGTTCCTTGGGCGTCCTTGGAGGCCTTGACATGACCTTCTTCCTTGGCAATCTTGCAGGCTTCTACAGCGGCATCCTTTCTTATGTCTGCCACTTCCTCCAAAAGTTCCTTTTCTTCAAGCACGGGGGCTGCAAAGGAGTGGAGGCAGGAGGGAGATGAAGATCAGAAACCAGAACCAAGGATTAAGAAAGCACAGAGTTCTCGACATAGATTCGAAGGAAGCTGGATTACCTGTCAGTGGCTGGCGGGAAGACATTTCTCCTTCCCCGGTAGTATCTGTTGCCGGCGGGCGTCTGGCATCATCTTTCTCCATGGGGGTGACTTCGATGTGGGCAGACCCAGCAGAAGGAGCTCTTGCTGGGGATCCCCTTCTTTGGGTATCACTCATGGAAGGAGCTGAAGTGGTCATTGTTTGCTGCCGGGCTTCCCTGTGGGGGCTCCCGCCAGTTCCCTTGGCGGGCGACAGAAGAACTTTGGCATGGCCACCGGCGGACGCGGTCTGACCCATGCCTTCATGCAGGGGGCTGGCCCGGGGGCTGGGTACGAGGTCACCACCGGCACCCCTTGCCAGTCCAGCACCTGACACCGATCCCAGCTCCTTCGTCGTTTTGGCCCACTTGGCCGGTTGCGCCAGGGTCTCTTCATCCCTGTCAAGGCCAACATCACAAGATCAGCTAAGAATCAAGCGAAATGCAATTGAAGTCAAGGGACAGTGATTGGAATTAAGAAAGTCAAATGGTTATCCTCACTCTGGATCATCAAGCATGGCATCCATCTCATATACCAGAGGCGGGGGTGATTCCCTGGCCCTCTTAAGTGGTGGGGGAGTCCTGCTCACTGATGGTGCCGGGCTTGATGGAGGCATGGGGTCAACACCTTTCACCACCCGCTGTCGGGAAGGCGGAGTTGGGGCCGGGGCAAAATGAGCCGAGTGGCGACGGACAATGTCTTCCTTGCTGCTCTTGGTGGTGGTCTTCTTCACTTGGGCCCAGCCCGTGACGAAACGGAACCACTGGCTCTTTACTCCCCCTCTTGTGAAGCCGACGCTTCTGCTCTGTGGCTTGAGGGCCCGATTCGAGTCCTTCCTCCTCTTCAGGCACTGCGGCTTCCTCTGCCCCAGCAGCCCCTTCCTCGGCAGCCTCGGTCCCGGCAGCCTCGGACCCAGCAGCTCCGGTCCTGGCAGCCATGACGCCTAGCACCTCAAGCTCAGCGATCTCTTCATCAACACGCTCTTCCCCTAAGGAATTCCCATCATCGTCATCACCAGCTACCGCGGCAGCCTTGAGCCTTTGGACCTCCTCAAGCCTGCTTTAGATGTACTCCTGCTCCTGTTCGGTGGTACCCTTGGTGAAGTCGATCTCCTTCCTGGTGGCTCTCTCCACTAAGCTTGAGGCCCAATTCATCTCATCCTCCAAGCTAGGCAGCTGCTAGTCTACTTTGACTCCATTGGCATTGCAATCTGGCATCCACTTGAGGATTTGGTGCAGTGCAGAGTTGATGTGCAAGGGAACAATTCTTGCCGGCAAGTGGAAAGTGCCGGCCTTTTGGAAAAGTTGCTCGCACAGCCAGGCATGACTCATGACTGTCAACTTGTTGGCAACCCCAGGATACAGCCGCATCCAGTTCGCGACATTCTTGTACTCCCAGGCAAAGCGGTCCCGTTGCTGCAGCCGGGCGATGCGACGCCGGAGGAAATTAGCACCCACGTGCTCAATGGAGAGCCCGACAGCCTTGAGACGGACAACTCTGTTCAGTGTCGTGTGGAGCCTCCCGTCAGTTTCTCCTGGGTCGATCCAATGCTTGCCGTGTACCACACACTTGGTCTGCGGCTGGCAGAACGGAGAGGCTTTTGGGTCCTTGATCCAACACCAATCCCCTCTCCACTCCTCCCACTTGCCTTGCAGTTGACCTCCAAGGTAATCCCAATCTTCTCTCTTCCCCCACGGGATCCATGATATATTTCCCGAAAGGGATTTATCCTCGATGCGGGGATGTAGAAGTGGTGGAACAGATCCACATTGGGGGCTAGCTCCCCCAATAACCGCTGCAAAACCATGATTGCACTACCCACATTAACTACGCGGAACGGACATGTGATTGACAGAACAGTAAAATCATTACACGTGGGCAGAGGATTTTTGCCACGTGTCTGCGCACTGCTTTGGGGCCTAACCCAATGCGCCCGCACCACATTTGGCTCAGGCCTGGGGGCTACTGTCGGTGTACACAAACAGGGGTATTTGTTTCCCACTTTGACGAGTGTGCAGACTTGCGGGCGAGCTGCTATTGCTGGGCACATCAGAGATCCAAGAAGAACAAGATGGTAGAGAACCGCCTTGGGAAGACCTCCCTTGCAGGGCAGGAGAGCCTGGCCAGGCTGAGGCCGCACCTAAGGACAAGTCCAGATTGCCCCGGCAGGGTTACCGGGGCCGCCAAGATCAAAACCGGCCAGGCTTCTTGCTGGTAGGTTTCGACCGAGACGCCACCGCTCCACCTCATCGCACCCAAGTCATTTATCAGTGCGGTGTAAGGAACCAAGCGACCAGGTGGATCCTGTCAGGCACGTGGTAGCATGATCAAGAAGTGATTAGCTTTATTGACACCCGTCCAGGAGACGTGTCACGCTAACAGGGAGAAGCAGATAAGCGGCGTGACAAGCTTGCCGGGATTCAACCTCGACACGACACCTAGCACTGCATTTAATACACTTTGTCCTAACTGTCAGAGTTAGGTATGATAGCACTGTTGGCTATCTAATCTCCCCCAAATGACTGTTTTTCCACTGTGGTCACCCCTTAACCTATAAAAGGAGGCCCGAGGCAGCCTAGCAAAGGGTTCGAACACTTCGACCCCCTGCACTTGTACGTGTGTGATTGCACTCCCGAGGCATCCTTGCTGGGCTAGTGCACTCTGCGCCTTCATCCTCCTCCAGATCAATCCACCATAGCAGGAGTAGTGTTTTACGCTACAAAGCGGCCCGAACCTGGGTAAAAACTAGCTGTCCATTGTCGTGCTGTCCCCTGCTGCTTCTTCTCTTTGTGCAACGCGGCCGTCCCCATGCCGAACCACAAAGGGGCACCCCTGCCCCATAGGTGATCATGCTCCACACTAACACTTCCAGGGTCTCTTATTGCCAGAAAAAAAGCTCCAAAAAGTTTCGTGGCATTTGGACTTTGTTTGGTACTGATATTCTGCAAAGTAAAAAACAAGCAAAAAACATCAATTGGCACTGGGCACTAAGTTAGTAGGTTAGTCTGAAAAAATGATATAAAGTTGCTTGTAAATGTATATAAAACATCCAAGATTGATAATATAATAGCTTGGATCAATAAAAAATTATAGATACGTTGGAGACGTATCAGATGCTCGAACCACTATCGAGCATCACCAGGAAGCGCATCATCAATCATATGACCATGCTGGGCCGACAGCATACGGGCCTATGCTGGGATTCCCTGGGTGCCTACCTTACGAGGTGGGCTGCCTAGTGTTTACTTCTGAGTTGCGGTAAGTCCGCTGGCCCTCTTCTCTAAGCTTCAAACCCAATTTGCCGAACAAATACGATGGCAAGCTTAACCCATTAGAGTTCCTAGGCATCTACACTATTGCAGTGCAGGCTGCCGGGGACGTGATAAGAAGGTTCTCGCCAATTTTTTTCCATTGACACTTAAGCCCAATGAGAGATCTTGGCTGATGAACCTACCGGAGAGCTCCATATCTTCATGGTCAGATCTGTACCACCAATTGGTTGATGCATACACCGGAGGCCATCAGCTTCTTGGTCAGCCCAGCGATCTGCATGTTTTTCCGCAGAGAGACGGAGAGCCTCTTCGGAAATACAACCAAAGATTCAGCCATGCGCATCACAACATCCCTGATGTTCACCCCGCTGCTGTCATTGCTGCATTCCATATGAATGTGTGCAACTGTAGGATGCGGGAGGAGATGAACATCCATAGGTTAAAGACCATCAACGAGTTGTGCACCTTGGCAGACAAGTGTGCACGTGCTTAGGAGGAGAGGAGACTTCCCGGGGAAGATTCTAGTGCTAAAGTTGACTCTGAAGATGATGATGCATGAACCTTGAAGAAAAAGCACCGCAAGCGCAAGGGCAAAGAAATCATGGCCATTGAGGGCTCTGGCAATGCCAATGCCGACAAGAAGGCCCAAACTGAAGGTTCTAGCAAGGATGTTGCCGTGTGCACCTATGATCATGAGGCCACAGCTCGCGACAAGACAGAGAAGACCAATGGTCAATACTGCAAGATCCATCGCACCAAGGGTCATGATCTCCAAGACTGCTGGTAAGTAGAGCAACTTGTCAAAAAAGCAGAAGCAAGAAAACAAGAAGCGCGATAAGGAGGAGGGCCAGGATGGTGCTGGTGGGTCCAGAAAAAAGAACCGTGGTGGTCGCGAAGGCCACCTCGGCAAGGCCAAGCAACAGAAGGAGAAGCTTGCTAGAGGTCGTGACAAGAAAGATGATGAGGAGGAGGATGAAGAGGAGTCCGAAGAGCAAGAGTTCGAGAAGGCAACGGAAGCCATGTGCATTTTATGGAGGTGCATCTTTGCACTCCTCTCACCGTCAGCTCAAGTAGTGGACTCATGAGATAAATGGAGCAGAACCGACAATGGAGGCGCAGAAGCCACTCAAGTGGTCCAACACGCCAATCATTTTTGACGCAGAGGATCACCCTGATCACATAACGGCGGTCGGGTGTTTGCCATTGTTGGTTTCACCAACAATCTGCAATGTCAAGGTGATGAAAATGTTGGTTGGCGATGGGGCCAGCTTGAACTTGATCTCTCCTTAAGTGATGAAGCGACTGCAAATTTCTGGAGAAGATCTCCAAGAAATGGGAACATTTCAAGGGATCAATCCAGGAAGGAGCCAGCCCAAAGGAAAGATTAAATTGCCGGTGACATTTGGCAGTGAACTAAACTATAAGATAGAGAAGATTGTCTTCGATGTCGTCAAGATACCGTTGCCATATGATGGAATGCTTGGCCTCCCAACTCTGCCAAAATTCATGGTGGCGTCCCACTAGGCCTACAACACTCTGAAGATGCCAAGGCCGATGAGCGTCATCACTATGCACTCTGACAAGAAGGAGTAGTCATCTGAGCCGACAAGCTCTACTGGGAAGCAGTTGCAACATCTACTGGCAAGGCACTTGCTCCTGGCGACAAAGCTCCCGGGGAGTAGAAGAAGAACAAGAAGACCGATAAGACCTCCGGGAAGTGCACCTCAGAGTGTTGCACACCCACCGAGGACGTACCAGAGAGCACTGCCGGTAAGAGCAAGAAGGCCAAGGTAGATCCACCTGCAACAAAACAAGTCTCTGCAAGGGAGGATGGCACGAGCGACACTTTCACCATAAGCGCCACTCTTGACAGCACATAGGAAAGCGCGCTCATAGCCTTCCTACGGGAGAATGTCGATGTGTTTGCATGGCAACCATCTGACATCCCCAGTGTTCCTAGGAAGGTAATTGAGCACCACCTTGCCGTCTGCCCTCATGCAAGACTCGTCAAGCAGAAGGTTAGGAAGCAAGCCTTAGAGCAGCAAGAGTTTATTGCCGAAGAGATCAAGAAGCTAGAAGCGGCAATCCTGGTTAGAGGAGTGTTACATCCTACGTGGTTAGCCAATCTAGTTGTAGTGCGTAAAGCAAATGGAAAATGGAGACTTTGTATTGATTTCACTGATATCAACAAAGCTTGTCCAAAATATCCTTTTCCTTTGCCACGCATTGACCAGATTGTGGATTCCACTACCAACTGTGTTCCCCTCTCTTTTCTTGACACCTGCTCTGGTTATCATCAGATCTTCATGCCCAAGTAAGATGAGGAGAAAACTGCATTCATTACTCCATGCGACATGTATTGCTTTATACTTATGCCTTTTGAATTGAAGAGTGCATGATCAACATTTGCAAAGGTAGTCTAGATTGGTTTTGAACCTCAGCTACATAGAAATATGGAAGCCTATATGGATGATATAGTGGAAAAACCAAGGACATGTCAACCCTGATACAAGGTTTGGAAGAAACATTTGCAAATTGGCGCAAGATCAACTTGAAGCTCAATCCTAAGTAGTGTGTGTTTGGCATTCCATACGGCAAGCTTCTCGGGTTCTTTGTGTCTCAACGTGGTATTGAAGCCAATCCCAACAAGATCAAAGCCATTGAGCAGTTGGAAGCACCAAAGCGCGTCAAGGATGTGAGACGTCTTCTAGTTGTGTTGCCGCACTAAGCAGTTTCATCTCTAAGTCTGCTGAGCGTGCCTTGCCGTTTTTTAAGATCTTTAAAAAGGCAGGCCCTATGTAATGGGCTCCGGAAGCAGAGGTCGTGCTGCAAGATTTGAAGAGGTACCTCTCTTCTCCGCCAACACTAGTTGCGCCAATGCCACAAGGGCCCTTGTTGCTATATTTGGCGGCAACTAATCAAGTGGTCAGTGCTACTCTAGTGGCAGAGAGAGAAGCAGATGACAAAGAGGCAGCAACCATAGACCCGATAACTGACAAGCTAGAATCTTCTCCGACAAGTCCAGGTGCGAACAAGACAAGTTCAATGCAAGCAAATGAAACAAAATAGCAAGTGGTGCGGAAGAAGAAGATGGTGCAGCGCCCAGTTTACTTTGGCAGCTCCCTTCTGTAGGGGGCTAGGTCAAGGTATTTTGGTGTGCAAAAGTTGCTTTTTGGTCTTCTCATGGCCTCAAGAAAGCTGCACCATTACTTCCAAGCACACCAGATCACCATCATCACTCGCTTTCCTTTGCAACTCATCTTGAGAAATCTAGAGGCCACCAGCAGGATAGTGGAGTGGACGTTGGAGCTATCAGGCTTTGACTTGAAGTTTCAGAGCACCTCAACAATTCAAAGTAGAGCCTTGGCGGAGTTCATTGCAGAATGGACACCAATGCAAGATGAAGAAATTCCAAAGACCTTTCTCCCGGCAAAGAAGCAACAAATAATTGGATTATGTACTTTGATGGTGCTTTATCGCTCAAGGGCGCCGGTGGTGGCGTGTTGCTTGTCACACCCACTGGAGAATATCTCAAGTATGTGATTCAAATGAACTTTCCCAGGGAGAAAGCCACAAACAACACTGCTGAGTATGAAGGTTTACTTGCTGGTCTTCGGACTTTCGTTGACTTAGGCATCAGAAAGTTAATCATCAGAGGCAACTCACAACCTGTTGTGAAGCAAGTTAATAAAGATTACCAGAGCCCGTTAATGGAAGCATATGTGGATGAAGTGAAAAAGTTGGAACATCATTTTGATGGTTTGCAAACTAAGCATGTTTCTCGTGCCGAAAACAGTATTGCCGATGACCTATCAAAGCCTGTTGCCAAGAGACTTCCTGTGGAAACAGGCACTTTTGTGCTCCATCTAAATCAGCCATCAATCACACCATCGACAAGGCCAATCAAAAGAAGAAAGTTGAACACCGGCGAGTACTTTCCGGCAGAGCTCCCAGCAGTAGCCGGAAAGGAAGTTGCCGGAAAAAAATGCAATGCTTGTCGGTGAGCAACAGGCTTCGACAAGACTAGAGGTCCTTGTCGTTGAGTCAGGTGCTCCCGCAACAGAAGAATTGCCTTTAGTCCTTGTCATCGAGCCACACACTACTGCAGGATGCTGCTAACACGACACTACAATCATAGACCCTTCAACAAAACTATGTGCGATGCATTAATCGCAAACGGTGATGTAAAAAACCATACAAAATGATACAAACTATTTCCAATGGCGGAGACATGAAACATGATTCAGATTATAGTTTCATGTGCGACACGTGGCATACAGTTCACTCAAATGAACTGTTTGCGATGAGCATAACAACAGAAATGGGCAGCTAGATGAAGGTGTGTGTGATATACGACATACAGTTCAGTTGGATGAACTGCTTGTGATTAGGCAACACAACAGAAATGGTCAGCCAGATCAAGGTGTGTGCGATAGAGGGCATACCGTTCACTCGGATGAACTATTTGCGTTCAGCCAAGAGAACAAAAATGGTTCAACTTAACAAGATGTGTGCGATACATGGCAAACAGGTCCGTAATCAAAAATGTGTGCGAAGACCGATAATAACACAGACGATTGCCGGTAATAAGCCGTGTGTGTTATGGGCAAACACTTGCTAGTATACAATTGTGAGCGATTGATGAATTGATCACCGACGGTTTCCCTAGTATGGTCCGTGCGCGATGTGATTGCATACATAACAACAACATGTATACTTATAAGGACATCATTGCATAACCAAATTAAGCATCCAATCACATAGGTTGCCAGTACACACATGACATTTGCACACTCCAAAGTAAACTAGTACATGCATAATTAACTAGGATAGACGATCATCTGATCACCATCTACTTCTTCTTGGGACGCTTGCCACCACTGCTTTGCTGGTGGCTTCATCCCTCGTCGATTACGGGAAGGAGGCACTCCATCATGTCACAGATCCGCCTGTGCATCTCGTAGCATGTGTTCACGCTCTTGGCCGCGAACTTGAGGTGAGCTTCATTCATTTTCCACATCCAGGCACCATGCCTGGATACGAGATTTCTCTTGGCATCCTCCTTCATCTTTTCATAGTAGGGGTCGATGATGGCCGAGGCGAGTTCAACTAGGGAGTCCTTCTTCGTGTTGCCCCCAACCTTGAAGTGGCCATGTATTTTGACAAGGTTCTTGTAGGCCAAGGCCGTAACCTTGAGCGCTTTTACATCAATTGCGGTTTCCACCATAGCAAACTTGTAGTCGGTGCTATTGACAAACCTGGCGAAATGGTCGCAAGGCTTTGTGGCCATGCAGTAGTGGTAGATGAGGACATGATGGCACATACACAACTGGGCGGCGAGAACCTTCTAATCTATCACGGGATGACCGCCGGTGTACTGGAGGTCGATGCCAACCACTTTACACTTGTACCGAGTAAGCAATTGCTTCTCGATGTTGATTTAGTCCTCCACCATGTTCGGGTCAATGGTGTACACCATCGACAGATCCATCTCCCTCGTGTGGGTCTCCACTCGATGCACGCCGAACTCCATTGGAGCGCCGCTAGATATCCTCTCTGTATGTGTCATCATGGGTTTGCTTGTTGTGTTGTGGGGCGCGATCGAAACATTGAAGAGATTAAGGTCATATGGTCACGGGAATTAATGGGGAAGCCGAACGACCTAGAATATCGGCAGGCCCGGATGGCAGTTTTTGTAGCACGTAACTACATCATGGTGATGTGTGCGGCGCAGTCACATGCATATGGGGCCCCCAACGTAATCGTGCACCGGCCCCAACCACTAGAAGAGCACACATGGAGGGATGCGAGCAGAGCGCTCCGCGACCGCCTCAACGGCAAGCAACCATATGCATATAGAAGTTGAACACGTAGGGAAAAGTCATACACAAGCCAAGCGCGCGGAGGGACGCGAGCAGAGCGCGCCGTAGCGCCTAACGACGAGCAGAGCGCGCCGAGGGACAAGAGCAGATGCCGACATGGTGAGGTGAATGCGGGCAATAAATAAGGGTGCACTTGCAATTTGTGTGGGAAGACCGATAATAACAAAGACATTTCCTGCTATTAAGCCGTGTGTGTTCTTGGCAAACGACGCTAGCTGGTAAATTATTGTCTGCCATTCTTGAAGTCATCATCAACATGTTCCTTAGTTTAATAATTTTCCATGATTTGCTCAGTCTGCACAACATCTATGCTCTATGTGTACAGAACATTATTATATACTGTCAATAGTGTGTTCTGTTGGGCACACAAGTATATGGATCATAGCCTTGGGTGAGCAATGTGCCCGCACGCGTCATGCTAGATCGGGGTTCCTTCTATGCTAAGTTTCCATTAATTGATGGCATTTTATGAACACGCCACCATTTCCTACCACTTCCTCATCAGTTTCCTACCGCCACCAAGCGATATTGCGCATAAACCTAGGCCTCACGCGACACACTGAGGCAACAAGCACATCCTATAGCCCCTCTACCTTTTCCAAGCATGCCAACCCACCAAAGCGCCGCCTCTCCCATCAACCTCCTTGACAAGGAAAATGAGAAGGCGCCAGGGCACGTCGAGGCCGAGGGTGTTCCCGGCAATGCAATGGACGACGCCGTGCTGCAATTATTGCCAGGATTGAGCAGACCCTTGGCGCACGATGCTTCAGCGCTACGGATCAAGATAGGCATGTCAGCGCCGAGAGGCTGCAGCTCGCCGCACAACATGATTGGTGGTGCACCGTAGAGCGAGACCGCTGGAGCACCGCAGAGCGAGAGGCATGGCATGCCGCACAGCAAGAGCAGATCCATCGGCTCTTGCCTAATGTCGACAAGGCGTCACAACTGGGTACACGGTCCGTCAGTTGCCCCATTCCTCACTGAGAGTGGGAAGAGGCCGTATGCACCATACTTGCACCAGAGGTTGGCCGCACCATACTTGCACCGGACGCCCGCCGCGCCTTTCGCATGGGTCGCGCCATTCGCCTTGTCCGCGGCCCACTTGATGCCAACGCGCTGGTCACTAGGCTCGACCGCCTCCTTGCCCCAGGTGTCCACCTAGGCGCAGTAGAGGAACATGTCCATCGCATCCTTGAGCTGGTGATCTCTGATGAAATAGCCAACTTGGAGCTCGAGATCGCGCCCCAGATGTAACGCGAGCATGTTGACCGCTTGGAAGAATGCCTGCACGAGTTCAGGCAGAGCCAGGAGCTACCGTAGGCAAAGCTGCTGGTCATGGACGCGTTTTATTTTGTTGAGTCGTTTCGAATCGGATCGCTATGTATTCACAAAAATCATAATATTACTCTATTTATTGCTCTATTTTAATGTGTGTACTCTATTTTCTGTTCTTATATATTGTTCTATTTCAATGTGTGTGTGTGTGTATATATATGCTTTCCATTCTGTATATGTGGATGATAACTGCTAGATACAAATTAGTATATGAAAACAGATAGAAAAATGAAATTCCTAATATATATTAATTATTCATTAGTTCATCAAACAATATATATAATATCATCACATATACGTGATGATACTTAACTACTATGTACAATGCATAAAATTGAAAATGAACAATACTAAAACTAATAATCCCTCCTTAGCAGGGCGTCTTCACAGCGCGAAGGAAGTACTGCACCTCCTCTGCCTCACATCGCTTGACGTGTTGATCTGCTCTTGCTGGCGGACGCGCGTGAACGATCTTGCCATTTTGTTGGGCGCCCACCAGAGCTCCACGTCGGTGGCATGCTAGAGCTTATCAGCCCACCTCGACGCAGCGACGAGGGGCCTAGAGCCTTTGTCCTTCTTGGTGAAGTACCAGCCATCTTCGTACACCTCCTCTGCACGTTGACCCGCCTGGCCCCAAAGCTCCACCGCCTCCTTTTTCTAGGCAGCCTCACGGGCTTCATGGGCCGCCTGCTACCTGGCTTCCTCCTCTGCCATCTCCTTCTTGAATCCTACTTGCCTGGCTTTCTCAGCCGGCGGCAGCAACTTCCACAGACAAAGATTGTACTGGCGCCAAAACCACTCCAAAGTTGGGGGGTCCGACGCAACCTCGTCCAGCGGCGCATAGGGATCCTCCTCGTTGCTGCTCCAAGGTTTTGGACGTGTTGCATGAAGGCACGGCTCGTGAATTGGGTGCCGTTGGAAGTGATCACTCTGGCGGGTACTCCAAAACGGCACACCAATCCTTTCAAAAACTTGATAGCTGATTGTGCAGTCACCTTCCTCACTGGCTCCACTTTCGGCCACTTTGTAAACTTGTTGATTGCAACGTACAAGAATTCAAAGCCCCCGGTAGCACGGGGGAAGGGGCCCAAGATGTCGAGCCCCTAGACCAAAATGGCCAGGATAAAGGGATCGTCTGGAGAGCTTAAGCTGGTTGATGGATGTTCTTGGAGTGGAACTGGCAGGCTTCACATCTGGTGACTAGCTCGACCACATCTTGGAGGGCCGTGGGCTAGTAGAAACCTTGCCGGAAAGCATTCCCAACCAAGGCTCTTGATCCAATATGGGAGCCACACACACCCTTGTGAATCTCTGCCAGCCCCTCTTCCCGGCAAATACACTTCAATTTCACACCATTTGGTCTTCTTCTGTACAGAGTGTCATCGACAAACTGGTACATACTAGACCGTTGGGCTATTCTTTCATCTTATTCTTGCTCTTCGGGAAGTTCTCCTGTTTGAAGGTAGTGGACAATGTGTCGTGCCCAAGTAGGAGCCCGAGGCTCGACAACAAGAACCAACTGCACCTCCTCATTCGTGGGAGAGTGCGGCTCACCAAGCGAAGTGGAGTCGTTCCTGGCGGCCTCTCTACCAGCGGCCTCGGGAGGCTCTGTCGGGAGAGACTTGCCGACGTCCAACTTCCTCCTTTTTCTGGCCATCATCGATGGAGATACTGAAGACTGAGTCAGGTGAAGGACAAAAGTCCCTGGTTCCACAGGGAGCTTTTGTGCTGCACACTTTGATAAATAATCAGCAATGCTGTTTTCTGCCCGTGGCATGTGTTTTGTTTGCAATCCATCAAAGTGTTCCTCCAACTTTCTCACTTCCTCAACGTACGCCTCCACTAATGGACTCTGGTAATCCTTGTTGACCTGTCTCACCACAAGCTGCGAGTCTCCACGAATGATCAACTTCTTGATTCCCAATTCTACTGCAATTCTGAGCCTGGCAAGGAGCCCCTCATACTCGGCAGTTTTGTTGGTGGCCTTCTCCCTGGGAAAGTGCATTTGGACCACATATTTGAGGTGTTCTCTAGTGGGCGCGACAAGAAGCACGCCAGCTCCTGCGCCTTGTAACGAGAAGGCCCCATCAAAATACACGATCCACTCCTGAGGCGCCTTCTTGCCGGGGATAACTGTCTCTAGTATCTCTTCATCTGGAGTGGGCGTCCATTCTGCAATCAATTTCACCAGCGCTCTGCTCTGAATGGTTGAGGTACTTTCGTACTTCAGGCCCAAGCTTGACAGCTCTACTGCCCACTCAACTATTCTGTCTGTAGCTTCAGGGTTCCTCAGTATGTGCTGGAGTGGAAAATGGGTGACAACTATACTCCAGAGTACCTTGATCTAGCCCCTGTAATAGGGAACTGACAAAGTACACTAGTTGCTGCAATACCTTCTTCTCTGTCGTGGCTTCAGAACTGCTCTTGCTAGCTTGCTCTGCTTTTCCTTGATCTGTGCCCAATCTTGCCGTGACCGGTTCAGTTTCTTTTCTAGAGAGGAAATTAGCTGTAGCTGCTTCTTCGTCTACTTCCCGCTGCGCCACCAGTGCTGCACTAACCACTTGATTAGTTGCCGCTAAGTATAGCAGCAACGGCTCTTGTGGTTTAGGAGCAACCACGATGGGGGCAGAGGAAAGATAGGCTTTCAAGTCCCGTTGTGTTGCTTCTGCCTCCGGGGTCCACTTCATTGGCCCTGCCTTCTTCAAGATCTTGAAGAATGGTAGGGCGCGCTCGGCGGACTTGGAAATGAACCTACTCAGCGTGGCAATGCATCCAGTTAAGCGCCTCACATCCTTGACTGTCTTGGGTGCTTGTATCTGCTCGATTGCTCTGATCTTGTCAGGGTTGGCCTCTATCCCTCAGTGAGAGACAAAGAAGCCAAGTAGCTTGCCGGAGGGTACGCCGAACACACATTTCTCAGGGTTAACTTCAGGTTGATCTTGCGCAAGTTTGCAAAGGTCTCTTCCAAATCTTGAATGAGCGTTGATCTGTCCTTGGTCTTGACCACTATATCATCCATGTAAGCTTCTACATTTTGTACTGCCCTTGAAAAAGTGGATCCAGCGCACTTTAACCCGAAGGGCATTCGTACAAAACAGTACGTGCCACATGGAGTTATGAATGCGGTCTTCTCCTCGTCTTCTTTGGACATGAATATCTGATGGTATCCGGAGTATGCATCCAGAAAGGAAAGCAGATCACACCCGGAAGTGGAATCCACAATCTGATTGATGCGCGGCAAGGGGAAAGGATCCTTCGGGCATGCCTTGTTTAGATCTGTGAAGTCTATGCAAAGTCTCCATTTCTCATCGCCTTGCGCACCACTACTGGGTTTGCTAACCATGTTGGATGCAAAACTCCCCTGACCAAACCAGCTGCTTCAAGTTTCTTGATCTCCTCGGCAATAAACTGTCGCTGCTCCAAAGCCTGCTTTCTGACCTTCTGCTTGATGGGCCGAGCATGAGGGCAGACAGCAAGATGGTGCTCGATTACCTCCCGTCAGCGCCATCCTGCCTTACGGGGACCTTCTTCACAGCAGGTGAAGCAAACTTGGGCCTCTTACTAGTGGAACTCTTCGGCAAGTCATCAACAGGTGCAGCACACTCTGGAGAGGTGCGCTTCCCGGATTCATTGTCAGCGTCTCTGCTAGCCTTCTTTCCTTTCTTTGTTTCCTTGGTGGGAGCTACAACTTCAGCAGCCTTAGCAGCTACCGCGTCTCGGTACATCTTATCCACGCATATGATTGCATCTTTCTTATCTGATGAGATAGAGATGACGCCCATCGGCCCTGGCATCATCAAGGTATTGTAAGCAAAGTGGGATGCTGCCATGAACTTTGCCAAAGCTGGGCGGCCAAGGATCCCATTGTAAGGTAGAGGAAGATCGACAACATCAAACACAACCCTCTCAGTCCGGTAATTCAGTTCTCCGCCAAACATCACCGGCAGTGTAATCTTCCCCTTAGGACAACTCCTGCCGGGTTGATTCCTTGGAACGTGCCAGTGACCTTGAGTTCCTCATCTGATATTTGTAACTTGCTAATTACCTTGGAAGAGATCAGATTCAGCCCAGCTGTAGGATCGAAAGTAGGTCTAGAGGGGGGGTGATTAGACTACTTGACCAAATAAAAATCTAGCCTTTTCCCAATTTTAAGTCTTGGCAGATTTTAACAACTTTGCGCAAGTCAAGCAATCAACCTACACATGCAATCCTAAGAGTGTAGCAGCGGAAAGTAAAACATTGCATATGAAGGTAAAGGGAAGGGTTTGCAGAAGGCAAACGCAATGTAAACACGAAGATTTTTGGCGTGGTTCCGATAGGTGGTGCTATCGTACATCCACGTTGATGGAGACTTCAACCCACGAAGGGTAACGGTTGCGCGAGTCCACGGAGGGCTCTACCCACGAAGGGTCCACAAAGAAGCAACCTTGTCTATCCCACCATGGCCATCGCCCAAGAAGGACTTGCCTCACTCGGGTAGATCTTCACGAAGTAGGCGATCTCCTTGCCCTTACAAACTCCTTGGTTCAACTCCACAATCTTGACGGAGGCTCCCAAGTGACACATAACCAATCTAGGCGACACCACTCTCCAAAAGGTAATAAACGATGTGTTGATGATGAACTCCTTGCTCTTGTGCTTCAAATGATAGTCTCCCCAACACTCAACTCTCTCTCATAGATATGGCTATGGTGGAAAGATGATTTGAGTGGAAAGCACCTTGGGGAAGGCTAGAGATCAAGATTCTTGTGGTAGGATTGGAATATCTTGGTCTCAACACATGAGTAGGTGGTTCTCTCTCAGAAAATGAGTAGTGGAAGTGTAGGCACGTTCTGATGGCTCTCTCTCGAATGGAGAGGAGGGTGGAGGGGTATATATAGCCTCCACTCAAAACCTAACCGTTACACACATTTGAGCCAACTCGGTCAGACCGAATAGGTGAACTCGGTGAGACCGATTAAGTTCAAAATGTGAACGTTAGGTTTTTCGATGGGACCGACATGATCAACTCGGTGGGACCGACGTGCTAGGGTTAGAGCAAAACCTCATCTTGGTGTGACCGATTGCATGAACTCGGTGAGACCGATTTCAGCAATGAGCAAACAGAGAGTTGGTCAGGCAAACTTGGTGGGACCAATCGCTCATCTCGGTGAGACCAAAATGTTACGAAAGGGAAACAGAGAGTTTGCATTGCGAACTCGGTGGGACCGATCGCTCATCTCGGTGAGACCGAAATGTTACGAAGGGAAACAGAGAGTTTGCAATCCCATCTCGGTGAGACCGAGATCCCTATCGGTGAGATCGAACTGATTAGGGTTTCTGGCTATGGCTATGTCAAGGAACACGGTGGCGCCGGATAGATCAAATCGGTGGGGCCGAGTTTGACTTTAGGTTTAGGACATATTTGGAATTGAGAAAGTGGTTGAGGGCTTTGGAGCATATCACTAAGCATTTTGAGCAAGTAGACCATTAAGAAACACCTCATCCCCTTTTAATAGTACTGGCTTTTCCTATGGACTCAATGTGATCTTGAATCACTAAAATAGAAATGTAGAGTCTTGAGCTTTTGCCAATGTTTGTCTTTGTCATTTTGAGGGGTCCACATCTCTAGTCCATGCCATGCCAATCATTGAACTCTCTGAAATAATCAACTTGAAAGGATATTAGTTCAATGAGCTATATGTTGTTATGAATTACCAAAACCACCCGGGGATTAGTTGCACTTTCAATCTCCCCCTTTTTGGTAATTGATGACAACATATAGATCAAAGCTTCGACAAATGATAATATGAATGAAATACATCGTCGCTTTGAGAAGTATGTGATAAGCAAGAGCTCCCCCTAAATTTGTGCATTATTTAAAATTTGCTTTTGAATGCAAATGCACAATCGATTAGGATCATGGGTTACTCTTCCATGTCACATACATCTTGGTGGAGCGCTCAAAATGATAGAATATAAATAGCATGCACTCATCACCAAGACAAATATGATTGATCATACACAAGTAATAAGATAGCATCATTCAAGCACACATATTAAAGCATAATATGATCAATCACATGATCATAAGAGTATCTCACACACAAGCACGAATAAGTAGCAAACAAATGACCAAATAACAAGTAGCAAGAGAGGCAAATAAAACAAGACACACTCTCTCTCGAAGCCTATGATCTATACACTTTCTCCCCCTTTGGCAACAAGTTACCAAAAAGTTTGAAAATGCATAGTACTATACGGCACTCTAAGCACGATCTCCGGGAGCTCCAGTGTGCAAAGATGGCATGGAGAGGACAGCATCTGCAAAGTCTTCCGCTGATGTCTGACGAACTGGAGGAGTTGCCATTGGAGAGGCAACTAGGTTAGTGGCAGCAGGTGCTGAAGTGGTGGTTCT
This sequence comes from Thinopyrum elongatum, assembly GCA_011799875.1. Lineage (NCBI taxonomy): Eukaryota > Viridiplantae > Streptophyta > Magnoliopsida > Poales > Poaceae > Thinopyrum > Thinopyrum elongatum. Next base: position 176,377,254 of record CM022300.1, read on the forward strand.
CGTGTCACTAACTGGCACAGCTGCTGACCTATTGGCTCTAGGCACCCTCTGATAAGCATATGTGGTAGATCTTCCATTCCTCTCCTCTGCTTCTTCTTGGAGTTGCTCAACTGCAGTTTGAATCTCTGTGACCTTCAAGTCTAGATCATAAAACTTTGTTTCAATGATTCTCTCAAGACTTTCTTGGTTTTGAGTTAGGGTGGTTAGTCCTTTCTCAATCCTTACTGTGGCTTCAAGCAGATAGCTGAGCTGGTCCTGCTTGGTATTGAGATTCACAGCTGATACATCTGGCATCTTGGACTTGTGTTGTCTTTGCTTTTTCTCTCTTCTCCTGACCCTCCACAGAAGTAGGATGTGATGGATCCATGACAACCTCGTTGTCCTCAAAGTCTGGCCTCAAGGGAAGGTGCTCTCTATCTAACAGATATGTGCCTGTGCCCATCTTGGAGTTGATGAGCATCTGAATGTGTGGGGCATAGCCACATGATCTCTTCTGATCTGCTGCAGTTCTCTTAATTGTTTCAACAATCAAGGTCATCACCTTGAACTTTTCTGGCACATCAAACATATGCAGCAGGTTGATTGAGTACCCTCTGATCATCCTGTCATCTCCAGATTTGGGCAACAAAGTATACCTCAATATAGTGTTGATGGTTGGCAGCCCTGACAATAGATAGTAAACTGAGCCAAATCTGTGTGTCTCCAAGGCATCATCTGGTATCTCCTTATACATGTGTGCCATGGAGTTGTGGTCTTTCCTGGGCTTTGCATATACATCTATATCATCCTCAGCCTCTTCAGGGGCATTGATCAGCTTGGCCCACTCAGCAATTGAAGATTGGTACCTTGTATCTTTAGTCATCCAGACTATCTTGTCATCTGGGTAAAAATGAGCTGTGGAATAGAACTGCATCACCATCTCATCATTCCATTTTGTCAACTTCTGACCAACAAACTTATCAACATCATTCTGTTTAAAGCTCTCATGTACTCCAGGAAAGTGATCTTCATTGTCATCAATGAACTTCCAGTCAACCCATCTCATATCACTCACTATGGGCTTCTTGTCCAGGAGAATTGTCTCATAGAAGTCCTGCTGCTCCTTGGTATGGAACCTGTAATCCACAGCAGTCCTTCTCCTTGTTGCATAAGGATCTGTTTGCCTCCATAGTCTGAGACCTGCATCTTTTTTTAACTACCTTCTTCTTGGAAGTGACCTCCTCATCTACCACAAAATCTTCATCTTCAAAGTCTGAGGTTCTCTTCTTCCTCTGCCTAGTTGCAGCCTTAGGTAGATTGCTTGGGGTGCTTCTGCTACCCTCATGATAACTGCTCGAGGGACTAGTGCCCTCACTGAGATTCTGGTGCTCCTCTGACCTGTTCTGGCTGTCACTCTGGTCTGACATCTCTGACACTAAAAGCAGACCCTGTGAATAGATAGGTTGAGATAGAGTGGATGAGCATCACAAAGTACATCTGTTTTGGCAAAAGGAATGATTCAAAAACTTAAATTTACTTTTCTGCAGAAAGCATTTCGGAGCTACCGATATGACAAACTCGGTGACACCGAAGCAGCTTTAGAGTCTAAACATGTGAAATCAGTCAGACCGAGACATAGTTCAATGACTCCGAGATGCTAGGGTTTCACTGAGAAGGTAAACTCGGTCACACCGATTTGTACACTTCGGTTAGACCGAGTAGTACATGTGCAATGGCCTGGGCCAAATCGGTGAGACCGAATCTTTCAAATCGGTCGGTCCGAGATGAGTTCGGCGGAAACCTAACCCTAAGTTCTTGAATCAAAACTAATCTAGAGAAAGTTTTGGTTGGATGGAACTGTTTCAATTGTGGCAAGAATCATGGCGTTGTCCTTAGTGCAAGAATCGGAGTTAAATATTGCACGGGGGGGGGGGGGGTCGAGTTCATACCCTAACTTGGTGATGAACCCACTACGGCGGCAACGGCGGCGAAGATTCCATTGACGGCGGCGAAGACCAGCGGCAGGAGGTCGCTGGCGACGAGGAGACGATCCGAAGACCTCGAGTTGGCAGAGCTGGACAGGCGCGGGTGAAGCGTTTGGAGAAATTTCCAAATTTTCAGCCCATGGGTATATATATCCAGACTCTGTCGGTGTGACCGAGTGGAATGACTCGGTGGCACCGAGATGCAGAATCGCAAGCGGTTGCTGCAATTTGGTGTGACCGAAGGGTTTAAATCGGTTGCACCGAGATTAAAACATAGATCAACTTAATGAACTCGGTATGACCGAAAGGGATGGACCGGTCAGACCAAAATGCACTAAGAAGTTTTGGAAGGTAAGTTTATGACGAATCGGTGGCTCCGAGTGCTCCTCACTCGGAGGGTCCGAATGTGACTTGATCAAACTTTGTGATGTAGCATGAATAGAATTTGAGACGAGAAAAGCATAGATAGCTAGAGGGAGTACTTAGGCATTATTGTCCATCCATTTGGCAAAAAGAAAAGCCAATCAATCAAAACAACAAATGGATGTCCTCGAATGGGGAAAAATATGCAATCAACATGCTCACACAATAAGATAGCAAATGAAATATGTGGCAAAGCATGCACAAACACTCTAGCATCTATCAAGTAATTTGGCAATGACTAGGTCATCTATATATGAGTATATTGACTTAGGAGTCAAATGAGAACATTTGATCATAGGTCATACTCATCGTTTAAGCACAAGTGGGGTTACCACTTTTACATAAAGCATTGTTGTGTTCACACCATTAGACTTGCTTTAGCTCAATTCTTAGAGTAAAGCTCCCCCTAGATGTGATATCCCCCCTAAGAGGGATGAACTAACCTTGGGTTTTGTCAATGATGACTTCGTGTAGATGTGGATGCTCAATATTGATGTAGATCATTTGGAGCAATCCTTTGGAGTGAGTTGCACTTTCAATACCTACACGGGTTAGTCCCACAAGGAACATGCAAGAATATCCATAGACATAGAGTGAAGTACACACATAATGATGTCCATGAAAGCATTAAGTTACCTTGTCCCTTATCTTACCAACAAGAGGGTTTGTGACTCCTTGAACTAGTGCAAGATATGGAAGTTGATTGCACTTGTCCTCGCCAAAATGAATATGAGTGAAGTATGTTGGCGGAGTCACCTTCAAGAACTCTCTAGTTCTTCTTCTTTGGGATCCACATCAGCTTGATGGGAATCCTTGGAGTTGTAGTCGTACTTGATGAAGTAGAACTTGATGTAGTCTTGGGAACCCACTTGACCAAGGCCTTAGGAGCTTCTTCAAATGCATCAATCTCCTCTTGAAGCTTGTCCTTGCCTTTTAGCTTAAGGTCTTGTGGTGGAAGATCATCTTGAGCTTGTGTTCCCTCGAAAGAAGTGGGATCATACTTCTCTTGTTGAGGAACAAACTTCATCTTGGGGTATTGATCTTCTTCCCACTCAACTCCATTGGCATTGAACTTGCGTTCAAAACCAACACCTTGATTCTTCCGGTGCCTTCCTTGCTTGCGTACAATTTCCTCAAATTGCTTACTTCTGGCAAGGCTCTTGTAAACACCTTTCTCTATGATTCCCTTCAATAAGCTATTTTCTTGCTCAAGTGTAACTTGGCTAAGAGAATCATTAGTGGAATCAACAGAACTACTAGAAGCAACAACATTAGATTTAACATGATTATTGTTACTACTAGAAGAAGAATCTTTCTTACTCTTGTTGCTAGATTTTACTTGTGGCATGTAAGTAGACAAGAGTAAACGCTTGGCAATGTAAGAAGAACTTTTCTTACGAAGATCATCATTGATTGCCTTTAAGAACCCATGCTATTGCTCTAGATTGAGCTTTTCAAAGCGTAGCTTCTAATGAGTCTTTAAAAGCTCTCGATGATCTTGTAAGGTAGTTTCATGAGCTAACTTAAGAGTGTTTAGTTCTTTAGTTAGACGCTCAATCTCCTTCTTATCATTGTCATTCGTTTCATCTTGATTAGCATGATTAATAGCAATTTCATCATAGTTTTCATTACTAGAATTGTCAACAAGTAAATCATCATCACCTAGCAAATCATCCTCATCACTATTGAAATCAACATACTCGGGGTGTGATACCTTGGTGCCTTTAGCCATGAAGCATCTTCCAATCCCTTCATTTGGTGAGTCAAATATGTCGTAGGAGTTGGATGACACAAGTGCAAGACCGGCAACACCTTCATCTTGAGTATATTCGGAGTCGGAGTGATAACTTCTCTCGGAGTAGTGTTCGGAGTCGGAACCGGATACCCATTCACCAACATGAGCTTGATGTCTTCATCTTGTGTAGTTCTTTGATGACTTGTCCTTCCTTTCCGAATCCTTGCTTCTGTGAGAGGGTCTTCGTTCATAACGATCATCTCTACTCCTTCTCTCTCTTGGAGGTGATTCCTCTCTTTTGCTTCTCCTTTTAAGTGAGTCTTCTCTTCTTTTGTAGGGAGCCGTACATTCACTAGAGTAATGTCTGGGTCTTCCACAATTGTAGCAATTGCGATCACGACTAGAAGATCTTTTGTCATTGTAGGACCTTGACTTGTGACTTCTCTCTTTGCTTCTACTCTTGTAGAACTTGTTGAAGTTCTTCACCATTAGGCTCAATTCTTCATTGAAGACTTGTTTCTCACTTGATGATGTGGGAGCATGACATGAAGCTTTGTAAGCACCACTAGACTTGTTGTGAAGCTCTTCTTTATCCTTGAGTGACATCTCATGAGCAACAATTCTACCAATGACTTCCGTTGGCTTGAGATCTTTGTAACTGGGCATCATTTGGATCAATGTGCACACGGTATCATACTTTCCATCCATGGCTCTTAGGATCTTCTTGATGATGAATCTGTCGGTCATCTCTTCGCTTCCTAATCTGGCAATCTCATTTGTGATGAGAGCAAGTCTAGAGTACATTTCAGCGACACCTTCACCATCCTTCATTTTGAACTTGTCAAGTTGACTTTGAAGCACATCCAATTTGGATTCCTTGACGGACTCAGTACCTTCGTGCATATCAACCAAAGTATCCCAAATTTCCTTTGCATTCTCAAGACGGCTAATTTTGTTGAATTCTTCGGGGCATAATCCGTTGAAGAGAATATCGTAAGCTTGAGCGTTGTATTGCAACATCTTCAATTCTTCCACGGTTGCTTCACGATTCGGTTCTCTTCCATCTTCAAAGAATTCACCTTCCAAACCAATACACACAATAGCCCAAATGCTGGGGTTATGTCCAAGAATATGCATTTTCATCTTATGCTTCCAACTAGCAAAATTTGTACCATCAAAGTAAGGACCTCTACGGTGGTAATTTCGCTCGCTAGACGCCATACTCTCCTAGGTTGTGAAACCAAGGCTATGATCACCAAAGCTATGGAAATCAAGAAAAATGGAGACCAAAGCTCTGATACCACTTGTAGGATTGAAAGTAGGTCTAGAGGGGGGGGGGTGATTAGACTACTTGACCAAATGAAAATCTAGCCTTTTCCCAATTTTAAGTCTTGGAAGATTTTAACAACTTAGCACAAGTCAAGCAATCAACCTACACATGCAATTCTAAGAGTGTAGCAGCGGAAAGTAAAACATTGCATATGAAGGTAAAGGGAAGGGTTTGGAGAAGGCAAACGCAATGTAGACATGAAGATTTTTGGCGTGGTTTTGATAGGTGGTGCTATCGTACATCCACGTTGATGGAGACTTCAACCCACGAAGGGTAATGGTTGCGCGAGTCCACGGAGGGCTCCACCCACGAAGGGTCCACGAAGAAGCAACCTTGTCTATCCCACCATGGCCATCGCCCACGAAGGACTTGCCACACTCGGGTAGATCTTCACGAAGTAGGCGATCTCCTTGCCCTTACAAACTCCTTGGTTCAACTCCACAATCTTGACGGAGGCTCCCAAGTGACACCTAACCAATCTAGGAGACACCACTCTCCAAAAGGTAATAAACGGTGTGTTGATGATGAACTCCTTGCTCTTGTGCTTCAAATGATAGTCTCCCCAACACTCAACTCTCTCTCATAGATTTGGCTATGGTGGAAAGATGATTTGAGTGGAAAGCAACTTGGGGAAGGCTAGAGATCAAGATTCTTGTGGTAGGATTGGAATATCTTGGTCTCAACACATGAGTAGGTGGTTCTCTCTCAGAAAATGAGTAGTGGAAGTGTAGGCATGTTCTGATGGCTCTCTGTCGAATGGAGAGGAGGGTGGAGGGGTATATATAGCCTCCACACAAAATCTAACCGTTACACACATTTGAGCCAACTCGGTCAGACCAAATAGGAGAACTCGGTGAGACCGATTAAGTTCAAAATGTGAATGTTAGGTTTTTCGGTGGGACCGACATGATCAACTCGGTGGGACCGATGCGCTAGGGTTAGAGCAAAACCTCATCTTGGTGTGACCGATTGCATGAACTCGGTGAGACCGATTTCAGCAATGAGCAAACAGAGAGTTGGTCAGGCAAACTCGATGGGACCAATCGCTCATCTCGGTGAGACCGAAACATTATGAAAGGGAAACAGAGAGTTTGCATTGCGAACTCGGTGGGACCAATCGCTCATCTCGGTGAGACCGAAACGTTATGAAGGGAAACAGAGAGTTTGCAATCCCATCTCGGTGAGACCGAGATCCCTATCGGTGAGACCGAACTGATTAGGGTTTCTGGCTATGGCTATGTCAAGGAACACGGTGGCGCCGGATAGATCAAATCGGTGGGGCCGAGTTTGACTTTAGGTTTAGGACATATTTGGAATTGAGAAAGTGGTTGAGGGCTTTGGAGCATATCACTAAGCATTTTGAGCAAGTAGACCATTAAGCAACACCTCATCCCCCTTTAATAGTATTGGCTTTTCCTATGGACTCAATGTGATCTTGGATTACTAAAATAGAAATGTAGAGTCTTGAGCTTTTGCCAATGTTTGTCCTTATCATTTTGAGGGGTCCACATCTCTAGTCCATGGCATGCCAATCATTGAACTCTCTGAAATAATCAACTTGAAAGGATATTAGTTCAATGAGCTATATGTTGTTATGAATTACCAAAACCACCAGGGGATTAGTTGCACTTTCACCAGCCCCGCCATTAACTATCATCTTTGTGACTTTGAGGTTGTGGATTGTTGGTGAGACCAACAATGGCAAACACCCTACCGCAGTAGTACGGTCGGGATAATCCTCTTCATCAAAGATTATAGGCATGCGGGACCATTTGAGTGGCTTCCGGGAATCCGCAGCTGACTCCAGGGCAATGAGCTCTCGCGCCCACTGCTTGAGTTGGCGTTGAGAGGAGTGCAAGGATGCACCTCCGTCAATAAACAGGGCTTCCGTTGCTTTCTGGAATTCTTGCTCACTGGTTTCTTGTTCATCTCCTTCATCACTCTCATCATCACCTTCCTTCTTCTCACGGCCTCTGGCAGGTTCCTCTTTTTGCTGACGGGTCTTGCCGCGGCGGCCTCCTCTGCCGCCATGGCCCTTCTCGCTAGCACCTTCTTGGTCTCTCTCTCTGTCATGCTTTTCATACTCCGCCTTCTGCCTCTTAACAAGCTGCTCGACTTGATGGCATGCTTGGAGATCATGACCTTTAGTGCGGTGGATTTTGCAGTACGGCCCGTTGGACTTCCCAGCTTTCTCAGCGACCGCAGCCTCCCGGCAATCAGCGCACGTGGTAGCTTCCTTGCCAGGGGCTTTGGTTTTGGCCTTGTTGCCGGTGCTGAGATCGCGAGAACCATCAATGGCCAACATTGACTTTTCCTTGCATTTCTTGTTGCGCCTCCGGCCTTTCTTCTTTGGGCCAGTGGCCTCATCATCGTTGTCCGAATCAACCACTGCTCCTTCCTCCTCTCCAGGAAGTTGCCTTCCTTCTTCAACTCGAGAGCATTTGTCTGCCAAGGTGTACAATTCAATGACGGTCTTGGCAGCCAGACGTTCATCTTAGAACGTATCCTCCTGTTGCACACATTCGAGTGGAACGCGTCAATCACAGCTGCCGGGTGTATCTCTAGAATGTTGCGGTTCACCCGACTGAATCTCTGCATATACTTTCGCAAGCTATCCCCTTCCTTCTATGGAAGGACTTGCATATCACTGGGGCGACCTGGCTTTTGATGACCGCCCGTGAAGGCGCCAAGAAACTCATTACACAGGTCAGCCCATGATGAGATGGAGTTCTCCGGCAGGTGCATTAGCCACGACCTCACATTTGACTTGAGCGCCAAAGGGAAGTAGTTGGCAAACACTTTCTCATCCCTGCCCCCGGCAGCTTGAACAACAATCGTGTAAATGCTTAAGAACTTAGCCGGGTTCAACTTTCCATCATATTTTTCTGGCAATTTTGGCTTGAAAACGCGGGCAGATGGCCAACGGACTTGCCGCAGCTCGCGAGTGAAGGCAGGGCACCCAACCTCGAAAGGTAAGTACCCACCCTCACTGATGTCGTGTTTGTCGACGTCTGGGCCATTGCATCTGTCAGATTGACGGTGGGTCTCCCGGCGCCGCTCTATGGTGACGTGCGCATCTTCCCTCTGCCGATCTTCCAGGACCTGCTGCTGATCTCGACGAGCTCGTGGATCAGACGAGCCATCGAAGTTTCGGCGGGCTCGTGGTCGCGTTGCTCTTGTTGTTGCCTCTAGGTTTGCAGTCGCGGAGGGGACTGCACCGTTAGTGCGGCCCCCTCAACGCGGCCAGCAGCTCGAGCTGTTGTCGTCGCCTGCTGGCGCCGCGATGGCTCCGCCAGCCGTGATCCTCCAGCTTCAGCAAAGCCGATCAAGCTCTGGATGGTGGCCCTCCACTCATCCATCTGATCAGCTGCCGGTGGAAATCTTAGTAGGAGTTGGGCCCATGCCATGGCTTCCGTAGGTGTGCTTGGCATAGCTGACGAGGCAGATCGCGACGTCGCCCAGCTCCTAGTAGTACCAGCAGGGGCGTCGCCGTGCTCATGTTGTCGCGGATCGGTCGCCAAGGTGGTCTGATGATGAGTGGGCTGCACCCGGGGATCGGTGACCCCGTTTGGTGCTTCAGCTCGCTCACCTTGTTCTGGGTGAGGTGCGTGTCCAGTGGCCGCGCCCGTAACAGGCACGGCTAGAGGGTCACGACTCACACCAGAGTGGGCGTCGTCACTGCGGCTGCTCCCGCTGGTACGGCGGGGTGGTGGAGGTTGAATGCCCCCTCCATCCGCACCTTGTGGGCTATGCCCGTCTGGATTTTGTTGATGTTGTCCTTCCCCGGCGCCTCCCGCCCCAGCTTTGTCCACAGGGGACACAAGGACAGCGCCGCCTGCACTGATCGCGCCTCCCGTGGTACCCGCCTCACCCAACGCCGCTGTGGCGCCAGCGGCGTTCGTGGCCGTGTGAGAGGGGCCTGCAAAGTGGAAGGGTGCACGGTCGCGCCGGACTTCTTCTTGGGTGCCATGCATGAGGATGATGATGATGATGATGATCGACGATGGAGTTCGACGCGCTATTTACGACTTCAGGTTCGCACAAGCGATTTTCCCCTACCTGGCACGCCAAAGATGCCGTGGTGGGATCACAATCACCTATGGGGCCATGAGCCCCTTGTGGTTCGGCATGGGGGAGATCACGTTGCACAAAGAGCAGAAGCCATGGAACAACACGACGGTGGTGGCACTGGTGGTTTTTACCTAGGTTCGGGCCGCTGTATAGCGTAAAACCCTACTCCCGCTTTGGTGGATTGAGTGGAAGAACACAACAAGCACGCAGCGCTCAAGCCCGGCAAGGGTGCCTCGGGGAGAGCAGCTACGTGCGTACAAGTGTGTGAGGGTTCGAATCCTTTGCTAGGTCGCCTTGGACCTCCTTTTATCTTGGTTTCGACTCAGCAAGCTCTCCTGCCCGGCAAGGGAGGCCTTCACAAGGTGATATTCTTCTATCTTGGTTGCCTTGGTCTTCTTGATCCGCTCTTTGATCTCACTAGGAGCTGCTTCTCTGGCTTGGCCTTGGTTTGGGTGTTGATGTTGAACAAATGATGACAATGTGCCTGTGTGTAAGTCCGTGCAACAAATGTAAATGTTTATTACGTCGACAGGAGCCCCCGGGCCTGGGCCACACGTGCTGCCGAGCATCGTTGGGGTAGGCCCCAACAATCACACAGGCGAGCACTTGGGCCATGTCACTACGGGTTTTAAGTCTCTCCTGACGTTCTCCTTGCTTCTTCATTAACCTGTGATTGAGTCAGTTACCGTTTTTCCCACAAGTCGTGCGGAACGACGTGGGAGTACCCACGTAGTGACTCACGGGCTGCCCATGTTCACAGGGAGGTAACTGCCATTTTACTCACCAACTACGCCTACCGTTTCTGCCACGTACGCTGCATGCATTGTGCAGGGTTGGTAGCGGACACGAAGGGCGCTGGAATGAGTGCCATGGCAGAAAGCCAGACATCGTGGATAGGCACAGGTGGGCGGTCGTTGATTATGGACGCCATCAGTAGTGCAGGGAGGCAGGATTGGTGGAGCAGAGCGGCTCCCTCCCAGGTGGTGAGGAGCCAGCCCCCAGCCATGTTTCCCTATAAAAGGGCACGTGGGCGAGGGGCTCACCCACACACATCTCCTCCCCTCTTGTCTGGTATCCTTCTTCCACCATGGTGAGGGGAATATGACGTGGTCGACCACCAATGGTGGCGACAAGGGTTTCTTCTTGACAACGCCTCCCTGCCCTTGCTGGGGATGCAGGAGCAGAGTCGAGCGCGCAAGGTGGTGCCGCTGGACGTGGGCGTGGCCGTCGTGGCGCCCGGGGCCGAGGAGGCCATGGTGGGGCCCTGATAGCTCCTCCTCCAGCCGCTCTTGTCCTGAACGAAGGCCATGTTGGGGACCAGACGTTGGAGTTCATCGTCAAGCTACATGGGCCCCCGCACAGCCGTCTTCGGCTTCCAACTCCATTCACCAGGGTGATAGAGGAAGAACAGCCGCCCGGTTTGAGGCTGCACATGAGGGGCTACTGTAACGGTAGCATGCTGGCGAACATAGATTTCCCTGCACCTCATGTCATGCTTCTCCGGCGTGGCTAGAACATGCCCACAGCTTGGCGGCGGGGCATGTTCTCCATTTCAAGCTAATGGAGGCTAATCTGCTCTCCATCAAGGTCTTCGGGCGTTCGGATGCTCGCTTAGGGTGCTGCGCGGAAAGCTCGACCGACGACGAAAGCTCCTCCTCGAGCGATAGCGACAAAGAGGACAGTGTCGGTGAAGATGACGGCTCCGAGCAGGAGGACGGTGGCTCGAGCTCCAGCTGAACGCAGGCCACACCATCACCGTCAGGAGGGCGGTGGCGGCACCATCATCTGCACCTGGGTCTTCTTCCCCTGGCAGAGCAATTTGCCGGGGTGTTGGGTGGGGATGCCTCCATCTCCTCCAACAGTCTTCCAGCTAGGTCCCCCGGCAAGCTTCCTCGTGGGCTCCGGCTTCGTCCGCCCTGCCGGTGTTCCTCCTCCCGCGTCCCGCTGGTCCTGGCGGTGGTGACCAGGGCATCACCTAGCCGCTCTCTCTGTCTGTCGTCTTCGCCCCCACCACTCCTGATCTTGTCAGGCTGCATCCCGCGGGCCCTGACGGGGTCAGGCTGGGCTTCTACCCAGGCACTCCTTTTGCCCTCTTCGCCTCCCACTTTAGCCCCTAGGAGAGGGACAAGAAAGGGATTACGTGGCACTTATCTTTTTTTAATCTCAAACATGCAGGCATTTGCCAATCTTTAATCCAAAATATGTAGTCCTCTACCCATGCTTGTACTCTGTATGATTTGTACTTGTTTACTAGCGTATTAATGAAAAAGAGAGCTTGCCGGGTACTTTTGTGCATGTATAATGTCCATCCTGAGGAATGGATCCTCAATACTTTCAAGTAAACAACATTCCCCGGCAGCACATATTGCCGGTTCCTTCTCCTGTCGCTGCTACACCTTTATGCTAGGGTAGGAGCGAGGATAGGAGCAGGCCCCTTGTCAGCTCTTCTCAACTTTTACTACAACCAACCTCTGATCGAAGGAACTTCGGACCAAGAAAGATGGGAGCAAAGAGGATAGGAGCGACTAGGTTTTCCCACGCTCAAGTTTTTCATACAGAGGTACATGACGGATGGTGGAGTGAACTTAGCTGTGTTTGTCATTCTTCTTATTATCCTCGGCAGCAAACTAGACATGCATGCAAGTTTTTAGGGCACCAGCGCTTCGTTTTATTATCTTTGCACAGGGTCTGTGCCTAGCTTTGTACAAAGGGTACATGCACATCGGCAAGGCTTGTACAAAAGGTGGCTGCCGGGGCTGGGCCCGACAGCCATGCCTTACGGGTAGAACTTGCGAGGATGCTCAATGTTCCATGAGTTTTGCACCTTAATGCCATCTTCGGTCTCCAGACGGACTGTGCCAGGTCTGGTGACTCGTACTACCCGGTAAGGGCCTTCCCACTTTGGCATCAACTTGTTGGAACCCTTGGCGGACAGAACAAGCCTAAGGACAAGGTCGCCTTCCTCAAGGCTCCGGGCATGAATCATGTGGCTATGATAGCGGTGCAAGGCTTGCTGGTAGCGTGGAGCACGCACAGCGGCCCGAAGACGATCCTCCTCAAGGAGCACGGCATTGTCATGCTGGTGTTGCTATTGCTCTACTTCATCATAGGCAAGTACTCGAGGTGACCCGTATATGAGTTCCATGGGGAGCACTGCTTCTACCCCATACACTAGGGAGAAGGGAGTCTGGTCGGTGGCTCGATTCGGTGTCGTACGGAGGGACCAAAGAACCATCGGCAGCTCGTCGATCCAACGTCTGCCGCATTTCTTCAACTTATCAAAAGTTCTTGTCTTGAGCCCACACAACACCTCAGCATTCATTCTTTCAGCTTGACCGTTGCTCCGAGGATGAGCAATAGAAGCGAAAAAGACCTTGCTCCCAAGGTTTTGGACGTGTTGCATGAAGGCGCGGCTCGTGAATTGGGTGTCGTTGGTAGTGATCACTCTGGCGGGTACTCCAAAATGGCACACCAATCCTTTCAGGAACTTGATAGCTGATTGTGCAGTCACCTTCCTCACTGGCTCCACTTCCGGCCACTTTGTAAACTTGTCGATTGCAACATACAAGAATTCAAAGCCCGGGGTAGCACGGGGGAAGGGGCTCAAGATGTCGAGCCCCCAGACCGAAAATGGCCAGGACAAAGGGATCGTCTGGAGAGCTTGAGCTGGTTGATGAATGTTCTTGGAGTGGAACTGGCAGGATTCACATCTGGTGACTAGCTCGACCGCATCTTGGAGGGCCATGGGCTAGTAGAAACCTTGCCGGAAAGCTTTCCCAACCAAGGCTCTTGATCCAATATAGGAGCCACACACGCCCTTGTGAATCTCTCCCAGCAGTTCCAGCCCCTCTTCCCGGCAAATACACTTCAATTTCACACCGTTTCGTCTTCTTCTGTACAGAGTGTCATCGACAAACTGGTACATACTGGACCATCGGGCTATTCTTTCAGCTTCTTCTTGCTCTTCGGGAAGTTCTCCTATTTGAAGGTAGTGGACAATGTGCCGTGCCCAAGTTGGAGCCCGAGGCTCGACAACAAGAACCAACGGAACCTCTTCTCGTTGGAGCGCCTACCTCGACCGCAAGGATTTGTGGATCCGCAGGAGAGTGCGGCTCACCAAGCGAAGTGGAGTCGTTCCCGATAGCCTCTCTACCAGCGGCCTCGGGAGGCTCTGTCGGGAGACTTGCCGGTGTCCAACTTCCTTCCTTTTCTGGCCATCATCGATGGAGATACTGAAGGCTGAGCAGGTGAAGGACAAAAGTCACTGGTTCCACAGGGAGCTTTTGTGCTGCACACTTTTATAAATAATCAACAATGTTGTTTTCTACCCATGGCACATGTTCTGTTTGCAATCCATCTAAGTGTTCCTCCAACTTTCCCACTTCCTCAACGTACGCCTCCATTAATGGACTCTGGTAATCCTTGTTGACCTGTCTCACCACAAGCTGTGAGTCTCCATGAATGATCAACTTCTTGATTCCCAATTCTACTGCAATTCTGAGCCTGGCAAGGAGCCCCTCATACTCGGCAGTGTTGTTGATGGCCTTCTCCCGGGGAAAGTGCATTTGGACCACATATTTGAGGTGTTCTCCAGTGGGCGCAACAAGAAGCACGCCAGCTCCTACGCCTTGTAACGAGAAGGCACCATCAAAATACACGATCCACTCCTAAGGCACCTCCTTGCCGGGGATAACTGTCTCTAGTATCTCTTCATCTGGAGTGGGCGTCCATTCTACAATGAATTCCGCCAGCACTCTGCTCTGAATGGTTGAGGTACTTTCGTACTTCAGGCCAAAGCTTGACAGCTCTAGTGCCCACTCAACTATTCTGCCGGTAGCTTCAGGGTTCCTCAGTATGCGCTGGAGTGGAAAACGGGTGACAACTATGATCTTGTGGGCTTGGAAGTAGTGACGTAGTTTCCTCGAGACCATGATGAGGCTGAAGATCAGCTTTTGCACTCCATAGTACCTTGATCTAGCCCCCTGTAATAGGGAACTGGCAAAGTACACTAGCCACTGCACTACCTTCTTCTTTGCAGTGGCTTAAGAACTGCTCTTGCTAGCTAGCTCTGCTTCTCCTTAATCTGTGCCAAATCTTGCCTTGACCGGTTTAGTTTCTTTTCCGGAGAGGATAGTAGCTGCAGCTGCTTCTTTGTCTACTTCCTGCTGCGCCACCAGTGCTGCACTAACCACTTGATTAGTTGCCGCTAAGTATAGCAGCAATGGCTCTTGTGGTTTAGGAGCGACCAGGGTGGGGGCATAGGAAAGATAGGCTTTAAAGTCCCGTAGTGCTGCTTCTGCCTCCGGGGTCCACTTCATTGGCTGCCTTCTTCAAGATCTTGAAGAACGGCAGGGCGAGCTCGGCGGACTTGGAAATGAACCTACTCAGCGCGGCAACACATCTAGTTAAGCGCCTCACATCCTTAACTGTCTTGGGTGCTTGTATCTGCTCGATTGCTCTGATCTTGTCGGGGTTGGCCTCTATCCCTCGGTGAGAGACAAAGAAGCCAAGTAGCTTGCCGGAGGGTACGCCGAACACACATATCTCAGGGTTTAACTTCAGGTTGATCTTGCGTAAGTTTGCAAAGGTCTCTTCCAACTCTTGAATGAGCATTGATCTGTCCTTGGTCTTGACCACTATATCATCCATGTAAGCTTCTACATTCCTGTGTAGCTGAGGCTCAAACCCAATTTGTACTGCCCTTGCAAAAGTGGATCTAGCGCTCTTTAACCCGAAGGGCATTCATACAAAACAGTACATGCCACATGGAGTTATGTACGCAGTCTTCTCCTCGTCTTCCTTGGACATGAATATCGAATGGTATCTGGAGTATGCATCCATAAAGGAAAGCAGATCACACCCGGAAGTGGAATCCAAATCTGATCGATGCGGGGCAAGGGGAAAGGATCCTTCGGGCATGCCTTGTTCAAATATGTGAAGTCTATGCAAAGTCTCCATTTCCCATTCACCTTGCGCACCACCACTGGGTTTGCTAACCATGTTGGATGCAAAACTCCCCTGACCAAACCAGTTGCTTCAAGTTTCTTGATCTCCTCGGCAATAAACTGTTGCCGCAAAGCTTGCTTTCTAACCTTCTGCTTGACGGGTCGAGCATGAGGGCAGACAACAAGGTGGTGCTTGATTACCTCCCGTCAGTGCCAGCCTGCCTTGTCGGGACCTTCTTCACAGCAGGTGAAGCGATCTTGGGCCTCTTACTAGGGGAACTCTTCGGCAAGTCATCAATAGGTGCAGCACACTCCGGAGAGGTGCGCTTCCCGGATTCCTTGTCGGCGTCTCTGCTAGCCTTCTTTCCTTTCTTTGTTTCCTTGGCGGGAGCTGCAGCTTCAGTGGCCTCAGCAGCTACTGCGTCTCGGTACATCTTATACACGCATATGATTGCATCTTTCTTATCTGACGAGGTAGGGATGACACCCATCGGCCCTGGCATCTTCAAGGTATTGTAAGCATAGTGGGATGCTGCCATGAACTTTGCCAAAGCTGGGCGGGCAAGGATCGCATTGTAAGGCAGAGGAAGATCGACAACATCAAACACAACCCTCTCAGTCCGGTAATTCAATTCTCCGCCAAACGTCACCGGCAGTGTAATCTTCCCCTTGGGACAACTCCTGCCGGGTTGATTCCTTGGAACGTGCCAGTGACCTTGAGTTCCTCATCTAATATTTGTAACTAGCTAACTACCTTGGGAGAGATCAGATTCAGCCCAGCCCCGCCGTCAACTAGCATCTTTGTGACTCTGAGGTTGTGGATTGTTGGTTAGACCAACAACGACAAACACCCTACCACAGTAGTACTGCAGGATGATCCTCTTCATCAAAGATTATAGGCGTGCGGGACCATTTGAGCGGCTTCCGGGAATCCTGCTTGAGTTGGCGGTGAGAGGAGTGCAAGGATGCACCTCCATCAATGCACAGGGCTTCAGTTGCTTTCTGGAATTCTTGCTCACTGGTTTCTTCTTCATCTCCTTCATTACTCTAATCATCACCTTCCTTCTTCTCACGGCCTCTGGCGGGTTCCTCTTTTTGCTGAGGGGTCTTGCCACGGCGGCCTCCTCTGCCACCATGGCCCTTCCCGCTAGCACCTTCTTTGTCTCTATCTCTCTCTCTGTCACGCTTTTCATACTCCGCCTTCTGCCTCTTAACAAGTTGCTCGACTTGATGGCATTCTTGGAGATCATGACCTTTAGTGCGGTGGATTTTGCAGTACGGCCCGTCGGACTTCCCAACTTTCTCTGTGATCGCAGCCTCCCAGCAATCAGCGCACGCGGCAACTTCCTTTCCAGGGGCTTCGGTTTTGGCCTTCTTGCCGGTGCTGAGATCGCCAGAACCCTCAATGGCCAACACTAACTTTTCCTTGTGTTTCTTGTTGCACCTCCGGCCTTTCTTCTTCGGGCTAGTGGCCTCATCATCATCGTCTGAATCAACCTCTGCTCCTTCCTCCTCTCCAGGAAGTCGCCTTCCTTCTTCAGCTCGAGCGCATTTGTCCGCCAAGGTGTACAATTCATTGTCGGTCTTGGCAGCCGGACGTTCATCTTAGAACGTATCCTCCTGTTGCGCCCGTCGAGTGGAACGCGACAATCACAGCTGCCGGGTATATCTCTGGAATGTTGCGATGCACCCAACTGAATCTCTGCATATACTTTCGCAAGCTCTCCCATTCCTTCTATGGAAGGACTTGCAAATCACTAGGGCGACCAGGCTATTGATGGCCGCCCGTGAAGGCGCCAAAAAACTCATTGCACATGTCATCCCATGATGAGATGGAGTTCTCCGGCAGGTGCATTAGCCACGACCTCACATTTCACTTGATCGCCAAAGGGAAGTAGTTGGCAAACACATTCTCATCCCTGCCCCCGGCGGCTTGAACAACAATCTTGTAAATACTTAAGAACTCTACCGGGTTCAGCTTTCCATCATATTTTTCTGGCAATTCTGGCTTGAAAACACGGGCACATGGCCAACGGACTTGCCACAGCTCGTGAGTGAAGGCAAGGCACCCAACCTCAAAAGGTAAGTACCCACCCTCACTGGGCACGGGTTCGTCGATGTGTGGGCCATTGCGTCTGTTAGATTGACGGCGGGTCTCCCGGCGCCGCTCTATAGTGACGCGCGCATCTTCCCTCCACCGATCTTCCAGGACCTACCGCTGATCTCGACGGGCTCGTGGATCAGACGACGCCGTCGAAACTTCGTCGGGCTCATGGTCGCGTTGCTCTTGTTGTTGCCTCTGGGATTGCTATTGCATAGGGGACTGCACCATTAGTGCGGCCCCCTCAATGCGGCCAGCAGCTCGACCTGTTGTCATTGCCTGCGGGTGCCGCGATGGCTCCGCCCACCGTGATCCTCCAGCTTCAGCAAAACCGATCAAGCTCTGGATGGTGGCCCTCCACTCATCCATCTGATCAGCTACCGGTGCAAATCTTAGTAGGAGTTGGGCCCGTGCCATGGCTTCCGTAGCTGTGCTTGGGATAGCTGACGAGGTAGATCACGACGTCGCCCAGCTCCTCATAGTACCAGCAGGGGTGTCGCCGCGCTCACGTCATCGCAGATCGGTCGCCAAGGCGGTCTAATGATGAGTGGGCTACACCCGGGGATCGGTGACCCCGTTCGGTGCTTCGGCTCGCTCGCCATGTTCTAGGCGAGATGCGTGTCCAGTGGCCGTGCCCGTAACAGGCACGGCTAGAGGGTCACAACTCGTGCCAGAGCGGGCGTCGTCGCTGTGGACGCGCCCACTGGTACGACGGGGTGGTTGAGGTTGAACGCCCCCTCCATCGGCAGCTTGTGGGCTATGGTCATCTGGATTTTGGTGATGTTGTCCTTCCCCGGCGCCTCCCATCCCAGCTTCATCTACAAGGGACACAACGATAGGTCCGCCTGCGCTGGTCGCGCCTCCCATGGTACCCGCCTCACCCAACGCCACCTTGGCGCCAGCGGCGTCCGCGACCGCGTGAGAGGGGGCCTTCGAAATGGAAGGGTGCGCGATCGCGCCGGACTTCTTCTTGGGATCCATGCACGAAGATGATGATGATGATCGACGATGGAGCTCGACACGCTATTTACGACTTTAGGTTCGCACAAGCAATTTCCCCTACCTGGCGCGCCAAAGATGTCGTGGTGCGATCACGATCACCTATGGGGCCACGAGCCCCTTGTTGTTCGGCATGGGGGAGATCACGTTGCACTAAGAGCAGAAGCCATGGAACAACACGACGGTGGTGGCACTGGTGGGTTTTACCCAGGTTCGGACCGCTGGATAGCGTAAAACCCTACTCCCGCTTTGGTGGATTGAGTTGAAGAACACAATGAGCACGCAGCGCTCAAGCCTGGCAAGGGTGCCTCGGGGAGAGCAGGTACACGCGTACAAGTGTGTGAGGGTCCGAATCCTTTGCTAAGTCATCTTGGACCTCCTTTTATAGCTTAAGGGGTAACCACAATGGCAAAACTGTCTTTATCTACGGATTAGATAGCCAACAGTGCTATCCTAACTCTGGCAGTTAAGACAAAGTGCATTAAATGCACTGCTAGGTGTCGTGCTGAGGGTGAAACCCGGCAGGCCTGCAGAGCCGCTTAATCATCTCTTGCTTATCATCTTGACACGCCTCTAGACAGGTGTCACTTGGATAAATCTTGTCTTCCAACGGGCCGCCACGTGCCTAGCAGAGGCCACTTAATCACGTGGGGGCTCGACACCGCAATGATAAGTGACTTGCGTTGTTGTGCGGTGGAGCGGTGGTGTCTAGGTGGGGATCCTACCCCTGGCGGACCCAGCAAGCTTGCCGGGGAAGTCTTGGACTTGCCCCTGAGACGGTCTCGACCCGGCCAGGCTCTCCTGCTCGGCAATGGAGGCCTTCCCAAGGTGATATTCTTCTGTCCTGGTTGCCTTGGTTTTCTTGATCCGCTCTTTGATCTCACTAAGAGCTGCTTCTCTAGCTTTGCCTTGGTTTGGGTGTTGATGCTAAACAAATGATGCCAATGCGCTTGTGTGTAAGTCCGTGCAACAAATGCAAATGTTTGTTGCACTGACACATGCCATTACATCAAGCAAGGTTCCATGTATTTCTGTTCATTTTTGAATTTTTTGGAATTTAAAAGCCATGGCACTCGATGTTTATGTCGAAGCCGTGACACTAATATGTTTGTAAATTCCTTCCAATTTACTGCACAGGGCATTAACTCGCACATGAGGACACAAATATGATTTTCCAAACCATTATGGCTAGCTGTTGCATGTACATGTAGTTCAAATTTGAATTATGGTCATTAAATGGCTAGAAAATTACTTAAATGTCTTTAAAAGGTCAAATGCCCCTGAAAATTTCCAAATTTTAACATGACAGTTGTATTAGTGCATGTTAATGGTAGAAAAAGTTTTGAGGCCGTACGAGGAAGCTACCGCGGATTCATCATCAAACATGGATTGTTCGCTCTCGGAACCATGAGCCTTCTCATGAGTTGCTCCGGTTTGTGAGGGGTGTCGATGTCAAAACCGGCAGACCTTGGGGTAGGGGGTACCGAGCTGTGGATCTAAGGTTGATGGGGAACAAGGGACGATGAACACGATGTTTACCCAGGTTCGGGCCCTCTCGAAGAGGTAATACCCTACGTCCTGCTTGATTGTATTGGATGTATAGTATGTTTATAGAGTAGATCTACCTCGAGATCAGCATGAGCTAAACCCTAAGGCGATGAGGTGATGAATATCGCTCTAGCCCTAAAGACTACAACCCTTGGTTTATATAGACACCGGTAGGGTTAGGGTTACCAAAGATAGATTACAATAAGGGATAAAGAGATCCTGTCTATCCTTGACTTGGAGGGCACACCACGGCTTCATAGATCTCCCGTCACTATACGGCTCCACCAGTCCGACCCATACTCAATGGGTCATCGCCCCGAGGACCCCTTAGTCCATGACTCCCTCAGTAGCCCCCGAACTTGCCTCCAATGCCAAGGCATGTATCCGGCATCCGCTCACTCCATAGTGTTCGGCTTGCGAGGCGAGTTCTTCAGCATGCCTTGTTCATGTTTGGAGCCAAGTGATGTCCAGAATCTGAAACGGTAATTTTACTTAACAACGAAGGCAATAACAAAAAACTGTTCAAGTGTAAACAGTGCCTTCATCTGACAACTTTTTCTCTTTCAACGAAGAGTCACCTCCGGCCATAACGCCGAGCAGTTGGTATTATTCGGGGTGTAGTTCGAGGCCCACCCACGCTTGACACATCTCATCGAGGTGGGGATCATGCCCTGCCTTTCAAGGGATATGATCAATGATTTCAATTTTCCACCCTGCACATAATGTTGTGAGCGTATCAGGAAGTGGAGAAGCCAACTGCGTGAAAAAAGGAACTCGTGGCTTGTCAACAGCCTATAAAGGGGGAACCGCAACAGACTGCATCCCACGCCTTCTTCCATCTTCCGCTCACGCAGATCTTCAGAGCTCCAGTGCCCCTCTTCCTTGCTCCCACAGCAAATCCCACCTTGTCTCCTTCAGCCATGGCCGGATCCGGCGCCAACGGGAAGTGGGAGGCCTGCATCATCACCCATGGCGACATCATGAAGTTGAAGGAGGCCGGTTACTTGTCGGCCAACATTGCCCATCGGTCCCCCGAAGAGGGCCAGATCATCCTTACGCCCGAGCCGGGCGAAAGGGTCGTGTTCCTCCCTCATTTTCTTAGGGGGCTTGGATTTCCCCTGCACCCCTTTGTGCGGGGGCTGATGCACGATCTAGCCCCCAACTCCCTTCTCCACATCTCGTCCTTTATTATCTTCTGTGAGGCCTTCCTTCGAGTCCAGCCACACTTTGGCCTGTGGCTAAAGGTATTCAACGTCAAGCCCAATGTAGTTGGCGGCGAACAGGCGGACTGTGGCAGGGCCATGATCAACAAACTGCCGTGGGTCCAGTGGCCAAAGGCTCACTTCATTGACACCGTCAGAATGTAGCAAAAGTAATGGTTCTATATCACCAAGTCACGGGGAGCCGGCTGGACTGTAGCTCCCGCATTCAGATCCGGACCCCCAACCAGGCTGGCCTCATGGATCAACACGAGCCCGAACTGGGGATCCGCTGATGATTTGAAGGCACTGCAGAAGCGCGTCATCGGTGTTATGGAGACTGGCGCAAAGTTGGTCGACATGATTCAGGTCATGCTCCATCGTCGATTCCTCCCCTGCTAGGAGAGGGCCAAGCCAATGTGGGAGTATGACCCCGCAGATTCGGCCATCGTGCAGCACCTCTTCGGAACGACCCACAAGAAAGTGTGGAGTCTGCTATTCAAACCGCAGAAGGAGTGGCCGGTCGAGGGGGAGGACATTGGCATCGACGCCGCGAACCCTCCAAGGAAGGTGAGCGACACTTGTCTTATCATAAATCCGAATATTAGCACCACACGATTTGATCCGAACCTCTTTATGTGGATTTTGCAGGGCTGGCTTGCCAAGGCCAAGAAGATCAGCGGCCCAGCGCCGCTACCAGAGGGGCCCCGATTCAAGCAGCTAGAGAAGCTGTTGGTCGTGGTGCCTTACAAGGCGCCCGACAAGAAGGGCAAGAAGATGGAGGTGCCGGAGGCCCGAGAGGGCCTCCATCGCAAAGGCTATCCGGACAACAGGTCCAGAGACACCACGGCCCAGTCTGCACAGGAGGCGAACGAGGACGAGGAGGAAAGCACCTCCTTGCACTCTAAGAAGAGGGTGGCGTCCAGCGACGTCAAGGAGGTTCAACCTCCTCAAGCCCGGAAGAGACAGTGCCGACCCAAGCTGGTCTTGTCCGATGGCTCGGACTCCGACGAAGAGTCCGAAGCATCCGAAAAGGTTCTGGAGAAGGAACCCAGGGTCAAGCCCCGAGCATCCAGGTACATATTGCGACATTTTCCATTACTTTATCCTTTTAGTAGTCCCTAGTAGAACGTAGATTGATTGTTTTTTTGGTGGTGCAACCCTCCACATGGCCACCCCGCCGAGCAGACCTCTTCGGGGACGTCCCTGCCCGCCGAACTGGCGGACAGTGGCTCGCATTCTACACCTCCACTGATCCCCAAAGAAGTTGGGGAGGTGGTGTCACGAAAGACCCCTCCTCCTCCGAACACAGGGGAGGAGGTCGATGCCACCATGGCCGAGGCCGACGCCTCAGTCGTTGAAGACCAGGGGGATGCATCCCTCCTGGCTACCGCGGGGAGGGGATCCAGATCATCCGAACCCCTGCCGAATTCGGCTCCCGAGCCCCCAAGGGAGCCAATACCTCCTTTCGATGGGGAAGGTGCTGGGGGCCCGACGCCCACGCCGAACACCTCCACTCGGGCAGCGGTGGGCTGGCCGGACACGCTGGCGGAGTTGGTGAACAACTCTGCCATCGTCGATGAGCACCGCACTCTTATGAGTGCGGTTATACAGGGTGTTTGGTCCCTTCATTCCGGACTGAATGACGCTGTTCAAGGCCTGCTAACAGGCTTTGAGGTAAGTGAAGTAATGTTCTTTCCTCATAAATTGGATTTAGTCCTTAATTCAAGTATGCCATATCTGTAGTAGCCCCCGAGACTCTGCAAGGTTTGCGAAGAAAAACCTGCGGAGGATCATGTTCTACAGGCCATTATCTGAAATGGTGTGAATTTTTTAATGTCATAGGCGTCTTCTCTGGCTGCAACTGCTAATGTTGCGGCACTGGAGGAGATGGATCAGAAGCTCAAGCATTCGGATAAAGAGCTTGACCTTGTCAACAAATGGCTTGACAAGGCACAAGGTAAGCTTTTTGATAAGGTGTACAACTGCTTGATGCCAGATATTGATGATCCGGACTGTATACTGATCTTTTATTGTGATTAGCTTGCAGCTGCCGCCACCAAAGTTGAGGGCTTGAGAGAGGCTTTGAAGAAAGCCGAGACAGAGGCAGCTGCCAAGAAGACGGCCGCTGACAAGGTGGTTGCCGAGCTCGAGCAGGCCAAGCTTGCTGGTGAGCAGCACGAGGCTCGGGTAACCGAGGTGCAAGTGGAGCTCCAGGATGCTGTCAATAAGCTTGAAGCCATTGAGAAGGAACAGGGGGAGCAATCCTCCCAGTTGTCCAAGGTGGAGAAGGAGCTCCAGGAGGTGAGGACTGAAGCACGAGGTGTCCGGGAAGAGCTCTGCCAAGTCGGGCAAATTGCAAATGGTAAGAAATACTTACTACAGGGTGTGTTCGGAGGCAACAGGTTCACCCTGCTGACTCGGGTCTGGCGCTCTGCAGGCGTCTTCACCGAACTTCCGAAGAACGTGGCAACCGCCAAGGAGCATTATGCCGCTCACGAGGAGGATTCCATGCAGCGGCTCTTCTGGTCGCAGTTTCTGAATTCCGAGCGTCATCCCCTCCTCAGCGATCAAATGAAGCAGCTGATGGAGATGCATCGGATGTCCGAGCTGGCCGTGAAGAACCTCTGTGTCAGTCTGTGGCCCGCCGAGCCCATTCCGGACACCTACTTTGGCCTTGTGCAGAAGCTGCGGGAGGCACCGCTCCTGATTGATGTCATGAAGCACTCAGCGTGCCTTGAGGGGGTGAGGCTTGCGTTTGCGAAGACCATTGGGCATTGGCCGAAAATTAATCCCATAGACATGGCCACTGGTCCTCCGCCCAAGGGAAAAGAGCATCGCCACCCTGAGCAATACTTTGCGCAGGTGATGAATGGCGCAAGGGCTTAGAGGGCTAGTGTTCGAAAGATGTAATGTTTGAATGACTGTATTGAGTGTTTACCCATTGGACCTTATGCTTTATGATGCGTCCGCCTGACTTATTTTATATTGTCATGATTTTAATTTTGACTCCTATTCGGCCATATGTTTATTCTGAAAGCTACCAGTCGTCGGCTTCAGCCCCCAGGTGAATGTCACGAGGGGTGTTTTGTCTCCATGTTGTTACCCTTAGCCAACATCTTGGTACCCGGAGGCGGTAGCGTGTGAGCAAAACTAGGCAATTAGACTATTTGGTTTTATTGCTTTCACTTAGCCTTAGGAGCTTGATGGTGGGGGCTAAGGACTAGCCCCCTGTGTTTTGTGATGTACTTGGGGGCAAATGCCTACCCTTTCCGATCACGTGGTTTGTGTTAAGACGAACCCTTCGTGTGACGGAAAAATCGCCAATGATTTTTAGAGTCAAACCTCTTCATCGGATCGCTGATCGGTTCGCGCTTACTATGACGTTCAGTTTTCGGCTTTCTCCTCCTGAGGTACTTGACCAAGCGAGGTAGAAGTACAATCATAGGGGTTCTCCCTTTGCCCTCTTAGCCGAATGTGCGGAACATAAGGGGCAAGCACAAGAGCTGGGCAACCCAACTATTGACCTAAGACATAGTTCGGAACTTGATGCATATAATGTAATATCCGAGACGCCGGACACTCTGAGAGAAGCGGTGTCGGACTTGGGGTGCCGAGCTAATATGAAAATTGAGCTCTGGGTTAGTTAACCGATCATATTTTCTTGCCGGGCTGTTCGAAGAGCGAGGGGAGAATCAAAAAGCAAATAGACAATCGCAATATGCGGACAACTGAACACCATAAAGGGCATTTTTATTATTTCTCGTAGGCTCAAGACGTCTAACCGTACAATTCGAACTGCGAAGGCATTACTTGTAAAAAAAAGGAAAAAAAAATTACAGAGTAAAGGTTTACATAGGGCCTTGACGCGTGAGTCGAAGCCTCCACATTGCCCTGCTGCATGTCTGCGCCTTTGCTTCTGAGAGGTGGGTGTTGGGACCTTCGATGAGACCTTGTGGGGCAAGGATCCTGCCGCTGAAGCTTTGTGCTTGAGGGGGGGTTTCCGGAATGAGTCCCCGGGTTGTCCGAAGACAAGGTTATTCCGAAGTTCGGGTTAGCCGAACATATGCTTCGGGTTTATTTATATATATACCTCACGGCTGCCCATGGTATTTTGAGCGCGAAATTGTGCTGGCGAGGCACGTGGAGCGCGAACAATGTGGGCGTGCCATTGGGCCCGCATCCCTATTTGCGGTGAACGCATGCAGGTTCCCATGACGGGGAACGGGTTCAAACCCGTTTACTATTGTCGCCAGCCTTGACGGCTGGTCGGTATCGGGACCTGTATGGACTGGTTTGGTCTTCGGTCACGAGGGCCGTAGTGTGCTCTTTGATCCGGAGTGAGCGTTCTATATTGCCCTTGATAGTTATGATGCCCAAAGGACCAGGCATGTTTAACTTGAGTTACGCGTAATGCGGGACGGCATTCAATTTGGCGAACGCCGTTCGGCCGAGGAGGGCGTGATAGCCGCTGTGAAAAGGTGCAAAGTCGAAGATCAAGTCCTCGCTTTGGAAGTTGTCCGGAGAGCCGAACACTACTTCAAGCGTCACAGCGTCTGTGCAGCAGGCTTCCACTCCCGGAATGACCCCCTTGAAGGTGGTGTTACTAGGTTTGATCCTTGACGGATCGATCCCCATATTCCTCACTGTGTCTTCGTATATCAGATTGAGGCTGCTACCTCCATCCATTAGGACTCTAGTGAGGTGAAATCCATCGATTATGGGGTCGAGCACTAAGGCTGCGGACCCTCCGTGGCATATACTGGTTGGGTGATCCCTGCGATCGAAAGTGATCGGGCAGGCTGACCATGGATTGAACTTTGGCGCTACGGGCTCGACGGCATATACGCCTCGCAGTGCTTGCTTCCTCTCCTTCTTTGGTATATGGGTTGCGTAGATCATGTTCACCATCTTGACCTCGGAAGGGAAGGGTTTCTGGCCTCCACTATTCAGCCTGCGGGGGTCGTCACCGTCCTTGCTTCGTGGGCTTTTGCCCGGGTCTTCGGCTGTGAGTTTGCCGGCCTGTTTGATCACCCAAGAGTTACAGATGGAGTGGTTGGCGGGCTTTTCTGATGTGCAGTGGATCTGGCAAGGCCTGTCCAGAATTGTGTCTAGTCTGGACGGGTCGTCACTGTTGCCCCTAGGGGCCTTCTTTCGTGGTCCAGACTTCTGGTTTCTGAATCTGGCATTTACTGCCATATCCTCGCCCTCGCCGTCATTGTGGCGTCGTTTACTCTTGCTGCGTTGGGGCTTTCCATTTCCGCCCCGAAGCTCGGAGGTACCGGGTGTGTCGGGGTTGGCGTTTTTACGAGCGAGCCAACTGTCTTCGCCCGCGCAAAAGCGGTTCATGAGAGAAGTAAGGGCTGCCATAGTTCTTGGCTTGTCCTAGCCGAGCTGTCTTATGAGCCATTCGCCCTTGACACTATGCTTAAACGCAGCCAAGGCTTCGGCATCCGGACAGTCGACAATCTGGTCTTTCTTGGTTAGGAATCGGTTCCAAAATTGCCGGGCAGATTCTCCGAGCTCCTGTGTGATGCAATTTAGGTCGTCAGCGTCTGGAGGTCGGACATAGGCGCCCTGGAAGTTCGCTCGAAAAGCGTCCTCAAGCTCTTCCCAATAGCCTATAGAGTCTTCGGGAAGGCTATTCAACCAGTGTCGAGCCAGACCTTTAAGTTTTAGTGGCAGATATTTAATGTCGTGAAGGTCATCTCCTCGTGCCATGTGAATGTGGAGGAGGAAATCCTCTATCCATACGGCTGGGTCCGTGGTTCCGTCGTATGATTCGATGTTCACATGCTTGAAGCCTTCCGGGAATTGGTGTTGCATTACCCTCTCTGTGAAGCACAGGGGGTGTGCGGCACCCCGAACTCGGGTTACATCATGTCGGAGGTCTTCGGCCCTCCGAGTCCGCTGCTGCTCCCGGATTCTATCATCCTGGTTTAGTCGACCGTAGTATCCCTCCCGGTAAGCGGGTGGGTCTTCTCTGGGTCCATAGATGGACCTGGTATGGCCTCCTCGAGCGTCTAGGTCATGGCAGAGGTCGTACTCGTAGGTGGGCCACACTTGATCCTTGTCGTAACGGCGAGGTGGGGTGGCTGGGTGCTCGGCCTCGTCAGCTTCTCTGTCCCGCCCTCTCGGGTGGTGGTCCGGTTGTTCGGTATATGTCGGACGTGTTGGCTCTACGGCCTCGTCATCGAACTATGGCAGTAGTTTTCGCTTGGGGTAACTTTTGATTGGCTGTTCGTGACCATACCTTTCTTCGGCGGCTAGGACTTTTGTCCATCGGTCGTTGAGGGTTTCCTGTTCGGCCTTGATTCTGCGTTTTTATTTCTTCGGGCTACGGGCGGTGGCTAAAAGCCTCCGTTTGAACCGTTCTTGCTCCAGTGGGTTTTCGGGGACGATGAAATCATCATCCCCGAGACTGGCCTCCTATTCAGAGAGTGGGAGGTAGTTGCTATCTGCGGAGTCGTTGGGGTTTTCTAGGTCAAGCAGGTCCTCCTGCCCCGCGGGGTCATCCTGATGATGTTTGTTGGCTGCGGCTCCGGCGAGATCATCCGTATTATTTACGGTGCCATTTTCCGCAGAGTCCACATTGCTCGCATGGCTTCGACGTGGCTTTGATCGACAGCGCTACCTTCGGCGTTTAGGCCGCTCATCCGCGGGCTTGTCTCAGTCCTGTTTGGGAGTGCCATGGCTGCCCTTGGGGGTGTCCACCATGTAAATATCGTAGGTGGACGTGGCTGACTAGCGGCCGGTGATGGGGGGAGCGACATCGGTGTTAGCCGTGGCTCTGCCATCCTCATCCATGTATTTGGTGTTTTCCGATTTATAATCTAGCATATCGGTTAAGTCGTCGACGGTGGCTACCAAGTGGGTGGTGGGTGGGTCGTAAAATTCCCTGTGGTATGCCTTGAAGGGTTGATGATTGTGGGCGGAGGGCAGGTGCTCCTAGATGGTCATTTTCTGGATTCGGTCTAGCGCCTCGTTTAACATAGCGAGGGTTGCCGATCCTTGGTTTCCACAAGACGAGCTGAACTCGGGGTGCGGTGCTGAATCCTTGAGGGAATCCGGATCGTCACTGGTGATCAAGGGCGGGCCTTGATTTTTGGGTGTGGTTTCCACGCCGGGGTTCGAGATCGAGCTGCTTTGGGCCAGGGGTGACCCCTGGCTATTGGCTGCCGCTTTGTCGTAAGGGCTCAAAGCCAGAGGAGCGTTGTGAGGGAGCGGTCCGGTCGAGATTTACTCCTGGCTTCTGCCTCCAGATTCTGCCTCGAAGGCCGAGGATATGCCCTCAGCAGACATGATAGATTCGGCCGAAGGTGGAGTCTGGCCCCCGCTTGAGGCGGAGCCCTTCTGGCCCGAAACTGTTCAGAGGGTGAGGGCCGATCCGTAGATTGGATCGGAGGGGGACTCCAGAGCGGGCATGGCGAGGCCTGCAAGGGTGCGGAAGGGGGTAGTGAATCCGACGAAGACCAGATCGCCCTGCGTATCCGCAACGTATTCTAGATTTTCGAATCGAGTCCGTTGTTCAGGAGCGAAGTTGTCAATCTGATCCAAATGACCAGTCGGGTCGGCGTGCAGTACGATGTTACCGAATGCGAAGAGTTGTCCGGGGACGAAGAAGTCCCCGGATCCGATGCCTTCTCCTATGATCTGGCGAGCCATCGATCCTTTGGGCGACCCCACAGCGGAACTCTCAATGAAAGCACCAATGTCGGTGTCAAAACCGGCAGACCTCGGGGTAGGGGGTCCCAATGAACAAGGGACGATGAACACAATGTTTACCCAGGTTCAGACCCTCTCGAAGAGGTAATACCCTACGTCCTGCTTGATTGTATTGGATGTATAGTATGTTTACAGAGTAGATCTACCTTGATATCAGCATGAGCTAAACCCTAAGGCGATGAGGTGATGAATATCGCTCTAGCCCTAAAGACTACAACCCTCGGTTTATATAGACACCGGTAGGGTTAGGGTTACCGAAGATAGATTACAATAAGGGATAAAGAGATCCTGTCTATCCTTGACTTGGAGGGCACACCACGGCTTCATAGATCTCCCATCACTATACGGATCCACCAGTCCGGCCCATACTCAATGGGTCGTCGCCCCGATGACCCCTTAGTCCATGACTCCCTCAAGGGGTGTGTGTCCAAACTTCCGCCGCACATGCCAATTTTTTTACCACGACATCTTGGTGCGTGATATGTCCCAAATGTATCTACTTTTCCAAACACTCTTGCTCTTGTTTTGGACTCTAATTTGCATGATTTGAATGGAACTAACCCGGACTGACTCTCTTTTCAATAGAATTGCCATGGTGTTGTTTTTGTCCAGAAATAAAAGTTCTCGGATTGAGATGAAAATTTACGGAGAATTATTTCAAAATATATAAAAATATTGGTGAAGGAAATTACCAGAGGGGGCCACTAGGGTGCCACAAGCCCAGGGGGCGCGCCCACCCCCAGGGCGTGCCTGGCAGGCTTGTGGGCCCCTGGTAACTCCCGCAACCCTAACTCCAGCTCAATAAGTACTTGTTCATCAAAACAAATCAGAGAGAAGGAATCATCACATTTTACGATATGGAGCCGCCGCCACCTCCCGCTTTTTATCGAGAGGGCTGATCTGGTGTCCGTTCTGGGCTTCGAAGAGGGGGATTCGACGCCATCAGTATCATCAACCACCCTCCATCACCAATTTCATGATACTCACCACCGGTAGTGAGTAATTCCTTCGTAGGCTTGCTGGATGATGATGGGTTGGATGAGATTTATCATGTAATCGAATTAGTTTTGTTAGGG
The DNA here is from genome assembly GCA_011799875.1 of Thinopyrum elongatum. Lineage (NCBI taxonomy): Eukaryota > Viridiplantae > Streptophyta > Magnoliopsida > Poales > Poaceae > Thinopyrum > Thinopyrum elongatum. The sequence continues at coordinate 176,407,370 of CM022300.1, forward strand.
CTTGATCCCTAGTATCCACTATGTTCTGAGATTGATGTTTCTATGACTTTGCTATGGTTAATGCTTGTCAGTAGGGCCTGAGTGCCATGATTTCAGATCTGGACCCTTTATGTTTTCATGAATATATTTGTGTTCTTGATCCTATCTTGCAAGTTGTACGCACCTATTACGAGTTATGATCCACATACCCCAAAGTGACAGAAATTGGGATTTTTTCCAGTGATTACCGTAGTTTGAGGAGTTCATGTATTCACTATGTGCTAATGCTTCATTCCAGTTCTCTATTAAAAGGAGGCTTTAATATCCCTTAGTTCCTTTATGGACCCCGCTACCACGGGAGGGAAGGAAAAAAGATGTCATGCAAGTTCTTATCGCAAGCACGTACGACTATATACGGAATACATGCCTACATTACATTGATGAATTGGAGCTAGTTCTGTATCCACCTAGGTTATGACTGTTACATGCACTACTGCAGGATGCTGCTAACGCGACACTACGATCAGAGACCCTTCGACGAAACTGTGTGCGATGCAATAATCGCAAACGGTGGTGTAAAAAAACCGTCAAAAAAGATGCAAAACGTTTGCGATGACGGATGCATCAAACACGGTTCAGAATTTAGTTGTGTGTGGGATGAGGGGCATACGGTTCAGTTCAAGGAACTATTTGCGATGAGGTGGAACAAAAGAAATGGGCAGCCAGATGAAGGCGTGTGTGATATACAGCATATGGTTCACTCGGATGAACTGTTTGTGATAAGGCAACACAAAAGAAACGGTCATCCAGATCAAGGTGTGTGCGATATACGGCATACAGTTCACTCGGATGAACTGTTTGCGTTGAGCGAAGAGAACAGAAACGGTTCAACTTAACAAGATGTGTGTGATACGTGGCAAATAGGTCTGTAATCGGAAACGTGTGGGAAGACCGATAACAACACAGACGATTCCTGTTAACAAGCCGTGTGTGTTGTGAGCAAATGATTGCTGGTATACAATTGTGAGTGATTGATGAAAACATCACCGACGGGTTCCATTGTTTAGTCCATGTGCGATATGATTTTCTTTGTCCGCACAACATCTATGCTCTGTCTACAGAGCATCAACATATATACTTAAAAAGACAGCAGTGCATAACCAAATTAAGTATACAATTACACAAGTGACTACACACATAACATTTCTACACACCAAAGTAAGCAATTACATGCATACTAAACTAGGAGAAACGAGGATCTAATCATCTACTTATTGTTGTGACGACGCTTGCCATTGCTCTGCTTCCGGCTAGATCCCTGGCGTTTTGGGGAAGGAGGCACTTCCTCATGTCAACGATCCGCCTGTACATGTCGTAGCTCGTGTACGCCTCCTTGGCCGCGTACACGATGTGAGCTTTGTCGAGTTTCTCCATCCAGGCCGAGTGCCAGGCACGCTTGTCCTTGTTGCAGGAATCCTTCATGTCTCTGTTGTAGGGGTCAATGATGGCCTCGGCGAGGTGAACCAGTGAGTCCTTCTGATGCTCCTTGCTGCCCCAGATCTTGTATTGGCCCTGGATGCCGATAAGATTCTGGCAGGCGATGCCCGAATTCTTGAGCGCCTTTACATCGTTGGTCATGTCCACCATAGCGAACATGTAGTGGGGGCTGTTGACAAACCTGGCGAAACCCTCGCAAGGCCTTGTGGCCAGGCAGTAGTGGTAGACGAGGACGTGGTGGCGCACGCACGTCTGGGCGACGGCGACCTTGGGAGGAGACCCGGCATGAGCGCGGGTGTACTCGAGGTCGAACCCGACCACCTTGTACTTCTCCTCGGCAAGCAACAGCTCCATGATGTGGATGGAGTGCTCCACCCAGACCGGGTCGTTGGTGTACACCACCAAGAGGTTCATGAACCTGCTGTGGGTGTCCACCACGGCATGCATGGTGAACTGCTGCTCGTCGTCGGCAGCCGCTCGGAGCGCCATTGGAGCCGCGCAGGATACCCTCTAAGAATTTGTCATGGTGGGTGTGCTTCTTGCAATGGTGGGGCGCGATCGAAAGGTTGAAGAGACACAAGGGTTAAATGGCCGTTGTAATAAATGCGGGCCGGCCGGCCTGTAATCGTCACGTCTTGTCACGACATTCATAGTGGAGGATTCCAGTGCACGCTTGACAACACCGCACCGCACGCGTTTCGTTTGACCACGCGTGGGCTCGAAGAGGCACCAAATGTATCGTCGGTGAGCCTGTTCCTGCGCTACCGCGCAGTTTACCGCACAAGCTTCCCGCCCGGCTAGTTTGGCCACACGTCGACTAGAAGAGGGACAAATCGTGGGCGTTTATTGGCAAAAAGCTTTGTAAAAACGAAGTGTGTGGAATGACTTCGGTCATAAGTTTACCCATGGGTGATGAGGTAAAATTACACAGAAGGGTGATGATGGACACTCGAGTGCGATAATTAATTCTGCGCTCTACAGGGCCCATGGTTGAAGAAACCAACTGTGTGCAATAATGTCGAAGATCGCAGTCGAGTTATCTATACAGATCGTGTGCTTTGAGACCGACAAGGTAAACAGATTTGAGAATGGTTAATAAAATCTAAGACCATTGCATATTAAGGTCAAAATAGTGCTACCAATATACGAGTCTCATACGATGCCATTTCAACGATTGTACCACAAAAGCTCGAAATATTACAAGGTTCAAATTCCAGAGTTATATGGCTCAAATTCGAAGATTACAAGGTTCAAACTGATATTAGAAATGAAATTCAGCTCATCAGCTGCAAACGCTCGCGCTGATCCGCTGAACATGGATATCAAAGAGGTTTAAACTAATATTACCACTTCTAAGTCTGGTTTCGAAACCTCATAATTTTTGCAAAGGGGTCAGCCACTGAGAAGTCATGTATGGGTCGACACGATGACTTCCGATTACTCTGTCATCTGAAGTTCCAAAATGAAATTCAGCATTTTCGGAGCCTATTCCATTCTGCCGCAGGCGCCGGTGCTGATCAACAAACCATTCATTTTTGCGAAATAAATGTAGGGCAAACCTCATTACCTTCAGCACCCTTGCTCTGACAACAAAGAACCTGGTGAATATAATGTCCACCACTGGGCCTAATCTTATGTGAGAGATGCAGATCTAGGCATTCGACGTGATTGTTATATTGTATCACATTATCCACCACTGGGCCTAATCTTATCTGCAAAAGAAGAAAACATGTTAGTGCCTACATGCAGTTTTGAACACTACTACAGGCCTATTTGGTTTCCAGGATTTGTAAAATGCACTAACATGCCATCTTCGATCTGACATGATTAACATGGGCATTTGATTACATTCTAGAAAAATGTAGCCTTCTTCACAAGAGGTTGGAGTGGATGAAAAGTTCCCTAAGAAAACTAGTACAGATGAATCCAAAGGAGAAATGCTTATGGATTGTAACCATATGGATCAAGCAACCAATATGGGGGGGGGAACATGTATGTACTAAAATCCTCCAAAAGAATCCTTCAGAAATTGTAGTACATTGTCATTGTAAACTTGGAAAAAGCTGTCACAAATTGAACTCCCTTATGGTTAACATTTAACAGGAACGAAACATCACCTTGATATATAGCTTCTCCAGGCACGGAAAGCATATCAGGAAACTGACAACTTGCTCCAGGTTGGGGCCGATAGATTCTAGTGCCAAGACCTTCACTGTGCGCAGTTTCGGGGTCAAGCTTGTCGGAATCATTTTCTGGATGACAGACGAACAAACATCTTCAAAATTAGAAATAATGTTAATTTGTAGAAGGAGAGGTAGAAAGCAGCTGTTGTACCTAAACGGGTGTGGATCCAATAACAAGTTCGGAGTATTTGTCAGACGAGTAGCCCACCACTGTCAATTTCGGCGCAGAAATGACATTGATTCTTGTTGGACCTTCTTGATCAACTACAAGTAATCTCTCAAGTGCAGGTGTGTCCTCAATGACCATATCGTGGTACACATCTTGTGATGTCTTCCTGCCACACCAGCAACACACATAAATAGTCCGGAGAGTCGTGGAGGTGATGTGGAAGCTACTCAACCCATTGATCGCCTGAAGAAAAAGGTACTCGAGTGCAGTACAGCCACGGAGCAGGCGCTCCATGTCACCGTTTGGGAGGCAGACGGTGATGAGCTCGAGGTGCTTCAGTCATGGTAGAATAAGAGCGGGCGCGTCATTAAGGGGGGATGGCAGTTCCTGAACTTGGTGACGCGCAGTGTGGGCGCGAGGCAGAGCGCAGACATTGGCAGCGAGCGCATATGCCCATCATCAAAAGTGAGCTCCTCGAGCTGATCTAGGGCGGGGGATCAGAACCAGTCGTCAAGCTTGGCTCGGTCCTTGCCGTTGTAACGGAACTTGCCCATTCTAAGGCCGCTGGTTGGGCCAAGGTGACTGCCGAGGATCTTGGAGAACGCATCCAAGCTTTTGCGATAGCCATGGCAAAGCTCGTGGGTGTCAATGAGGTCGAGAGGGGTGGAGTTCCATAGGGGGCGCCACCGCTGGGAAAGGACGGTTGTCTGCGCCCCATCTTTGATTGGGAGGAGGGAGATGATGACTGTCAACATATCATCGGGGAGGTTGCTGATGAAGTCTAGGCCTGCTGGAGTCGCTTGCGGTTCTTGCTCGCCCCGCCTCCGCTTGTTAGCAGCCCCGTTCTCCACCTCCGGAGTCTCCTTGTCAGCGGCGCTTTCTGATAGAAGTGGGAGTACATGGAATATTTAGTTAAAATAGGGCAATATAAAAGTGTATTGGTAACTAGAAGTTATTAGGTAGGAATATAGTAAGAAAATGGAATAACAATTGGTTGCTTAAATACTACACAATTCATTTGATATTGCTGGGTAAGTCAACATGCAGATACTTGAAAAGAAAACTTACTTCGAACAAAGTCTGGACGGATGATATCGTCGAGGAAGTTAGCATATATCTCATGACCAGGCCCTTTTATGTGCAGTGCAATTATAGTGCCAGCTTTCAGTACATAAAACTTAGAAATTTCTTTCCAAAGGCCAGTGCCAAAATAGGAGTCACCACGTTCATCAAGTCTTATAGTAGCAATGATTGTAAATCCATGGTTTGTGTTCAGTATGATATCCCTGCAGTCTTGATTTATGTAAATGGAAAGATTGTGCACTACAGATTCTGTTGCATAGCAAGGGACGCACTGCAAAAAATGGTAGGATTATTAAAGAAAATATGGTAACATGCAAATATGGGCCCAAATTGAAAGAACTGTACAGCAGTTGAAATCGAAGGACAAAAATCTAAAATTAAACAGATAGGGTAAACATGATGTCATGGAAATATGAGAGTAATCGAAAGAACAATACATCATTAATTTGCCTAATATAGAAAGAAGAGGGGAAAAAATCCCCTTTGACATATATGGTGCATGTGGCACCTTTTATCCAAATGTAGCAATATTTAGAATATGTTCAGGAAAGTAGGCCATGCCAACCGATTTAGGGTGAGATTGAACATACCGCGTGCATCCTCAAGTCATCTGGTACGGTGAGATGGAATGTCTGGCGGAGGCCGCAAAGTTCTGATGTGTCCGCGCACTGTACACTCTATGAATAAAAGAAAACCCTCAAATCAGCTCGAATAAAAATGAATTCACGGTGATTTCGGCCGGGTGATTAAAGGAGGCAGATGAACTGGGATAAGAGATGAGATAATATCTCATTAAATTAGTTACCTTGTTGTCCATGAGAAAGAACCCTCAGTACAGCAGATTCCCCAACTGAGCGGAGCTAGGTCGACCGCGAGCAGCGTCGAGAAAGTCGATGGCGATAGGCGGCAGCAAGCGGAAGTGGCGAAATGCGGTGGGGTTTGCCGGCAGCCTGGCAGCGGCGGCAGGCATCAAGCTAAGTGGTTACCGCCGCGATAAGCGGTGCCATGCATAGACGCGGAGGAGCTTCTGCAGGTGTGAATGGGGACTGAAGGGGGTGGCAGGCGGGGTCAGGGTTTTTGTGACGTGCGGATGGTGAGGGTTTTCTTTTTTCTTTTTTGAATTGGGTGATGAGGGTTTTCTGTCCCACAAAGAATTTCGGAGGCAACGGTTTGCTAGAGCAAACCGTGTGTGATTGACACAACAGGCAAAAGGAAAGTCATTGCACATGGTTCCAATTTTGGGAATTGTGTGTGATTGACGTACTACCTCCATCCTGGTTTATTGGTCCCCTTTGTAATTTGTACCAAATTTTGACCAAATATTTAACTAAGAAATGTTTATGCATGTAACAAAAAATTATATCATTGAACACTATGCTCAAATACCCATCCAACGATATAATTTTTGCTGGCCTGCTCTAACATTTTGTCAGTTAAATCTTTGGTCAAAATTTAACACAAATTACAAAGGGGACCAATAAACCAGGACGGAGGTAGATTCCATCAACCGAACTGATTGCATCCATATCCCACGGTTAGACATAAGTAAACATAGATTAAACATACCCAGACATAGATAATAAGCGTACACGTACACAAGCATAGTTCAACGATAAGTACATAGTTCAACCGTCATTAAGCATACTCAAGCGTACATAGTTCGATCCCACATCTCATCTCACATGCCGGCACGATCCTGAAGCTTCTCCAGGTACTCGGCGTACGCGCCGTGCGCCACCCTGCGAGAATACTTCTGCTTGAAGGAGCCAACGACCCATCCTCTTGCATGCGTCAGAACACTTTGATATGCGTCATGAAGCTTGTGGTTGCAAAATGGGCATCGATAGCCGCCGTTCTAGGTCCTAATATGCCTGTTATGCATTCCTGCATAAAGCTCCCTCAGGATTTGCCTCTTGTACCTCCTCTGGCCATCTTCATCCTCGCTGTCCACATCGTCAGACAGTACCTATACAAATAGTAAAACAGATTTGGCATCAAATCAATGTTTACATGCCGTGAAGTAGGATTAGGAATTTATGGCTATTTTTTTATACATATCCAAAGATTATGATTCGATTTTTAAGCACAGTCATCTGTGTACAGACCAATCTTGAAGAAAATAATGGCACAAACATATATGTTGGTCATTCAAAATCAATTGTCAAGTCCTGGCTAGGAATTATTAGCACGAACACTAACCCTATCGGATTACTAGCAGAAATCATTTGCACAGATGAAACAACTAATCACTTATCACTTGTACCATTCAAACAATCAATACACTACACGGATCTAATGAAACTTACTCAGATTTCATGGATTGGGAGAACATAACCATATGATTTCTATTCCAAAAAGGGGGAGGCAGGAGTAACCAGAGAAACCCTAGGATCTATTTGACACATAAATGGGTATAGATGACTAACCAGTTATCCGTCATCGTCGGAGTCATCGCCGGAGTGGTCGTCGGAGTCGTCGCCGGGGTCGTCGCCCGAGTCATCACCAGAGTCGGTGTGAAACTCCGCCTCTATCTGTGGAAGCTCGATGCCGTCGACGACGTCAGGGTGCAGCGATAACTCGCCGGCGGTGACGACAACCTCTGTCTCCGTCTCCACGCCGTGCTCCGGTGCTTCAGCAGCCCCGGCGTCACCACTCCCTCCGATGGGGCGCTTCGGCGGCATCCTCATACACTGACAGCTTTGAGGACTGAGAGCGGCGTCGAGGATGCAAGCGGAGAGAGAGGATTGTTTGTGTGGCGAGGATGGGGGGTGCGGCCGCTCGGGCGCACCATTAATATGGAGTAGTGGGAGAGAGGCGGGCGGCGGTCAAACAGCTGGCTCACCTCCCGGTGAGCCTGCGCACCGGACTGCTGGCATGCCTACCATTGTTTCACACAGCTACTCGCACGCCTCCCGATGACACTGCGCAGCGAGCACGCCTCCGTCAATTCACACACCTGCACGCACACCTCCCGGTCTGCCTGCACGGCGGACTGCTCGCATGCGTACCGTCAACTCACGCCTGCTTGCACGGCACACGGGTTGCGTGGCGGCACGTATATTGTTTTTCTATTTGGATGATTAATGTTGCCGCTTTATTGCTTAACCGAAGCATGGCACGTATCCATTGTTGGTCTAACGCTCACGATTCGAATAAATAATCGGTTTGGGATATTGGTTCCCAATTATTAATAATCTCCCATTTGTAATTAGATAAAGATTACATCAAAACTGGTCTCAAATTTGACAAAAAAAGCACAATGCCACTTTGTATTGGTGTCCATATGACAACACGATAAGTTTCATGAACTTCAAATAAGTATTGGATGTACTAGAATTTAAAAATCGAGATTCTCATTGTTTGAAATTTCTTGCACGGGGAGTAAACATGCACCCACTGAGACACATGTGTTTTTGCAATCCATTTAGGTGCACTGTCACGTGTGCATGTAGCTCAAATTTGATTTTTGCCAATTATACCCACAGAAAATCAATCAATTAATGTACTAAAACGTCTTAATGATCTCTGTTTTTTTTCGAAATTGAAACGTCCCTCCTTTGGTAACATATGTTCACCGCGGGATAATTTAACATGCATCGTAGTTGCTGTGGATTCGCTATGTGTGTGTGGGTGTGTGCATCTGGGGGGTGGCGGGTGGCTCGCAGTACACTATGAGTTGTGAGCCACAGTGTGGGTTGGCCGTTTTGGTAGGCAGAGTCATGAATTCGTTATTTAAAACATTACACAACCCTTTCATACATACATGTTTTGGCCACATGCAGTCGATGGTTGTCCTACACGACACTCAATACTTGCGTGTGACACTTTCTGTGGGCTCGCGAGGTCGTCGTCCATCACTTTGACGAACAGCCGGCAGTGAGGTTAACTTGACCAGCAAGGTAGAATCTTTTTTGTTTGTGTTATGGTGGTATATAGTATGCGTCGAAGAGGTGGGAGGGGACTAGCATATATACTATGTGTATGCGTCCGTGAACAAGTACACCTCACTCAGTGTCGGGACTTTTCGGTTTCCGAGGCACGTGCCTCATCAAAGTTGTGAAATTGGCTATTCAAACATCACACAACACCTCTTTGGGCCACATGCATGCAGGCGGTGGTTATCCTAGCTAGGACACTCACGTGTGACGCTTCCATCTATGGGCCAATGAGGCCATCATCGATGCATGCATCACTTTGACCTACATCGGGAGAGGTTAATTAATTTCACCATCGAGGAGGATTCTTTTTGGGTTGTATTACGGTAGGAGCATATAGTGTGCGTCGAAGAGGGGGAAGGGGACCATCATATGTAGTACGCTTCATGAATTCCTCGCTCTGTGTGGGGGGTTTACGGTTTTCGAGGCATGTGGCACATCAAAGTTGTGCATTTTGGGTATTCAACATATGTTTGGCGCCCCACATGCAAAGCGATGGTGGTTGTCCTCTCGCACCCACTTAAGCGGTTATCAGCGATATCGATGCTTTCCATCTGTGGGCCCGCTTGGTCCATCACTACTTTTTGCCTGACAATGAGAGAGGTTAATTTGACTTAGGAGGGGATTATTTTTTTCTTGTAATACGGTATATATATAGGTTATGCTCTGGGATGACATGATACAGTTTGAGCACACACACATGCATGTGTACGCATGAATCCCTCCCGTCGAGTCGAAGTGGCTACACGTCATGAACCGATCTCGCTCTATGTGGGGACTGTACGATTTTCGACGCACGCGCCACATCAATGTTGTGAAATGGTATTCAAACATGCATGCACGCATCACCTCCATACATATGCATGTAGTGGTTGTCTTCGAACGATACACTCCCTCGCGTGGTTATTGGCGACAATCCTATATATTCGTGGGCCCGCGTGGACATCCATGATCACCTTGACCGACAACAAGATAGGTTACCATGGCGGATTCTTCCTTTGGTTCATGTTATCATAGTATAGGTCATGGTGAGATTCAGACCTAATTAAGTTTGAGCGCATATACTATGCACGCATGCATGCATGAATCCCCGCCGTCGGCTTGAAGTGTGGTGTAACATACATATGCATCGTCAACCTAACCCTCACTCAGTGTGGGGATTTCTAGTTTGAAATCACAGTGCCACATCAAAGTTGTTCCATTGTGTATTCAAAAACACGCCTCTCCATACATATGTTTGGGCCACAAGCATGCAGTGGTTGTCTTCGGGGACTAGCTACTTGCGTGATTATTGGCGAGCTAGCCCATCTCCGGGGTCGCATGGATAGCCATCACTTTGACCAACAACAAGAGAGCAGTTGTACGACCAAGGTGGATTATTCTTGGTCCGTTTTATGATCCATCTTGGTGAGATGCCTCTCTGGCCCGACGACTGAAAGTGTGTATGTGGGGGGGGGGGGCTGCTACTTCGCACTTTGCTAGGTGAACCTCGGTTGGGGGGGGGGCATGCATTCATAGCTTAGGATTCCCTTCGTGCCGACACGAGGGGGGCATGCATTCATAGCTTAGGTTTCCCTTCGTGTCGACACGAGGGGGGGCAAGCAATACTATGCACTTTGCGAGATAGGTGCCACATCAAAGTTGCATTTGGTATTTGAACATCAAACCACCCTTTTCATACATAAATTTGGTCCACATGCAAGCGTGTTCGTGTTCTAACCTTTTCCCGCGTCATTTTTCGCCAAATTTATGAACATTAGACAAGTCGTATGACGCAACAGACACGGTTCACTCAAACTAACTGCGTGCCACGCCGGTGCCCCTGTCAAGCACACATCCGCATAGTACATTGGGCTCCACGAGGCTTCCCCTCTCAAAAATATCTACCCGCCTGCAGCTTTTTTCTCTTTGATAACACATAGTTATTGTATTTTGACCGTGTGTGATGTTTCTTGTTCCCAATCCTGCCTGCATCCCTCAAAAATATATGCCCGCCTTGAGGGTTTTTCTGTTTCATAACACACGGTTGCTATCTCCGGACCATGTGCGATGCACCATCATCAAAATTTTCAATAGCCCCGGCATTTCATTCCCGCGTTTGACTCCTGCGTAGTAAAATTTTCAGCACCCGCGTCATTTCCTCAAACACACCACCGCCCCCCCTCCACACACACACACACACACACACACACCAAAACCTCCTCGGGCGCGCACGCACACACACACACACCCCCTCCCTTGCTTGAAACCCTAGCAAGGTCCCCGCCGCTGCCGCCGCAAGGCCTCCATTATCAACATCTACCGGTTTGCCTGTGCAGCTTACCCACCGATCTCCATACCCAGGCTGCCCTGAGTTTCTTAGATGACGCCTGCCAAACGCCCCCTTTCCCATAGATGCCCATCCCCATCCCCCACTCCAGAGCGTCGCAGCCTAAGACCGGCTACGCTTCCCGTGGAGCTCGAGGAGCGACTGGCCCAAAAGAGGTGTATCGCGGTCTCTTCGCCCGACGTCGCCGAGGAAGCTGACGACCATTAATGGCCACATGCACTCAATCAGTGGGCTAGAGTATGCGGGTATGTCGTGAACGACGTCTACGAGATCGAGGTCATCGACAGCGACGGCCTGAGGTGGGCTATGTCATAGGTTAAGTGGCCCGCCCCCAACCCCTCAGGTTCAACCGCCGTCAATCTCATCCATGGCCCCGCTGCTGATCTCCTCTGGCTCGCTGTCAAAAAATTGCCATCCTACATCGCCATTGAGCCCCTTCTGTCATTTCTGAAGGACACGTTCTGCGACGCTGGCTTGGGATCCACAGCTTCCAAGTCAGACCTCATCGACGGCGACCACGAGGAGGGCACCCTCTCCGGCTCTTCCAAGGTGAAAGAGCCCATCTGCTCTTCCAAGGGGAAAGAGCCCGTCTGCGAATCAGGGAGGGCACCTTATAGTTGTGCTCTTCCAAGGGGAAGGAGCCCATCTGCGACAACATGGAGCGCATCCAGGGTCTATGCTCTTCCCACGGGAACGAGCCCATCTGTGACAAGTGAGGAAACCCATCGAGTCCCTTTTGTAGTGTAGTGAGAATATGTCCAGTTTTAATTGCTATATTTGGTTGTTTGCAGTATGCTTTGTTTATTTCAGTTGTTCACAATGTGATGCTCTATATGTGCAATTATTTACTGTGCAGTACATTTCATCAATCCAGTTTTAAACATACCGATAGGAATGCATATATTTACTTGTTGTTAAGCCTGTTATAGCTAGCATATGCCTCTTTTAAAGTTTTTTGATTGTTCGGTTGTTTGTAGTTAGCATATGTCCAGTTTCAAATGCTATCTTTGGTTGTTCGTAGTATGCCTTGTTTATTCCAGTTATTCACAATGTGATGTTCTATATGTGCAAGTATGAACTGTGCAGTTCAATTTCATCAGTACCAGTTTCAAAAAATACCACTATGAATGACTACATTTGGTTGCTGCATCTTGTAGTTAACACGCCTTTCCATTTTTATTTAACAATAACCAGTGTACTTAGACCGGCACAATACCAGTTTGAATGACTATGTTTGCTTGTTGTTAAATGTTAGGCTTGTTGTAGTTAACACACCTTTCCACTTGTTTTGCTTTACTAGCGTGCTTAAACCTGCACACTGAAGCTATCTTTTGGAGATTATTTTGTCTGCCATGGATAATTTTAGTTGATGTTTAGCCTATTGTGCTTAACATGCCTCTTGATGTACCTACACAGGAAAATTTTGGGAACGACTGTTGTTTTCCATCGAGGTTAGTTTCATCCCATGGCTTATATATACTCATTGTTCAGGATATCGGTAGCTAGTACCATGTAGGCCGGGGGCTGATAAGGGACTAATCGGTGAATCGGACTTTTAACTGAATATATCTGTAACCCATTTATCGTTAGGTTAACTAGGACCATATGTAATATATCTGAGGCTACATAGCAACATGCACTGTACTTAATGTCTAAATATGCAATCCTAGGCTACATAGCAACAAGGAAGAGCGTTACCTTAATGTTCTGATGATGTCTAGATATACGTAGAAGAGCAGCAACAACAACAACAACAACACAACCCTGTTTGGATACTCAACTTAGCTAGAGGTTAGAGTTAGTTTCTAGCTCATGACTAACCCTGAAGGCCTAAACTAACTCCATCCAAAGAGGTGTTTGGATGACAGGGTTAGATTGACAATAAATGCACTAGGAGAACTAGCTCCAATTAGCACTTCTTGGGTTGCATAGTTTTTTTGGGTGGGTTAGATGCAACTACCTCAAACTAACCCGCATGTTTGGATATACTTTAGGGCTATTTGAGCCCGAACTAGCTCAAACTAACTCTAACCCATGGATACAACAGCAGTTAATCAACCGATAATTTGTAAGAATGCAATAAACTCCTTCCGGCCCATAATGTAAGATGTTAATTCATCTAATATGTGAGTATATTGGATGTTATAAGATATTATGAAAGAGTGTTGTACTACATCATTGTGCAATTGCTGTTTAGCTTCTAATATTAACTTGGTGCTTTTAGGTACATATGTTATTGGTAAAGATCCGCGCTTCAACCCTTTCTGCGTATGGGGCAATGAGATATCGATGAACCAGCATCAAGTGAGGAAGCTGATAAAGATTGTTAGTAAAATGGGTCAAAAGATGGCAATTAAACTATTTGTTTACACTTTATCCAAGACAACAGCGAACTGCAGGATGGTAAGTAAGAACTCTGCAGCCTTCTTTTTACTACCCATAATGAGTTGTTTTAGATGACAATGTCTGAATCTTTTTCCTTTGCAGTGGTTGCCAAAGCAGTTTACTCAAGATTACCTCTCAAACTACATGATTGGTGGGCATGCAAAGGTTAAAGTATTTCTACCAGAACATGATGATTATCTAGATGTTTTCATGAAGACCGTGAAGGATGGGCGGTCGACCATCACAAGGGGTTGGACTAGAGTCGTGCGTGCCTTCTGCATGGAGGAGGGCACAATAAGGGTATTCCGCTTCACCTTGTTCAGCAACCAGAATGTATTTCGCCTCTTTCTTTACCGTCTTTAATAGTACAAGTATACAACTGTGGTTCATCATTCTGTATTTGGTTCTTATGTAATTCTTGAACATATGTACCTATGAATCGAATAATGCATTGGTTGTTTGAACCTGATGGATGTGAATAAAGCTATAGCATACATTCAAATTCAAATCCGGTACAATTTGAAATAGCAGCAATTAAATTACGGTGAAATTACGCTCTTCAGGTAGTTATGGCACACACGATTGGTAAAACACAAACGTTTGCGATATACACCATAATCCGACATGGTTCACAGAGAGGAAACGTGTGCAAGCATGCACACAGTTGCTGTTTCCAAAGCGTGTGTGATGTCAGACAATATCACAAACGGTGTGGGCAAACTAAACGTTTGTGATAGTTGCCTTATCGTACACGATTCGCAACCATGAACTGTTTCTGATGAAGTATGCATCGTAAACGTTGCACCACAGAATATCGTGTGCGATAGTTGTCGTGTACAACGATGTTACGATGATCCGACGTTTCGTAATCCTGTCCGACACTCGTACGACGATTAGCTAATCTTCTTAATTAGTTATCGCATACGGTATGGGAAAAGCGAATGTGTGTGATTGTATGCTTATCATACACGTTCTATAATAGTGAACCGTTTGTGATTGGCCGCATATCGTAAATGTAGCACCACAGAATACCGACTGCGATGGCAATGCGAGCACAAACAAGTAGGAGTACTGTATATGCATCTTGGCTCCCTATCCCCGACGGTTTCTGGGTCGTGTGGGAAGGACCCCCCTATCGCCCACACTCACTTGGCGACGGTTCCAAATGCCGTCGCGGAAAGGGGTTAAAACCCATTTGTATAGCACTGACGCGTACCAGTGATGATGAATGTCATCCAACATAATTATCCATCACCGATCCAATGCCAACAAGCTTGTCGCATATTTATCTTTGCTAAGTTAGTTTCGTTGCTGGTGCTATTACAATCACTACAAAACTGTTACTATCACTACTGCTACTGTTACCACTACTATCAAACTATCATATTACTGTGCTAATGATCACTTCACTGCAGATATTTGGTTCTCCAGGTGTGGTTGAATTGACAACTCAACTACTAATACTTTCAAATATTCTTTGGCTCCCCTTGTGTCAAATCAATATATTTGGGTTGAATATTCTACCCACGAAAATTGTTGCGGTCCCCTATACTTGTGGGTTATCAAGACCTTTTTTTTGGTGCTGTTGCCAGGGAGCATAGCTCTGTTTGCTGAGTCACATGGGATTTATATATGTTGATCACTATGAAGAATCTGAAGGATGATAGAACCAAGATCGTTCCCTCTAAGATGTGGGGAGGTAAGGAACTACCATCTAGCTATGCACTTGATTCATTTTGTTTTGAATAGGCTTGCAACACCACCACCTGCTATTAATTTTGATATGTCGCAAGTAATTGATGATGCTACTTCTGCTATGAATGGTGCTTATGATGATGCTAGTACTATGCTTGATAATACTGTGCCACTAGGTGAATTTCCTGATGAACAACTTGCTAAAGCTAAAGAATTTGAAAATGCTAGAACTGGTGAAACTTATGAATCACCTATTATACCTAGCTTTCCTAGAATTGAAATGCCTGAGATACCCAAGGGTTATGTTGTTGGTGAAGAGATAACTAGAGAACTTCTTGCTTGTATTGATAGGGAAGATGTTAAGAAATTACTATGCAAGCTGAAAGAAAAATCTTTGAATGTAAGAATGAAATATGATCCCAAGTTTGGTACTTCGCCTATCTTTGTTGCTGATAAGTATTATGAATTCTCTGTCGATCCTGAGTTAATTACTTTGGTTGAATCTGGTCCTTTTCATGGTTATGAAACTGAAATTGTTGTGGCACACCTTACTAAATTAAATGATATAGCCACCTTATTTGCTCATGAGGAAAAGATCCGCTACTACTATATTCTTAAATTGTTTCCTTTCTCTTTAAAGGGTGATGCTAAGATATGGTTTAATACTCTTGCTCCTAGCTCTGTGCGTAGTCCCTAGGATATGATATATTACATCTCTGAAAAATATTTTCCTGCTCATAAGAAACAAGCTGGCTTACAGGAAATATTTAACTTTGTGCAAATTGAAGAAGAGAATCTCCCTCAAGCTTGGGGGAGGCTTCTCCAATTACTTGATGCTTTGCCTAATCATCCTCTTAAGAAAAATGAAATACTTGATATCTTTTATAATGGACTAACCGATGCTTCTAGGGACTACCTAGATAGTTGTGGTGGTTGTGTTTCCAGGGAAAGAACTATCGAACAGGCTAAAGAACTATTGGATAATATGTTGAGAAATGATAATGATTGGACACTTCTTGAACCACCACCTAAAACAACACCAAAGAAGAGAGGTAATCTATTCCTCAGTCCTGAAGATATTCAAGAGGCAAAGAAATATATGAAAGGAAAAGCAATTAAAGCTAAAGATGTTGATAATTTACCACCTATTGAAGAAATACATGGTCTCGACACCGGACACAGGTAGTAGAGGTAAATTCTCTTATAAGATTTAAAGAAGGTGATATTCCTAATAATAAATCTGCTAGTCAATGTCTGGATCAATTTGATAATTACATTGTTAAGCTTGAACATTTTAATGTGTATGTTATGAAACAATTGAAACGCAATGCTTACATTATAGATCGCTTGAGTGACTTGATGTTTAGAATTGCTAATGATGTTAAAGGTCTAGGAAAACATGCTTTCATGGTTCAAACTCAATTAGAACAAGTTGCTAAGTCATCAAATGGTTTGCTTAATGAGATGAACAATAATATTAATGATCATGCTCTTAGAGTTATGACTAGAGGGGGTAGAATGACTCAGGAGCCACTTTATCCTGAAGGTCATCTTAAAAGAATTGAACAAGATTCTCAGAGAATTAATATTGATGCACCTAGTCCATCTAAGAAGAAAAATAAAAATAAAAATGATAGGACGTTGCATGCTTCTCGTGAACCTGAGGTAGAAAAACCCTCTAAGAATAATAGTGATGTTTCTATTTCTGATGCTGAGACACAATCTGGTGATGAACATTCACCTAGCGATAATCATAATGATGATGTTCAAGTTGATGCTCAACTAGACAATGATAAAGAACCTGATAATGATGAGATAGATCCTGCTATGGATCTTGATAACCCACCTCCAAGAAATAAAAGATATGATAAGAGAGATTTCATTGCTAGAAAACATGGTAAAGAAAGAGAACCATGGGTTCAGAAACTCATGCCTTTACCAACTAAACCACCTAAGAATAAAGATGATTAAGAATTTGAACACTTTGTTGAAATGCTTAGACCAGTCTTTTTGCATACTCGGTTGACTGATATATTGAAGATGGCCCCATATGCTAAATGCATTTGTTGACACCAGATTTTGGCATGGTCAAAAACTTAATTAAGATGGTCTCAAATGGAGAAGTGATCTACATGAAAAAGTCCCGTATTGTCGACATGAACATCCTTGAAGTTTGGGCCATCGCCATCCGATCTCATCTCGAGGGCTGAAGTTGTGCTCGAAGTACTAGGATTTTGTATGCAGAGTACCGTTCAGCCGATTAGGACTCCAAGACAACCTCATATGAAAAAGTTTATACACAGATTGTCTTTGCCTCATCAAAACGATCGATTTTGATATAAAAATCATCTAATTCCGAGGCCGTATGCAAAAGTTGGAGCCAATGCACTGTGGACCTATCATGAGTAAAAACTGGCCTGGGGCATCAGACACTCGTGTGGGTGATGTCTGATGGGTCGTGCGTGTGATTCGGCCCTCCAGATGGCTTCGAATCGAAAAACGTTAAACATGAAAGTTGTTCGTCTCATCGAAACAGTTAAATATGCTTTTGGGCGCATCTTCATCCGAGGCCGTTTGTGGCCTGTGAAAGTCAAAAACCCAAATGATGTCTCAGACTTGCCTAAATCCGAGTTCGGTTAATTTTGGAAAGATTTGGACGAGATTTGGTGTCCTTTTCTTGTACAAGAAGTCCAGCCGCCTCATAACTAGATGCGAGGTGATGAACGATTCAACAACACACAATCACAAAACCCATCTACTTTTTACCCTAGTTTTACATCTCTCCCTTGTTCTTTCTCTCTCATTCTTCGTTCGTTCTTCGTGTTGAAGGGCAGCGATCCTCGAGGCTCTAGGGGCGGGCGAACCGACCTAGGGCAGCCCTTAGCCGCTGTGCATCTAGACAGGGTCCCTCCCGGGCACATGGGGTTTTGGGTTCTCAAAAGTGCCCGCCAGATTGCTTGCGTACGACGCTTCCCAATGGGTCTCCTTCGACATGAGCTCCGGTGCATCACCCTCGGCGCTAGAGGTACACGGTGATGTGTTCGTGTGCGAACACACTTTATGGCGACTCCACTGGGGACGAAGCTTTGAACGGTCTCTAGCCCATTCTTGCTACACAGAGATCATCATCTAGGGTTTGCAATCTATAAAGGTAATATGAATACCCAAGTCACTTATGTCGATGCAAATAATGCATATGTTGTTGCTAGATCATTTAATGAGCATAATGTATCGGCTAGCCCTAGTTTTATCAATCATGCATCTAATTATGTGTGACAGCCGATTCAGAATAATCTTCATGCTTCAACTTCATATAATTTTAGCAACATGCAACATATGCATCCCAACTCCCATGCATCGGCAACCCCACATATCTATATGCCGATGAACAACATGATGACTTCGGTTAATCAAGTTGAAACACCCCATGTCGAAACTTTCAATAACATGCAACAAAGTGTTTCACCTTTTTATTCATCAGCAAATAACTTCCAGTATGTTAATCCAAACATGCTGGTGGATACGGGAATTGGCCATGCTACTACTAATTATTCGGCCAATTACACTCAAACATCATACGCTACACCTCATGCTACTAATGTTTTGGCACCATACGCAACTGTTGATGTCCAAAATTTGGCTCCGCACCTTCACAGTCATGGCCGAATAAGTGAAACTTCTGCAGGAGCACAAATGCCTTCACCTACTACCGTGGCATATCATGTTCCCCCTACACAATTACAGAATTTCGGCAACATCTCATTACCGAATGAGTCTGAAAGCATCGAGGGGAAACCATATCCAGACTGGGTAATTGAGAACAAGCTTATATTCTCTTGCGATTTGTGCAACTCTATTCGCCTAGAACTAATAGAAGGTGGGAAGCCTCATGATTTTGCTGCTGTAAAAGCTGGAGTTGTGCAAATGATGCATTCGCCTAGTGTTGAACTATCCACTATACCCCCTAAACAATTGCAAAGTTTCAGCACCTCATTGCCGAAAGAGTCTCAAAGTATTGGGGGGCAATCTCATGAGGAGTGGATGGAAATTGAGATGAAAAGGTTTAAAACTCGCCAAGCTGAGATGTGGGCTAAAATTAGACAAGAGCGAGAAGCCTTGCAAATTCAAAAAGGAAAAAGTATAGATTCAGGTAACAAAGAAAATTCGGTTATTGAAAAAGCCGAATCAAATAGTATGTGTACCAAATCTGTTGAAGAAAAAGAGGACGCCAAGGCATTGGAGAGTCGTTCAAAAGTGGAGCAAGGTATTATTGAAGTGATATAACCATCATGCTCTCCCAGTGTGTATGAAGAGGTATGTCTAACAAGTAATTTACCTATTTTTAGATTTGGTCACAACTTTATTGTTGATGCATCTATTAGGAAAAATATTATAAGTAATTTTGAAAGACCAATGATGAAGGGTAACTTACTTGTTAGCAATAAAATTGCTACAAAGAATATTGGTCAACACATTATACCATTCAAAGGGCCCAATAGTGACTTATTATTGCAGCCAAAGATTTTCCCATTGCTTTATTTAAGTTCATATCTAAGTGGGTAGCTTTGCTTGTTTCTTACATGGCTTACACTTGGTCTCAATTGAGACATATGTTTTTTAATTATTTTCATTTCATAAATTTAAAGCCAAGGTTAAATTCTATTGAGAAAACTGATGCTAGTATAATATCTTATCCAAAGACATCGGAGATAGAGTGCAAAACACAATGTATATCCGAATGGGGATATTCTAAACCATTTGTTTGCGTACCAGGGAAGCCGTTCTCACACAAAGATTGTCTAGAAAACGAGAAGCATACCTTCAATTGAAGCATGGGTGATCAAATATTTGATTTGTTGCTGAAAAATAATTACATTAGAGTTCTTGACCACCATGTCAAGCCATCAATCCAAGGACGAGTGTATTGTAGGTTGCATGATTCGTCTAAGCATAATTTTGAGGATTGCTACATGTTTCGTCAAATAGTTAAATCGACCATTGATAAAGGATGATTAAAATTTGTTGAAACGCCAAGACATGACCAGTCTATTCCAATTAGTCCTGATGGCAAAAAGTTTATGCATCGGCTGCTTCAAGCCGGTCCATTTAAAGAGAAGGTACAAACTGCAGGTGACGGGATCAAGCTTTCAAGAAGAGAAGTTGTTGAAGAGCATAATGAACATAATCCTGACGGCGAGAATTCCGTCGAAGCTACAATGAAGATGCCAAGGACTGGGGGGCAGCAAGCGAATCCAATGATCGATGAAAGCAAACCAAAAGAAAACAAAGGCCGAAATAAGCGCAAGTGTAAGAGATCAAAATCACCTTCGCTGAACTATTGGATAAATATCAAAAGAAGAGTGAAGAGACGAGTGCTTATTGGCCAAATCATACAAAGAAACCAAGATCACCCCCAAGGCGCAAGTATGAGGATCGATATTGGCAAAGTGAGAATTTGAATGCAACATATTCATATCCTTATTTTGGGCCACCAATGCCAATGACGTGGATGCCTCCCTATGGTCATGTAGATCCATATCCATCATGGGACAGGTATGATACAAGGGCACATTCTCCATCTTATTTTAGACCATCTCATCAATATTATGTAGTTTCGAGAAGATCGACATTTGAACAATCACATGTCAAAGACTGTTTCAATTATAAAGAATCGGTCCGGAGCTCAAGGAAGAAGAAAGAGGTGGTCAAGCAAGTTTACCGAATTAAAAGAGATGGTCGTAAGAGTGCTACTTCAGATTTGATCTCAAATGAAAAAGAGCCAATTAAAGAGTTAACATTGGCTTCAAAAGGAAAAGAGTGAAGCAATCAATTGTTAAAAATCAAAGTGCCAAATCTGAAGAAAAGAAGTTGAGGGTGCACAAGGCAAAAAAAGACTTGCCATTGGTTGAAACAGAATCACAGCCGAGGTGCCCACTCGGCTTATCATATTGGAAAAAGAAGGAATTCCAAAAACTTAGTGCACAAGAGTTGAGAAAGAAGAACATGGCATGGGTTCCCAAAGAAGGCACTCAAAACGAAAATGATATGCAAGCTTCCATTGCAAGAAGTTCATCAAAGGTGAAAAAAGAGAAGAGTGAATGCTATGACCAACCAAGATGAAGGTTTCAACATCTTCGGTCCACACATTCTCCAACTACGCCATTGGTTGCCATTTTGTATGCAGAGTACTATTCGGCCAATTAGGACTCCAAGACAACCTCATATGAAAAAAGTTTATGCACGGATTGTCTTTGCCTCGTCGAAAAGATCGATTTTGATATAAAAATCATCTCATTATGAGGACGTATGCAAAAGTTGGAGCCAATGCACTGCGGACCTATCATGAGTAAAAACTGGCTTGGGGCATCAGACACCCATATGGGTGATGTCTGATGGGTCGCGCGGGTGATTCGGCCCTTCAGATGGCCTCGAATCGGAAAACATTCAACATGAAAGTTGTTCGTCTTGTCAAAAGAGTTAAATTTCCTTGTGGGTGCATCTTAATCCAAGGTCGTTTGTGGCATGTGAGAGTCAAAAACCGAACTGATGTCTCAGACTTGCCTAAATACGAGTTCAGTTAATTTTGGAAAGATTTGGACAGGATTTAGAGTCCTTTTCTTGTACGGAAAGTCCAGCCACCTCATAAATAGATGAGAGGTGACGGCCAATTGAACAACACACAATCGCAAAACCCATCTACTTTTTACCCTAGTTTTACATCTCTTCCTTGTTCTTTGTGTCTTGTTCTTCGTTCGTTCTTCGTGTTGAAGGGCAGCGATCCTCGAGCCTCTAGGGGTAGGCGGACTGACCTAGGGTAGCCCATAGACGTCACGCATCTAAACGGGGTCCCTCCCGGGCGTGTGGGGTTTCGGGTGCTCAAAAGTGCCCGCCGGATTGCTTGCGTACCATGCTTCCGGATGGGTCTCCTTCGACATGAGCTGCGGTGCATCACCCTCGGCGTTGGAGGTACACGGTGAGGTGTTCGTGTGCGAACAACATTGTTGTGCGAAATGAACATCTATGGGATCGGAGGAGGCCCCTTCCTATGTTCGGGCGGGGCGCGCGGCACGCAAAGAGCAGCAGTGGCCTCAGAGCTCTCAGGGTCAGATTTTACCCAAGTTCGGGCCGCCATGAGGCGTAAAACCCTACTCCTGCTTTTGGGTCAATTCATTGCGTATGAGCAATCCCTGCCATTACAGGGAGTGCAGCCTCGGGGTGCAGCTATGCTACTGCTAATGAACAGGGGTCTGACCACCCCGCTAAACTTACCATGGCCCTCCTTTTATAGATGAAAGGGGTTACCACCATGGCAAAGTAGTAAAAACATGGGGTGAATGTTAGATGGACACGCACTAAGACGGGTGTCAATGAAGGTAATCTTCAGGTGGCGAGGTGCAATGTGCCCCGACAAGCTTCACCTAACTGCCTACCGGCTCAACACCTACTTTATAGGCGACTGGGGTGTCGCTGAGCTGGAGCGGTGGAAGGACGAAAGGATCTTGCCAACACGAAACATGACGGGCCTTCACTTGCCGGGTCTGGCTTGCCGGGAAGGTAGATTGCTGGTATGTTGGTTCTTAATTTTTGTCATGAGACAGTTGCTCCCCATGCGGTAGTAGTACTTGTCGGCGAAATGCTTACCGGTGAAATGCTTGCCGGTGTCGCTGAGTGTTGTCGATGGCCCGTACTAAGGAGGTTTGTGGGACCCTAGTTCTCACAACACCGTCAGTAGCCCCCAGGCCCAGCATCAGCAGAGAACTTTGAAGACTCAATGCTGAGGTGGGACTAAATTTTCCATGGGTCCTGATAGCTATAACTTTCTTTCTGAAAATGATCATTTCCGGAAAAGCAGTTCCCAAGGAAGTTGTTCTCAAAGGCACTAAGAGCCCACGAGTCTACTTTCACGGAAACCCTCCGGCATAGAACTCTACAATCTCAATGCTGGAGTGAAATTTTATCTTATGTCTCGCTTCTGACAATATTGTTACCGGGAAGGCTTATGATTTCAGCGGAGAACTTTGACGTTCTAGATGTTGTCTTCCGGCAAGATCGTTGCCGGGAAGGCTTACGGTTTCGGTGAAGAACTTTGATGTTCTCTACACCGGCTTCCGGCAAGATCGTTGCCTGGAAGGCTCATGGTTTCGGCGATGAACTTTGACGTTCTCGACGTTGGCTTCTGGCAAGATCGTTGCTGTGAAGGCTTATGGTTTTCGTGAAGAACTTTGATGTTCTCGACGTCGGCTTCCGGCAAGATCGTTGTCGGGAAGGCTCATGGTTTTGGCAAAGAACTTTGATGTTCTCGATGCCGGCTTCCGGCAAGATCATTGCCGAGAAGGCTTATGGTTTCGGCGAAGAACAGTTATGTTCTTGACGCCGGCTTCTAGCAAGATCATTGTTGGTAAGGCTCATGGTTTCGGCGAAGAACTTTGATGTTCTCGATGCCGGCTTCCGGCAAGATCGTTGCTGAGAAGGCTCATGGTTTCGGCGAAGAAATTTGACGTTCTCGACGCCGGCCTTCGGCAAGATCGTTGCCGAGAAGGATTATAACAGAAAGATTGTCACCGGCCCTTCAGTAGAAAACTCAGGGTTCTCGATTCTTTGGAGCTACCATGTCTAGCCTCCTAGAAGATCGTAAGACAATCTTCCGCTTATATACCTGCAACGCTGTTTTGGGCATCATATGCCACAACAGTGTTTAATCACAACAAGTCAGTTAGCATCCGATTAGCAATCAACTTGGGTGAAGCTTGTGTTTTATTGAAAATTTCCCCTTTCCTAACAATTTCCTTTTATATGAGCTAAATGTCATTGGAATGCTCGTAGGTGCGCATGTTCTGGTCAATGATGCTCAGGTTCTAGTCCTGGTCTGCAGCCGAAGGAGAACACCACCTTCCCGATAGGCTTTACATTCTTAGGATAAGCACAGCTACAAATAGCATTCGTGAGCGAATCAGTACTAGCTACGAGCGTGATCATATCCCGCAAATGTTCCTTAACAAATAGACTATATAAAGTGAAATTATAAGAAAGGGGAAACTCTAAACTTATTCTTTAAATGACTACATTCTTGTACATTACTCCCTACGCCTGCCAGAAGCTTCCTGATCGCGCACATACTAGTCAATGGTGCTTAGAACTAGGTCCTAGTTAGCAGTCTATCAAGAACACCACCTTCTCGGGAGCTTAACGTTCCAGAAACAAATGCAGTTGCATCAATGTTGCTAGGCGGACCCAAATAGCCAAGAGCGTGAAATGTTACAAGGACGCTCCTTCGGGCACAGATTATGTACAAAATTGCTGTCAATGAAAAGACTTGTGCAACAGAAAGCAACTAAAGTTTCATAACCTAGCTATTTCTGAAGTTCGAGGGAAATGTCATGATCTATCGCTCGGGGGTGAACTGAGGTTGACGAAGAAGACGCCATTGCTTGGTGAAGAAGATGAAGCTGCTGATGAGGTCGATGCAGATTCACATGTGCGACGCCCCTACCTGGCGCGCCATAGATGTCATGCAGAACGAACACCTATGGGACCGGAGGAGGCCCCTTCCTATGTTCGGCGAGGGGCATGGGATGCAAAGAGCAGCAATGGCCTCAGAGCTCTCAGGGTTGGATTTTACCGAGGTTCGGGCCATCATGAGGCGTAAAACCCTACTCCTACTTTTGGGTGGATTCATTGCATATGAGCAATCCCTGCCATTACAGAGAGTGCGGCCTCGGGAGTGCAGCTATGCTACTGCTAATGAACAAGGGTCCGACCCCCTGCTAAAGTTGCCATGGCCCTTCTTTTATAGATGAAAGGAGTTACCACAGTGGCAAAGTAGTAAATACAGGGGGTGAATGTCAGATGGACACGCACTGAGATGGATGTCAATAAAGGTAATCTTCCGACGGCGAGCTGCCACGTGCCCCAACAAGCTTCACCTACCTGCCTGCCGTCTCGACACCTACTAGATAGGCGACTGGGGTGTCGCTGAGGTGGAGCGGTGGAAGGATGAAAGGATCTTGCCGGCATGAAACTTGTCGGGCCTTCACTTGTCGGGTCTAGCTTGCCGGTATCTTGAGTCTTCATTGTTGTCGCGGGAAAGATGCTCCCCATGTCGTAGTAGTACTTGTCGGCGAAATGCTTGCTGGTGTGCTTGCCGGCGAAATGCCTGCCGGTGTCGCTAAGTGTTGTTGATGGCCCATGCTCAGGAGGTTTGTGGGACCCTGGTTCTCACCACACCATCATACCTGAAGGATATTGTCACAAATAAAAGAAACATACCTGAAGTTGAAATTTCCACCATGCTTGCAAACTATTCTTTTAAGGGTGGAGTACCTAAGAAACTAGGAGATCCAGGAATACCCACTATACCATGCTCCATTGAAAGAAGTTATGTTAAAACTGCTCTATGTGACTTAGGAGCCGGTGTTAGTGTTATGCCTTTCTCTTTATATAGAAGACTTGATTTGAATAAACTCACACCTATTGAAATATCTTTGCAAATGGCTGATAAATCTACTTCTACACCTATTCGAATTTCTGAGGATGTGCCTATTGTAGTTGCAAATGTTACTATCTTGACAGACTTTGTTATACTTGATATGCCCGAGGACAACAATATGTCGATTATCCTTGGTAGTCCGTTCTTGAATACTGCAGGGGCTGTTATTGATTGCAGCAAAAGCAAGGTCACTTTTCATATTAATGGTAATGAGCATACGGCGCACTTTCCAACACTAAAAAAGCACTTCCGTGATGATACGTGTTTGTCACAGTAGGTCACATTTTCTTTCATGCATGTACATCCATGACGATTTTATGATAGAATCAAGATAGTCATACATGTGCTGTCATAGAAGTGTTCCATGACAATATTGAAATTATCATCACTGAAGTGTCCACTTCCATGACAATAAATGGCACGTCATGGAAGTGTTTTCGTCAAGGGTAACCGACATGTAGCATCCACCATAACGGGTCACCGTTAAGCTATCGGGTCCGGTTTTGGATCCGATAACCCATTAATAGCAACAACCAATGGTGATTTTCCATGTGTAAAATTCTCATTGGCCGAATGAACCACGTGTCAGCTCCGTGTTATGACAGGTGTCATCCAGTGAATGAATGAAACACGCCTATGATACGTCAACGTGTCTTGGCCCAACAGTGGCCCATTTAGGTTAAAAGGCTGGCCCGTTTGACTTGGTCAAAAGGTAGCGGGCCACCCACGGAAAGCCTGTTAACGGCCTGATCGCATATAGCCCATTTACAGCCTGCTAACTCACGGCCCGTTATGACCTATCCGAATTAGGCCCATCAGCATTATGTGGGCCGTCCAATATGATTCCAGCCCATTGTAACTTCCGGCCCATGATGTCTTTCGGTCCATATGAGGCCTTTTGTAACTCTGGGACCTTTAATGGCCCGTGGTGAAATTGGCCCATAATGTACAGTATATCACTTTATAGCCATTAACGGCCCATTATTCATTTGGGCCATTTCCAGCCCGTGTTATCTTTCGGCCTTATAAGGGCCCATTTATTCTTGGGCTCATTTTCAGCCCTCGACTACTTACGATCCGTTACTAGCATGTTCTGTTGGTGGGCCAAATTCAGCCCATGGCTACACTCGGTTCGTTTGTGGCCTATTAATCCATTGGGTCGTTTTCATAGCGTCATCTAGTACGGCCCATTAATGACCCGTTATACCTATCGATAGAATTAAGCCCGTTTTACATACCGGCCTATTAATGGCCCATTATGGTCAGGCCCATAAATAGACGATTCCCATTTTAGCTCATTTACGGCCCATATTGTGTTCCATTATTTGTCTACGAATAGTACGGCCCATGTTTGGCCAATCGATCATACGGCCCGTAGAAAGCCAATTGATTCTACGACACGTAGGAGGCCCATGGATCCTACAGCCCATAGGAGGCCAATACTACAAGAGGTAGCAGGACCATGGTTACAACGGTCCGTATGTGGCCCATGGTTACTGTGGCCTAGTTCTAAAAAAATGTTATTGTGGCCACTAGCAAACTGCGGAAAAAGACCTGCAATGACTACAAGCACACAAATAAACAAGATAATAAGGAAATAAATAAGCAAGCAACTTACACTAGGCTATTATGACTATTACAAATATTACATCCACTAGGCATCAAAGTTCGCCAGCAGTGCAAATATAGTGAACAAAGCAACATGTTACATACACTGGGCGTCTAAATTGGTCACCAGTGCAAATAAGCATGGCAGCAAAACAATTCCTGAACTGAAACCACATTAGAAGAGCTCAAGAAATGATATCCTGAGTACCCACCATGCTAGCAAGAAGCTTAGCAAGCTTATTAGCTTTCTCTTCTTTGGCCCTAAAATCCTCCAACACTTGTTCTTGCACGAGAAAGTATGCATCTGAATTCTGCAGGGACTTCCTTAGTCCTTCGGCTTCTTGTCGCACCACAGCTGACTGATGTCTTTCAGCTTGTAGCTGAGACTCAAGAAGCTGAACTGATCCAGGGAGCGATTTCGATGAGCTTGTGCCAGCGGTAGTGGCCAGTAACTCAAACACTACATCAAGGCAGGACTTTGGGGTTGTCTCACTATCTTCAAGATAGTTTTTATCAGCTTTCTTGGAGACCAACAGGGTTGTCTCACTATCTTGAACCTTATATGCATTACTTTCTTTACCATTGCATAATGGGGTGCTCTTCTCGAATATTCTGACGGCATTCTACAAGAGAAACAAGCAGACACATCACAGGTTTAGCATGTAGTATATGAAACTCATTTTGGTAAACCAGTTCAGTAATAAGGTGGATAGGATAATAGCATGAAACAAACATATATCTATGTACTATGGTTATTGTATTGTCTATATCATTCTAATTTATGTTGCCAAATCAAGATAGAGACACAGTTCAAATCATATCTGTTTAAGACACAGCAGCATAGACAGAATATAAGTGTGGGAAACTACACAACACTAATAACACTTGTAATGTGCATGACATGAGAACATAACTGTTTATACAATTGAAACTAAAATCAACATAGAGCAAGTTACAACAGCAAACCAGTTAAAGAAACAGGTTTAAAACATACCTGTTACACCATTGGAGTTTCAATTGCATCCTTCAAATTTGAAATTAGTTGGTATGAGTAAATACAGTTATGCAAGAGCAAAGGATTATGAACCATAGCTACGGAAGCTGACCTGAGAACAATTCTTCTTCTACTTTAAGCGTTGAGTTGGGGTCCGGAGTGGTGGTCCTCGTGCTTTGGGCACTGTAGTTGCCGTACTAACTCCTCGTGTTTGGGTGCTCTGTGGTGGAGACAGTGTTGTGTCAACTTGAACTGGGTTACTATTTGCTGGGGTTGGGGTTAGAAGGGGTGTAGTTGGTTCTTTGTCCAACTGGGTAGGGGTACAATCTGTGAGAGTCTGGGTTATGTGTGGTGAGGCTGGTTCTTGGGCAAGTACAACCATGGTTCTATCTGCATCGACGGGTAGCACTATCTTTTCTAAAGACCATGTTTTTACTCCGTTAGATACTGCCATCACCCCCTCGAATTCAAATGGCTGATAAACAAGAAAAGTAATTGAATGTACAAACATTGTATGACAGACAGGTGCAATGGATAGTGGGGAATAAAAGAGGGCATGAAATAATTCACATTTATGTTGTCTAACCAAACAGGATAGCATGACACAATTTCACATATATGATGGCTAACTAAACAGGATAGCATGAAACAATTTCACATATATGATGGCTAACTAAACATGATAGAATGACATAATTCAAAATATGATGACTATGTAAATAGGACGGCATGATATAGCTATATGATGTATTTATTAAATAGGTTGGCATGCCATAATTCACATATATGCCATCTATGGAAACATGATGGCATGATATAATTCACGGATAGAATGACATAATTCAAAATATGCTGACTGTAAACAGGATGAGATGATATAACTATATGATGTCTTTATTAAACGGGTTAGCATGCCATAATTCAGATACATATTGTCTATGTAAACCTCATGGCATGATATAATTCAAATATATGATTTATATACTAAGCAAGTAAGCAGATGGCAATCGCATATATGATGTCTAAACTAAGCAGATGGCATTCAATATTGTGTATATATATGATGTAAAAACTAAGCATTGGAAGACAACATATGCATGATATGAGTAATATAACCCTGCCAAGTTTGAGCATACACCTCAGGGGGAAATAGGTCTGGATCCTCCTCTGAGGAGCTATCTGTAACCAGCAAGATATCTGCTTCAGCAGGTAGCATTGTCTGCCCTGAAGACCTTGTTTTCACTCTAGATTTTTCAATCACTGATTCAAATGGCTGATGCACAGGAAGAGTAGTTGAATATACAATTATTGTCGACGAATGGAATATGTAATACAAAAAAGGATGGCATTATATAATTCACATATATGATGCTTGGCTAAACAACATGGCATTACGTAATTCACATATATAATGCATTGCAACAAGATAGCATTGCGCATATATAATGTCTTGAAACAAGATGGCATTGCATAATTCACATATATGGTAATTAGACACTAAACAGGTGGCATTCACACAAAGCATGTCTAAACTAAGCAAATGACATAGCAATGCAAGACACCATATGCACGATATGAGCAATATAACCCTGCCATGTTAGAGGATACAACTCGGGGGGGGGGGATAGGATTGGCCATCTGTCTCTGAATCCTCCTCCGAGAAGTTATCAGTAACCAGCAAGATATGCGCTTCGTCAGATAGCATTGTCTGCTCTGAAGACCTTGTTTTCACTCCAGATTTTTCCATCACCGTGTCAAATGGCTGATGCACAGGAAGAGTAATTAAATGTACTAACATTGTTGACAAATGTAATACGTAATAAAAAAAAGGATGGCGTGATATAATTAACATATAAGATGACTGGCTAAGCAGGATGGCATTGCAAAATTCACATATATGATGCCTAGCTAAACAAGATGGCATTGCATAATTCACATATATGATTTAGAAACTAAATAGATGGCATTCACACAAAGCATGTCTAAACTAAGCAAATGACATATTTGATGTATAAAGGCACCATATGCATGATATGACCAACACCGGCATGCCAAGTTAGAGCAAAGACCTCAGGGGGTAAATAGGAGTGGTCTGCTCCCTCTGAATCCCCCTCTGAATAATTATCGCCCTCTTGACTACAGTCTGGAATGAGGGGAGGGGGTTGCCTTTGTGTCCACCGTGGAGCAACGTCTGCATGAAATTTTATTGCCATGCAAGGCTCGTCCCTTTTACTCTACATGTTTAGTACCATTGTGTATAATAACTGACATGCATAGGAATAAAACATAGTGAGATTATGTAAGTAGTGCATGCAGAAATCTAGATTGATGGTAGGAACCTGTGGATAGACCCAAAACCAATGATAGCAGGAAGATAATAGCTTCAGTTAAAAAATACAGATAATGGCTCCTTTACTGTTTCTTGCCCACCCAACATGAAACTCATAGTAGACACCCGAGATTACACAGATAGTAGACATATACTATTCGTTGCTGCCTTGATATGTACCCCGCAACCATTTAAAAACTTAAGTTTGAGCATTAATTTGGACCTGACTCGGAGTCTAAGAGGTGAACAGGATGATAAAGTAGCAGGTAATATTAAGTGATGCATAACGTAAGCAGACACGAAAGAGTGTGACCTCTCTTGCGGACCCTGTAGTCCTCAAGATCATCTGCTCAGTTGATGATGGTAATGCAGTTGTGGTGGCTTTCAGCGGCGGGGAAGAAGATCTGAGGCGGCGAAAGACAGTCTGAGGGTGGATCCCTGCTATGGTGGACCCTTCCGTCGTTGGAGCAGGTGAGCTGGGGTGGACGAGGGCGCGGCAAGAGTGGGACACACAACACAAGGTTTTCTTTGACACCTATCTATAACAGAAGTAATTCTGTAAGGGCTCGTTTGAATTGGAGGATTCTAACAACGCAGGGATAGGAAATACACAGGATTAGGATTGGAATGCACGTGCAAAACAGAGCATTTAAAAACACAGGATTTCTGTTAATCTGGGTGTTTGGTTCACAGGAATTGGAAGATCACAGGAATGCAAAGAAGCACGGTCAAATTAAGTCAAACCACAAGAAAATGTACAGTTATAATGCTATTATGCTACTATCACTTAGTCTTCTTCTTCATGAATAGGAATTTGAAAAGGAGTGCCAAGTGGATATTGAACTTCCTATATTTTTTCTTTGAAAGAGACACTAAAGGAACAAATCCTACCGTTTTTCTTTGCTCCATTCCTTTGAACCAAATGCATGAATAGTAGTACCATAGGAAATTTTCCAATTCCTATGTTTTTCCTTCACTTTTCCTTTCAACCACTAGTAATTCTAGTAGGCGGGCTTGAATAGGCAAAAGCCTACACTCCCAAAATGTTTTTGTGCTACTTCTACTACTTTTGGACCCAGGCCACTACCCTACTAGCTCAACTCCCAGGCCCATCTACACATGCACAGCTCAAACGC
This sequence comes from Thinopyrum elongatum, assembly GCA_011799875.1. Lineage (NCBI taxonomy): Eukaryota > Viridiplantae > Streptophyta > Magnoliopsida > Poales > Poaceae > Thinopyrum > Thinopyrum elongatum. Next base: position 176,439,178 of record CM022300.1, read on the forward strand.
ACAGAAATAAATAATGATGAATTTCGAGAGAGTCAATCACGGATAGCTAACTTGCCTAGTAGCACACTGCTTGTCATATAAGAGAAACTAATATTATTTCTCATTACTACGCATGCTCAGTGGACAATATATATAACATGTAGAGTAAAAAAGTGATGCAGCAAGTGTACAACCTCTTTGGCGAAGCCATGTTGATCCATGCATCATTGCGTTGGTCGCTGAGGATACTGCGGCTGATGTGGCTATCAGAGGCGGGGAAGAAGATCTTAGGCGTCTGGAGATGGAGCCGATGGTACTGCTCCACTGTGATGGACGGTTTCCTCATTGGAGCAGCTCCGGTGAGGTGTACGATGGTGATGCTGAAGTAGGACAAGAGAGACAACGTTAACCTGAAGTGGTATTCTAATAGCATCTCCAATAGATGATGTAAAATACATCACCAGAAAGTGCTAGATGTTAAATACATCAGCCGCTCATATCTGAACTTAACTGTCGAAACTGAATTTAACTGTCGAAACTGAATTTTGCTGTCGAAACTGAATTTTGCTGTCGAAACTGAATTTTACTGTCGAAACTGAATGCACTAGTAACAGAAAAGCAGTGCACTAATAGTTTTGGCCGCTCGAGCACTATTGGGAGAATAGCAGTGATCTAAATCGGTAGCGCTCAAGTAGGGAACGTACTACGAGAGAGTAGCCAGGGTAGCTGGTCGTGCAGTAGCAGCAGTGCCCGGAGCAGCAGCGCGTGCGAAAGCCGGGGCAGCTGGTCGTGTAGCAGCATCTCGGGAAGCAACAACAGGAGCTCGAGCAAGAGTTGGTGTCATGTGTACAACCATCAACGGGATCATGGCGATCCCTTTGCGGTTCGACTAGAGGGATCGACGAGCACAAAGAGCGGAGCTAGCAGGAAACGCACGGGTTTTACCCATGTACGGGCCGCTGTGAAGCATAAAACCCAATTCCTGCTTTTGTAATGATACGTGTATAAGCCCAGTTACATGGAGCGCATGTCCAGTAAGGTGCTCGGGGTGCAGCTACGTGTGCAAATGGACAGGGTTTCTGACCTTTGTTAAGGTAGCCATGGGCCTCCTTTTATAGACTAAGGGGTCACCACAATGGCTGAATGGTAAATCTACACTGTAAATAGTGGCTACAGTGCCACATACCTAACTCTGACGGGTTAGGACAAATGCATTTAATGCACCATGAGGTGTCTTTTGGATGGAACTCCCTGGCAAGGTTGGTCTCTCCTTCTGTGTCATTCGCCCATCCACCTCTTATTCCTTTGACACATCGCCTGGACGGGTGTCATTAAAGTTGTATCTTCAGAGGTGAGCTGCCACGTGCCCAGACAAGACTCACCTAACTGCCTGCCTGCTTGACACCACATCGACAAGTGACAACCTGACCGATGAAGTGGTGCGGTGGCAGTGCAGTGGGATTCTTGCCGGCTCGGAGCTTCCCGGACTTTGGGATTTGGTGGGCTTTAAGAGCACTCCCCGGCAAGGATCTTGCCGGGTTCCCAAGTTGTATCTTTAGTGTTGATCTTCTGTATTCTTCTGTAGTACATTTCGATCACCTGACTGGTAATCTTCTTCATATCTTGAGTTATTCTTCAGTTATCCTCCAGCAAGCCCTGCCATCGGGAAGGATACCACTAGCTGTGCATAAGTCAGGGGTATTAAAGTCCCCATTCTTAATACACTGACAGGAGCCCCGGGCCTAGGCCACAGACGCATGCTCCCTCCACACGTATTACATGCGAGGCGTGGGATTGGCAAAACTGGGCGGTCGCTGGAGTAGTGCGCGTGACAAGGAACGGTAGCTTCAAACAGTAAAGAGCCAGCCCCGCGCCTTCCCCATAAAGAGGAGGCCACGGAGGGCATTGCTCATTCACCTCTTCCTCTTCCAGTCTGTGAACCACTGTCATCTTATACCTCTCATCTTCCCTTTGTCTCTCTATTCTTCCAAGAATCACCACCATAATGGTGAGGGGCAAGGGTCGAGCTCGTGCATCTCCTGTCACCGCGAAGCTTCCCGCCAAGACCACACATGCGTTCTGGTCATAGCTGCGGGGGCCGACTCCCGTGCTCATGGAAGAGTTGTGGCCCGCGGCCACGGGAAACGCAGTGTTCGTGGTTGGGGTGGCCACAATGAAACACTTGCCATTCTGCCTCACGCCATTCCGCCCCAGGCAGAGGGCCACACGAAGGAGACGGCACATGAATTCGTCGTGGAGCTGCTCCATCAGCCACGCAACTGGCTGCCTCTTCCAAATCCCTTCGCCAGGGTGATGCAAAACAACCATCTGTCCGGCCTGTGGCTGCGGGTGGACGGCTGCTGCAACGGCCCCTTCTGGGTGGCTGTTGAGACTTCTCCCAATGGCTTTATGTCTTTGACGCGGGGATGGAAATCATTTGTCCACACCAGCAGCTTACGTCAAGGACACGTTTATTTCAGGCTGGTTGGATCTAATACACTCTTCGTGAAGTTCTACGGGGCCTCTGGCGGCCGCCTGGAATGCTGCGCAGACAGCTCGAGCAGCAGCGATGTCGATTCCTCCAGCGAGAGTGAAGACGAGGAGAGCTCTCCAAGCATCAAGATTGAGGACGGCGAATCGGACTAAGTACAGATGGTACTTTAGTTGACTCTTGAAGACAAGTCATGCCCCGATCAAGTTATTTTTCTTTTGCTCTTGTATTGCACCCAATGTAACCCTGCGGGGACGCAAGAAACATTGTCGGGCACTTTTGGCTGAAATCTCCTATATTTACTTATGTTTGATGAATGTGTGTTGTTTCCCTTGTTCATTTCTGTTTTTTGCATGATGTGTACCCTATGCTTGTTGGAAACTTGCCAGTGCACACACTTGCCATGAGCGCTTCAGGAATGAATCCTTAGCGGCCCGCTGGAAGTGTCGTGCCGGCAAGGTAACTTGGCGGTCACACTGTAGCTACTAATCTTGCCGAGCGAACACGAGACAAGACAAGAGCGCAATCTGATTAGGACAAGGTTCCTTCATGTGCAGGTTTTCCATACAAAAGCCAAAAATGTTCAAGGGAGAATAGCTCTACAAAAAAGAAAATTTGTTTGAAAGTTTTCAACTTAGCTTTTCTTTGATGTACTTCTTGTCATGGAATATTAACTTGAACATCACTTCTTGGTGTCCATACCATCACTCCCCCTGACAAACATGCACGCAAGGAAACCTTCTATCCTTTTGAGAAAAATAAAGAAGAGAAAATAATGATATGGAACCTTGATGGTTCGTTAATCATCCATACAATGTAAGCATATCACAACATCACAGAGAAACATATATGATTAAACATGTGAATTGACAGGAGTTGCGAAATACTTAGCTTTATTTCACTTATGCACAGGGTCTGCGCCTGGCTTTGTACAAAGTATTACATGCTTTGCCAGCAAACTTGTACAAAAGGTGGTTGCCGGGCGGCCCGTCAACCCGCTCCTTACGGGTAAAACTTGCGAAGATGCTCAATATTTCATGAGTTATGCACTAGAGTGCCATCTTCGGTCTCTAGGCAGACTGCGCTAGGCCTAGTGACTCGTATCACTCGGTAAGGGCCTTCCCACTTTGGCATCAACTTGTTTGAATTCTTGGCAGACTGAACCCGCCAAAGAACCAGGTAGCCTTCCTCAAGACTCCGGGCGTGAACCTTGCGGCTGTGATAGCGGCACAAGGCTTGCCGGTATCGTGCAGCATGTACAACAGCCTAGAGACAATCTTCCTGAAGGTGCATGGCATCATCTTGATGCAACTACTCTTGCTCAAGCTCATCATAAGCGAGCACTCGAGGTGACCTGTACATGAGTTCCATGGGGAGCACTGCTTCTGGCCCATAGAAAGGTGTCTGGCTAGTAGCTCGATTTGATGTTGTCCTGATGGACCAAATAACCATCGGCAACTCATCAATCCAGCATCTTCCACACCTATGCAGCTTGTCGAAAGTTCTTGTCTTGAGCCCACGCAGCACTTCAACATTTGCTCTTTCCACCGGGTCGTTGATCCTTGGGTGAGCAACTAATGCAAAACATTTCTTGCTGCCAAGGTCGTCAAGGTACTGCATGAAGGTGCGGCTCGTGAACTGTGTGCTATTGTCGGTGATGACCCTGTTGGGCACTCCAAATGGCAAACTAGTCCTTTGAAAAACTTGACGGCTGACTGTGATGTCACCTTCCTCACCGGCTCTACTTCTGGCCACTTTGTGAACTTGTCGATTGCTACGTACAAGTACTCAAAGCCCAGGACAGCGCGTGGGAAGGGGCCTAGTATGTCGAGCCCCTAGACCGAGAAGGGCCAGGAGATAGGGATTGTTTGAAGAGCTTGAGCTGGCTGACGTGACTACTTTGAATGGAACTGGCATGCTTCACACTTGGTTCCTAGCTCAGTTGCATCCTAGATGTCATGGGAAACCACGGCCACCTATGGGGCCACGAGCCCCTTTTGGTTCGGCAGGGGGACTGAGCACATTGCACAAAGAGCGGAGGAGCACAGTGCAGCGCAGCGCGACAGAGATCACACGGGCAGTTTTACCCAGGTTCGGGCCACCGTGAGGCATAAAACCCTACTCCTGCTTTGGTGGAATGATGGTGGATCATGGTGGAAATGCAATGTTCTTGCCCGACAGGTTTCCTCGGGGCGAGAGCAGCTACGCGCGTATGAGTGTACCAGGATCTGAATCCTTTCTATGGTTGCCATGGGCCTCCTTTCATTGATCAAGGGGCTACCACAGTGGCAAATTAGTCATTATGCACTGATTAGATAGCAAACAGTGCTATCATATCTACTCTGCAGACAGAGCAGAACGCATTAAATGCGCCGCTCAGCGTCACATCATGGCCTGCCCGGCACGCCTTGCCGGGCTGTTTAGCCACCTTCTCTCCTGTCTGCATGACACGTCGCTGGACGGGTGTCATTTGGAGGCGATTCCTGTAGGAAATGGCTGCCATGTGGCAAAAGGCAGCCACTTAGTCACTTTGGGGCTTGACACCGCACCGATCGATGACTTTCGTTGCTGTGAGGTGGGGCGGTGAAGCCTTGGCGGGGTGTTTTGCCTTCGTAGGACCCGGCAGGCCTGCCGGGGCGGTCTTGAAGCTTGCTTTCGGGGAAACCTTGACCTCGCCAGGCTCTCGTACCCGGCTAGGGAGGTTTTCCCTTGGCGGTGTCTTGCTCCTTGGCTTGACTTGGTTTCCTTGGTCTGCACCCTGGTTTACCAAAGAGCAGATCTCTCGTGCTTGGTCTGGTCCTGGATGTTGCAATCTTGATCTCGGGCCTGTGCACGGTCTGGGCAACAAACCCAGGGTTTGTTGCACCGACAGGAGCCCCCGGGCCTGGCCGGAACACGCTGCCGGGCGTCGTCGGGGTAGGCCCTAACTTGTGCACAGGCGAGGAGGAAATAGCTGCTTGTCCTTTGAGATCTTCTTTGCTTCTTCATTAATCTGAGCCCAGGTCAGTTTCTGGTTCTTCCGCCCGTCGCGTAACACCAACCGCAGTGATGGAGATAATGGGCCATGATCCGTGGAGTTACCCACATCCCTTGTTCACGGGGCGGTAACTACCACCCCACTATCCCTCCCCGCTCCAAGTGCTTCTGCCACGTGTATTGCATGCATTGCGCAAGGTTGGTGGAGGATGCGGAGGGTGCGGGAATGAGTGCCATGGCAGAATGCCAGGGGTCGTGGATTGGCACAGGGGGTCGGCCTTGATTCTTCGATCCATTAATGGCGAGGAGGAGCTGGACTGGCCGAGCAGGGCGGCCACCTCCACGAAGAAAACCCAGCCCCCTACCACGCCCGCCTATAAAAAGGGAGCGCGGTGCGAGATGTTCCTCCACACCTCCTTCCTTCTCCATTTCCGCAGTTGCCCACGTCTGTCATGGTGAGAGGTCGGGGGTCTGGTCCTCCCCAAGTGGCGATGAGAACTTGTGCTTGACAGCGTCTCCCTCCTCCCCCCGAAGATGCGGGGACAGAGCCTGCGACGAGGGGAGGTGGGAGAGCATGAGGTCGAGGCCGTCATGGCCCACGGGGCCGAGGAGGACGGGGTGGCACTCTGATTGCGACCCCACCGGCCGCCCCTCCTTCGATGGAAGGCCACGTTGGAGACCAGCCTCTGGAGTTTGTCATTAGGCTGTATAAGCCTCCGCGCGGCCGCCTTCGTCTCCCCACCCCATTCGCAAGGGCGATGGAGCACGAACATCCGCGTACGTTGAGACTACACGTGAGGGGCTGCGGGAATGGCAGCATACGGGTGGATGTGGATTTCCCCGCCCCTCATGTCATGTACTTCCGCCGTGGTTGGAAGACCTTTGCCCGTGCGCATAGCTTGTCGGAAGGGCACGTTCTCCATTTTAAGTTAATGGAGGCCGATTTCCTTTCTGTCAAGGTTTTCGGGAGCTCAGGTGCTCGTTTAGGGTGCTGCGCGGAGAGCTTGACCGACGACGAAAGCTCCTCCTCGAGAGATAGCGACGAGGAGGACAGTGACAGCGATGACGATGGCGTCGGCCAGGAGGGCAACGACTCTGACTCCGGCTGAGCACCAGCCGCACCGTCACCGTCAGGCGGTGGCACCATCATCTGCACCTGCATCTCCTCCCCGGCAAGGTGATATGCCGGGGAGTTGGATGCAGGGGTGGGGGTGGTGCTCCTAGCTCCTCCAGCAGCCTTCCAGCTAGACCCCGGCAGGCTTCCTCGCGGGCTGCAGCTTCGTTCGCCCTGCCGCGTCCTACTGGCCCTTGTGGTGGCGGTTGGCGTGTCGTCTCCACCGATCTCTTCACCATCACCTTCGCCCGCGCCCTCCTGCTCTCGCTAGGCTCCTCGTCAGGGGACCCGACGGGGTCAGGCTGGGCTTCTGCCCAGGCGCTCCTTTTGCCCTCTTCACCTCCTGCCGCAGTGCCTAGAATGGGAGGGGCAAGAAAGGGCGTCACGGGGCACTTATCTTTTTTCAATCTAAAATATGTAGGCATTTGCCAAACTTTAGTTCAAATTATGTAATCCCTTTTATCCATGTTTGTGTTCTGTAAGGTCTATACTTGTTGATCAGCATATTAATGAAAAAGATAAACCTTGTCAGGCACTTGTGCATGTAACATGTCCATGCAGAGGGAGAATGCCTCTATATGCTCAAGTAAATAAGTTTTTCCCCGGTAGGCTATCCTGCTGGTACCCTCAGTTTGCTACCGCGGGGCTGAGCCTGCCGGGCACAAATCGTAAAGAGGGACCAGCCCCCCGCCAACTTTCTCTCCAAAGGCCACTACAACCTCCCCGACCGAAGCAACGTTCGAGTCAAGGGACGGGAGCACCTAAGTTTTGAAAGCGTCGAGGTTTTCCTATGCACAAGTTCTTACTTACAGAACACGTATGGATAAGAGAGAGAACTTCTCTGTTTGGGCTTGCCGGGTATCGCAATGTAGGCTTCTCTTCTCTTCTCCTTTTTTGGGACCGAATCCACGGTAGGAGCCTGCAGTTTGATGTAGATGAAAATGATGCCTCATGCGATCTTATCTACATGAACATGCAATGCTCATGATATGCTTATGCATGCATGCAATTTGTCAGCCCCCCCCCCCAGCGCTTCATTTATTTCTCTGTTGCTCAAGGTCTGTGCCTGGCTTTGTACAAGGGGTTACATGCAACAGAGGCAAGGCCTGTACAAAAGGGTGGCTGTCGGGCAGGGCCCGACAGCCCCGCCTGATGGGTAGAACTTGCGGAGATGCTCAATGTTCCATGAGTTTTGCAACTAAATGCCATCTCCGGTCTCCAGCCTGACTGCGCCAGGTCTAGTGACTCGTACTTCCCGGTAAGGGCCTTCCCACTTCGGCGTCAACTTGTTTGCACCCTTGGCGGATTGAACGCGCCTAAGGACAAGGTCACCTTTCTCAAAACACCGGGCATGAACCCTATGGCTGTGATAGCGACGCAGGGCTTGCTAATAGCGTGCAGCACACGTAGCAGCCCGGAGACGGTTCTCCTCAAGTAGCACAGCGTCGTCACGCCAGTGCTGATCTTGTGCTACTTCATCGTAGGCAAGCACTTGAGGTGACCCGTAAATGAGTTCCGTGGGGATAACTGCTTCTGCCCCATAGACTAGGGGGAAGGGAGTCTGCCCGGTAGCTCAATTTGGTGTCATTCTAAGGGACCAAAGAACCACCGGCAGCTCATCGATCCACCGTCTGCCACACTTCTGCAGCCTATCAAATGTTCTCGTCTTGAGTCCTCACAACACTTCAGCGTTCGCCCTCTCAGCTTGCCCGTTGCTCCTTGGATGGGCCACAGAGGTGAACGAGATTTTGCTCCCGAGGGCATGAATGTATTGCATGAAGGCGCAACTCGTGAACTGGGTGCCGTTGTCAGTGATGATCCGGGCAGGAACTCCGAAGTGGCACACCAATCCTTTCAAGAACTTGATAGCTGACTGAGCAGTCACCTTTCTCATGGGCTCTACTTCCGGCCACTTTGTAAACTTGTCGATTGCAACGAACAAGAATTCAAAGCCCCCGGCAGCACGGGGGAAAGGGCCGAGGATATCGAGCCCCTAGACCAAAAAGGACCATGACAAAGGGATTGTCTGAAGAGCTTGGGCAGGCAGGTGGATATTCTTGGAATGGAACTGGCAGGCTTCACACTTGGTGACAAGCTCGACCGCATCTTAGAGGGCTGTCGGCCAATAGAACCCTTGCCGGAAAGCTTTCCCAACCAACGCCCTTGATCCAATGTGGGAGCCTCACATACCCTTGTGTATCTCCACCAGCAGTTCCTTTCCTCCTTCCCGGCAAATGCACTTCAATTTCACACCATTGGGCCTCCTTCTGTACAGTGTATCGTCAATGAACTGATACATACTGGCCCTCCGGGCTACTCTTTCAGCTTCTTCTTGCTCTTCAGGAAGTTCTCTAGTTTGGAGGAAATGGACTATGTGCCGTGCCCAAGGTGGAGCCTGTGGCTCGGCAACGAGGACTAACGGCACCTCCTCATTCGTGAGAGTGCAATCCTCGACCGCGGGGACCAGTGGCCTGGCGGGAGGATGCAGCTCAGCGACCGAAGGGGAGTTGCGCCCGACAAGCTTTCTGCCGGGATCATCAGAACGTTCTACCGGGAGAGGTTTGCCGGAGTCCAGTTTCCTCCTCTTTCTAGCCATTATTGCCGGGGATACAGAGGGCTGAGTCAGATGGAGAAAAAAAGTTCCTGGTTCCACAGGGAGCTTTTGTGCAGCGCACTTCGACAGATGATCAGCAATGTTGTTTTTCGCATGGGGTACGTGCTCTGTTTGCAATCCATCAAAGCGCTCCTCCAACTTTCTCACTTCCTCAATGTATGCCTCCATCAATGGACTTTGGTAATCCTTGTTGACTTGTCTCACCACAAGTTGTGAGTCTCTGCGGATGATTAGCTTCTTGATCCCCAGTTCCATTGCAACTCTGAGCCCGGCAAGGAGCCCTTCATACTCTGTTGTATTGTTGGTAGCCTCCTCCCAGGGAAAATGCATCTAGACGACATACTTCAGGTGCTCTCCAGTGGGAGCAACGAGAAGCACGCCAGCCCCTGCACCTTGTAGGGAGAAGGTACCATCGAAATACATGATCCATTCTTGGGGCTCTTCCTTGCCGGGAATAACTGTCTCCAACACCTCTTCGTCAGGAGTTGGTGTCCATTCTGCAATAAACTCTGCCAGCGCTCTGCTCTGAATAGTTGATGTGCTCTCAAACTTCAAACCAAAGCTAGATAACTCCAAAGCCCACTCCACTATCCTGCCGGTAGCCTCAGGGTTTTGGAGTATCCGTTGCAAAGGGAAATGGGTGACAACTGTGATCTCATGGGCTTGGAAGTAGTGGCGCAGTTTCCTTGAGGCCATGACAAGGCCAAAAATCAATTTTTGCATGCCAGAGTACCTAGATCTAGCCCCCTGCAACAGGGAGCTGATGAAGTATACTGGGCGCTGCACCACTTTCTTCTTTGCCGTGACCAGAGAACTGCTTCCGCTGCTTTGCCCTTCTCCATCTTGATCTGCTTCTGACCTTGCCGGGGTGTACTTACTTTCCTCCCCAGAAGGGACACCAGCTATGTCTGCTGCTCCATCCACTTCCCTCTGTGCCACCAGTGCTACGCTAACCACTTGATTAATTGCTGCCAAGTATAGCAGCAATGGCTCTTGAGGTTTTGGAGCGACCAAAATGGGCATAGAGGAAAGGTAGGCCTTCAAGTCTTGTAGTGCAATGTTTTCCTCTGGAGTCCACTCCATGGGTCCTGCCTTTTTCAAAATCTTGAAGAACGACAAGGCATGCTCGGCAGACTTGGAAATGAATCTGCTAAGCGCAGCAACACAACCAGTCAAACGCCTCATGTCCTTGACTGTCTTGGGTGCATGTGTCGGATTCGGGGTTCTGCAGACCCTTGAGAGGTTCGAACTCTGGGGTGCGTGCGAAGAACTCTCCCTCCCCAGTCTACCTGCTCAACAATTCCACGGCCTAACTCGACCAACCCAAGGGACAAGAGACACAGAAACTTATCCTGGTTCAGGCCACCTTGCGGTGTAATACCCTACTCCAGCTTTGTGGTGGATTGCCTCGGAGAGCTGAGGATGAACTAGTACAGAGGTGGAACGACCTCAGGAGGTGAGGTGTTCTTGAGCTCGATGAGCTAGTGAGGTGGTCAGGGTGGAATGGATCTGATCCAGCTACCCTCCCATTCAAGGTTAAGGTCCAGGTCCAGGTTAAGGTTAATGTTAACCTGCCCCCTATGGTGGTGGCTAAGTCCTATTTATAGTGGCCTTGGTCCTCTTCCAAAATATAGGCGGGAAGGGATCCCACAACGGCCAAATTCGAAGGGAGACAACTAGTACAAGTTATCCTGACAAAAGTAGTCTTCGCCAGCAAAAGCCTCTGGTGGTGACACTGCAGTGGGCTCCGCGATGACCTCCGTCCTGCCATCCTGGTGGTCCTGGTCTTGTTGCACCGATATGGAAACCTTTGCTTGATTCCTCGGGACTCCGCGCCTGCGCTTGCCTCCTTGGCACCAAAGAGGAAACTGGTACACTGCGCCCGCTGGCGCCCGCCTGGTCTTGGTTGTCATGGCTCACGTCAGGTGAACCTCGCGAGGTGCGGCTTGCATTGATATCTCCGCTCCTCGGGAGCCAGCCTGGGGAGGCCGCCCCTCGTGGAGGTCTTGGTGTCGTCCGCCTTGCGAGGCTTGGCCCCTCGCGAGGGTCTTGAGTTGTTGTTGCTGAAGCTGGGCCATACCAGGCCGTCGATGGAGCCACGCCATGGGCCGCAGGCAGGCAAGTTTGGGCACCCCCGGTCCCAGGATGCCGATAGCAGCCCCCGAGCCCAAGGCGCGCTCGAACTTGGCTTCGAGGCGAAGCCAAAGGGCAAGTGCGGAGCGCCGTGGGCCCTAACCGCCTGCGGCCTCGGTTGCCATGTGGCGATTGATGGGGCGTGGGCGCCTCCGCTTCCCCACGCTGCCTCGGCAACTGCTCGACTTGACGAGACCCTGCTGCATGCAGAGAAAAATCATCATTACGGACGATCGTTGAGGCCGGCGATCGGCCTCCCCTTGGTTATAAATGAGGAGAGGGGCGAAGCCCCCCTTGCTCGTCTCCGTCTTCTCGCCACCCGCTCCTTCTTCTTCCTTCTTGCCTCGCCGTCTTGCCGCGGTGCTCATGGCGCCGATTATGAGGTTCTCCACCGCGGAGAAAGGAAAAACCCCTCACGAGGAGCAGGGACCACTTCCACCAAAGAAGAGGCTCAGCCGTCCCGCGACGTTGGTGAGAGGCTGGAGGTGACGCGACCCTGGCTCGAGCGGCCTCCGCCGGGCTTCCCGCTCCCTCTGCATGCCCGAGCTCAAGGCTCCGGAGGAGGTGGCGACGCCCCGCGCCGCGCGAGCCACGGCCGTGGTGGCCAGGCTGAGGTTGTACGGGCGACCGGCCCGCGAACCCACGCCGAAAGCTCTTCGCGTGAGTTCGTGGTGTGGGTGGCGATGCCACCGCGCTCGTGGATCCAGCTCTCGCGGTTCTTCACCGAGGAGATGCCGCCGAGGGGGCCACTTGAGCTGTGGCTACAGCGCGCCGGGTGCTGCAGTCTGGCCATGGGGGCGGAGATCGAGGTCGTCCCCCCAGGCAAGATCTTCATGACCCGAGGATGGGGTGAGGTCATCCGCGCCTGCCGTGCGGAGGGAGCCCTCGCCATCCACTTCGAGTACGACGGCGACTCCACACTGTTCTTCAAGGTCTTCGATGAGGAGGGCCGCCGCCTGGAGTGCTGCCCCGGAGGAAGCGGCCTTCATGGCGTGGCTGCGGGCGCCGAGCCCGCCTTCAGGCCTGCCGACAGCTCCTCCAGTAGCAGCGACGGCTCCTGGGAGTCCAGCGACTCTCCCGAGCCTAGCGAGTCTCCGGAGTCGAGCGACGACAGCTACGTGCCACCGAGCTCCCGCCGTGCCCGGAGCGCAGCAGCGGCGTCCGCTCGACGTCGATGATGATCTGGATGGGGTTGGCGTCGGCCTCACATGGCCCACTGTTGATGATGGCGTCGACGGCGATGCCCGCTGCCAGGGTTTCTCGAGGTTTTTTCTTCTTTTATTCCCTGCGAGGAATCAAGGCGAACCCCGTGGGGGTATGTAAGGAAATTGTAATGCTTTTGCTTCAATGTTTATTATTCCTGGTATAAGGTTACAGCTGCGTGTCTCACTTTGGCATTGTTCCCCTTTTCGTTCTCGCGGTAGCTTTGCGCTCTACGCCGGCAGGTCCTAGTCCCCAGGCAGGCTTCGGCCATCGCTGGTATGCCAGGTCGCGATGCCGTGGTCAAGGCCAGGAGGTGAGCGGCCTGAGGTCCGGTAAGAGCTCCTGAGGCGCGATGCTCAAGAGGTCCCCTTTGGCATGCAAGCAGCTCCCTAAAGGGCGAAAAGGGAAGTGGCATTGCTGGAGCGAGATTACGAGAGTTGAAAATTCCAGGCAGCGGGTTCGCGCTGATTCGTATAGGTAACTTATCTTGATGAACTTGAGGTGATTCCTTCACGCGGCGCCCGATCTGTGCTTTGGCGGTGGTGCTATCAGGTAGGGCTCGCGCGCTTTCCACCTCGGCCGTGACACGCGTCTTCTAGCACCTCCGTCTTCGCGACCCCAACTTCGACCTCGGTGCCATGCTTGAGCCTGTGGACCCGGATCGCTACACCGCCATTGCTGAAGCCGTGAAGGACCAGGTGGAGGCCCTGCTGTAGAAGCTCCTTGCCATCGACCCCGCGACTACGGCCGGCGGCACGGGTGACGGCGAAGTCGTCGACGACGGGACTCCCCAGGCAGACGATGGTGGCGCCCAAGGCTGAAGGAGAAGCTTGATGGTGGCGCTCGCTCCATTTTATTTCCTGCAATATGAACCGTGCCTCGCGGAGGCGTAAGAACTCATGTTTGGTATTTTGGAGAAACAATATGTCTTGTAATAATTTGCTAGGATTTTGCGATTTCCTTCCCGTTTGCTTTAGTGTTCTGCGTCGGCAGGGCCTGGCCCCGCGCATACCTCAGTCGCCATTGGGTCGTCCGGATCGCCAGGACGAGACCAAGGGGTGAGGGGCTACATGACCAGTTAGGCCCTTGGGTCACGATGCCCAAGGGTCCCCCTTGACATACAAACAGCCCTTGGGAAGGAGACACGAGATTAGGTCTTAGCGTTCTGTGTCGGCAGGGCCCGGCCCCGCGCGTACCTCAGCCGCCATTGGGTCGTCCAGATCACCAGGACGAGACCAAGGGGTGAGGGGCTACGTGACCAGTTAGGCCCTTGGGTCACGATGCCCAAGGGTCCCCCTTGATGTACAAACAGACCTCGTACATGTCCTTGCCGGGCTCTTGCTCGGGAGGGTTGCGCGAAGACCAGGTCCGTGGGACCTGGCGAGGTGGTGTACGCCAGGCGTGACCTGAGCGTAGCCCCCGTGCCCAGCCCCCTCGCGCTACTCTCCCGGGGGAAAGCAGCGCGGTGAGGCTAAGCATCGAGCCTGGTGGCTTCCTGAGGTTACTGCGGCTGTGAGGCCACCCTCAGTTGTTTATCACCAGCGCGGAGCATGGCGCTACCGTTCTTGCACGGGCATAGCCGCTCCTCGACCGTGTCGACTACCAGTGCGGACCATGGTGCTTCCACTGGTATGTGGGAGGGGGCTCCCTCTGAGGAGAGCCCCCGGGGCGTGTAGAGCCCTGCCCTGACACGTGGCTTGCACGGCAGGGCTAGAGGAGGTGTGTCTGGGCACCCGTGAGCTAGCGCGGGACTCATGGGGCCCTACCTCAAGGCGGTTTGCGCCTGGTCTTGATTGAGAGGACTTGTAATGATCTTGCGAGATGGTTAGACAACCTGCGCCGGGTGAATCTCCTGAGGTTACCAGATGAGAAGGCCAAGCACCAACGGCCCCAGGAGGTGACGTGCACGGGGCTGGCCCGCCAGACAGAGCTCAACCGTTGGGTTTATTAACGCTGCAGGGACGGACCCAAGCACAGACGCCGTGCCCAGTCTTCTCATGCGGATGTCCTGAAGAAAGACAGCTGGCGCGTGGCTCCTGTGGTGACGAGGCACCGTGTCGCGCGCCCTCACTCATCCGCCCGCGATTAGCTCATGCGAGGACAAGGAACCAAGGACCATGGGAGGTGACATACACGGGAGCTAGCCCGTGAGCCAGAGCTCAGTCTCTTGGGTTTAGCGACGCTGCAGGGACGGACCCGAGCACAGACGCCGTGCCAGCCCTTAATCATGAGACGGTTGTGGGTGGGCTTGCAAGGGCGTATGATGTTCGTGGCAATGAAGTACCAGACAGGCAGATGATAATCATAAAGCGACCGATTACAAGAATAAGGCTAGTTCTGATAGATGCAAAGCGATACATGCCACAGGGACGGACCCACGCGACTTGGGGATGATGCAGCCCGAGGGGCGCCCCCAACGGAGTGAATCAAGATGCAAAAGGATACATGTCGCGAGGACGGGCCCATGTGATCTGGGGATAATGTTGCCCGAGGGGCGTCCCCAACTGAATAAACTGGAAAATGTCACCTGGTACCGTTGCTGAAGATGTGTGCTGAAGAAGTCGCTCCTCACGAGTCGCCTTGGTCCTGAACCTCGGGAGGCTCTGGAGGCTTAGGGGGCTCGCGGAGAACCGTCGCCATCTCCACCAGGACCGCCTGGTGCCTGGTCTCCTGAGCCACTAGGATGCGCTGCAGGTGGCGCTGGAAGGTGACAGCCGCGTTCGGCAGGCCATATGGCATGCGAACGTAGCTGTGAGGGGGGGCCCTCGCACCGACCAACACGCCATGGCCAGAAGCGCTCCTGAGACGTAGCCCTATTGAGCCCGAGGTAGTCGATGCGGACGCGCAGCTCACTGTCCTTGCAAGGACAAGGAGCCGAGCCAGGTGACGGGCGGCAGTCGCCGCGCATGGCTCTTGCCTCTTGAAGCTCCTCGGTTGCCTTGATGACGAACTCCTGAGCACCAGGCACCTCATGACTAGTGCCCTCTTGGCGGAAGCGTGCGCTGAAGCACGCCTCCACATGGTGCCCGAGCGCCTCCCTCATGACGTTGGCTAGTTCAGAGGCCCTCCAGAGGAGAGCCCTCGAGCCCAGCCTGAGAGGGGCATCGGGCGCGCCTTCCTATGCGAGAGAGGGGGGCGCCCCATCTGAGGGCGCTGGTCCTGAGGTGGTGCCAGTGGAGACACCGTTCTCCTGAGGCTCTTGGCGAAGCAGCTGTTTCTTCTTCTTGGGGATAGCCTCAGGAGGGTAGATGGTGCCTTCATTGTCTGGGTCCTCAACCGCCACGGCCTGGTAGGCGCGCTCGAGAGAGCACACCACGTCCTTTTCCTCGCAGGCGATCGTGATGATGTTGCGGTTCCCTGGCATCTTGAGGACATTGTAGCCATGATGAGTCACCGCCATGAACTTGGCCAGGGCTGGGTACCCAAGGATGGCATTGTATGGAAGGCAGATGTGGGCGACATCAAAGTCGATGAGCTCGGTGCGGTAGTTGTCGCGCTGGCCGAAGGTTACAGGGAGGCGGATCTGCCCTATCGGGGTGGTGGAGCTGTCGATCACTCCTGAGAAGGGTTTGGTGGGCTGCAGCTAATCATAGGGCACTTGGAGGCGATTGAATGTTTCGATGGAAAGGACATTGAGCCCCGAACTGCCATCAATGAGGGTCTTGGTGACGAGGACGTTGCTGATGATGGGAGAGCAGAGCATCGGGAGTGCGCCGGCGGTTGTCGCGCACTTGAGCTGGTCTGACGAGCTGAAGGTGATGATGCACTTGGACCACCTGAGCGGGCATGTGGCCTCGAGCCTGGGGAGAGCCGCATTCACCTCACGGGCGAACTGCTTGAAGATGCTCTAGGAGGCTGGGGCCTAAGCACCGCCCAGGATGCAAGCGACGGCGCGAGGCTCCTGGAAGCCCCCAGCCCCCTCATCCTGGTGGTGGTCGTCGTTCCTTCTTGGTGGCAGAGGCAGTTGAGGGAGGCCGGCGTTGCCCTGAGGATGGTCCTCACAAGGCTGATATCTCCAGGCGCCCTCGCGAGGCTGGCCCTGCCAGCGGTTCTCACGAGGCTGGTCACGCCACTCCTGCCAAGGCCCGCGGTCGTCCCAGCGTCCTCCGCCTCGGCCTCCTCCGCGGCCGTAGCCTCGATCGTTGCGCTCGGGGCGTCGACCGAGGCACCCATCGCGGATGGCCCTAAGCTCATGGCAGTCATTGGTGTTGTGGCTGTGTACGTTGTGGAAGACGCAAAATGGACGGCTGCCGTTGGATGACTCTGGGTGGTCGCAGCCGCGCTTCATCTCTGGTTCAGTCGCAAGCACGGCCGCCCCCTTGCGTTTCACGTCCTTGGCCTTGGCCTTCTTGTCTTCTAGGTCAGTTGCTAGGAGCTCGAGGAGGGAGAGGCATCCCTCCTCAGCTCTCGCGCACTTGGTCGCCATGTTGAACATCTCCAGAGCCGTGCACAGGTTTTCGTGTATGGCAAGCTCCTCCTTCATCTTGACATCGCAGACGCCATCAGAGAATGCTGAGATGATGGCCTCGTCCGACACCTTGGGGATCTTGAGACGGACGATGGTGAACTGCTGGATGTACTTCTGCAGGGTTTCCCCTGGCTGCTGCCTGATGCGTCGCAGGTCGCCCGCGGTAGACGGGCGGTCGCGGGTGCCCTGGAAGTTGGCGACGAAACGCTCGCGCATCTCGCCCCAGGAGGAGATCGATCCTGTGGGTAGGTTCAGGAGCCATGAGCACGCGCCATCCTTGAGAGCCATGGGGAACCAGTTCGCCATGACCTTCTCGTCGCCGTTGGCCGCCTCGATGCTCAGCTCGTAGAGTTGCAGGAACTCAGCAGGGTCGGGGGTGCCGTCGTAGCGTGGAGGTAGGTCGGGCTTGAACTTCCCCGGCCAGATGACGCTGCGTAGCTCGGGAGTGAAGGCTCGGCAGCCCGCGGTGGTTACGGGAGCCCGACATGGAGGTAGAGCTTTATCTTGGCGCTCACGCGCCACCACCACAGGCGGGGTGCGGTCTTGGCGTGGGGGTGCTGGGAGTGCAGGAGCATCTTCGTGCGGCCGCTGGACCTCCTGGCAGCTTGCTTCTTCGCGCCCAGGCGCCCTGCGTGGCGGGTCATGCCGTGGGGCCGCGCGCCTTGGTGCGAGGGCGATGTCTTGACGGGGAGGTGGTGGAGGTGCTCCGTGGGCTACGTCACCCACGGCAGGTGGCGGGCGAGGCAGCGAGAGAGACGGCGTAGGCGAGCCCCCTGCAGCGCTGATAAGCTCGGTGATGCGCTCGAGCCAGTCCTCGTAGAAGTCGTCGATGGGGCAGTAGCTCAAGAGCTCACGCGCCATGAGCAACGCAGCTTGCGCGTCCGCCGGCCCGCGATGAGCGTGAGACAAGGAACCAGCCGGAGTCAACGACGGAGTGGCCGTGCGCCCATCACACCGCACGGAGGGGTGCAGCGATGAAGCTTGCTGCTCATGCCCCACCGGGCTGGTGGCGGCGTTAGCAGCAGGCGATGGAGAATGGCGGGGAGGCCCGCCGACGGGCGCCGTCTGGGCGACGCGAGCGGCGAGGGCGGCCCGACGCTCAGCATGGGCTCGACGGGCATCAGCCATGGAAGCGGTGGAGCAGCGGCGGGTCGACTGACGGGAGAAAGGCTCCGACGCACCCCTACCTGGTGCGCCAAATGTTGGATTCGGGGTTCCGCAGACCCTTGAGAGGTTTGAACTCTGGGGTGCGTGCGAAGAACTCTCCCTCCCCAGTCTGCCTGCTCAACGATTCCACGGCCTAACTCAACCAACCCAAGGGACAAGAGACACAGCAGTTTATCCTGGTTCGGGCCACCTTGCGGTGTAATACCCTACTCCAGCTTTGTGGTGGATTGCCTCAGAGGGCTGAGGATGAACTAGTACAGAGGTGGAACGACCTCAGGAGGTGAGGTGTTCTTGAGCTCGATGAGCTGGTGAGGTGGTCAGGGTGGAATGGATCTGATCCAGCTCCCCTCCCGTTCAAGGTTAAGGTCCAGGTCCAGGTTAAGGTTAACGTTAACCTGCCCCCTATGGTGGTGGCTAAGTCCTATTTATAGTGGCCTTGGTCCTCTTCCCAAATATAGGCAGGAAGGGATCCCACAATGGCCAAATTCGAAGGGAGACAACTAGTACAAGTTATCCTAACAAAAGTAGTCTTCGCCTGCAAAAGCCTCTGGCGGTGACGCTGCAGTGGGCTCCGTGATGAACTCTGTCCTGGCGGTCCTGGTCTTGTTGCACCGATATGGAAACCTTTGCTTGATTCCTCGGGACTCCGCGCCTGCGCTTGCCTCCTTGGCACCAAAGAGGAAACTGGTACACTGCGCCCGCTGGCACCCGCGTGGTCTTGGTCATCATGGCTCATGTTAGGTGAACCTCGCGAGGTGCGGCTTGCATTGATATCTCCGCTCCTCGGGAGCCAGCCTGGGGAGGCTGCCCCTCGTGGAGGTCTTGGTGTCATCCGCCTCGCGAGGCTTGGCCCCTCGCGAGGGTCTTGAGTTGTTGTTGCTGAAGCTGGGTCATACCAGGCTGTCGATGGAGCCACGCCATGGGCCGCAGGCAGGCAAGTCTGGGCACCCCTGGTCCCAGGACGCCGACAGCTTGAATCTGCTTGATAGCCTTGATCTTGTCGGGGTTGGCCTCTATCCCTCGGTGGGACACAAAGAAGCCAAGAAGCTTGTCGGAAGGAACGCCAAACACACACTTCTCCGGGTTTAGCTTCAAGTTGATCTTGCGCAGATTAGCAAACGTCTCTTCTAAATCCTGAATAAGGGTTGATCTGTCATTGGTCTTGACCACAATATCATCCATATAAGCCTCAATGTTTCTGTGCAACTGTGACTCAAAACCAATCTGGACTGCTCTTGCGAAAGTGGACCCGGCACTCTTCAACCCGAAAGGCGTCCGCACGAAGCAGTATGTGCCACATGGGGTGATGAACGCGATCTTCTCTTCGTCTTCCTTGGACATGAAGATCTGATGATATCCAGAGTAGGCATCTAGGAAGGAAAGCAGGTCACACCCAGAGGTGGAATCCACAATCTGGTCGATGTGCGGCAAGGGAAATGGGTCCTTCGGGCATGCCTTGTTCAGATCCGTAAAATCTATGCACAACCTCCACTTCCCATTAGCCTTGCGTACCACCACAGAATTTGCTAACCACGTTGGATGCAACACTCCTCTAACCAGACTAGCTGCCTCAAGTTTCTTGATCTCCTCGGCAATAAACTGTTGCCGCTCCAAAGCTTGCTTCTGGACCTTCTGCTTGACGGGTCGGGCATGTGGGCAGACAACAAGGTGGTGCTCGATTACCTCCCTGGGAACACCGAGGATGTCAGATGGTTGCCAGGCAAACACATCGACATTCGCCCGCAGGAAGGCAACGAGCGCGCTTTCCTATTTGTCATCAAGGGTGGCGCTGATAGTGAAAGTACCATCAGCGCCAGCCAGCCCTGTCGGGACCTTTTTCACAGCGGGTGCAAAAGCCTTGGATCTCTTGCTATTAGAACTCTCCGGCGAGTCATCAACAGGCGCAGCATACCCCAAAGAGGTATGCTTCCCGGATTCCTTGCCAGCGTCCCTGTTAGCCTTCTTCTTTCCATTACTTTCCTTGGCAAGGATTGCAGCTTTAGTGGCCTCTGCCGCGACAGCTTCCCGGTACATCTGGTCCACGCAAATAATTGCGTCCTTCTCGTCTGATGGAATGGAAATGACGCCCACCGGCCCTGTCATCTTCAAGGTGTTGTAGGCATAGTGGGATGCCCCCATGAACTTGGCCAGAGCTGGGCGACCAAGGATTCCATTGTATGGCACGGGGAGGTCAACCACATCAAACACGATCTTCTCAGTCCGGTAATTCAACTCTCCCCCAAGTGTCACCGGCAAAGTGATTTTCGCCTTAGGGCGACTCCTGTCGGGGTTGATTCCTTGAAACGTACCAGTAACCTTGAGCTCTTCTTCTGCTATCTGGAGTTTGCTAACGACCTTTGAAGAAATCAGATTCAACCCGGCCCCGCCGTCAACCAACATCTTTGTGACTTTGAGGTTGTGAATTGTTGGTGATACCAACAATGGCAAGCACCCTACCGTGGTGGTGCGGTCAGGGTGGTCCTCTTCATTGAAGATGATGGGTGTGCGGGACCACTTGAGCGGCCTTCGAAAGTCTGCCGCTGGCTCCACGGCATTGACTTCACGCGCCCACCGTTTAAGTTGGCGGTGGGAGGAGTGCAAAGATGCACCCCCGTCAATGCACAGGGCGTCAGTGGCTTTCTGGAATTCCTACTCACTGGTTTCCTCTTCATCCCCTCCATCACTCTGATCGTTGCAATCCTCCTTCTCACGGCGTCTGGCGGGTTTCCCTTGATTCTGAGGAGCCTTGCTGGGGCGGCTTGCTCCGCCACCCCGGCCCTTTTCGCCAGCACCATTCTGACCTTTCTCTTTATCTCGCTTCTCATATTCAGCCCTCTGCTTCTTGACAAGCTACTCAACCTGATGACACTTCTGGAAATCGTGGCCCTTGGTCCGATGGATCTTGTAGTACGGGCCATCGCCTTTCCCAGCCATCTCGGCAGCCGCGGCTTCCCGGTAATCAGTGCACGCGGCCACTTCCTTGCCGGGTATCTCAGCCTTGGCTTTCTTGCTGGTACTAGGCGTGCCCGATCCCTCAACGGTCATCACTGCTTTATCCTTGTGCCTTTTGTTGTGCTTCTTGTTCTTCTTCTTTTGACTAGTGGCCTCGTCATCATCCTTCGAATCGATATCGATGCCATCCTCTTCTCCGGGGAGCTTCCTTCCCTCCTCTATTCGAGCACACTTATCCACCAGAGTGCAAAGCTCCTTCACAGTTTTGGGAAATCGAACGTTCATCTTGGAATGTATCTGACGATTGCGCACGTTGGACTGGAACGTAGCTATCACAGCTGTCGGGTGGATGTCTGGAATATTCCTCTGGACTCGGCTGAATCTCTGCTTGTATTTCTGTAGGCTCTCGCCTTCCTTCTGCGGGAGAAGCTACAAGTCGCTGGGCCGCCTTGGTTCTTGATGGCCGCCCGTGAAGGCGCCAATGAACTCATGGCACAGGTCAGCCGAGGTCGAAATGGAGTTCTCCAGCAGGTGCATCAGCCAAGACCTCACATTTGGCTTGAGTGCCAAAGGGAAGTAGTTGGTGAATACCTTCTCATCTCTTCCCCCGGCAGCTTGAATAGCGATGGTGTAGATGCTCAAGAACTCTACCAGGTTTAGTCTCCCGTCATACTTCTCTGGTATCTCCGGCTTGAACGTGCTAGTGGACGGCCAACGGACTTGCCGCAGCTCGCGGGTGAAGGTAGGTGCCCGCCTTCAGCGAGTGCAGGCTCATCGATGTCGGGGCCATCACGCCTGTCGGACTGGCGGTGGGCGTTGCGGTGTCACTCGGTGGTGACACGTGCGCCTCCCCTCTGCCTGTCCTCCAGGACTCGCCGTTGGCCTTGACGCGCTCGAGGGTCGGACGAAGCCATCGAGATGTCATCGGGTTCTTGGTTGCGTGGCTACCGCGCCGGCTTCCGTGGAGGGGACTGCATCGTAGGAGTGGCCCCATCCGCACGGCCAGCAGCATGGGCCGTTGTCGCTGCCTAGGGAGGCCGTGGCGGGCTAGCCCGCTGCGATCCTTCCACCTCGGCGAAGCCAATCAGACTCTGAATGGTGGCTCTCCGCTCATCCATCTAATCGGCTGCCGGTGAAAATTTCAACAGCAGCTGAGCCCGCGCCATGGCCTCCGAAGTGGTGCTTGGCATGGATGTCGATGAAGACCATAATGTCGCCCGGCTCTTGACGGTACCGATAGCGGTTGCGCCGTGCTCTCGTCGTCGTGAGCCAGCCGCCTGGACGGCGTGGGGACGAGGTGGAGGCGCTTGAGGGCCAGCGGCTCCGTTTAGCGTAGCGGCTGGGTCGGCTCGTTCCGGGGGTGGCGCATGTTCTGCGGCCGCACACGCGGCGGGAGCGGTCGGGGAGTTGCGATTCCCCCCAGAGCGAGTACCCTCGCTGCGGCTGTGCCCCTCGGCCAGACTGGGAGGCCCAGATGGAATGATCTCTCCTCCCGTACCTTGTGGGGCATGATCGCTGGGATGTAGTTGGTGATGTCCTTCTCCGGTGCCTCCTGCTCCTGCTTTGGCCGCAGGAGAGGTGGTAACGATGCCGCCTACACTGACCACGTCCCCCGCAACGTCCACACCTCCAGGCGTCCCCATAGCCCCCGTGGCGTCGGCGGTCACGTGCGGCAGGGCCTTCGAGGTGGATGGATGAGCTACGGCGCTAGGCTTCTTCTTGGGCGCCATGGACGATGGAGCCATTGATGAAGAAGATGGCGGTGAAGATGACGCGCTACGTACACTTCTCGGGTTCGTGCAAGCGCTTCCCCCTACCTGGCGCGCCAAAGATGTCATGGGAAACCACGGCCACCTATGGGGCCACGAGCCCCTTTTGGTTCGGCAGGGCGACTGAGCACGTTGCACAAAGAGCGGAGGAGCGCAGCGCAGCACGGCAGAGATCACATGGGCAGTTTTACCCAGGTTCGGGCTGCCGCGAGGCATAAAACCCTATTCCTACTTTGGTGGATTGATGGTGGATGGTGGTGGAAATGCATCGCTCTTGCCCGGTAGGGTTGCCTCGGGGTGAGAGCAGCTACGCGCGTACGAGTGTACCAGGATCCGAATCCTTTCTATGGTTGCCATGGGCCTCCTTTTATAGATCAAGGGGCTACCATAGTGGCAAATTAGTCATTGTGCACTGATTAGATAGCAAACAGTGCTATCATATCTACTCTGCAGACAGAGCAGAACGCATTAAATGCGTCGCTCGGCGTCACATCATGGCCTGACCGGCACGCCTTGCCAGGCTATTTGGCCACCTTCTCTCCTGTCTGCATGACACGTCGCTGGACGGGTGCCATTTGGAGGTGATTCCTGTAGGAAATGGCTACCATGTGGCAAAAGGCAGCCACTTAGTCACTTTGGGGATTGACACCGCACCGATCGATGACTTGCGTCGCTATGAGGTGGGCGGTGAAGCCTTGGCGGGGTGTTTTGCTTTCGTAGGACCCGGCAGGCCTGCCGGGCTGTCTTGAAGCTTGCTTTCGGGGCAACCTTGACCTCGCCAGGCTCTCCTGCCCGGCAAGGGAGGTTTTCCCTTAGCGGTATCTTGCTCCTTGGCTTGACTTGGTTTCCTTGGTCTGCACCCTGGTTTACCAAAGAGCAGATCTCTTGTGCTTGGTCTGGTCCTGGATGTTGCAATCTTGATCTCGGGCCTGTGCACGGTCTGGGCAATAGACCTAGGGTTTGTTGCAGGAAGTACCAACTGTAAGGTTCACGCTTGTAAGGTTCACGCCTGCGCATGTGAGGTGACTTATCTTAGCGAGCTTGCAGGCTGTGGTTATCTTCTCGTTGCGAGGGCGAGCTTCCTGTCTTGAAATAAACCAAAATGAACCCTACGAGAGGCGTGTGAGAACGCTGATGTCCATTATATTTCGAAAGGAGAGTGCTGCCCGCGTCGCGCCGCACCCTTCCCTTGACACTACCCCTCCGCGGGGCTGCGCAAACCCATTTCTGCCACTCATCGTGGTGCTCTACGTCTTCGGGACCCGGCTCTCGAGTGAGGCTCGGCCGCCGCTGGTATGCTAGGTCGCGATGCCGTGGTTAAGGCTAGGGGGTGAGGGCTCGAGGGCCTGTAAGAGCCCCTGAGGCGCGGTGCTCAAGGGCCCCCCCTTTAACGTGCAAGCGATTTGCGTGAGAAAGAAGCGGCGTGCCCCGCGAGGGTGCCTTAGAGGGGTTGAGCCCCTCGGCATGCGGTGTGGCGTCCTTCTGAGGCGGTGGGGTGTTGGCGAAGCCACTCGAGGTCCTGCCTCTGGAGGTTCCTGCGAGTTAGTCATGAAACACAAAGGGCAGCCACGCTTGCTATCCTGCCCGTGATCTTTCCGTGAGAAGATGAAGGCACTAAGGACCCGGTGAAGTGACGTGCGCGGGGCCAGACGTGAGCTAGAGCTCGGTCTCTTAGGTTTACCAGCGCTGCAGGGACAGACCCGAGCATAGCTGTCATGCCAGCAGCCCCTGTCATGGGACGAGCAAGAGGCGGGTCAGCAACGCGCGGGAATCGCAAAGGTGACTCCAGAGATGACGGGTCGCAAGGCGTAATGTTAACAACCATAGTAACTTGAGCATGCGTAACTGGTCCAGAGTACACGAATCAAAATGGCACAGCTGTGAGGGCGGGCCCCAGCAGCCTGAGGATGATGCAGCCCAGGGGGCGCCCTCAGTTCAACAAACCAAAAAGTCACCTGGCACCATCGTTGTAGAGGCGTTGGAGTAGCTGAAGACGCGTGCTGCAGAGATCGCTCCTCACGGGCCAACCGGCTCCTGAGGCCCGGGAGGCTCTGGAGGTCCGGAGGGCTCGCGAGGGTCCGTCACCTCCTCTGTCAAGACCGCCTGGCGCCTTGCCTCATGGGCCGCCAAGGCTCCCTGCATGAAGCGCTAGTGTGAGGTGGCCATGTTCAGCAGGCCGAATGGCATGCAGACGTAGCTGCAGGGGTAGCCCCTGCTCTGGCCGACACAGGACAGCCAGAAGAGGCCCTACGAAGCAGCCCTGTTGAGACCTGGGATGTTGACATAGACGCGCAGCTCGCCGCCCATGTCAGGGGCCGTGGCTGCACCCGGTGGTGAGGGGCGACACTCGCCACGCATGGCTCGCGCCTCCTGAAGCTCCTTGATTGCCTTCGTGATGAACTCCTGAGCGCCTTGCGCCTTGCTCACGGAGGCGCGCGTCGAAGTACGCCTCCACGTGGTGCCCAAACGCCTCCCTCGTCACGCTGGTCAGCTCAGAGGCCCTCCAGATGAGAGCCCCCGAGCCCGTCCTGAGGGGGTCACCGGGCGCGCCTTCCTATGTGAGAGGGAACGACGCCCCAGCAGTGGGCGCGGGGCCTGAGGCACGGTCGGCAGGTGCCTCAGCCTCCTGACGGCCCTTGAGGAGGAGCTGCTTCTTCTTCTTAGGTATGGCCTCAGGAGGCAGGATGGCGCCCTCGTCGTCAGAGTTCTCGACCGCCGTAGCCTGATAGGCGCGCTCGAGGGAGCATACCGCATCCTTTTCGTCGCAGGCGACCGTGATGATACCGCCACTCCCTGGCATCTTGAGGACATTGTAGCCGTGGTGAGTTGCTGCCATGAACTTAGCGAGGGCCAGATACCCGAGGATGGCATTGTATGGGAGGCCGATGTGGGCGACATCAAAGTCGATGAGCTCGGTGTGGTAGTTGTCGCGCTTGTCGAAGGTGACAGGGAGGCGGATCTGCCCTATGGGAATGGTGGAGCCATCGGTCACTCCTGAGAAGGGCTTGGTGGGAGGAGCTGATCATAGGGCACCTGGAGCATCTCAAATGTTTCGACAAAGAGAACATTGAGCCCTGCGCCACCGTCGATGAGAGTCTTGGTGACGAGGACATTGCTGATGGTTGGCGTGCAGAGCATCGGGAGCGTGCCAGCAGCGGCTGAGCACTTGAGTTGGTCCATGGAGTCAAATGTGATGGCGTGCTTGGACCACCTAAGGGGACGCTACGCCTCAAGCTTGGGAAGGGCCGCATTCACCTCCTGAGAGAACTGCTTGAAGATGCGATGAGAGGCGGGAGCCTGAGCGCCACCCAGGATGCAGGCGATCGCACGAGGCTCTTGGAAGCCCCCAGCACCATCATCTTGCTGGTTGTCATCATTTCTCCTTGGCGGTGGCGGCAGCAGAGGGAGGCCGGCATTGCCCTGAGGACGGTCTTCACGAGGCTGGTCTCGCCAGGGGCCATCACGAGGCTGGCCCTGCCAGCGGTCCTCATAGGGTTGGTCGCGCCAGTCCTGGCGGGGGTCGTGGTTGTCCCAGCGGCCTCCACCGCGGCCTCCTCCGCGGCCGTAGCCGCAGTTGCTGCGCTCGGGGCGGCGGCCAAGGTGCCCGTCGCGTATTTCCCTGAGCTCCTGGAAGTCGTTGGTGTTGTGGCTGTGGATGTTGTGGAAGACGCAGAACGGGCGGTTGCCCCTGGAGGGCTCATCGTGGTCACAGCCACGCTTCATCTCGGGCTCCGCAGCCAGCACGGTGGGGCCCTTACGCTTCACTTCCTTAGCCTTGGCCTTCTTGTCTTTAGGATCGACCTCCGGAAGCTCCAGGAGGGAGAGGCGACATTCCTCTGCCCTCACGCACCTGGCTGCCATGTTGAACATCTCCAGAGCCGAACACAAGTCCTCGTGTATGGCGAGCTCCTCCTTCGTCTTGACATCCCGGACGCCATCAGAGAACACCGGGATAATGGCCTCGTTCGACACCTTCGGGATCTTGAGGCGAACATTCATGAAGCGATGTATGTACTTGTGCAAGGTCTCGCCCGGCTGCTACTTTACGTGCCGCAGGTCGCCTGCTGCAGGAGCGCGGTCATGAGTGCCCTAGAAGTTAGCGATGAGGCGCTCATGTAGCTCGTCCCAGGAGGAGATCGACCCCACCGGGAGGTTCAGGAGCCAAGAACGCGCGCCATCCTTGAGGGCCATGGGGAACCAGTTCGCCATGACCTTGTCATTGCCATTCGCCGCTTCGATGCTCAGCTCATAGAGCTGGAGAAATTCCATGGGGTCGGGGGTGCCATCGTAGCGTGGAGGCACATCTAGCTTGAACTTGCCGAGCCAAACGACGCGGTGCAGCTCCGGGGTGAAAGCACGGCAGCCTGCCACACTCACAGGGGCCGGTCGCATGGGTGGAGCTTGGTATTGGCGCCCGCGCGCCACCACCTTTGGTGGCACGCGGTCTTGACGCGATGGCGCTGGAAGCACGCGCGCTTCTCCTTGGGGCCGCTGCACCACCTGGCAACTTTCTTCATCGCGCGTCGGTGCCCTGCATGGCGGGTCATGTTGGGGTGCCTCATGCCCGGGCTCAGGGTCCGCGCCGTGCAGAGGAGGAGGAGGGGGCACGCCATGAGCCACGTCGCCCGCTAGGGACAGCGGGACGGTGCAGGGGCTTCACAGGCGGCGTTGACGAGCTCGGCTATGCAGCCGAGCCAGTCGTTGTAGAGGTCATTGGCCGGACGGTAACTCAGAAGCTCACGTGCCAGCAGCGCAGCCTGCGCGTTTGCCGGCCCGTGACGAGCATGGGAAGACGACGCTGTGGCTGGAGTGGGTGATGGAGTTGCGGTACGGCCGTCATGCCACACGGACGGTGGCAGCGACGAATCCTGCTGTTCGCGAGCAGCAGGGTCAGTGGCGGCGTTAGCCACCGGGGAGGCGGAGCGGCGAGGAGCGTCATTGCCAACGGGTGTTATCTGAGCGACACGAGCGGCCTGGCGCTCGGCACGAACACGGCGAGCGTCGGCCATAGGGGCGACGGAACGGCGGCAGACCGAACGGTGGAAGAGAGGCTTCGACATGCCCCTACCTGGCGTGCCAAATGTCGGATTCAGGGCTCGTAGACCCAAGTAAGGTTCGAACTGTGGGGCGTGTGCGAAGAACTCAACCTATCTAGCCTACCAGCTCGCCATCCCACGGCCTAGCTCGATTCACACGAACAAGGAAGAAGATGGACACGGCAGTTTACCTAGGTTCGGGCCACCTTGCGGTGTAAGACCCTACTCCTGCTTTGTGGTGGATTGGCCTCACGAGGGGCTGAGGATGAACTAGTACAAGGGATGAACCACCTCACGGGGTTCGGAGGTGAGGGAATGAGTCGACCCCTTCTACGGTGGTGGCTAACCTATATTTATAGTGGACTCCATCCTCTTCCCCCAAAACGTAGGCGGGAAGGGATCCCACAGTAGCCAATTTGAAAGGGGACAAGTAGTACATCTTATCATGACGAAAGGTGGTCTTCGCCTGCAAAGCTTCTGGTCGTGACGCAGCGGTGGGTTCGGCGATGACATTCGACCTGCCGTGCTGGCGGCCTTGGTCTCGTTGCACCAGAATGGAAACCTTTGCCAGATTCCTCGGGAACCCATGCCTGTCCTTGCCTGCTTAGCACCAAAGAGGAAACTTCCTTCTCTGCGCTCGCTGGCGCCCGCCTGCCGTGGTCGTCATGGCTTGCGTCATGGTAGCCTCATGAGGCTGGGTACCTACATAGAAATCTCCGCTCCTCGGGAGGCCGCCTGGGGAGGCCACTCCCTCGGGAGGTCTTGGTGTCTTCCGCCTCGCGAGGGTATTGCCTTGGCGGTCTTGTAGATGGTCCGTACCAGGCCGTCGATGGAGCCACGCCGTGGGCCGTAGGCAGGCAAGTCTGGGTACCCTGGTTCCCAGAGCACCAACATGCGTTTTACTTGCCGGCACTAGGACTTGCCAGAGAAGACTCTGGCTCATCGCTTGCCGGGGTTACATCTACTACTTCTTCATTTTCAACTTCCCTCTCCGCCACCAATGCAGCACTGACCAATTGATTCATTGCTGCCATGTATAACAACAACGGCTCTTGCAGATTTGGTGCAACCAGTGTTGGTGCAGAAGAAAGGTAATTCTTCAAGTCTTGCAGTGCTGCCTCCACTTCTAGAGTCCATTTCATTGGACCCACCCTTTTCAAGATTTTGAAAAATGGCAAGGCACGCTCAGTAGACTTGGAGATGAACCTGCTTAGTGCAGCGATTCAGCCGGCAAGGCGGCGCACATCCTTGACGCACTTCAGTGCTTCAGTCTGCTCAATTGCCTTGATCTTGTCGGGATTGGCTTCAATTCCACACTGAGAAACAAAGAACCTAAGAAGCTTGCCAGATGGGACGCCAAATACACACTTCTCGGAGTTGAGTTTCAGAAGTATCTTGTGCAGATTAGCAAATGTCTTTTCCAAATCTTGTATCAGTGTTGCCTTGTCCTTGGTTTTGACCTCTATATCATTCATGTATGCTTTCACATTTCTATGCAGCTGAGGCTCAAAACCAATCTGGACTGATTTTGCAAATGTTGAACCAGCACTCTTTAATCCGAAAGGCATATAGGTACAAAGCAGTACGTGCCACATGGAGTAATGAATGCGGTCTTTTCTTCATGTTCCATTGACATGAATATTTGATGATACCCAGAGTAGGCGTCAAGAAACGACAGCAGATCACATCCGGCAGTGGAGTCAACAATCTGGTCCATACGCGGCACGGGAAACGGGTCTTTGGGACAAGCTTTGTTGATGTCGGTGTAATCAATACACAACCTCTATTTCCCATTTGCTTTGCGCACGACAACTGGATTCGCCAACCACGTTGGACGGAGTACACCTCTGACTAATCCTGCCACTTACAACTTCTTTATCTCTTCGGCAAAAAACTGTTGCCATTCCAAAGCTATCTTCTGCACCTTCAGCTTGATGGGCCGTGCTTGAGGGCAGACGGCAAGGTGGTGCTCAATTACCTCCCTCGGAACACCAGGGATGTCAGATGGTTGCCTTGCAAACACATCAACATTCGCCCACAGGAAGGCAATGAGTGCGCTTTCCTATTTGTCATCAAGGGTGGAACTTATGGTGAAAGTTCCCCCCGTGCCGTCCTCCATGGAGGGCACCTTCTTGGTCTCTGGTGGAGTAGCTTTGTTCTTCTTGCTCTTGCCGGCAGAGCTCTCTCGCACATCCTCGACGGGAGTGCAGCACTCTGAAGAGGAGCGCTTGCAGGAGTTAGTGGTCTTGGCAGTCTTCTTCCTCTTCTTCCCCTGAAGCTTGGTCAGCAGGAGCAAGTGCCTTGGATGCAGATGCTGCAACTGCTTCCTGGTAGAGTTGATCAGCGCAAATCAACGCATCCTTTTTATCAGAGTGGATGGTGATGACACTTATCGGCACAGGCATCTTCAGTGTGTTGTAGGCATAGTGGGATGCTGCCATGAACTTTGCAAGTGTTGGGTGTCCAAGAATCCCATTGTAAGGCAATGGAATCTTGACGACGTCCAAGACAATCTTCTCTGTCCTGTAGTTGAGTTCACTGCCAAGCGTCACCGGCAAAGTGATCTTGCCCTTCAGCTCGCTCCTTCCCCGATTAATTCCCTAGAATATGCCAGGCTTCTTCAAATCCTCATCAGAGATCTACAGCCACTTGATCACGTTAGGTGAGATCAAGTTGAGACCAGCCCCATCATCAACCAGTACCTTGAGGTTGCGGATTATCGGTGAAACCAACAACGGCAAGCACCCGACCGCGGTTGTGCGATCAAGGTGGACCTCGGCGTAAAAAATGATGGGCGTGTTGGACCATCTCACGGGCTTCTAGGCTCCCACTACCAGCTCTGTCACATTGACCTCACGCACCTAGTGCTTGAGATGGCAGTGAGAAGAGTGACAGGATGCACCTCCGTCAATGCACATTGCTTCTGTGGCCTTTTGGTACTCAGCCTCACTAGACTCGTCATCATCCTCTTCGTCTTCACCATCATCATCATCCTTCTTGTCTCGACCTCTCACAGTCTTTTCCTTCTGCTACTTGGTCTTGCAGCGGCGACCTCCTTGGTCGCCATGTTTCTTGCCAGATCCACTTGCACCATGAGCCTTCTCCTTATCTCTCTTCTCATACTCAGCCTTTTGCTTCCCAGCAAGCTGCTCAACTTGCTGGCAGTCTTGAAGGTCATGGCTCTTGGTGTGGTGGATCTTGGAGTACTGCTTGCCGGAGCCCCCGGTCTGGTCGGTAGCCGCCAAGGCTTGACATGAGGAGCACCCGGAAACATCCTTGTCAGAGCCCTCAGCCTTAGACTTATTAGCGGGACCATCATAGCAGGATCCCTCTAAAGCAAGAACAACCTTGCCTTTGCGCTTCCTGTTGCGCTTGCGATTTTTCTTCTTCGGGGCAGTGGCATCATCATCATATTCTGAGTCTAACCCTACGCCAACCTCCTCCCCAGGAAGTCTCCTCCCTTCTTCATCCCATGCACACTTGTCAGCCAGAGCATAGAGCTCAGCGACGTGCCTCACCTTGGTCACTGCCATCTCTTCCTGCATCTTGCGGTTCTCCATGTTCTGCCGGAATGCGGCAATGATTGTTGAGTGGTGGATATTGGGAATGTTGCAACGTACACGGCTGAATCTCTGTATGTACTTGTGAAGTGACTCACCTTCCTTCTGCGGAATCAACTGCATATCAGTTTCTTGCCCTGGAACTTTGTGGCCGCTTGTGAAGGCGCCAACAAACTTGTGACACAAGTCTGCCCAGCAGGAAATGGAGTCTTCCGGCAAGTTCATCAACCATGATCTAATGTTTGGCTTGAGCGCCAACGAGAAGTAGTTGGCGAAAACTTTATCATCACGAGCTCCGGCAGCTTGCACCGCAATGGTGTAAATGCTCAGGAACTCTGATGGGTGTGTCTTGCTGATACGTCTCCAATGTATCTATAATTTTTGATTGTTCCATGCTATTATATTATTTGTTTTGGATATTTTATATGCATTAATATGCTATTTTATATTATTTTTGGGACTAACCTATTAACCTAGGGCCCAGTGCCAGTTTCTGTTTTTTTCTTGTTTTTGAGTTTCGCAGAAAAGGAATACCAAACTGAGTCCAAACGAAATAAAACTTTTGCGATGATTTTTCTTGGACCAGATGGAAACCAAGAGACTTGGAGATGAAATCGGAGGAGCCACGAGGCGGCCACAAGGACGGAGGGCGCGCCCAGGGGGGTAGGGCGCGCCCCCCACCCTTGTGGGCCCCTCGTGCACCTCCTGACCTAATTCTTTCGCCTATATATACTCATATATCCCCAAACCAACAAGGGCATCCACGAAAACACTTTTCCACCGCCGCAACCTTCTGTACCCGTGAGATCCCATCTAGGGACCTTTTCCGGCACCCTGCCGGAGGGGGATTCGATCACGGAGGGCTTCTACATCAACACCATTGCCCTTCCGATGAAGCGTGAGTAGTTTACCACAAACCTACGGGTCCATAGCTAGTAGCTAGATGGCTTCTTCTCTCTCTTTGATTATCAATACCATGTTCTCCTCGATGTTCTTGGAGATCTATTCAATGTAATACTTTTTTGCGGTGTGTTTGCTGAGATCCGATGAATTGTGGATTTATGATCAGCTTATCTTTGTAATTCTCTTTGAACTATCAGTTTGGTTTGGCCAACTAGATTGGTTTTTCTTGCAATGGGAGAAGTGCTTAACTTTGGGTTCAATCTTGCGGTGTCCTTTCCCAGTGACAGTAGGGGCAGCAAGGCACATATTGTATTGTCGCCATCGAGGATAAAAAGATGGGGTTTTCATCATATTGTTTGAGTTAATTCCTCTACATCATGTCATCTTACTTAATGCATTACTCCGTTCTTTATGAACTTAATACTCTAGATGCATGCTGGACAGCGGTCGATGTGTGGAGTAATAGTAGTAGATGCAGAATCATTTCGGTCTACTTGACACGGACGTGATGCCTATATTCATGATCATTGCCTTAGATATCGTCATAACTTTGCGCTTTTCTATCAATTGCTCGACAGTAATTTGTTCACCCACCGTTTTATTTTCTATGTTGAGAGAAGCCTCTAGTGAAACCTATGGCCCCCAGGTCTATTTTCCATCATATAATCTTCTATTTTCCATCATACAAGTTTCCGATCTACTATTTTGCAATCTTTTACTTTCCGATCTATAAAACGAAAATACCAAAAATATTTACTTTATCGTTTATCTATCTCTATCAGATCTCACTTTTGCAAATAACCGTGAAGGGATTGACAACCCCTTTATCGCGTTGGGTGCAAGTTGTTTGATTGTTTGTGCAGGTATTCAGTGATTTGTTCATTGTCTCCTACTGGATTGATACCTTGGTTCTCAAACTGAGGGAAATACTTATCTCTACTTTGCTGCACCACCCTTTCCTCTTCAAGGGAAAAACCAACGCAAGCTCAAGAAGTAGCAGGAAGAATTTCTGGCACCGTTGCCGGGGAGATCTACGCCAAGTCAAGACATACCAAGTACCCATCATAAACTCTCATCTCTTGAATTACATTATTCGCCATTTGCCTCTCGTTTTCCTCTCCCCCACTTCTAAAACAATTTTTGAAAAGATTTGCCTTTTTCTTCGCCCCTCTCTTTGCCTTTTCTTCGCCCCTCTTCCGTTCATATTCTTCGTTTGCCTTTTGTTTGCTCGTGTGTTTGATCGCTTGTCTCATTCCCATGGCTACTCCTCCCATCATTGTTAGCACTCCCTTTAATGAAGTTCTCAATTTTAAACAAAGGGAGGGAGAAAATTTAAAAGATGCTTGGTATAGAATTTGTAATGCTCAAAATAGATCTACTCGAAAGCAATCTACTGCCATTCTTCTTCGCAATTTTTATGTAGGCATAACTCCTTGGAATAGATATGTTCTAGATACCATTACTGGGGGAAATTTCTTGGGGAGCCATACTTTTGATTCTTACAATGCCATGATAGATTTGCTAGGCCCACCACCTCTTTTGATCAATGGAACTGTTTTAACCTTGGAACATGTGATGCAAAGGTTGGATATTATTGAGAATAAAATTGCTACCGCAGAGTTGATTGAAAATGTGGATAAAAAGATTCATAATTAGATTACTCAATATGGATCTAAGGTAGGAGTTACTTTAAAAAACCTTAGGGAAAAGGAACCCGTAGTTAATGAAAAGATAGATCAAGATTCTACTAGAATCGGCAAACTAGAAGATATAATTACCAACTTGGGTTCCACTTTTTCCTCCGTTAAAACTGCTCAAAATCTTCTTCCTACTAAGATTGCTAAGTTTACTTATGTTCCTAAGAATAAGGGTGAATCTTCAAGTAAGGAAAATGAAGATCTCAAAACAATAAGTGTTCACCCCAATTTTTCGATATTATTAATGAACCAATTGCTACAAGTGAATTTCTTGATTTCTTGCCTAGGAGATTGATCATTGAAAAAACCAAAGATTCTCCTAAGGATTATAAGTGTGTGATTGAAGAATTGCATACCAAAGATGACAATACCTAGATCTATTCGTGTTTTTTATGCCTAGCTAAGGGCGTTAAACAATAGCGCTTGTTGGGAGGCAACCCAATTTTATTTTTGTTTTTGCCTTTTTGGTTCTGTTTTGCAATAAATAATTCATCTAGCCTCTGGTTAGATGTGGTTTTGTGTTTTAATTACTGTTTGTGCCAAGTAAGACCTTTGGGATGGCTTACGGTGATAGTTGATTTGATCTTGCTGAAAAACAGAAACTTTTGCGTCCAGTCCCAGAATTTTAATAATTCACTGGTGCATTGAAAAACCCTGAATTTTTTATACAAGATTGCTATTTACAAATTTCCTCTGTTGTCCTAATGTTTCAGAATTTTTGGAGTTACAGAAGTATTAGAACAATTCGGATCTTCGCAAACTGTTCTGTTTTTGACAGATTCTGTTTTCTTTGTGTTGTTTGCTTATTTTGATGAATCTATGGGTAGTATCGGGGGGTATGAACCATGGAAAAGTTGGAATACAGTAGATATTACACCAATATAAATAAAGAATGAGTTCACAACAGTACCAAAGTGGTGATTTATTTTCTTATACTAACGGAGCTTATGAGATTTTCTGTTGAATTTTGTGTTGTGAAGTTTTCAAGTTTTTGGGTAAGGATTTGATGGACTATGGAATAAGGAGTGGCAAGAGCCTAAGCTTGGGGATGCCCAAGGCACCCCAAGGTAATATTCAAGGACAACCAAGAGCCTAAGCTTGGGTATGCCCTGGAAGGCATCCCCTCTTTCGTCTTCGTCTATTGGTAACTTTACTTGAGGCTATATTTTTATTCACCACATGATATGTGTTTTGCTTGGAGCATCGTGTATAATTTGAGTCTTTGCTTTTTAGTTTGCCACAATCATTCTTGCTGTACACACCTTTTGAGAGGGACACGCATGAATCATGATTTATTAGAATACTCTATGTGCTTCACTTATATCTTTTGAGCTAGGCAATTTTGCTCTAGTCCTTCACTTATATCTTTTTAGAGCACGGCGGTGGCTTTATTTTATAGAAATTATTGAACTCTCATGCTTCACTTATATTATTTTGAGAGTCTTTAAACAGCATGGTAATTTTCTTTGGTTATAAATTTAGTCCTAATATGATAGGCATCCAAGAGGGATATAATAAAAACTTCCATACAAAGTGCATTGAATACTATGAGAAGTTTGATTCCTTATGATTGTTTTGAGATATAAAGATGGTGATATTAGAGTCATGCTAGTGAGTAATTGTGGATTTGAGAAATACTTGTGTTAAGGTTTGTGATTCTCGTAGCATGCACGTATGGTGAACCGTTATGTGATGAAGTCGGAGCATGATTTATTTATTGATTGTCTTCCTTATGAGTGGCGGTCGGGGACGAACGATGGTCTTTTCCTACCAATCTATCCCCCTAGGAGCATGCGCGTAGTACTTTGTTTCGATAACTAATAGATTTTTGCAATAAGTATGTGAGTTCTTTATGACTAATGTTGAGTCCATGGATTATACGCACTCTCACCCTTCCACCATTGCTAGCCTCTCTAGTGCCGCGCAAATTTCGCCGGTACCATACACCCACCATATACCTTCCTCAAAACAGCCACCATACCTACCTATTATGGCATTTCCATAGCCATTCCGAGATATATTGCCATCCAACTTTCCACCATTTCGTTTATTATGACATGCACCATCATTGTCATATTGCTTTGCATGATCATGTAGTTGACATCGTATTTGTGGCAAAGCCACCGTTCATAATTCTTTCATACATGTCACTCTTGATTCATTGCACATCCCGGTACACCGCCGGAGGCATTCATATAGTCATATTTTGTTCTAAGAATCGAGTTGTAATTCTTGAGTTGTAAGTAAATAAAAGTGTAATGATCTTCATTATTAGAGCATTGTCCCATGTGAGGAAAGGATGATGGAGACTATGATTCCCCCACAAGTCGGGATGAGACTTCGGACGAAAAAAAAGAGGCCAAAAAAAGAGAGGAGAAGGCCCAAATAAAAAATGAGAGAAAAGAGAGAAGGGGCAATGTTACTATCCTTTTACCACACTTGTGCTTCAAAGTAGCACCGTGATCTTCATGATAGAGAGTCTCCTATGTTGTCACTTTCATTTACTAGTGGGAATTTTTCATTATAGAACTTGGCTTGTATATTCCAATGATGGGCTTCCTCAAATTGCCCTAGGTCTTCGTGAGCAAGCGAGTTGGATGCACACCCACTTAGTTTCTTTTTGAGCTTTCATAAACTTATAGCTCTAGTGCATCCGTTGCATGGCAATCCCTACTCACTCGCATTGATATCTATTGATGGGCATCTCCATAGCCCGTTGATACGCCTAGTTGATGTGAGACTATCTCCCTCTTTTTTTCTTCTCCACAACCACCTTCTATTCCACCCATGGTGCTATGTCCATGGCTCACGCTCATGTATTGCGTGAAAGTTGAAAAAGTTTGAGAACTTCAAAAGTATGAAACAATTGCTTGGCTTGTCATCGGGGTTGTGCATGATTTGAATATTTTGTGTGATGAAGATGGAGCATAGCCAGACTATATGATTTTGTAGGGATAAGCTTTCTTTGGCCATGTTATTTTGAGAAGACATAATTGCCTTGTTAGTATGCTTGAAGTATTATTGTTTTTATGTCAATATTAAACTTTTGTTTTGAATCTTACGGATCTGAACATTCATGCCACAATAAAGAAAATTACATGGATAAATAAGTTAGGTAGCATTCCACATCAAAAATTCTGTTTTTATCATTTACCTACTCGAGGATGAGCAGGAATTAAGCTTCGGGATGCTTGATATGTCTCCAACGTATCTACAATTTTTGAATGTTCCATGCTATTATATTATCTGTTTTGGATGCTTTATATGCGTTAATATGCTATTTTATATTATTTTTGGGACTAACCTATTAACCTAGAGCCCAGTGCCAGTTTCTGTTTTTTCCTTGTTTTTGAGTTTCGCAGAAAAGGAATACCAAACTGAGTCCAAACGGAATAAAACTTTCGCGATGATTTTTCTTGGACCAGAAGGAAACCAGGAGACTTGGAGATGAAGTCGGAGGAGACACGAGGTGGCCACAAGGACGGAGGGCGCGCCCCCCACCCTTGTGGGCCCCTCGTGCACCTCCTGACCTAATTCTTTCGCCTATATATACTCATATATCCCCAAACCAACAGGGGCATCCACAAAAACACTTTTCCACCGCCGCAACCTTCAGTACCCGTGAGATCCCATCTAAGGACCTTTTCCGGCACCCTGCCGGAGGGGGATTCGATCATGGAGGGCTTCTACATCAACACCATTGCCCTTTCGATGAAGCGTGAGTAGTTTACCACAGACCTACGGGTCCATAGCTAGTAGCTAGATGGCTTCTTCTCTCTCTTTGATTCTCAATACCATGTTCTCCTCGATGTTCTTGGAGATCTATTCGATTTAATACTTTTTTGCGGTGTGTTTGCCGAGATCCGATGAATTGTGGATTTATGATCAGCTTATCTATGAATATTATTTGAATCTTCTCTGAATTCTTATATGCATGATTTGATATCTTTGTAATTCTCTTCGAACTATCGGTTTGGTTTGGCCAACTAGATTGGTTTTTCTTGCAATGGGAGAAGTGCTTAGCTTTGGGTTCAATCTTGCGGTGTCCTTTCCCAGTGACAGCAGAGGCAGCAAGGCACGTATTGTATTGTTGCCATCGAGGATAAAAAGATGGGGTTTTCATCATATTGCTTGAGTTAATTCCTCTACATCATGTCATCTTCCTTAATGCATTACTCCATTCTTTATGAACTTAATACTCTAGATGCATGCTGGATAGCGGTCGATGTGTGGAGTAATAGTAGTAGATGCAGAATCATTTCGGTCTACTTGACACGGACGTGATGCCTATATTCATGATCATTGCCTTAGATATCGTCATAACTTTGCGCTTTTCTATCAATTGCTCGGCAGTAATTTGTTCACCCACCGTATTATTTTCTATCTTGAGAGAAGCCTCTAGTGAAACCTATGGCCCTGGGTCTATTTACCATCATATAATCTTCTATTTTCCATCATACAAGTTTCTGATCTACTATTTTGCAATCTTTTACTTTCCGATCTATAAAACAAAAATACCAAAAATATTTACTTTATCGTTTATCTATCTCTATCAGATCTCACTTTTGCAAATAACCATGAAGGGATTGACAACCCCTTTATCACGTTGGGTGCAAGTTGTTTGATTGTTTGTGCAGGTATTCGGTGATTTGTGCATTGTCTCCTACTGGATTGATACCTTGGTTCTCAAACTGAGGGAAATACTTATCTCTACTTTGCTGCATCACCCTTTCCTCTTCAAGGGAAAAACCAATGCAAGCTCAAGAAGTAGCACTTGCCGTCGTACTTCTCCACCTCTGGCTTGAAGTTCCGGGAAGTAGGCCACTGGACTTGCTGCAGCTCATGGGTAAACGCTGGACAACCGACCTCGTAAGCTCGGCCGCCATTGCTCCCTAGCACAGGCTCATGAACAGTGGACCCTGCACGCCTGTCAGATTGACGACGCGCTTCCCGTCGTCGTTCGATGGTAGTACGGGCATCTTCTCTGCGCCGTTATTGAAGAATCTGGTGCTGATTGTGGTGAGCTCACGGAACAGACGACGCCATGGACACGTCATCCTGGGTGTTGACCCCCTGGCTCTGCCACTGAGGTTGTTACTGTCGTGGAGGGGACTGCATCATTGTTGCCCCGCCTCTAGTCCTCTCTCCTACAGCGCGCACCGGCACATTGGGTTGCTGCTGCGAAGGTCTCGCCTGCTACGATTTGTCGTTGTTGACGAAGCCAACAAGACTCTGGTTGGTGGCTCTCCACTCCTCCATCTTCTCTGTAGTAGGTGGAAAATCTAGTAGTAGCTGAGCATGCGCCAGTGCTTCTTCTGGCGTGAATGGCATGGAGAGGCGCGAAGAACAAGAGGTGTTCTTGCTTTCACCTGTCTGGGAAGTAGCACCATCTCGAACCTGCGACCACGGCCGGTTGTCGCTAGTACGTTGGCGTGCTTGTTGGCCCTATGGATCTTGAGGAATGATCCACGGGACCCTTGTCGTGCGGACGCTTGGAGCCGCAGACGCCGTGGTGCTGCTCGTCGTGCGCGGTCTGAGATGGCCGTGGCATGGGCACCGGCGTTGGTGTCTTGGACTATGCCCTGTTGTCCCTGGAGTTCATCATGCCACCCGTAGGTGGCACGGCCGCATCCTTGGACCTGGTGGCATGTGGATTGTTATTGTTGCGGACGACGTCGCTCGCGTGGCTGTGATCGCTAGAACATCATGGAGGCTGATCTTGGCCCCCGCCTCCATCACTGCTCGCGCCACCACCTGTGTTGTCGACTGTCTGCGAAGGCACTGGTGGCTTGGACATAGGCGGACCGACCGCCTTGATGCCCTTCTTCTTGGGAGCCATGGCGGTGAAGACGGTGAAGAATTTGATGCGCTAACTACTAACTCTGGTTCGCACAAGCGATCGCCCTACCTGGCATGCCAAAGATGTCGTGCGTATGACCATCTATGGGATCATGGTGATCCCTTTGCGGTTCGACTGGAGGGATCAATGAGCACAAAGAGCGGGGATAGCAGGAAACGCACGAGTTTTACCCAGGTTCGGGCCGCTGTGAAGCGTAAAACCCTATTCCTGCTTTGTGTATTGATATGTGTGTATGCCCAGTTACATGGAGCGCATGTCCGACAAGGTGCTCGAGGGTGCAGCTACGCGTGCAAATGCACAGGGTTTCCGACCTTTGTTAAGGTAGCCATGGGCCTCCTTTTATAGACAATGGGGTCATCACAATGGCAGAATGGTAAATCTACATTGTAAATAGTGGCTACAGTGCCACATACCTAACTGTGACGGGTTAGGACAAATGCATTTAATGCATCGTGCGGTGTCTTGTGGATGGAACTCCCCGGCAAGGTTGGTCTCTCCTTCTGTGTCGTTCGCCCATCTACCTCTTATTCCTTTGACACATCACCTGGACGGGTGTCATTAAAGCTGTATCTTCTGAGACGAGTTGCCACGTGCTAGACAAGACTCACCTAATTGCCTGCCTGCTCGACACCACATCGACAAGTGACAACCTGACTGATGAGGTGGAGTGGTGGCAGTGCAGTGGGATTCTTACCGGGCTCAAAGCTTGCCGGACTTGGGATTTGGCGGGCTTCGAGAGCGCTCCCCGGCAAGGATCTTGCCGGGTTCCCAAGTTGTATATTTAGTGGTGATCTTCTGTATTCTTCTGTAGTACTTCTCGATCACCTGACTAGTAATCTTCTTCATATCTTGAGTTATTCTGCAGTTGTCCTCGGCAAGCCCTGCTGTCGGGAAGGCTACCACTGCCTGTCCATAATCAGGGGTATTAAAGATCCCATTCTTAATACACCTACAGCCGGAGCTGCTGCTCGTGCAGCAGAAGTGTGAGAAAGAGTAGAGCAGCAGTGCAAGCAAGAGGAAGAGCAAGAGCAGCAACACAAGCAAGAGCAAGAGCAGACCAGGCACGGGACCGAGAGCAAGATTAGAGCTGCAGCGCGAGCGATAGCTAAAGCAGCAGCAGGGCCAGTGAGAGCCAGATCAGCA
The DNA here is from genome assembly GCA_011799875.1 of Thinopyrum elongatum. Classification (NCBI taxonomy): domain Eukaryota; kingdom Viridiplantae; phylum Streptophyta; class Magnoliopsida; order Poales; family Poaceae; genus Thinopyrum; species Thinopyrum elongatum. Next base: position 176,480,243 of record CM022300.1, read on the forward strand.
GCGGCGACGGTGGCGGCTGCTGCTAATGTGGACGTCGCTGCTGAGGGAGCGACGCCATGAGGAAGTGGTCGGCGATGCCGCCGTAGATGGAGCCGCAGCATGGTGGCTCGGGATCAAGCGCTGGCAGCACCGTGAGAACGAATCAAGGAGAAAATGCAGCGATTAGTGTAGAACCTCTTTGGTGGCATCGATTAGGCCTGAGCTTCATCCAAGGAATAGGTGATGGTGCTGCTCTTCCGGTGGTGCAGGTGAAGACGGCGCTGTGGGAATGGAGGTGGCGCGATAGATGAGGCGAACATCGGGGCAGCTCCTTGGATGTGGAGGACGGGGTGGCGCAACCGGCGGGGCGACGAGATCGACGACGGATCGTCATCCAATGTGGTGAATGAGGGACGTCGAGCTATTGGGGTGAACGATGTCGTCGGGGAAGAGACTCCGGCTGGGCAGCGGTCGGGTGGCGAACAGAGGAGGGTGTGGGGCTTTGCGGGTTTTAGCGGCCTCGGTGTATTAATGGGGGGTGGAATGAATGGGAGGTGGGAACCATGGCTTAGGGACACGCTTGTCTGAACTGTGGGGTAAGATATGAAAGTATCCCCATGGATTTGAACTAGGCAGTTCTTTCGGTTCAGGTCTATAACAGGAATTTCGCGCGTCGGGATTTCGCACAAGGTGGGAGTTTTTGCGCGCGTTGAGATTTCGGGATAACAAGGCACGAGTTGAAGACGCAGGAGTTCCGCAGCACAATAGACAAAGAGATCCTAGCTTGATATTTTGGGATAACAAGGCGCGGTTTGAAATTTCGGGAGAACAAACTTAACATGTACAAAAAAAACAAAAGATAATTCGCACCACACTAGTGAGAGTCATGTCCCGTTTTACTATATTACTACAAATGCAATTCATAAACAACAACAAAAAACTAAAAAAATGGGAGAACAAGCTTAACTTGTACAGTACCAAATGAATTTGCACTTCCCTCAACAATAGAAAAACAATTCGTACCATCTAGCATATGGACTAAATTTGAGTCAATTTTCCCTATTTGAATGGATTGTACTCGGATTAGTTATGCCACCATCCAAATATTATCTTCACAACACATCACATGAATATAGGAGTAGTAAATTCCCATTTAAATATAAACTACATGTACATACTATCTCAAATTCAAATATGTCTATCCATTTCATGTTGAATTCAAATCATAGTACATGTATTCTCTAGCTAGATGTTCGGAATCTAAACCATGTTTGATACTATGTACAATGTAATTAACATGCACAACAACACACACACACACACACACCATTTAGATATGAGCTGCAAAAGCCACTTCTCATCTCCAATTTTAATAGTTTTGTCCATGCATGGATGCAATGTGGCCAAACTATCCCTGCCATTGGTATCTCAAATTCAAATTAGTTTTGACCTTGTTCAATGTGTATATAGTATCGCATGCTCGATTCAAAACCACACCACGCTTATCTAAATTATATGCATGCACGCATGGATTTCAAACATAATGATCTCTTATTCAAATATTTGAATTAGCTTTTACATTGATTATGACCTCACCAAGTCTTTTACACCCACACAGTCGTCTTCTCTTTATAGTTGTACCACTAACTTTCTCTTGTGCACGCATGCACACACACTCCCACTCGGCATTATCCATCGCACACACAATCTTTTTCTTTAGGTCGTTCTCCCATGCACACACAGACACATCTCACCCTCTTCGTCACTTCGGGACTTCTTTATCTCTCACATGCATGCGCAACGATCGATATTCCTCTATGTGTGTGTATATATAGCTAGGTCTTTCCCTGTTTTCCACACAAACCGATCGATCTATATCTCTAGTTAGCTCTCGCCCTCTTTCCCATGTACACATCAATCAATCTACCTCTATAGATAGGACTGCATAGCTAATATACACGCATTATCTATCCATCATCTCACCTCTCATCATCCATGCCTTTCGCTTCATCTCTCAGACGCGCGCACAATGGCGGAGACAGGGGCAGCAAGGCCCTACCCCCCTAACATCACTATATTGAGGCTAATATGCATGTGATCAGTAGATCAGTTGCTGGCAAATTGGTTTAATCTAATGAATTGGCCCTCCCCAACAAGGATTAGAAATGCTTGGCCCCCTCATTTAATTTTCATGGCTCCGCCACTGCGCGCGGAACCGTGCATGTTCTCGCCCCCTCCCTTTAAATATCGATCTCGCACTCGTACAATCCTTACCAATCTCCCTCCAGTTGGCCCCTCGCACCATCTTCCAGAACCCCCTATCCCAGTGCTTGTACACTCATAGAGCTCTTCCCTCTATCGGTATCTCGTGCAGTCGACCCCTCCCCTCCCTTCTCGTATATGACCCCCATGCACATACATGTATGTATATAGGCCTCTCTTTCACACAAATTGCATTGACACGTATTCCCTCTATATCCCACCCCCACAGACACATAAATTCATGAATCTCCCGTGATTTCTTGCACACACACACCATATATCTCTATCTCGCACACACACCGACTACGTGTACGAAAGAGAAGAGGTCCACGCACACACTCGTTCCCACATACAAACGTGCGGGTGCACGGTGGAGCACATTTGTACAAGAAATGTGTGTGTAGAAAGGCTTTAGATGATGTGCCACTAGTACTTCTAGTATTTGCAAAACATGTAAATTAGAATTCCAATGGCACGCTACACAGTATCTCTCCTTTTTTAGTCAATATATTATGATTAAAAAGATGTGGGGGGCATCCATGAAGCAATGTGGCACATGTGGAGGTGTTGCTGCGACCTTCTTGTGTGGATTGATCACAGTGACATGCTGCTGGTTCCAGAAGAATGTACTCGTCCTCTCTCATGCACACTGCTGGAGTACGTGCATGAAGAGAAGATGTGCACGCACGCACTCATTCCCTCGCACGCACACATGGGTACGCGGTGGAACGCATTTTTGTACGAAGATCCACCCCATGTGATAATTTAACGCTTATAAAGTCGTTCACTTAATGGATGGTCAATTAATACAGTGCATGCAAATTGAGTGGACGTGAGGGAGAAAGTAGTTGAGAATGACATTAATACTCCACTGCATGCATGCGAGTAGTTAAATCATGGGCTACTACTTCCATTGGTCTCCTTTGTATTTTGTGCCAAATTTTGACCATAATTTGAAGTAACACAATATTAATGCATGTCATAAAAAATAATATCATCAAAAACTATGTTCAAATGTGAATCCAATGATATAATTTCCGGTGACATGCATTAACATTTTATTAGTTAAATTTTTGGTCAAAATTTGGCACAAATTACAAACGGGGCCAATAAACCAGGACACAGGCAACATGATCAATTTTTGTCTGGGTTACTATTGGTGGCCTCTGTATTTAAAAATGGACGGAGTGGACTAGTATCTTTATCATAGCCTCGTAGGGCTCTCCCAGCGCCTACACTCGCATCCCCACCTCGCCCATCGGATCCCGCCATGGATAATCCCTTAGATCCCAGCATCCAACGGGTTGTCCTCTCGCTGCGGCCCGCAACACTGCCACCTTTGAGCGAAACCCACATGTGTTTCAGAGGGGATCCATTTCTCTAGAATCACAGATCGGTGGCGCCGGAGTACATGCTAAGGCTACATTGCAGGTGGTGGACAGCAAGGGTAAATCGGATCGAGGAAGCGTCTCGTCGATTGGAGACAAGTTCAAAGGAGTTGCGCCTGGCGAAGCACAAGGTGGAGGTGCAAGTCGATCTCAGGGGAGAGATGTCGAGGGATATGAGCTTATGGGAGCGCCGCGTTGATTTCGAGCTGGGGCTAATGACAGAGATCATATTCACGGAGTCGACTACGGAGGAAAGAACGCACATGCCTGCGGGATGGGATGAGCAACCGGTGTAACTGTTCAAATGGGCAGTAGATGAAGCCAAATCGCAAAACCAGCTGCGGTGGCAGTTCTGGGCATCCATCGTAGCAGAGGTGTGCTACCCTCCTTCCCCGCCAGCGATGTAGTGACCTACTTGGTTGCTGCTGTAGTGAACTTGCGGCGCCATGGCAGTTTGCAACCGTGACAATCACTCCATCTATATGTATTGTATTTCTGTGAAAATACTTGGTCGTTTGGAAAAAGATGGTAATTGATTTTTCACCAGTTTTTGAATGCTTGGTCGTGACAATCACCCGATAGCCACAAGTCTCCATCGTGTAATACTTGACGGTCGGTCGGACCCGTGTCTCACCAAAGGGACACGCATCGGCTTGGTCTGACATGTACGACCAGGTACATCACTAACATGTGCGACCGCATGTGAGCAGTACTTGAAATTTTTGTTCCAGAAAACTCATCGGGAGCCGTTTCGGGCCTCAAAACCAAAACCATCAATAAATCTTTAGCTTGTTTCCCATCACATTCCAAAGTAGTACTACCATGCTATAATTAAGTGCAAACCTATTCACACCTATCAGACCTGAACATGTTCCCACTATGCAGGTTTTAGTACTAGCACTAGTAGGTTATAAAAAGGGGAACTACCTATCCGAAAATTATTCTACCTTCCTCCTCATAAGTCTTTTTGTTCGTCCTTCCTTGCCATGGCCGATATGAAGAGCTCTAGGTCGAGAATTACTAGTACCAAGGGAGCGACAACCAAGGCCGCGGAAAAAATGGAGAGGGCTCGCCGCCTCGCGGAGGCCTCGAAAGATCTCTCATGGGCATGCGAGGGCTCTCATGAGCGCACTAGCCGTGGAGGCGAACATGCTGAGCTGGCAATGATGGAGTCATTATCCCTCGACGACATGCCTGCTCAGCTCAATAAGCAGAAGGAGTTGACCACCATCTTGGTGAAGGTGCCGAAGGAGAGACTCGGTGACATGCCTGCTCAACTCAATAAGTAGAATGAGTTGACTGCTGGCTTGGTGAAGCTGGTGAAGGAGAGCATTGCCATGGGTAAGAAGGCGAGCGGCGAAATCCTACAAGTTGAGGAGGATAAGGCGAAGCTCCGCCACGAGCTCGACCTGCTGAAGGAGGAGATCACCGGCTGGAAGAATCTGCATGAGAAGAGCACTTCCTCGGTGAAGATGCTAACTGCCCTCGTCATGCAACAGAAGGAGGACTTGGTGAAGCTCCGCATTGAGCACCTGGCTGCTGTCAAGCAACTTCATGCGGCCGTGGAAGAGATGATGCATGCTCGCCTCGAGAAATCCCTCGTCATGGACACAATGAAGAAGATGGCGGAGGAGAGGCGGGAGGAGATGAAGGTCATGGAGGCAATGAAGAAGCAGTCAGGACTCCGTGCCCAGCAACCCTTCATGAAGTAGAGAGCAGTGACCCAGACTTATGTCTGCATGCTCTTTTCTTTTGGGGTAATCTTCCTTCTTCTTTTGCCCATTTGTCTTTTTATTTTGCTTCGGGTGTTGCGCCGCGTGTGTCACATTCTCCGTGAGGCACGAATGGAACAATGCTAACGATGAGCAGTGCCGTCGGATCGATCAGAAGTAAATTAGATCATTTTTTATCGCCATATCGCACTGGGCTACCATTTTTCGCACTCCTCCGTCATACTAGTACTCAAGTGGGAAACTAGAGTATACCGCACGGTTCTTTGCTCCTCCTCAGGTCATTGGCAACAATTATATGAGCAGTCAAATCACAAGGCCCCACCTTCCAGCAGTAACGAGCTGTCAAATCACAAAGCCCCTCGCTTCTCTGTCAAACTGACCACGCGAGACTGCCCCGCCCTTGCCTTTTAAATATAGTTTTGTACAGTATTAGTATCGATGGATTGCGCCATGGAGAAAAACTAAAAAGATGAAATTAAAGAAAAAAGGTGGTACATATACAGAACGCTCGTCGCCAATTATGCATAGTATTATTAAAAAAGCTAGTACGTGCTTAGATGGGGTGCTAATGTCAATTAAAAAAATTAGCATACCTATTTAATTCTTTGACAACTAAACTCCTTCATGCTTTGGGTAAACTTCTCTCATTAAAGTTTTTTTTAGAATTACTTCTCTCATTTAAGTGTTTTGCATATGTGGCATGCTTAGAGCATGGTTAATAGTATAACCAACTGCTGGCTACATGACGTTGGCCATATCATATATAGTCATCACTTGTCGTCACTCATACATAGTACTACATATGTAATGTGAAGAAATGAGTCATAGTACCAACTACAAGATGAACTGTAAGAAATACTAGTACATACTAAAGTGTTCAAGTAACGAGAAAGAACATAACATAGTTCGCTGGGTGCTCAGCATAACACACCCTTGAAATAAAACTAAGCTCCCTGAAATTAAACTAAGCAACTAATCCTGTAGACACTGCATTAGAACCAGCATGACCAATGACACTGCCACCTTACTCGGAGTCCTCGTCCACGTCCTCGACTTTGTCCTTGTCCCTCTTCCTATTCGCCAATACTTCTTTGCTTGAACCGCCCACTAGGCTCTGGATCTTCATCCAACCCTTGTAGATATTCAAACAAAGATAGGAATCCATTGCTGCGTACTGGATGTGGTCTTTATCTATTTCATTCCACTCCCATGCATGATGAAATGTGTAGGGAGGTTTATTCAGCTTACCGTATGAAGGATCAACCATGGCTCCTACCAGGGTCAGCATTGAAGGCTGACGGGAGGACACGAGCCATTTCTTCTGGTGGTTGAAGGGCTGGCGTACAACGGGGCCTATTCGATGTAGGACTTCCGTGTTGTTCTTAAAGTCTACAGTAACGAATTTGACTCTTTCGTCCATGAGGAAGTTATTAAAATCCTCGCACTTGACGTCGGCATGGCATATGTAGTAGACCACGCACAAGTTATGCACGCAAACATGGATCACGGCGGGCTTCTTCTTCTCTTCCTCCTTTAGATTCTTCTCTAGTCCCAGGACTGTGGTGTACTCAACATCTAGCCCAGCGGCCCACTCATCACCATTTGACTTTTTGGACATGCGTTTCAAGAATGCAAGGCATCCTTTCACCGTCATAGAAGAACGGGTGTAGATAACATTGAACTCATCGACGGTGATGGTTTTAACCTTGTACTCACCGACGATCATGGTGATTTGGGAGGCCATGGATTTTGGAGGAGGGTTAGGAGAAGTGGAACTGCTGTAATGTGAAAGGACGGGACGACTGGGAGCAAACTTCTATAATGTTAAAGGACGTGGATGAGTAGGAGCGAACTGCTAGCAATTTTCTGATTGTAAAAATGCTGAGTGGGGTGTGCGAACGGCGGGGTAGTGGCTTGCCTGGTGGATAAACGGCTGCATGCACAGTACTATGGGGACCCAATTTGATGTCATGTCTACTAGACCCACTTCGTAGGCCTGACAGTATAGCATCTGTGTGTTCGCGCGTCAAGCGTTGGGAAAATTTCAGGTGATACAAAGCTTTCATTCTCCCATGATACGGGCTTCTGAGAGCCCTCGGATCTGATATAGAACGGTTGCATGCCGTCATTCTGGACCTATGGGTGAATATTACATCCTAGAGGGCCTTTCTACAAATTTTTAGCAACTTAGCATGCGTCTATTCGATCTCAGATCCAAGGGCTCTCAGCAGCCCATATCATGGTCGCGCCTACCACCACCGTCGCCTCGCTCGCACCCTTTGAGATTTCAGACGGCTATAAATGAGCAATTTTTTTGCCTACTTCGCACACATGAAACTACTTCCTCCGTCCAGGTGCGTTAGGCTATGTGATATTGTCATGTCATATATAGTCATCACTTATAGTCACTCATACAACAAGGGTAGCTATAAGGTTGGCTATAGGAGTATTTTTTTACTTCTCTCTATCTTTTTTTTCGTAGTATTTATCGCATTTGCCAAGGAGTGCATATATCTCTACTCCTAATGTCTGAGTTGGTTAAATAGTATGGTTTATTTTTGTCCCACCACTTTCAACTGTTTTATTTTGCTGGTTTTTTTCGTCCCCTCCCCCACCCCACCGGTTTAGTTTCGCATCACCCTCTCACACAACGAAAAAAATCTAAACGGATCAGAACTTTCCATACTGACGCAAATTATTTAGTAATATCTTTATGTGAAAGAATCAATCACGATCAATCTCTAAAGATCAAATCTAAATTAATTACCTTAAATCGCTCAATCACATTAATTAGGAAACAAATAACCAATTTTAAGAAATCTCATTATTAAAGCATTTATGTACCTACTTAATTTGTAATGGAATATTATCTCATTATTAAAGTATTTATGTACCTATTTAATTTGTAATCGAATATTATCCAATGGCAGCAACAAAAAAATGCGGACGCCTCATCTCACTTCCGTCGTCCTGCCCTACCGCTCGAAGAGTCTGAGCGACGCCGCCACCGCGTAGCCTCGTGCCCTACCCCATCCCGGATTCCTCCCTCTCCCTCACTCTCTGTCTCTCGTGCACGCTCACGCAAGCGATGGGCCGCTCGGCCGCTCCCCGCAGGCTGCCACCATCCTCCTTGGCATCGTGTTGTCAGCACCTTCGCTAGGTATCGAGGGTTCCAAGAGCTCGGTCTGATCCAGCGTTGTCCAGTTAAGAGTCGTGGTCGCTTTTGCCACTGTCACATCGAGCATCTCTGTGGCCATGGCCGCGCAAATCGTGTAGACCGCCGTCGATGGTGGCCTCTCTATCACTATGGCGCACTGATTCCCCATGTATCCGCCGCATCTGAGGACCTCCTCTGGCAAGGACACAGGATTCGACTCATTGTTGAGGACGGACGGCCGCTGCCACAAGGTGAGAGCTGCCTCATCCTGTAAGGAGGTGGGCAATGTCGCCGCCATTCGTCACGAACCGACATGGATGCCGCTTCCGCTGTGTTGGCATGCTTCTCCTGGATCAACAACGAATATCAGCTCTGCTGAGGTCAGGCTTTCTAAATTCTAATAAACTTTTCTCAATTAGATCGGCTTATTAGATTGTCCAATGGACATAGCATGGAGTAGTGATGTACATCAGGTTTGTGGGCGACGATGGTTTATATCTGCTGGATTCCTATAATCGCTTACCTGCAGAGCTTGCGCTATATATTACACCAGGCACGCAAGCTAGAAGTGGATGAGAATTTCTGCACGATCCTCGAATTCCTTGAGATTGCACTGACGTACGTACTTTCCATGATAATGAAGGAGAGAACATCATTTAATTAATAGTAACAAGACACGATCATCAACTGTGAAAAATAGCAGGTGTAAGATATATATGCACCGCTTTGCTAGCTCCAATAAATCTATTGATTACTCATGCTGCTTCAATTGGGTTGTTACAAAAACATGAAAAGTACTTTAAAATTATTCTAAGTTGTATGACACCCAATAAATATAGTGATTAGTCGTGCTGCTTCAGTTGGGCTGTTGTCGACGTTGACATTGAAAATTCTACTGCCACGGTTCGTACCCAAGTTTGCATCAAATGATCAGAATACTAACTATTATAGGTGATGCACTTTCTTCCCAGTTTTCATTTTTCATTAGGGCCTTATATAAGGTTGATTGACTGGCGGTATGCTTGCTCTGGTCCCGAGAAAGAGGATGAACAGAGAATGATGATCGATCGCTGCTACTGCACTGTATATCTTGTGAATTGGCAAGTAGTACAGAGTACAAACTGTATAATGTTTGCCTCAAAATAAAAGATTGTGCAACCGATACAATTTGTAAGAGATAGAGGTAAATTTTGGTCCCATAGAGAAAAGACCCCGCTCGAGTGCAGCTCCTGGCAGCACCAGGGCGCCAAACCTAGCCGCCAGAGGATAGGCCAAATCAAGCGGCCTGCCGCCACTGCCGCTGGCGCTTGCATGGCGGCGGCGGGGCACCCATACGTCGTTCTGACAACGGTGCTGGGAGCTCCCGGCGGTGGCCCCGAGGTTGGTCATGACGCTGGTCTGGTCGGTGTGACTGCAGATGCGGCGGTCCCCTTCGGCTGCGTGGGCGATGACGAGGCAACCGGGAGATGGGTGTCCTTCTTCATGTTGCTTGGGGAGCGGCCTTGGGGCGCCTTGACGACATCTGGCAGGGACGGCGTGGCGGTTGGCGGGTGTACCCATGTTATGTGGGTTGGATATATCAATTTTAGCCTGGTTTCCCGTCAATTAACGGGCAATTCTCACTCTGTAATCAATGAAAATGGGCTCGGGCTTCGGTAGTCAGATCTTCTCGATGTGTCCGAGGTGCTCTTTCGCTGGTTGTTTGGTTGCTTTGAAGCCAAAGCTGCAGCGCCGCAAGTCCTGCACATTTCCCTTGTGATGCTCGTCGTCAGAGTCGGAGTTGTCGGTTGTTTGCGCGTGTGGCCTTCTGTTGGCATGTGTCGTCATGGTTTCGGTGCAGCTGCTTGCGGGGTTGGCTTCGATGATGAAGGTCTATGGTGAAGTCGGAGTTGCTCGTTCAGAGGTAACCGGTGATGACGATGACGCTTGCGACTACTCGCCAGATGTCTTTTCCTCTTTGTAGCTTTATGTTCTATGTCGATAACCAGGTTGGCCGGTGTACCCATGTTATGTGGGTTGGATATATCGGCTTTAGCCTGGTTTCCCGTCAATTAACGGGCAATTCTCACTCTCTAATCAATGAAAATGGCAAGTCTTTTGCCTCATTTCAAAAAAAGAGATAAAGGTGAATGGGGAGGAGGGACAACAAGAGATAGGCCGCTTTGTTTTTCACTGATGGTTAAGGAGATGCTGCCTCCGCGAGAAGAAAGACAAGGATAGAAAGAATTGGGCTGCGTTCGATCTGGAGGTATCCAAAACATAGGATTGGAAGCATGTGTAGGAATAGAAGATGATTGCAGCTATAAAATGGAGGCGCAAGAAACCAGAAAAAAGCTTACAACGAGGCCCGCGGCAACGTTTACAACGGAAGATGATTGCAGCTATAAATTGAGCATTGTTTACATATTCATTTTCGGCCCGTGGCAACGCACAGGCAGTCTACTAGTAAGTAGCTAGGATCTTGCATGAGAGCCCACTCCCATCATTTTCCATGTCTCTCTCCTCCACATAAGCAAAAGTACCATGTAAGCGGGCTATAAGCCCATTATTGTAGAGTAGTTGCTCTTAGCACCTATATACCATGGAGGGGATCAGGGGAGACTCACCCTGGTTGTAGCGCCATAGTAATAATGATAATGGCTAGTCAAATCACAGGGGCCCCACTTGTCCAGCAGTAACAAGCCGTCTAATCATACAACCCTTTGTTTCCAGCAGTAATTGAATCCGCTAGTCGCTCATCCTGCTCGCCTCTCTGTCGAACCGACTAGGCAAAACTGCCCCGCCTACCACGTGGGAAAAGCCCCGCCCTCGACTTTTAAATATAATTTTGTATCGATGGATTGCGCCATGGAGAAAAACAAGGAGAAAACAGGGGTACATGTAAACAGCACGCCGCTCACCGAATGGAACACGCCTCATCTGGCGTTTGCACACACATGTGGGACCGCAATTGAGCAACCAACCATAGGCACAAATCCCACGTCCCCGCAAGTCGGCTAACACGGATGGAAGAAAGAGACGAGCGATAGTACTGGAGCAGTGATGTACACACGTCGTTGCTCTAACGATCCCTGCACGACACGGGAGATCAATTCGTCCATGCATGTGACCAGACTCAAGCAGACAGCTGGATTGGCTATTGTCTACATATCGTGCAGGTTGTGTTGTATGTACAAACCAAACGGGTTGTAGTTCTGATGAGAAATCTCAAAAAAAGGAGCACCAGGTATATTACATTATCAATAAAATTTGAATCCATTTTCGGTATGAATACAAATCTACTCTAGTCACCATAGGCGGCTAGGGCAACCTCTCCCCTCCATGCTTCACTGGTGAGACCATGGATTCGCCTCTCCCCTCCTCCCACCGCTCCATCGGCCGGTGGCGGGGAGGGGAGTCCTGGTCCCTCTGCTCCAGTTATTATTTTATGTTAGGGTTTTTAGCACTGGCACGTGCAGAGCTCATGCAGATGTCGGCGCTTTTTCTTTGAGTTCCTCTTTAGGCGCTGATCCTCCTTGAGCTCGTTCGTCTACACATAGTCTATGGAACTCCAGCGTAGATTCTTGTCGTCTCCTTTGGGAAGGTTAGGTTCATGTTTCTTGTCATCTGGCAAGATTAGGTGTCATGTGCTTCGGATCAATGCGAGGGTTAAACAACGACAACTGGATTCCTCCAGGGCCCTGGTCATTGGGGGCACATGCATGAAGACTACTCGACTGCCATCAAGGTCAATCCGGCTACGTTAATTAGGATAGTGGTGGCATTGATTGACACCTTTTCTACGAGTTTGTCTTTAATTTGAGCTTTAATCGTCGTCTAGTTTGTCCGTCGGGACGTAGTCCATGGAGCTCCACCATAGATTCATGTTATCTCCTTGGGGTAGTGAGCTTAGGTTTTCTTGTCATGTGGCAATTTTTGGTGTTATGTTAAGCAAGTCGTTTGGTGGTCTTCCAATATCGATGTATTTTTCATCAAAGACGCTTTTTACCACTGCAGAACACTCATAATAGACCCGGTCATTTGAAAAAAGGTTTCATATAGTTTATGTCCAAAAGCAGAACAAAGATTGATGTCCCTGTACATTTTTTTGCAAACGATAAGATAATGAATTTTCAAAATTTTGATTTCACTTTCTATTGAAAATAAATACATTTCAAGCTCTAGCTAGCTATTTGAAATGTAAATCATGCATGTTTTTATATGTATAATGTGGTAATCAAGCAAAATATATGGTGTGCCTCCATTTAGATGTAAATTGCAAAAGGCACACATTACCTCAAATTCAAACTAGTTTGTCAATGGATGCAATGTGGTCAAATGCTGCCATCCACATCTCAATTTCAAATGAGTTCAGGCTTGTTCATTCTATATTTTCACCCGTGATAATTTGACCCGTGTGGTTGTTCGATTAATTGAGGGCCAGTGACCAGAAGTGCACAATTCAAAGTGTGACCTGACACGTATGCCATTTGAAACGATTGTTTTTATGGAGAGAAAAAACAAAACTACTCCACTATATAGGCAGGAGCCTCCACGCTTGCTTGCTAGGGTTGCTCCCTTCACACACTCTCGTCCTCTCAGATCTAAACATGACAACGGTGGCCACGTTCTCTCTTTGCTCACTGCTAGTCACAGATCTGGCCAGATCCCCTCCACCGAGGAAGGTGAGAAGGTGCAACCTTCACGCGGTCGTCCTCGGCGACGGCTTTGACCCACTGCCGGCGCATCTCCATCAGCATGCCTTTCCGTTCTCTCCCACGCAACACCGGCTAGGGAGGGCCTCCGACCCCTTCTTCCTTGCTACCATAGCGTGGGCAGATCCGGCCTCCGGCCGCGCGCCTAGCGACATCCCGGCGACCCTCAGGTATACCTTCCTTTGAAACCGGCCTTGCTCTAGTGCCCCAGCTCCTCACGTTGCTGCATGTGTATCTTTTTCTACTTCTCAGCCCCCCTCGTAGATAGGATCGATCGGCTGTTCGAAAGCCACCTAAATTTTTACGTATAAAAAGTAAAACTACTTCATGTCATCAAATCTAGTACTACTTGGTTCAAACATGGAAGAAAGGGTGGGGTGGGGGGAGTTGTAGCCTGAATCTAGGACTTGGTCGAAAGAGGAAAGAATGGGGGCAAAAAGTAGCAGAGATTGGCTATCCAACTGGTCTCTTGGTCTAAGAGGGAAACAAAGGGAAATGCAGTACAAACTCGATATAGAACCGATGTATTGGTTGGAAAAGGAAAGAAAGTGGGGACTGGGGCCCAAGTCAATAGAGTATGTCCAACACTAGATTTGATGCCCTCAAACAGTAAATGGTGGCAATACTGAACAAAAATGGGACCAACCCAGATATCCTGTTTGGATGTTTGTTGCCCCGAGCCCGTCTAATCTAATGCCACTGGAAAAATGTAGCAATCCCACTGTTAAAGTAAGGACACATTAAACCAATGTTGTTTTCAATGTAATGCCTCAAGTAATATGAATCAATGGCACTATTTTTCATGTCCTGCTATATTTCCCATTAAGATAAGTAAGTTGCTTATTTTCATTAGAAATGCAACTGTCCTGGTCCGCCTACTCTCCCGTGCCCTTATACTAACTCTTTAGCAGCTATTAATTTAATGTTGCAGGTAAAATGAAGCAATGGCCCCATTAAAGTAATGTCATATTTAACGGTTGTCATACTTAATCGTAATGTCCACACTAATATATACCAATGCAGTTGCTTTAGAAATTGCTACTGTCCTTGTATGATTGCCATTCAAATAAGGAACATGCTTCTTTTCATTTGATGTATGTTTCATCACTTGTTAGTCACCATCCTTTCCACCTTCTTGTCCAAACAGAGATATACATTTCACATCGTGGAACTCTGCGGGTAATCTCCTCAAATAGTTAATGAGCCATCACCGTCACCACAATGGCACTTTCCACATATTTGTGTCACGAACATGGACGCTTGATCTTAGTTGAACTGCACAAAAGCATATCCAAATTATAGTTGCACATCCCACGAGCATCACAACCAACCTTGATTTTGCTCAATTTTATTCTAACTAATGAAGAAGAAGTTGCCAACTCATGGGACCAAGTACTTGCTAACTGCATGACGCAAAAATTCCTTCATTTTAGGTGAACTGCACAAAAAGGTCATGAATTGAATCATCCATGTTGGTGACTGGTGTCATCCCTTCTACGATTGCGTTGACTGCAAATATGGTTACCATGATGAGGTATGTTCCTTTTTGGTACTACCGTTTGCCAGAACGATCCTGCATGTTGACTCTGCTCTTGTGCTACTGTTTTGTCACTGCCATGATAAAGCAGTAATGTTATTATTTTGCACCTTAATCTAATGGCACTATTAATTTCAGGTAATGTTTTGGCACCGCTTGTGCCACTGATTTTTTTTTTATCAAAAGAGGGGGTTTCCCTCAGATTTCATTAAAGAACCACAACCATAGAGAACCATTATACGACAACATCTCAGTCTAAACGGGTAGTTATGCAACTACTACTAGAAAGGACTTACTACTAGCAGGAGACAAGTTCGCCACATAAGCTAGGCAGGTAGGGGGACGCAACCCCAGCTCGACCAAGTTTGGATTATAACCCAAAAGCTACCACAGAAACATCAGGGGGGTGGGGGGAAGATAGGGACTGAAAGAGCCAGCTTCAGCATCCCAGTCTAAGCACCCCCGGCCTCCATCCTTGCGACGCACCGTACACCTCACTTGCCACCAGCTCGACCCTAGTGCCACTAATAAAATGAAGAAATAATACAGTTAAAATAGAGCTATTGTCCTCTCTATCATTTCATTTCCAATGTAGATACTGAAAGTGCTTCTCTTTGTTAGTATATGTTTCATCAACTAGTCCCATTGTTAATGTAATGACATGTTTAAGTGTTTCTGCAAACTAGGATGCTTAATTTTAGTTGAACTGCACAAAAATAGAGATTGGAATGGCTCAAGGCCCCTCCTTATACTACCACTGTACACTGATGTTCATCACTTGCAGCAGGTGTATAGGGGAGAATTAGGTCGATTTCCAGTATCAGGCCTACCGTATGAGGCATCGGAGGGCCCATCTCCCCCTCGCAGCATGGTATATTGTGATACTGTTGTATTTTTTTATTAAATGTATTGTAGCACAATCTTTTCCCATTAATAAAATGAAGTTTCTTCTATTTATTAGTGTATGTTTCATCAACTAGTGCCACTATAATGTAATCACACTTCTTCATTATCTGTGCAAACAGGGTTATTCAACTACATTTTAGTGAAACTGCAGAAATGTTCGGATGGAACCAGCATATATGCAGAGTGCGAGGTGCCAATATCTAACATAAACGTGACTTGGAAAAGCATATATGCTCATATGGTTCCTCAAGTTCTTGCTGACCCGCTGCAAAAAAAATTAATCTGCCGGTGTTTGGCTTGCACTTTACTTTTTTTTAAGGGACACTTTACTTGTTTCAGTGTTCCAACAAATCCTCTAATCAAATAGCTTATATTGGCCCTTTTCTGGGGAGTACTCGTTTCTAAAAGAAGCACCAATCAATTTTTCTTTATTTGTACACATAGTCACAATGTTGTTTTAGTTCCAGAGCTCTTTTAGGGTGATTGGCGTAGTACTCGAAGTACTACCCAGTACTTACTTGTATGATTTTTATTAGCTATCACACTGATTGTAAGCATGAGCAGATGGAAGATTAGGTCTAGTGCTAAGCTTACCTTAAACCCTACCGCCGCCGTTGAGATGAGGCGAGCGGCGAGGGAACCATGGAGAACGGCGGGGAAGTGGCGTCGCGCTATCCGACCTCCTCTTGCGTTGGGAGAACGAATACTCTGGTGGCTCCGGCTGGCACTGCACCCTCACGAACGGCACACCGTACTCGATCTATTCGTCATCATCTGGATGCTCGACCTTCGATCTGTATGCCCACCATCTCCACCTGACTTTCACCTCAGGTGAATCTCTCTGCTCCATCGCTCAGAGGAGACACTCGATGAACTCAAAGGACTACGGCGTGTCTGCCGTCGGAGATTACATCGCCGCCCTCATCACCGTCGTCTCGCTCTTTCTCATACATTAACACATGGCCCTCACGGTGCTCGAAATATCCCACTCATTGTCAAACCAAGTAAGGATCTCCTTCAACTTGTTTAACTTTGCCTGGTCGCCACCGATGATCTGCATGATTCGCTTCTGCATCCTCTCCATAGATGTGCTTCTGAGAGGGGCGGTGTTGGCTTTGGAAGATTATAGGAGAGCTGGTGGTCTTCCAAGGGAGAAAAGGGAGAGGCGAGACAGTGGTTTTGCAATGGAGAAGATGGAGAGGAGAGGGGGTGGTTTTGCAATGGAGAAGAGCGAGAGGCGAGACGGTGGTTTTGGAATGGAGAAGATGAAGAGGAGAGGGGTGGTTTTGCAATGGAGAAGAGGGAGAGGAGCGTGCGGTAGTGGTTTAGGATTGGACGAGAGGGGCGGCGCGCTGTGACTGGATCTAAATCTAAATCAATTTACTCTTCAATTAAGAAGCGACCCCACATTAACTAGCCTCCCTCGTATTCTGGGTCATATTTTGACCATGATTTTAACAAATAAAATATATGTTATACGTTGCAAAAATAATACAATTGGAAAGTACATTCAGGTACAAATCTAACTATATAATTTTTTATGACATGCATTCACATTTTTCTTGGCAAATACAGTACGTGGTCAAACTTTGACCCAAAATATGACGGGGCTAGTAAACCAGCACGGAGGTAGTAGGAGGGACCCACTCATAGCACGCCGCCACTCGCGTCCAATCCAAAACCAATGCCCGCCGCTCCTCTTGCATTCCGACTTCCAAGACCATCACCTCAAAACAAAAAAAATTCCAAGACCACCACCGCTCCTCTCCCTTCCATTGCAAAACCATCGCCAATGAGTGAAGGTGCTATGGAGAAGTAGATCGATGGAGGAGTACAACTAATACATGACGATCGCAGACGGCGACCCTGTGAAGCTAACCAGGATGATGGAGATACAATCTTGATTTGACAACCCGCGACAATTAGCGGCGACGGCGACATCGACGGGCAAATATCTGGAACAGAGCAAAAAGGCGGTGATACTCCCGGAGGGAGTCGCGCGGGAGTACATAGAGCTGCTCCTCCGGGCCATGGAGCAGACAGATTCACCGAATCCGGTCGTGAGGCAGAGGTGGTGGGAGTATCGATTCAAGATGGAGCATCCAGAGGATCAAGGATCGAGCATCTACACGGTGCCGTTTGTGAGGGTGCCGTGGTAGAGCGAGTTGGTGGAATCTCCGTCGACCGTACCCAACTGCAAGAGGAGGAAAGCAGTTGGTGTAACGACACTTCCCCGCCATCCTCTCCCTCGCTGTTCACCTCGTCTCACGGGGCAGCTGTCTGCTACCGAGGAATATGAAGGGAGTGCCCCCCCCCCAATAATCAGAGGAGGAACTTAGGGTTATCAGTATTGTAGGTTGTGAATTGTGTTCTGTGTTGTGTATTTTGAGTACTTTCAGATATGTATGTATTTTTAATTTTAGATTTGCAGTATTGAGCATATGAAGTAGTTCTGAATTCCAAAGATCTATGTTTAGTACTTTCAAAAATGTAGTTTCATATAAAAGTGCAGACAATGTGATTTTTAGAGAAGAAACTACAAGTTTTAGTTTCAGATAAGAAACTGCAAGTTTCAGAGACAGAGCATTTATATTAGCACGCCCTTTTCAAACATCGATAACAGCAAGTTGGAAGTTTTATTCATGGTTGAAAATGGAACTACCAGTCAGTTAACATCATGCTGATCAACATTCATGCATAACACATCTTCATATGATGCACAGTCAAAAACATATGATATTTTCAAAATGCCCACACAATGTTGAATGTGCAAAAAATAGAGAAAACTAGGGACGAAGTTTTGGCAAGTGTTGGAGGTGGTGTGCATAGATGACAAGGGGGATCCACATGTCAGTAATGGCAGAGGTAAAAATGTTGGGCATATTTTCACTGCATCAGGTGGAATCAAACCCGGGCTTAGCAGCGGTTGGGGAGTGGGACTTGGCCACTGGGCTACAGTAGTACTTTCTCTAGAAATTAGGCACAACTTCTACCACTACCGTAGCACGTCTTCCCCAGCTCTGGTGTGTTCTCGTCCGAGGCCTGGACGTCATCCTCTGCATTTGTGCGCTCGCCGCGGTGCCACCGTCTGCCGTTGTGAACATGCTCAACAAATGAGAGAAATCTGGAGAGGACTGTACGTGGAGAAGCGGACAGTCAGGACCCACTAGGTCCATGGCCGTACGCAAGCAAGTGCCTCATTGAAAAAAATGCTTCCTCCTAATGGTAATACTGACGTTGGGGTCCATGGGTTTGTCAATGTATATTAATAAAGGAGATAAATTTACAACGAAGCCAGTCATCGGGGAGCTGGCATGTATCATTTTTTATCAGATGGACAGCAAGTATCAGCTGGGTTGTGGGCTGCATAGTCTAGGTTTTCTTTTTTAACATGCACAGCCCATGACATACCGACACAGTGGTTTGAATTTTTTTGAGGGCCATCATGTATCGAACGGCCGATGGGCCTCCCAGCCTAGGTTTTATTTTTTCTTAAACATCCGCAGCCCAACTTATGTATTTTTTTAAGAAGACACATAGGTCTGTTCTATTTTTCTATATAAGAATAAGAACGCCAGGTCCAACTTATGTTTCCCTTCTAACTATATTATATATATATTATATTATTTTATATCTTACTATATATTATTATCAACATATATTTAATAGATACATATATATATATAAGAAAAAAATATCCCATGTCTTATTAACTTATAAAAATAAATGTTTAACAATAAAATCCTTGTATTTTTTTACTCTTAGGCAATGAAAATCCTGGTAATTGCGTACAAAAGCTTGGTAAGATTTAAGAACCAATGTAATAATAACACACTTATGGGGATTCCATGGTCAATGTTTCTCAGAAGTTGTAATAACGCTCCCACCCACCGACCCACTCCTAAACCCTAGCTCACCGGCGATCTCCACACTCAGCCAGTAACCTCGGGATCTGATCCGATCATCATCTACGGCGCATCTTGATCTACATTTTGATACCCACAGTGATGGGTTCCCCCTCTGGATCTACTCTTGGCTTGGATTTCTCCAAGGGTAGAATTTTTCAGATGAGATTTACAATACCTCGGGTCTCATGGTTCATCCTATGGTGAATATGGGATCTTTCACCCTGGTGGTCTCATTCAGCAGGCATGATTTTAGGCTCACTGAGGAATCTGTGGCGGCTGCGCTTGAATCTGCGTTAGCTGGTTCTGCCTTTGAATTATTGGTCTCGGCCATTGGTGATAAGGTATTCAGCTTCAATGTTCCTTGCAAGGATGTTGGTTTTTACATTGTTGATCTCCGTTCTTTCTCCTACCCGCAATTCAAATGCTATTTCCATCTTTGGGGCAATGGAGGGCCTAATTGGGTTTGTGAGTTTAAAATTTGGAAGAAAGAATGTGATGCTGAATGGATTTTGGTCAGCCCTTCCAAGCGCAGAGCCGCGCTGGGACTGTTAGCAATGCATAATCCCCCTATTAAATCTGCTCTTAAGTTAGCCTCCACAGCTCGTAAGAAATTATCTTTTGCTACTTTCCAGAACTATAGTGTTTGTAAGGGTTATAGATATGATGCTGGTGCCGACTACATTGATACCATAGAGATGGCAGGATATGATATCTCTGATAATGAGCGTGTTATCATTCACCCACCACCTCCGCAAGATCTTCAGTGGACTGTGGCCTCACTGTTGATAGTGTTTGGCACAGTGAGTTCTCCGGTGGTTTAGCAGCGCCTTGATTTGCGCCGTCGTTTGTCTATCACACCTAGATCTTCGGACCTGCCTTTGGGCGGGACGACCACGTCCTCAATTGCCCATGATGGGCCTAGTAATTCTTGGGCTGCTTTGGCTACTTTATCTGGGCCTTCTCAGGATATTCCCGAGTCGCAGGAGGCCCAAAATGCGTTTTCTGCCATGGTTGATAATATGGTAGGGGAAATCTTGACCTGCCAAAATTGCTTTGTCATGGGTCATTTTGAAAGAAAATGCCCCCTGAATATTGTTTGTTTGGCATGTTCACGCACGGGCCACAGAAGGCGGGATTGTGAAAAGATTGCACTTGAGCAGGGTTTGTTTTGGAAGCAAAAAAATTTGTCGGCTCTTCCGGTTCTCAATACCGGTCTCGAGGCTAGCGCCTTCCCATTTTACCCTCAAGCCAAAGACCCTGCGTGCTCCTCTGACAGAGAAGTCCAATCAACTCTCATTACCTCTCCTCGAAAAAAAACCCTTGGCAGTCCTCCGGCAACTCCTCCACCGCCGTCGTTCTCTCCGGCACCTGCAGCTAAGCCCATGGGGGCTCTCGCCATTGACCCCCATCGGTACATGCCTGCGGGGCATCACATCATTGGTGGCATAGATAATCGACTACCTCGGATGTTCTTCACTCCCCCTTCACCGATTGTGCGGCTCCATGAGGAGTATATGATGGCCGAGGTCATGCCATTGCCGCAGCTACAACAGGTGGGGCCTGCCCGAGATGTTGTGGTGGATTTCTTGGTGAACAGAGGTGTTCAGGTTCACTCTGCTCAGCCATGGGTTTGTGGTGTGGGTCTTTTTAGGCTTTGTGATGCTGGTGTCAGATATCCTCTCTTGCAACTTCCACCACAGCCGTTAGGCAATGATACTTTCATTCGCTTCCACAAGCATGACGAAGGAATTGGTTTTAGGGGCACTCATGGCTTTCATGATGGTTGTCTTATGTTTCTGGGCATATCTTTTGAGTTGCGCAACACTGAGAACATTAGGGTAGCGGTCAACACTTTTGGCAAGTTCCAGCACTGGGTGGAGGATGATCCTTACTTAGTCGGATTGATAGGGTTTGCATCTTTTCCTGAGGACATTCTGGTCCCTCGAGATGTGGTCTTTACCGATTATCCTACATATGGTGGTGCTAAGGTTTCCTGGACTACGCCCTGTTACATCTTAAGGCAATTTTTGCTGATCAAATGCCTGTAGATGAGGATCCAATGCCACTAGATGGAAACCCGCACCCTATGCCAGGTGCTTTGTTTTGGATGTTCATAATTTTGTGTTGCCACCATACCCTGCTCTGGGTTGGAATGATCTCCCTCCGGTGCCGCCACCCATGCATGACCACGTCAACCCTGATAATTGGGGGCATGGATACTGGGGCGATGATGATGTTACTCAACAGAATAACCAGTCTCATTTGGATGATCCACCTGTTCAAGACCAGGAGTCCATGATTATCGATCAGTCATTGCAGTCAGATTCTGAAGTTCAAATGCCTGTTTCACCATAGCAGGTCTTTGATGCTAATGCCTGGGTAATTGTTCCTTATCAGCTGCCAATTATTCAGTATGAAAGAATTGTTGTTGGTTCTGTTAGGGTTGTTTATGGGCCAGTTCTTCCACCTAAGTGGCCCGGAGAAGATCTTTTGAAACACCGATGCAGTTCTGCCCTACCATGGACATTCCTCCACATATGCCTACAGTGCAGATGAAGCCCATTATGCTGTCCAAGCGCAGTTGGGCCTCAGCCTTTGATGATGTTCAAGTGTTGTCCAAGCTATAGTGGGTAGAGGCCCAGGTGATAAGCCCTATCAAAGCACGACCTATTGCTCGTGCTCTGTTCTCTGAAGATGCTATGCCTTGTCCGTTGGACAGTCAATCTAGAATAGTTGTTGGCTCTCCCGACAGTCAGATTGAATTTCCTGAAGATGGCCTTGTGCAACTCAAAGGCATCTCTTCTGCCCAACCTAGGTCTAAGGAAGCTTTTTCATTCACGGTGCAATGTGAGAAGAAGAATGCCAGACGTCGCAAGACACTAGCTCCAACTCCCATTGTGGAAACTTCAGTTCGCAGATGCACTAGAGGATCAGATAAGCGTGATGGTTATAAACATGTCTTTCATGAACTACGGCAATGACCTAAGCTGAGGAAACCAAGATGCAAACCCCTGAATTCATCCTTCTCTGAAGAGGGTCAAGAAGCAGCAGGCTCAGATAAGGTGCCACCTCCAACTCCTATGAAGCAAATCCAAGAGGTTGGTCTGGATCTTGGGATTCCAGTTGAGAAGCTTATGATGGAGAGGCTTATGGCCATTCCTGATGATGACACGACATTTGGTAGTGATGTTTAGTTCACCTATGGTTTTATGGGTCTGGCAAGCCTATAAATTGGTTGTATTATTTTGCTCTCATCTTATGGCACTCTATGAACTCTGTAATAATTTAGGTTGTGAACCTTTGTGTCCTATGTGCCTGCAATGTCTGAAGTACTATTTCGTAGCACTTCTCTGTGTCTTGCTTTGTATTGTTTATCATGAGTAGTACCAACTACAAAAGCTGGAATGTTCTTTGTTGGAATGTGAGGGGGCTCAACTCCCAAGCTAGAAAACATGCTGTCAAATAGAAAATTGAGGAAAGTCAGTGTCAGGTGGCCTGTTTCCAGGAGACCAAATGTGAAAATTTTGACATTAGAGAAATTAGTGCTTTTTCCCTGAACAGTTTGATACTTTTGCCTTTGCACCTGCTGTGGGTGCTTCCGGAGGAATTCTTGTGGATTGGAACTCTGCTATCCTTTATGGAATGCTTGTTGATGTCCAGTCATTTGCTAACACCATCCACTTTACCTCCAGGCAAAATAATGAGCAATGAACTTTGGTATCCGTTTATGGCCCCTGCCAAGGGGAACTCAGGGATACTTTTTCTTGGTTATACAATTTAAACATCTCAGTGGATGATAATTGGTTGATCATTGGGGACTTTAACTTTATCAGATCTACTGACAATAGAAATTTGCCAGGAGGGGACATTAAAGATATATTTATCTTCGATGAGATTATTGGCCACTTTGTCTTCTGGAATTACCACTGAAGTGTAGATCTTTCACATGGTCAAACATGCAAGATTCCCCTCTGTTAGAGCAATTGGATTGGTTTTTCACTTTCACTAACTGGATTTCTACCTATCCTATGACTGAGTTGCTTCCTTTGGCCAGGACAACTTCTGATCATGTCCCTTGTGTGGTTGTCACTAAAACATCAATGCCCAAGTGCAAAAAATTTCGATTTGATAACTATTGGGTCCATTTGGAGGGTTTCTATGAGTGTGTTTAGAAATTTTGGAGCAAGCATTCTCACAAAACAAACATTTCTTCTATCAGTGCTGACAAGTTGAAAACCCTAAGGCAAGACTTCACAAAATGGAAGCTTGGCATCTCTAAACTAAAATTGCTTATTGCTAAGTGCAACAAGGTTATTATGCTTCTTGATAATTTGGAGGAGATTAGGCCCCTCTTCAAGCAGGAGCTTAACTTTAGAAAAATTGTTAAGCTTCATGTGGAACACTTGTTGCACTTACAGTTTCTCTACTGGAAGAAGAGATGCACCATCAGATACATCAAAGTAGGAGAGGAAAATACTACATTTTTTCATGCCATGGCAACCTGACGGAACTGTCATATCTGAGCACTCTCAAATGGAAGGGATGATTTGGTCTGCCTTCAGAGGGAGAATGGGAGTTTCTAGAGGAATTCACGTGGGATTTGATTTGAGCAGCTTGTTAAGACCTGTGCCTGGTTTGGATGCTCTCACTATGCCTTTTACCATAGAGGAAATGGATCAAGTGGTTAAGCATATGCCTATTGACAAAGCTCCTGGACCAGATGGTTTTAATGGTCTTTTTTTAAAAAGTGCCGGCCCATCATCTGTAAGGAATTCTATTCTCTAGCCCAGGATTTTTATGAAGGAAAGGCCAAGCTGGAGAACATTAAAGTGTCCTATATCACTTTGATTCCTGAGAAGCTCTCACCTGAAACAGTAGGTGATTATAGGCCCATTTCTTTGACTGGAATGGGAATTAAATTCTTGTCAAAAATAGCTGCTAACAGATTTCAAGAGTTGATCATGGACTGCATCCATCAGAACCAATATGGCTTCATTAAGTCTAGAACCGTTCAGGACTGTACTGGTTGGACTCTGGAGTATTTGCATCAATGTCACCAATCTAAAAGGCCCATCCTAATTCTCAAGCTTGATTTTGAGAAGGCTTTTGACTCCATTGAGCACTCTGCCATCATTGAAATTATGAAATACAAAGGTTTTAATGCAACATGGATCAGTTGGGTTAAGGAACTGTTGTCTACTGGGACCTCAATGTACTTCTTAATATTGTACCTGGAAAGCAGTTTTTATGCAAAAAAGGGGTTAGGCAGGGTGATCCTGTTTCCCCACTCCTTTTTGTTCTGGCTGCTGATCTATTGCAGTCAGTGGTTAATGACATGCACCAGAGAGGGGAATTACAATTACCTATTCCTTGTCATAATAGGGATTACCCAATTGTGCAATATGCAGATGATACTTTGATCATTGTTCCAGCAGATGAGCAACAGTTACTGGCACTGAAGAGAATTCTTTTGGTCCTCTCACAGTCAACTGGAGTGGATGTAAACTATCATAAATCATCAATGGTCCCCATCAATGTTTCTCAGGAGGAAACTGAGAGACTTGCTTCTATGTTTGGATGTCAAGTGGGCAAGATGCCATTTACATACTTGGGAATTCTGGTGGGTACTACAAGACCAACAATCAATGATTTGATGCCACTAGTAAACTGCATGGGGAGGAGAATGATAGCAAGTTCTTCTTTTCTTGCTCAGGGTGGTAGGCTACAATATCTGAATTCTGCTCTTTCATCTCTGCCAAATTTTTTCCTCTGCAATTTGTTCATCCCTCATGGAATCCTCAAACAGCTACAGAGAATACAGAGGCAATGTCTTTGGAGGAAAAACAAGCTTGAACCTGCCTCCTCTTTGGCCTCCTGGGAGTTAATCTACAGACCCAAGAATAAGGGTGGATTGGGCATCCTAAATCTTGGGATTCAGAATGTAGCACTGCTAATGAAGCATGTTAATAAATTTCTTAACAAAGAAGATATTCCATGGGTACAACTCATTTGGAACTCCTATTATCATGGACTTATGCCCCAAGGAACAACCTCCTGTGGATCTTTTTGGTGGAAGGACATCCTGAAGTTGTTAGATTAGTTTAGGGAAGTTTGTTGGGTGGAAATTAATCAAGGGGACACTGCTCTGTTCTGGCTGGAAAAATGGAAGATTGGAGATTCAGTTTTGCCTTTGCAGAATAGATTTCCAAGGTTGTTCTCATATGCCAAGGATACCCTGGTGTCAGTCAAAGATTGCCTGGAGTGCCAAAATATTCTGTCATGGTTTAATTTGCCTCTCTCTGGTTAAGCCTATCAGGAACTTCTAACAATTCAAGCTTTGCTTCAGTCCCATGAGAGGAATCCTGACATGAAGGATGTTTCGCTCTAGCATGGCACTTGCAAGCCTTTCACCCCTAAATGCTTTTATACCTTCATGGATTACCTCACCTTCAACCCACTTCTTTTATGGGTTTGGAAGAGTTGCTGTACAATGAAAATAAAGGTTTTTGCATGAATGTTTATAATGGACAGATTAAACACCAAAGATATGGTGGAAAGAATGCGCCTGGCATATTGATGATGGGGTCAATTGTGTGTTGTGCTCCAGGGAGGATAGAGATCATCTATTCTTCAATTGCAACTTCTGTCAGAGAGTCTGGAACTTCTTACAGATTGATTGGTCTGCGGGCAATGACATGGGAGAGATTGCTCATAATGCTAGAAGGGACTTTGGAAAACCTTCTTTTGTAGAGGTGGTTTTCATAGCATGTTGGAATATTTGGCTCATCAGGAATGGGAAAGTCTTCAGACATGAGAGGCCTACTTTTAACCACTGGAGAGGTGATTTTATTCATGATACATATCTTCTCTCTCACAGAATTAAGGCTAGGCATAAAGATGAACTTGTTAGATGGGTCTCTTTCCTCCCCCCATGAGCTTCTTACATGTGCATTAGTTTGCATTAGGTAAGCTTTTTCTTTTCTTTCCCACTCCCCGTTACTCTTGGTAACCTTTGTACATACTGTATAAGCTTTTAATAAATTGCAAAGGCTGTGGGGTTTTTCCCTACAGTATCTAGTCAAAATAATAATAATAACACACTTATTATTTAATTATATTTATAATAAAATGCGCAGCCTCAGTTTATTTTCTGATAACATTGCTCCGCCCAACCCAGCGTTATATTTACAACCATCCTAGCAAAATCGTGTATTTTGAGAAAGTTCAAATGGGCTGTAATTTCTTAGAAAAAATAAATGGGCCACATGGACGCTACATTATTTGTTCACCCAACCCGGCAAATGGACTGTAAATTCTAAAAAAAATGGGTTGAATATGTGCCACATTTTTTGAGGCTGAAATGTGGGCCAATAGCTCGAAGCCTACGCAAGGCGCTGTCAACTTAGTCAACAAATGATTCTGACGTCCATAGCCGTTGGATTTACATCCAATGGCCGGCATCCATCTTCAATCTCTCGTTTTCTTCCTACAGCACCGCCGGGACCACCTGCTCCCGCCTCTGGCGGCTAGCAGCTCTGCTTAGCGTGCCTCGCTGCAAAGCGCTACCCCACGGCCGGCCAGGCCATCCCTCCACCCCTCCACACCTCCTATTATTCTCCGCCGACTGCAGAACCACGCCACACCAGAACCAGTTAACCGTCGTAGACCTCTCCGTCTGCGACTCCACTGCCGCGCCTTCCCATCTTCGGCTCGTTCCCGTCCTGGGCCTCGCCGTTGTCCACCGCCTTGGTGCTCTCGGTGCGACGTGGTTAACATGGTGAACGAACGACAACCATCACAAGAGGACTATATGCGGTGATGCTGAAAGATGGACCCACCAGCTACATCTTAGCATGCAAGGAAATGCCTTGTTACGCGAAAATAAAAATGATTATTCCCCTGACAGCTGGCACCCAACAGTTATATCTTCGCACGCAAGGAAGTGCGTCCTTATCCTTCCTGATAGCTGGGACCCACCCGATCGAAGCGTACGTAGCGTTGTCTGTCTGATCGTGAACGTGTACATACATACTTGTCGGTGGGTCTCTCTGCAACGATGAACCGTGGCCGAGTAACTAGCAGCACGTGTCATAGTAGAGCCCCCGACATAGCAGTTCAGGCAGTCCCGTCTAAATCATGTACACGTACGTACAACCACATGCCAAAAACTCGGCCATGTACGTACATACGGGCGGGCTCTCGAACGCGTACTCGCGCATACATATGGCTAGGGCTCGTGTACATGGAGAGGTAACAGACGGGAGCAATAACGTCATGTTCATCGGCAGCCAACCGACTAGGTCGGAACGGAGGAAACAATATTGTGTTCATCGAGAGGCAACCAACTGGGTCAGAATGCGTCCTGTTCATCGGGAGCCAACCGGTTTGGACGGATCAGCCGAAACGGGGTCCTGTTCATCAACTCGGGGTCTGGCGTACCATAAAACGGAGGAAAGGGAGTTCTCTTCGACCAGCTATAGTCAAAATGGGCTCCTATTCATCGGGAGGGGTGTGGCGTACCGCAAAATAGAGGAAATAGACTTTTGTTCAAGCGCGTACGGTTGAAACGGGTTTCTGTTCATCAGAAGGGGTGTGGCGTACTGCAAAACGGGACACCTCGGGCTACTAATCATCCACCGTCTACTGCCTCGCTCCAGGCTCCACGGGCCACTATTCATCCACCGTCGACTTCCTCCAGCCTCCACCGGCTGCTGTTCATCTAGCCTCCATGGGGTCCTGTTCATCCACCCCCAACCGACTGGGGTGCATGGCGGCCTCCACGGAGCCCTGTTCATCCAGCCGCAATCGCCTACACGGTCGGGCTCCTGTTCATCCAACCCCCACTAGGAACTATTCATCCATAGTCAACCAACCAGCTAGGTCGACTCGTTCTAGGTATCGCGCGCGCAGCAGCGATGGGGACTGTTCATCCAGTGGCAACCCAACCGGCTAGTTGTAACACCCCAGCGCTTAGCTATAGTGACCTCACACTAATGTTTCCATGTCACCATGATTACGAAGTTTAGTTGACCTTGATTGAAAACCAATTCAAATTCAGGATTCAAATGCCAAGTGAAATGATATGTTTATCAAACAGTAAATCAAAAATGTTCATTAGGTTGAAAATATTCTCTACATAATTGTCATACATTAACAAACATTTTTTTTGAGACGTTCAAAATGTCCCTGAAAATTATAACCGTGGACCAACAGTCAATTAATTGGCCTTTTCAATTTCCAAAACTAATTAGACACTCCCAAATGTTTTGAAACTTTTTTTATCAACTCAGGATATTGCCAAGTATTTAATGTGCTGAGTGGAACATTTTACAAAACTCAGATGATAGCAAAAGAAATGAAAAAACAGTAAGTATAATAGTAAAACAGAAAAGAAATGAGAAGAAAAAGGAAAAGAGCAGAACACACACTGTGCGCTTGGCCCAGCCGCGGCAATAGTGCGGCATGGCCCAACTACCCCGGGTCATCCCTTTCCTCTGTTCACAGAGGCGATGTGGATGCCGTGCGCCCGTCCACGCCACCGATCCGTCGGGTGGCGGCCATCCGCCGCTCCTCGGCGGCCTGCAAGGCCTCCCTTGCAACTCCCCGAAACCCTAGACATCTCCATTTCCACCCTCACGCCCCCGTTTGCCGACCCCCCACCTCACCGCGCAGTCGTCGCCTTGCCGTCGTCGTCCCCGTGGCCTACTGCATCCCCGCAGTACGCCACCACATCCTGGAGCTTCCTCGACGTCGTCTTCGTCTACTGCGAGGGGTGGGTCGAGCTGAAGGGCCTCGCATCGCCGGGATCGACCCCGACTTCACCTGCGGCCATCGCCGCCGTTTTCGTCGATCTGCTTCACTCCGGCCTCCCCCGGCTTCACCGACTCGCCCGCGAGAACCGCTGTGAGCGTCGCCCCGTTCCCATAGTTCGTTTTGCCCCGCACGCGCCCTATGGCTAGCTACTGCCGTGACCATGCCCCGTCCGAAGCTCTGCTTCCGCCGCCATGGCTGTTGCCGCTGTTGTAGTTAGCATCGTACTGAACTAGCACCGTTGCCATGCTCCTGGGGATCCAGGGCAGCGTGTGCGCCCCGTAGATGGCCGTGGCTTCAATTATGCCCTGCCTGAGCTGTGACCGACGCGGGACCTCACCGAGCCGATAACATCGTCCACCCCCGTGCCTCCTACCTGCCCGGGTCGACTCGCGCCGTCGCCCTCGTGCAGCAGCAGCTCCACGCGGACCAAGTGGCCGCCGGGAGACCAAACCTGAGCCGCCCCCGCCACAGAATATGGTCGCCGGCGTACCCAACGCGCCTGCCGCCGCTCGCGAAATCCCTTGGCCATGCCCGGAGATCCGCTTCCTTGCCCGGCCACGCCCCACCGCGCCCTGCTGCTTCCCCGTCAAGCCGTGGCTCCGCCGCCGCCATTGTCAACAGGGAGCTCAACTCCGGCCGCCTCCATGCCTACCGCCACCACCCATGTACGCGGCTCGATCTCAGGATCACGTAGGGCCGAGCCGCTCCTCGAATGGTCGCCGGAGGCGAGCGCACGGTCGACGCCGGCGCGCTCGACCACGCCGTCGTTCCGCCGCTGACGTGGCCAGCAATTAGTGCTAATGCCCCCCCCCCCCCCTAATCCAGACGCTGACGGTAGGCCCAAGGCCTTTAACTTAATCTAAATCAGAAAATTAATTTAACTAGCCACGAGAGACTTACACGTGGGGCCTGCCAAGCACTATTCAAACAGATAAGGTGCACAGTCAGCAGCTGACTGTGCACTTTGGCCCCACCTGTCTTACACACGGTGTGGGATGCTAGGTACGTTTCGAGGTGCACATAGCTTTTTATCCTTTTAATTTTTCAAATTTAATTAAATCCAGTAATTTCATAATATTGTTTAAACTTAAAATTAATAGAAAATAAACCGTAGGTCGGATGAAAATAATTTATATATGAAAATTGCTCAGAAAAATATGGCAAATTCGAATATGCCTTCCACATACCTATCGCATGCTCCTAACACTGCAAACATGGATCCGTCCCCTTCGTTTCATCTGCCCGAAAAATGCCAAACATTGGGAAAACTTTCCCGGATGTTTTCTCCCTTCGCCGATATTGTGTAGTCCTGCGTTAGGTCACCCTTAGCATAGCTTACGGTCATGTTATGCTTTCTGTTGCTTTGTATGCCTGTTATTTATTATTTCTTCCCCCGCCTTCCTCTACGGTAGGCCCCGAGACCGTTGATGGTTCGGTGTTCGACTACGGCTACGCTTCCGAAGATTCCTTTCGTCTGCAGAGCAACCAGGCAAGCAAAGCCCCCTTGATCATTCCGATATCGCCCATTCCATTTTTTCTTATGCTTGCATTAGATTTTGCTACTGTACTTGATTGCTCCTATTCTGATGCATAACCTGCATTTGTAACCTGCTCTTGTACCTTATCTGCTTATCATAAACTGCTTAGTATAGGTTGGTCAGTGATCCATCGGTGACCCCTCACCTTGTCCTTGTTGCCCTCGCTGGATTACCAGGTGACTCGATCAACGTGATCGACGTCCAAAGACCGACACATCACATCACACCCCCGTTAGTTGTACGACTCTACAGAGCTACTATCGAGTGACGAGGGTCATACCTCGTATAACACTTCTGATGTTAACTCTATAGTGTAGCTAATCGGTCGTGGTCTTCGAGGGTGATTCCTCCTTCATCGCTCCCGATAACGACTCTGTCGTGCAACCCCTCAAGTGTGGACCATCGAGGGTGATTCCTCGAAGTCCACCATGACGATTACATCCAGTGGGAATCCATCGAGGGTGATTCCTCGGGTTTCCCCCTTGCTGTTTTGTACACACGGTTACTTTGACTTTACCACAGAACCATGTTACTGAAGTCGGGTTGGCCCTGAGGGGTACGCGCGAGTTGATGTATAGTCGGGTTGACCTGGAGGGTACCCGCGAGATTTCTACGTGGCACGGCCGGGCATTCCGGGTCCTTGCCGTAAGTCCACGAGACGGGGCAACGGGGTCACATGATCGTGAGTCTCTGCTCGTTACCGTGCGCTCCCAAGACACTAATTGATTTGGCTATTTGATCTGAGTTGGCCACTGGCCTATACGCACTAACCACCACGCGAGAACATTTATGGGCACTCGACGTCATAGTATCAGCTGAAGCTTTCCAGACGTCAGCGACTGAGTGGCGCGCGCCGGGTTGAACCGCGTAAAGCACCCTCCTTTGTAATGGAGGCTGCTTGGTCTGCTCACCGGCCACGTTCGCAACGTGCAGGAGTGCAACGCGCGATGGGCCCAAGACCCCTGTGCGCTTAGGATTTACACCGGTGTGTTGACCTCTCTGTTGGGCCTAGGTAGGGCTGCGACGTGTTGATCTTCCGAGGCCGGGCATGACCCAGGAAAGTGTGTCCGGCTAGAGTGATCGAGCGTGTTGGGTAATGTGGTGCACCCCTGCAGGGAAGTTTATCTATTCGAATAGCCGTGTCCACGGTAACAGGACGACTTGGAGTTGTATCTCGATCTATACAATTAGAACTGGATACTGAGATATGATTTGGATATGATGGCTCTGGGATTGCTTTCTCGTAGGGAGTCGAGAAAGGATCTCTGGGCGTGTTTACTACAACATGCTTGTTAAATATAAAATGCTATTCTTTACTCTTCTAAATGCTGCAAGATGCTTGAAGATGCTAGTCTTCGATAGGCTTGGCTTTTCCCCTTCTCTTCTGATATTCTGCAGTTCAGTCCACAGATACAGCCCAGTCCTTTGATATTGATGCATATGTAGTTTAGATCTGATGTAAGTCTTGTGAGTACTTTGGATGAGTACTCACGGTTGCTTTGCTACCCCTTTTTCCCCTACTTTCTTCTTTCCGGATGTTGTGATCAGATGGCGGACCCCAGGAGCCAGATGCCACTACCGACGACTACTACTACCCCGACGGTGCCTACTACTACGTGGAGGCCGCCGATGACCATGAGTAGTTAGGAGGCTCCCAAGCAGGATCTTATTTAACTTATGTATGTACTCAGATATTGTTACTTCCGCTGACGCTTGTGTACTCGAGCTAATGTATTCGAGCCCTCGAGGCCCCTGACTTGTAATATAAAGCTTATATTATTTTAATTTGTGTATAGAGTTGTGTTGTGATATCTTTCCGTGAGTCCCTGATCTTGATCGTACATATTTGCGTGCATCATTAGTGTACGATTGAATCGCGGGACGTCACAAGTTGGTATCAGAACCGACTGCCTATAGGTAGCCCTCTTTCCAACCCCTTGGCCGAAGTTGAGTCTAGTCATTAAAAAACTTTCACTAACTTTGTTGTGTGGCTTACGGGCCCACATCTCAATTGGGTGGTATTAGGATCTTTTATTCCTCGTCCTTACTCTGGGATTCTGATCTTTATTCTATTCGGGTTAAACGATTTTACTAACTCTAACTCTAGGTTCTCGTAATTACTTCCTCCCGGATAGCCTCTTCATTCCAGATGATCGCCTGCTTCACCAGAAGACTTCGAAGATACTCTCCGATGTTCTTTCGAGAACTTGTGCTTATCGCTTTTGCGATTCCCTTCCACCATCAACCCTTATGGAAAACTACATACACTTGCCATTCATACAAACATTCCCCATTGCTCTTGTTATTACAAGATGCCTCGAAATACTCTCCATTGTCCCGAGAATCCTTTAAGCTTACTGCCCTGCAGTTCTTTTCCACATGAATACCCCTACGGATAATTCCTCGCACTTACCAAGTATCCGTTCATTCCTAGTTGTTCATACGCTTCATAAGATACTTTGAAATACTATCCGATCATTCGAGAATCCTCTGCAACCTATTGCTCTGGAAAGTCTTGCCTGCCTCCATTATGGTTACTTCCATATGTCTAGGAATATTCATTGGCATCCTTTGTCATCGTCATTTCGAGCATTTGATTCGGTATGTTTGTGAATGCTCGCAATCATCAGTCGCGATTAGAATTTGTCCTTTCGGCTCAGACATCACTCTAGACATGAGCTGGTCCTCGACTAATCAAACCTTGATTGATTGTCGATCTATGGCTATTCAACTTACTTATCTTTTGATCGGAGCCTCTGCTTATGATCTATCGATTTAGAAGTCATAAATTCTTTGTATTTAAGCATCGAATTATCCAGATGTTCCTATAATCCGATGCGTTGCATTCTTTCTTCTTCTGGTTGAGTACCGATACTCACATCAGCTCCGGTGTGGACCGCCAAATGCTTTGGTGGATTATTATCCGACCGTTCCTGCATAATCTCAAAACCTCGAGCCTTTCCCCTAATACATAATGCCTTTGGTAAAGTGTATCCCCTGCTTTTGTCAACCATGCTCTGCTTCCGAGCTTGAGTTAATTACCCCTGAAGTTTTTGCATATGTTCCTAAGATGCCCTGACGGGTTGAACCAATGCTTTCCCTAATCTGTGTGAACCCGAAAACTTCTATGGGTCATACTCTACTGGTGTTACGCCGGATAAAATTTCTACACTACAACTTCGTCAAAAGTAAGAAGTAAATGAGAGGTTATGCATTGAAGAAGTGGGAGTCGACCTTGAACTTTGTGTTCATGCCCATGGACACGATGTAGATCTTATCAGGGAAGCTTCTCTTAAAATTAATTATCCCCATGGTATAATTTCATCTTATATCTGGGATTTGGTCTTTTGCAATCGTGGTTCCAACCACATTGTTCTTCTTTGATCTCATTTCTTGGACAAGTTAAAGTACTTGTCTTATGCAGATCATTTCGCCTGTCCAACCTCTATTCTGCTCTACCTTCGAATACTGCCCTCTGGTATCTCGAGAATATCACGGAACTGCATAACATCTTATGAGTTCTTCATGAACTATTATTTATCACCGATTCCAATTTTTCCTGGGTTCTGAGTGGTTGGGCACTCAAGAACATCGATAACTGAATCGAGTCTGCACTGCGATTCAACAACTCTTTGTAATCTTCATTGTTTACGAGTTTATACTCGATCATGTCATTTCCAGTCGGTTGACTACATCATCATCGTCATGCTAAAGCTTGACCGTGCTACCTATGTCCTTCATCCCCAGAACACAATCCCGACAGGGCGCTAAGCTTACATCGAGCTTTCAACATCATGTTGGTTGTCTTGAAAGGCAATTACGATTCTGAGCTTGCAATCTTATCTGTTGATCCGATAACCTTTCGTTTCACCTTTCCTTTTGCTTGACGTCGTCGCTGATCGATTACATCTTCATGAAACCTCTCGACAAATGTGTCGTGACCATCATCAACATTCTGAACTCTTCTAGGATATCAATCGAATTCATGATAAGAAATACCATCCTTGCCCCTCGATGATTTGTGTTATCATCGATAACATTATTGCCTTCCCTCCAACACAAACTTGTTCATGTTATGGAGCTCCTTGCTATCCAGCTTATGTTACGTTCTACCTTGGAGTATTACCATCTTTTATGTCGATAATGTTGAGAGAATTTCACCACCTCTTAAGAATTCTTGATACAAGTGATACTTCTCGCCATCTCCAATCATTTCTTGGTCCCTGTGTTGTTTCTAACCGGAATACCAACAAGTGAACGGTGATGCCTAGATTCAAACTTCTAGCAGCCCTATTGCTTTGAAGTGAATGGTTGATAGTTTCATTCTAAGTCTTTTGGTTATTAAATCACCATTCTAACATTGATCGTGCTACTTGGTCCATATTTCCAGGTGCACTTTCGTTCAATGTTAATTGTGGATGTTCCCCTCGAACATACTTCATTATATACTTTGGTCTGTCCAATGCTACCACCCTGTTCACTTAATTATGGAAATCCATATTTATGGAAATCTGATGAATTGTTGCTGAGCCCGTCGGCCACATCCTCATCTTTTCCTTGCTGAAATTGTATGACTTATTTTGTAAGTTGTTTCCGATGGATCCCTTGTGTATCCAAAGTCTGACCTTTACCTAACGACCATGTCAATGCTACCCCGGAGCATGTCTGTGGTACATCGATCATCAACAAGAACATCGGAAGCGCCATGCTATATGTTTCTTGATCAACTATCCTAACACCATGATATGGGTAACATCATAAATTCCTTGCCCCCTTTGTATAAATGGTTACATACTTGGAGTCCTATCATGTATATCATGCTCTGCTTGTCCTTGGGAAGGTTATACTCCTAATACTTGTGTTTAAACACATTTTCCTTTCCATTGTTTTGTTTAACCTTTCTTGGGATTTATGTGATCTAATCAGTAATAGTTCCCTGCTTATGTAAACACCCCGGTATACAACTTTGTCAGCAAGACCATGTTACTATTGTTGTTGACATTCTGGTAACCACCGATGGATGAGAACTTTGCCTATTGGTCCGCCTCGCACTGCGAGCAGGAAAATGGTTTTCTTCGTCCCTCGCCCTTGGTACCAACGTTGTTGCCAACATAACTGACAGGCTATCCTCTGACATGCCTTGCTATCATGGTCGTGCAAGATGTCAGCGTCCTTCCTACTTTTAACCCACATGGTGGGCCCATAACCCACAGTTCCACATGATCGAAACTTGACTCTTCTGTACATCCCTGATTCCAAGGTTATTCCTCATGCTTGGCATCGTATGTAAATCACGAGCTACCTTCTTAGGGATTTATTCTGGTATCAGACACAATAATTATTCTCGATGCTCTGAACCCCTTTCACGCTCTGTTTCAGACATCGAATGATTGTCTATCCGGTTGAAACTTCTTATTGTACCTTCTTACTTTGCTCTCGATGTGTTTCATTTGTTCAACTCGAGAGATACTCATGAGTTCATTCATGGGATAACCCCCAGATAATTACCCCTTATAGCATTCTATCGTTGTCGAGCTGCCCCTTACCTATTCGTAAGTACGATGGAATTACCGAAGGAAGGATGACAACTTCGTCATGACGCATAGAAGCAGAGGAATGGAGGAGTAATCATCATGGCACGGACTCTTCGATAAGAGCAACCAAGACTGAGAAGATGCGTTAGAATTTCGTAACTAGACCTTCCTCCCTACTCCACCTCTTAAAATCTCGAGACGAGATTTCTTGTAGTGGAGGAGATTTGTAACATCCCGAATGCTTAGCTATAGTGACCTCACACTAATGTTGCCATGTCACCATGATTACTAAGTTTAATTGACCTTGATTGAAAACCAATTCAAATTCAGGATTCAAATGCCAAGTGAAATGATATTTTTATCAAACAGTAAATCAAAAATGTTCATTAGGTTGAAAATATTCTCTACATAATTGTCATACATTAACAAACATTTTTTTTGAGATGTTTAAAATATCCCTGGAAATTATAACAGTGGACCAACAGTCAATTAATTTGCCTTTTCAATTTCCAAAACTAATTAGAAACTCCCAAATGTTTTGAAACTTTTTTTACCAACTTAGGATATTGCCAAGTATTTAATGTGCTGAGTGGAACATTTTACAAAACTCAGATGATAGCAAAAGAAATGAAAAAATAGTAAGTATAACAGTAAAACAGAAAAGAAATGAGAAAAAAAGAAAAGAGCAGAACACACACTGTGCGCTTGGCCCAGCCGCGGCAATAGTGCGGCATGGCCCAACTACCCCGGGTCATCCCTTTCCTTTGTTCATAGAGGCGATGTGGACGCCGTGCGCCCGTCCACGCCACCGATCCGTCGCGTGGCGGCCATCTGCCGCTCCTCAACGACCTGCAAAGCCTCCCTCGCAACTCCCCGAAACCCTAGACATCTCCATTTCCCCCCTCGCGCCCCCGTTTGCCCAACCCCCAACCTCACCGCGCGGTCGTCGCCTTGCCGTTGTTGTCCCCGAGGCCTACTGCATCCCCGCACTACGCCACCACGTCCTGGAGCTTCTTTAACGTCGTCTTCGTCTACTGCGAGGGGTGGGTCGAGCTGAAGGGCCTCACATCACCGGGATTGACCCCGACTTCACTTGCGGCCATCGCCGCTGTTTTCGTCGATCTGCTTCACTCCGGCCTCCCCCGACTTCACCGACTCGCCCGCGAGAACCGCTGTGAGCGTCACCCCATTCCCATAGTTCGGTTTGCCCCACACACGCCCTCTAGCTAGCTGCTGCCTAGACCATGCCCCGTCCGAAGCTCTGCTTCCGCCGCCATGGCTGTTGCCACTATTGTAGTTAGCATCGTACTGAACTAGCACCGTTGGCATGCTCCTGGGGAGACAGGGCAGCGCGTGCGCCGCGTAGATGGTCGTGCATGTGGTCGTGGCTTCAATTTTGCCCAGTCTGAGCTGTGACCGACGCGGGACCTCGCCGAGCCGATAACACCGTCCACCCCCGTGCCTCCTACCTGCCCGGGTCGACTCGCGCCGTCGCCCTCATGCAGCAGCAGCTCCTCGCGGACCAAGTGGCCGCCGGGAGACCAAACCTGAGCCGCCCCCGCCCCGGCATATGGTCACCAGCGTACCCAACGCGCTTGCCGCCACCCACGAAATCCCTTGGCCGCGCCCTGTTTTCTGCTTCCTCGCCCGGCCACGCCCCCAAGCGCGCCGGCCATGCCTCTGCCACTGCTCGCCCCACCGCGCCCTGCTGCTTCCCCGTCAAGCCGTGGCTCCGCCGCCGCCATTGTCGACAGGGAGCTCAACTCTGGCCGCCTCCATGCCTAGCGCCACCACCCACGGACGCGGCTTGATCTCAGGATCACGTAGGGTCGAGCCGCTCCTCGAATGATCGCCGGAGGCGAGCGCACTGTCGACGCCGACGCGCTCGGCCTCGCCGTCATTCCGCCGCTGATGTGGCCGGCAATTTGTGCTAATGCCCCCCCTCCGCTGCTGACGGTAGGCCCAAGTCCTTTAACTTAATCTAATAAATCAGAAACTTAATTTAACTAGCCATGAGAGACTTACACATGGGGCCCGCCGAGCACTATTCAAATGGATAAGGTGCACAGTCAGCAGCTGACTGTGCACTTCGGCCCCACCTGTCTTACACACGGTGTGAGATGCTGGGTACGTTTCCAGGTGCTCATAGCTTTTTATCCTTTTAGTTTTTCAAATTTAATTAAATCCAGTAATTTCAGAATATTGTTTAAACCTAAAAAATTAATAGAAAATAAACCGTAAGGCGGATGAAAATAATTTATATATGAAAATTGCTCAGAAAAATATGACGAATCCGAATATGCCTTCCACAAACCTGTCACATGCTCCTAACACTGCAAGCATGGATACGTCCCCTCCGTTTCATCTGCCCGAAAAATGCCAAACACCAGGAAAACTTTCCCGGATGTTTTCCCCCTTCGCCGGTATTGTGTAGCCCTGTGTTGGGTCACCCTTAGCATAGCTTACGGTCACGTTATGCTTTCTGTTGCTTTGTATGCCTGTTATTTATTGTTTCTTCCCCCTCCTTCCTCTCCGGTAGGCCCTGAGAACGTTGATGGTTCGGTGTTCGACTACGGCTACGCTTCCGAAGATTCCTTTCGTCTGCAGAGCAACCAGGCAAGCAAACCCCCCTTGATCATTCCGATATCGCCCATTCCATTCTCTCTCATGCTTGCATTAGATTTTGCTACTGTACTTGATTGCTCCTATTCTGATGCATAGCCTGCTTTTGTAACCTGCTCTTGTACCTTACCTGCTTATCCTAAACTGCTTAGTATAGCTTGGTTAGTGATCCATCAGTGACCCCTCACCTTGTCCTTGTTGCCCCCGCTGGATTACCAGGTGACTCGATTAACGTGATCGATGTCCAGAGCCTGACACATCACATCACACTCCTGTTAGTTGTACGACTCTGCAGAGCTACTATCGAGTGACGAGGGTCATACCTCGTATAGCACTTCTGATGTTAACTCTGTAGTGTAGCTAATCGGTCGTGGTCTTCGAGGGTGATTCCTCCTTCACCACTCCCGATAAAGACTCTGTCGTTCAACCCCTCAAGTGTGGACCATCAAGGGTGATTCCTCCAAGTCCACCTTGACAATTACATCGAGTGGGAATCCATCGAGGGTGATTCCTCGGGTTTCCCCCTTGCTATTTTGTACACGCAGTTACTTTGACTTTACCACTAAACCATGTTACTGAAGTCGGGTCGGCCCTAAGGGGCACCCACGAGTTGATGTATAGTCGGGTTGACCTGGAGGGTACTCGCGAGATTTCGACGTGGCACGGCCTGGCATTTCGGGCCCTTGCCATAAGTCCACGAGATGGGGCGATGGTGTCACATGATCGTGAGTCTCTGCTCGTTACCGCGCGCTCTCAAGACACTAATGGATTTGGGTATTTGATCTGAGTTGGCCACTGGCCTATACGCACTAACCACCACGCGGGAACAATTATGGGCACTCGACATCGTAGTATCAGCTGAAGCTTTCCAGACGTCAGCGACTGAGTGGCGCGCGCCGGGTTGGACCGCGTAAAGCACCCTCCTTTGTAATGGAGGCTACCAGGTCTGCTCACCGGCCGCGTTCGCAACGTGCAGGAGTGCAACGGTCGATGGGCCCAAGACCCTTGCGCGCTTAGGATTTAGACCGGCGTGCTGACCTCTCTGTTGGGCCTAGGTAGGGCTGTGACATGTTGATCTTCCGAGGCCAGGCATGACCCAGGAAAGTGTGTCCGGTCAGAGTGATCTAGCATGTTGGGTAATGTGGTGCACCACTGCAGGGAAGTTTATCTATTCGAATAGCCGTGTCCACGATAACAGAACGACTTGGAGTTGTATCCCGATCTATACAACTAGAACTGGATACTGAGATATGATTTGGATATGATGGCTCCGGGATTGCTTTTTCGCAGGGAGTCGAGAAAGGATCTCTGGGCGTGTTTACTACAACATGCTTGTTAAATAAAAAAAAATGCTATTCTTTACTCTTCTAAATGCTGCAAGATGCTTGAAGATGCTAGTCTTCGATAGGCTAGGCCTTTCCCCTTCTCTTCTGGCATTCTGCAGTTCGGTCCACAGATACAACCCATTCCTTTGATACTGATGCATACTTAGTTTAGATCTGATGTAAGTCTTACGAGTACTTTGGATGAGTATTCATGGTTGCTTTGCTACCCCCTTTTCCCCTACTTTCTTCTTTTCGGATGTTGCGATCAGATGGCGGATCCCAGGAGCCAGATGCCACAACCGACTACTACTACTACCCCAACGGTGCCTACTACTACGTGGAGGCCGCCGACGACCAGGAGTAGTTAGGAGGCTCCCAGGCAGGAGGCCTTGCCTTTTCGATCATTGATGTTTGTGCTAGCATTCTTAAGGCAGATCTTATTTAACTTATGTCTGTACTCAGATATTGTTGCTTCCGCTGACGCTTGTGTACTCGAGCTGATGTATTCGAACCCTCGACGCCCCTGGCTTGTAATATAAAGCTTATATTATTTTAATTTGTGTATAGAGTTGTGTTGTGATATCTTCCCGTGAGTCCCTGATCTTGATCGTACACATTTGCGTGTATCATTAGTGTACGACTGAATCGGGGGCGTCACACTAGTTATGCCTCGAACGGGGGCTCGATCGAGTTCAGTAAGTAGCGAAGGGTTCACTCGGGTTCAATTAGCATTGAAGGAATGCTCGGGTTCAGTTAGTAGCGAAGGGATCGATCGGCTTCAGTATGTAGTGGGATCGATTGATCGCTCGGGTTCAGTAAGCGAACTCCTCACTCGGGTTCAGTTAGCGAGTGCCCGCACACACGCGCGTACGAGAGAAACGCACAAACCACACTGCATCCCTCGGCCTCGACTACCCATCGTAACTAGGAACTCCCCAAAAGTTTCCTCGCCCTCACTTCTACCACGATTTTTTACGTCATGGACGACCCAAAGAATGTCATGCAGGTGCGTCTCCGGCTGGCCCAGGTCGAAGGCCATTTTCTGTCATGATTTTTTGTCATAGAAATAGGAGCCCACCACATCAATGAATGATACATGTTTTGTCACATTTATCATCATAGAAGTGTCATAAGCATGAGAGAAAAACTTTTCGTTTAGGCCATAATGTCACAGATGTGCCTTTTTTTTGTAGTGCGAAGAAACAATTCCAAGTGAACGGTATCAATATTATTGAAAAAGCTTCGACAATTACTATTGGAGGTTTCAAATTTCCTCTCCCCTCAGTCAAAAAGAAATATGAAACTCTTATTATAGGGGAGATGCATATCCCTATTGAGGTAACATAGTGTTATACGAAGGTTCTTCGGTTTCATGTCATTCGAAAATGGATTGTTAATAAGACTTGTTATACGAAGGTTCTTCGGTTTCATGTCATTCGAAATGTATTCTTTTCGAGGGGCATGTGGTCGATGAATTTAGTAAGCACAACGTGTTGTACCTACTATTTGCTCTTTGTTATTTAAAGTTAATAAAATAGAAATACCATGATTTTCCTATTTTCTGAATTTTCCATGCAATGAAAAATGACCCGAAAATAGAAGTCCTTAGCATGCCTTGAAAATTTAGTATGATTTTTGGTAGAATATTTAAGAATTCTTGGCACTGAACACACCCCAGGGGGGTGCACCGATGAGCCACAAGGTCACAATACACGCTACCCCCAAGGGCGCGCCTAGTGGGCTTGTGGGTCCCACAGGGACTCACTCACTTATCCTAGCTGCCCACTCCCTTGTTCTTCCTCCAGAAAAAAATCACTAGCTTGCTCAAACTCATGTTCTTTCTCTTTTGACTGCAATTTTTAATCTCCTTGCTCGGAACTATGTTTCCGAAAGTGTTTTGGGAGATTATTCTTCGGTATGTGACTCCTCCAATGGTCCAATTAGTCTTTGTTTTAGTGCTTTATATATTGAATTTTTTTGCTGTTGTGGTGACCATGTTCTTGAGTTTGTATGTTAAATTTATATGGTCCAAAGTAGTTTTGATGCATGATATAGCTTCTAGACACTTATGGGAGTAGTTGCTATCAGTCTTGTTGAGTTTGGTTCACTTTTAATTTGAGTCACTAAAAATTTCAGAAAATTGTCAAAAAAAGAAAAAGCTCAACTGGAGGTTAAGAGGATCTTCGAGCCGGAATCCTAAGGAGGCTCCGAAGCCCAAATGTCACCTTCCTCATGTAGTTGAAGTGCGGCCGTGCGAATGGTCATGCAACACTTTCGTAAGTGCATCTAGTGCCCCTTAGTGATTTTGGTGTATTGAAGACTTATAGGTTAAGGGACTAATGCGTTTGTGAGTGTACACAGGTCTATAAGTCTATGAGGAGTTTGATATTCACAAAGAAAGTCGACCCCTAAAAATGAATGTCTTCATCTGAAGACTTTGGCTTTCTGAAGACTTTGAAAGTGAAGAAATTGGTGTGACCGTGAAGACTTGATATTCATGCGAGGATTATGAAGCGTGAAGACTTTTGTTTTCATAGTTTCGTTTTTCTCTTTCTTGAGCCATAGGAAACACCGTACTGTTAAAGGGGGTCGAGGTAAAACTAAGGAAAAGTTTTCAAGTGATGCTCAACTCAAAATCCTACACCTACCAATCCCTTCGAGTGAAGCCATTGGAAATCTCATACAGTTCAGTCAATTTCTTCAGTGATAGAGACAAAGTCCTTCTGCTCTCTGAGGAATTTGTTCTGACTGAGGAGTTAGGAATTCGCCAGTGCTGATTGCCTACAAATGAGGAACATGATAGCCCTGAGGAATTTGATAGTCAAATTTCCGACCGTTGCTGTGCTACGCGCCAGCTGTCCCAAAATATCTACCCACCTAACGGTCATATCATTGAAGGGCATTTATGTCTTATCATGTTGGGCTGCTCCCTAGGCTATAAATAGCCGCCCCCTGCAACCATTAGTTGGTTGGCTACTCCGAGAGATAGATTGACACTTGTCATTTAGAGCATCCCATCCTCCGAGGACTTTGAGCGAAAATCATCAAGTGAGGAAAAACCCAAAACCCAAACACCTACAAACCCGAAGTGATTGAGCATCACTGAAGAGATTGTTCC
Source organism: Thinopyrum elongatum (assembly GCA_011799875.1). Lineage (NCBI taxonomy): Eukaryota > Viridiplantae > Streptophyta > Magnoliopsida > Poales > Poaceae > Thinopyrum > Thinopyrum elongatum. Next base: position 176,523,757 of record CM022300.1, read on the forward strand.
TGTGTGGAACCGACGCTTGTTACCTTTGAGGACTGTGCATCCTCCAGACGGTTAGGCGTCATGGTCTAGAGCATCCAAGAGGAAATTGTGGATCGCCGAGTGACCGAGTCTGTGAAGGTTTGGAAGTCACCTGAAGACTTACCACGAGTGATTGGGCGAGATCTGTGTGACCTTAGCTCAAGGAGAATACGGTGAGGACTATGTGTCCTCAGGTTTAAATACCTAGCCGCTCCAACCAGACATACAACTGTCACAGCTGTTGGAACTGGTCTACCAAATCACTGTCTTCACCGAGCTACTGGTTCTATTTCCTCAACCCTTTCATTTCCTCGCATACTTGCTGTGTATTTGATCGTTACTGTTTGAAGACTTTGACTGAAGACTTTCTCAATTTCCTCAATCCTATTTCTTCAGTCAGTCTGTCTTCAGCCTGCTTATCCTGTGTTTACGCTACTTGTACTCTGTTTCATTTCATTTCATCATGATGGCTATGCTACTGCTTTATTGTGCATGTACCTGAATACTTATTCCATTGCTTGTAGTTCGTTGCTTAGGAATTTCCTCACCTTGAAATTCCTCAGTGACGAATTTATAAAAATCGCCTATTCACCCCCTCTAGTCGATATAACGCACTTTCAATTGGTATCAGAGCAAGGTACTCCCTTGTTCTGTGTGATTTTGATTTAACCATCTGGAGTTTTAGTTATGTCGACTGCAGGCATGATCAAGGTCTCGGCTGGGTGTCCTACCTTCGATGGGACGGACTACCCCTACTGGAAGAACAAGATGCGCATGCATCTTGAGGCAATTGACAACGATCTCTGGTACGTTGTGGAAAATGGCATTCCCTTCGTCTCTCCTTCCGTGAACGCTGCTGATGTGAAGAGATTCAAGCAACTCAACTCTCAAGCGAAGAATATCATATGTGGCCATCTGAGCAAAGGGCAGTATGGCAGAGTGAGTGCTTTGGAGACGGCTAAGCTTACCTGGGATAGGCTATCCAAGGTCAACGAAGGAGTCTCAACTCAACGTGACTCTCGAGTTGACGTTCTTCGCAATCTCTTCAACCGCTTCAAAAGACTCGACAACGAAAATGTTCAGCAAACCTTTGATCGCCTCACTGACATCTCAAATGAGCTTCAAGCACTTGGTGCCACAGACATCACCGACCATGAGGTGGTGAAGAAATTGCTGAGATCACTTGATTCCTTGTTCGATACACTGGCGCTGATGATTCAGGAACGTGGAGACTACAAGTCACTTGATCCTGCTGATATCCTCGAGAGGCTAAATACTAATGAGTTCCAACTTGCAGAGAAGAGAGATCTCTACGGACCAAGCTATGGTAGATCTCACGCTCTAAAGGCCAAGGCAGTCTCTGAATCTGAAGATGAAGATTCTGGTAGCAGCCTTGTTGATCCTGAAGAACTGAGTCAGGAGCTAGCAATGCTCGTGAGGAAATTCCAGAAGTTCTCTAGACGTGGCCGATTTGGAAAATCCTCAAGAGGTGATGACATGAAATCAGATTCCTCATCCCATGATTACAAGAAGAGGACTTGCCACAAATGCAAGAAACCTGGTCACTTCATAACTGATTGCCCTCAGTGGGCAAAGGAATCAAAGAAGAAGAAATACAAGGATGACAGTTCCGATGACTCAAAGAAGAAGAAGAAATCTTCAAAGTCCTCATCGTCAAAATCTTCAAAGTCTTCATCTCACAAGAAGAGCAGTTCCAAGAAGGCTCGGGCATTTATTGGCAAGGAAATGGACTCTGAAGCTGAATCTGAGGAAATTGAGGAAGAGGAGGCATCTGGGGGAGTCAGACTCTGGTGTGGCGAGCCTAGCCCTCGCTACTGCTTACGTTAGCAAGTCCATCTTCAACACTGAGGAAAATGGCTTCCCCAACACTGCTGATGACAGCAACGATGACTATGCTCCCACCTATTGCTTCATGGCAAAAGGTGCCAAGGTACTCAAATATCCCTCCTCTGAATCAAGTGAGGATGAATCTGATGATAACCTCAAACCCAGTTATTCCAAGCTTGCTAATATTGCCATTAAACAACAAAAGGCTTTGGAAAAACTTCAAAATTCTCTAGACAAAAGCGATGACCTGTTGGGTGAGGAATTGGATCGAAATCAAACTTTGACTGATAATCTTCAGCAACTACAGTCTAAGCTTGACAAACTTCAAAGTCATCATAACACTCTGTTAGCCGACCATGAGAAGCTTTCTTATGAATTTCTTCAAAGAAAGCAAGATCTTGAGAAGCTAAGGGTGAGCTATGAAGATCTTCAGAAGGAAAACGATTCATTGCTTGCTCAACAGATCAGTTCCGCTCAGGATGAATTCGTTCCACCATGTTTGAAATGCATTGAACGTGAATCTACTAATTCATCACCTGAAAGTTCAAATGCTTCTATTGCTGCAAATTCTTCAACTATCTCTGTGGTCACAAATTCCTCATCTGAGGATACCACTAGTATCACTGACGAAAATGCAGGGTTGAAGGAATTGTATGTGACAGGCATGTACAAAAGCCTCAAAGGGCATCAGACTCTTTGTGATGTGCTCAAAAAGCAGATCTTGAACAGGAACCCTAGGAAAGAGGGTATTGCCTTTGAGAGGAAACTCAATGTTGATGGAACATACTGGAAGCCTGAGCAGTATCCCAAAACCTCATGGGTTGCTGCAAAGGGATCTCCAGTAGATCCATCCACTTTATCTGGCTTTACTTGTGAATCCTCATATTCATCTGATGAGTCATTTGACTCCAACTATAAACTGTTCAAAAATCAGAATGGTGAAGTATTTGCTAGATATGTTGGAACTAACTGCAGGAATGGTCCCCCTATGAAGAAAATCTGGGTTCCCAAAAGGTGCCTTGAAAGTCTTCAGGTGAATGTCCTCATGACACCACCTATGAAGAATAGGAACCCCAGATCAAATTCTTCATGTGGACCAAATTCTTCATGTGGATCCAAGTCCTCATATGATCATCATGCTAATGTTTTTGTTTCGCAGGGAAAATCTAGGGGTTCTGATTATGTGCATTATTCTTCAAATCATTATGTTCATAAGTCCTCGAAGAATTTCTCTGCTTATTCATATGCTTACCCTAACCCCTCTTATGTGAAACAAAGTGGTCTGGACTCTATGCCACCTTTCTCTTATGGAGCTCGCAGAATGATGAACTCTTTGCCACCCCTCCAGATGTGGGTGGTGAAGAAAAGGAACTAATCTCTCATGCAGGGTCAGGTCTCCAGACAAACTAAATCGTCTGAAGAATTTGCTCGAGACCTGAAATGCTTGAAAGGACGCAAGCTAATCATGAAGAAATGAGTTATTCATTTCTCACGTCCTCATACTGCTATATATACATATGTTGCATTATTTGATGAAATACTATCTGATGAATTTGATGTCATATTCTTCACTCTGAAGTATATGTGTTCGTAAGATGCACTAATTCATCTGCAGGATGATTTACCCAAAGCTACTGAGTGGGTCCTCGATAGTGGATGTACTAATCACATGACCGGTGACAGGAGCTTACTGATGAACACTCCTTTATCTCCATCACTTTTGAAGCATATCACCTACGCTGACAAAGGCAAAAGCAAGGTATTGGGTCTAGGTAGGGTTTCAATCTCAAAGGATCGACACATGGACAAAGTCATGATTGTTGAGTCCCTTCGATTCAACCTCATGTCAGTCTCAATGCTTTGTGATCTTGATATGGTTGTTGTCTTTGGCAAATATCGCTGCTTAGTGCTCATGGAATCTGACAATTCCAAAGTCTTCGAAGGCTTTAGGAGAGGAGACTTGTATATTGTTGATTTCTCTGCAGGACCACAGCCTGCCACATGTCTACTTGCAAAAGCTTCAGAAGGCTGGCTATGGCATCAACGACTGGGTCATGCTGGCATGATGAACTTACACATGCTCGTGAAGAAAAAGCACGTCATTGGCATCGAGGGTGTCAAATTCCTCAAAGATCATCTTTGTGGGGCTTGTGAGGCTGGAAAGATGACCAGAGCCAAGCACCCCTCGAAGACTATCATGACTACCTCTCGTCCTTTTGAATTGCTTCATATGGACCTCTTTGGCCCTACTCATTATGCCACACTAACAAATGCAGCATCTCTATATGGCTTGGTCATTGTTGATGATTATTCTCGTTACACATGGGTGCATGTCATTACTTACAAAACTGAAGTGCAGGAAGTCTTCAGACGATTTTCTTCAAGGGCTTCAACGAATTTCGGTGTGAAGATCAAGCATATACGTAGTGACAATGGGACCGAGTTCAAGAATACTGGTCTTGATGACTATCTCGATGAACTTGGTATTACTCATGAGCTATCTGCCCCATACACTCCTCAGCAGAATGGCGTTGTGGAGCGCAAGAACAGGACTCTTGTTGAGATGGCTCGCACCATGCTTGATGAATACAAGACACCTCGTCGCTTCTGGCCTGAGGCAATTGATACTGCATGCCACATTATCAACAGGGTATATCTTCACAAATTCTTCAAGAAGACCTCATATGAACTCCTCACTGACAAGAAACCCAATGTGAGTTATTTTAAAGTCTTCGATGCTAAATGCTGGATTAGAGATCCTCATCACAATTCCAAATTTGCACCGAAAGCACATGAAGGTTTTATGCTTGGTTACGGAAAGGACTCGCACACCTACAGGGTCTTCAACACCTATCACAACAAGGTTGTTGAAACTATAGATGTGCGGTTCGATGAAACTAACGGCTCGCAAAGAGAGCACCTACCTCCTGTGCTAGATGAAATGTCACCTGAGGAATCCATCAAGCTAAAGGCTACTGAGGATGTTATTCCAACCAAAGAATCTGCTGAAGAAGTCATTCCAGATCATGAAGAAAATCATGCTGGTGCATCTGAAGAAAATGGCTCTGAAGAAAAGGCTGAGCCAAATCAAAGTCGTCAACCTGCTCATCCTCGCGTTGCAAATGAAGTGCAGATTGAGAGAATCATCAACGACATCAACACACCAGGTCCTCTTACTCGCTCAAAAGCTTCACATTTGTCTAACTTTTGCGGGCATTTTGCTTTCGTCTCTATCACAGAGCCCACCAAAGTTGATGAGGCATTTCTGGAGCCTGAATGGATTCAAGCGATGCAAGAGGAATTACATCAATTCGAGCTGAACAATGTGTGGGAGCTTGTCAAGCGACCAGACCCACGCAAGCACAATATCATCGGTACCAAATGGATCTACCACAACAAGCAAGATGAAAATGGCCTTGTGGTAAGGAATAAGGCTCGTCTTGTAGCTCAAGGCTACACACAGGTTGAAGGAATTGATTTCGATGAAACTTTTGCACCTGTTGCTAGACTTGAGGCTATTCGCATATTGCTTGCTTATGCTAACCATCATAATATCATCTTATATCAAATGGATGTGAAAAGTGCATTCCTCAATGGTAAGCTTGAGGAAGAAGTATATGTTGCTCAACCCCCAGGTTTTGAAGATCCTAAGCATCCTGACAAAGTCTTCAGACTCAATAAGGCCCTCTATGGCCTCAAGCAGGCCCCTCGGGCGTGGTATGATACTTTGAAGGAATTCCTAATGAAGAAAGGCTTCAAACCCGGTTCACTCGACCCAACTCTTTTCACCAAAACATATGATGATGAATTATTCGTGTGCCAAATATATGTTGATGATATTATCTTTGGCTGTACTAACCAACATTACAGTGACGAATTTGCTTATATGATGAGTGAGGAATATCAAATGTCCATGATGGGAGAATTGAAATTCTTCTTAGGTCTTCAAATTCGTCAACAACGCAATGGCATCTTCATTTCTCAAGAGAAATACCTCAAGGACGTTCTGAGGAAATTCGGTATGCAAGAGTGCAAAGGCGTCAAAATCCCTATGCCCACAAATGGCCATCTATGCACCGATGAAAATGGTATAGACTTTGACCAAAAGGTATACCACTCCATGATTGGCTCTTTATTGTACCTATGTGCATCTAGGCCGGATATTATGCTTAGTGTTTGCATGTGTGCCCGTTTTCAAGCTACACCGAAGGAATCACACCATAAGGCTATGAAACATATTCTTCGATATCTAGCTCACACTCCAACACTTGGATTATGGTATCCCAAGGGCTCGGCTTTTGATCTCATTGGATATTCTGACTCTGACTATGCTGGTGATCGAGTGGATCGCAAGTCAACATCAGGCACATGCCATTTCCTCGGACGATCCTTAGTATGTTGGTCCTCGAAGAAGCAGAACTGCGTATCACTCTCTACTGCTGAAGCTGAGTATATTGCTACTGGTTCTTGCTGTGCTCAATTGCTGTGGATGAAGCAAACCCTCAAGGACTACGACATCAACATGAAAAATGTGCCACTCTACTGCGACAACGAGAGTGCCATCAAGATTGCTCACAATCCAGTTTAGCACTCAAAGACAAAGCACATCCAGATTCGTCATCATTTTCTTCGAGATCATGTGTTGAAGGGCGACATCTCTATCAAGCACGTGAAGACTGAAGAACAGCTAGCCGATATCTTCACAAAGCCCTTGGATGAGAAGAGATTTAGCAAGTTGCGGTGTGAGCTAAATATCTTAGAATCTTCGAATGTTCTATGAAAAGGACACACATCCTAACACTTATGCAAAATTGATGACTTAGATGTGCAACACACGAAGTAACATTTTTCTTCAATCAATGAAGACTAACCCTCTAAGTGTGAAGAAATTAATGAAGAATTTGATTCTCAGAGCCCTATGACAATTGTACGCGGTGTCTGAAATCATCATTCTTATACGGTGGGACACGCCACCACAAAAAGTTGAAAATCTTCAAAATTGAGTTTTTCTTCATTTTGCAAATTCTTCAAATTTTCAAATTCTTCAACTTTGCAAAGTCTTCACTCTTTCCGACTGTGTTCTTCATTGACTATATATATATATTTGAGTTTTTCAGTCCTCTACAGCATTCACTTATTGCTAATTCTTCAAGTTGACCTTTACCTAAGTGAATGTGATCGAACCCTTTCCCCTCTATGCTAAACTCAACCCAGTCTGTTCACAAATTCTTCATGTGCGTTCTATTTGAAACCCGTTCAAAGTCTTCACTATGTCCTTGACAGCTGAAGAATTTGCTAACGAAACCTTATAATATTCTTATCTGAATTTTCGGCTCTTGCCGCCCAAAACATTCCACATCCCTCGATAAGATTATTCTATTCACCCACGATCTCCACTTCACAGTACGTGGGTGACACATGTCGCTAGGATGAGAAGCGTCTGGGGCACGTTTGTCCATTTTCCTCGGACAGGCGATTTTTCACCTCGGCTATAAATACCCCTCACCCTCCTCAGATTTCACCCCCCGCTCGATCTCACTCCCCTTGCTCGAGCTCTCTGACCTAGCGCTGCCGCTAAACTCCATCGTCGCCGGCGAGGAAGAGCTTCACTGCCTCGACCTCGTCGCCGTCGTACTCACGCCGGCCGCGGAAATCTTCACTCCGCCGCCGCCGTAGCTGTTTTCCATCGCCAAGTTAGGGCGTGGAAGATCTGAACGGACGAACTTCTCCACTGCTACTCTCAGTTCATCGTGTTCTTCGTCAAGGGTAAATAAAATCTATTTTTACTGCCCTTGTTGATTCTGATGATTTCCACAAAATCTTCAAAAGGTGTTTATTTTTCAACTTTCATGTTCTTAAACACCAACTTACTTCTGTTCTTGATCTATTTCTCTAAGCAACATTTTTCTTTAAGATTCCTCAATTGTGTGGATTTTCAATCTATACAACTCTGGAACCTAAGTCAAAGAACGCTTAGTGAAATTCCTCAAGACACCCCTAGTCAAATTCCTCAAACTTGATACTTTTGAAAAACTTCTGAGAACGCATATGACCTCTCCAAATTCTTCGCACCTATATTCTGTTCACAGGTACACATGTCCGCTGCTGAATCTCTAGGTTCTCATCAACTTAACTCATTTGCAGCGTTCCTTGAAGAAAAATTGCATACCTCATTAGAAAATTCGATTGTTCAAAATCCTCAAGTGAAGAAGATGGCTGATGGTAAAAGACCTCAGAAGGGAGGAAAGAGGCCAGAGACAAATACTGCTTTTGAGATCCCTGAAGAAATCTATGCAGGGTACTGTACTCCTGATGAAGCAACTCATGGCAAAGAGACTAAGAATGAGTGCAAAGTGCGCATTCAGAAGATTGAGAGGAGATGGGCAAGAGAATGGAGGGAGTATCGATATGTGACTCCAAAGTACATGAAGAAATTCGCTGTTAATCCTCCATGTCCAAGACCTCCATTGGCTCCAGGCCAAGAAGCTGATCCCACTAGCATCAGAAGAGGTGAGGAATTTCCCAAGGAGTGGGCTAAGCGTCAAGCCAAGCTGGCCAAAATGGCTAAAGAGGCAGTGAAGAAATTCAATGAAGATTCTGTTGCTGCCGCTGCTGAGGCCTCTGCTAGCAAGCCTAAGAAGGTTATGCTGAAGAAATCAGCTGTCAGGACAAGTTCCTCAGCTGCAATGCCCTCACGGCCAAGCACTGCAATGCCCTCACGGCCAAGCTCTTCAAAGCCCTCATAGCCTGATCCTCAAGCAACTTCTTCAAAAGCAGCTTCAACTCCCTCAGTTGCAAAATCCTCAGCTGCTCCTACCAAGTCCTCAGCACCTGTGCATCTTGCCACTTGCCAAAGGACTACTGGAATCTCAATTGCTTCAGGAGCCTCTGCAAGTTCTTCAGCTCCACCTCAGTCTTCAACAGCTCCTACCTTGCTGAAGAAAAAGGCTATTGCTGGACGAGGCACAAGGCCAAGTCCTCACAAGAAGCAGGTCGCCTTTCAGGTTCCGTCAAGCGAAGACGAAGCTGATGATGAAGAATTAGCTAAGATCATCAGAAATCGACAACAAAGGGCCGCTAGTGCCAAAGGCAGTGCTGTGCCCCTCATGCTGGATCCAAGGAAGATCCTTGATTTCATTGATCTATGGCACAAGAACCCTAACACACCTTTGCCTGAATTAAACCTCACTCCTAGTCAAAGTCACGTTTTGACGGCCTTCATTACTGAAGAAAAATGGAAATTTGAAAAGGCCAGGTAGGTGAAGAAGGCTCAGTACAAGAAGGAGTGTTTTCTTAAGAAAAATGTTGTGAAAATGTCTCCTGAAGAACTTGTGACCCTGCAAAAGGAGATCAAAGCACTCAGTGATGAATTTGACAGATATCGAGCAGATTGGCTAGGTGCCAAAGTCAGATTCGTCAGAATGGCAAAGGGATTCACTCCAAATGTTGCAACTTCATCGCAACCCGAAATTCTTCAATCTGAAACATCTGCTCAGCCTACTGATGAAGAAATTCCAGTCTCTAAAGAAAATGCCAGGGCAACCACCACTGTTGCGACTGAAGAGCAATCCAGGCCAGTTGATACATCTGCTACTGCGCCTGAGGAAACTGAACAAGCCAGGGCAACTGCATCAGTTGTGCCTGAAGAAATTCAACCTATTTCATCTGCTCCTCCTGCAAAGTCATCACAGATGGAAGATGTCCACCTTCCTTCTGCATCAGAAGCGAAGAAGACCAAAGCCGCAGAGAAGGCTGCGGTGAAGAAAAGGAAAGCATCAGCATCTTCAGAGTCTTCAGCTCCCAAGAAAGTGAAGACTTTGACGAGCTCAACTGAAAACCCAATTGATGCTGTTCCAATATCAATCATGCCATCAAAGGAGATTGTTCCCTTTGGTGAGGAATATGTCATACCTGATGACCGTGATAAAGACAATCCTTCTGCTGCTTCGTCAGAGCAGTTGGATGAAGACATTGAAGTGGATGATATCCCTTGAACTCCGCTGGTATCATCGCCCATGCCTCAGTTCACAGCTGAAGAGGCAGGCGTCGAAGAAATTGATGAAGAAGATGAGGATGTGGATATTGGGTCTACAACTCCTATTCTGAATGATGACTTTTGGGAAAGTCATCACCCCAATTCACCTCTGACAACACCACTGCAACAAGTTCCTCAGTCCCCAGTGCCAACTGAAGAAATTCATACGGGCTCTGATGGACCTCAATCTTTACTTAAATCTATTCCTGAAGAAGTTCCAGCCGCTAGTGCTGAAGAAATGGAGGCCAAGGCTGCTGCTGAATCAGCTACTGAAATTCCTTAGCCTGTGGCTCCTGAGGTTGTGCATCAAGAGGTTGTGAAGACTTCAACTGTAAATCTTCAGCCTAAGCCACAGGATCTTCATACCAAGAAGCAGAAGTTCAAGGCTGATGACTTCTTTGCTGAGCATCAATTCTTCACTGACTACAATCCTTATGACTCTGCTCGACTTCGTCGCAAGCATTTCTGGACAGCCAGTCAGATGAATTTCTATTCCTCACTGCTGTTTGATAAAGATAAGGTCTTTGCACATGAGCAAATTCCTCATGTGGATATGGAGTCTCTTCCATGCTTCACCCCTGTCCTCAGTGTTCTTCATGACGCTGGGCTGCTCAATTTCTGCACCGACATCTGCGATTGGAATGAAGAACTCATTCTTCAATTCTACGCCACACTGCATATCACTGGAAATGTTGAAGATGTAAATTCATGGGTGCTAGACTGGATGACTGATAACACTCATTTCAAAGCACCGGCCTCTGAATTGCTTCACACCGTCCCAGTCAGTCCTCCCACTTGAGGTGCTAGGCTCATCTATGAGGAACCTGAACTCTCAAATCATTTGATGCAAGTACTGATGAAGCCTTTGAAGGCTAGCCAAATTCCAAGGACCACTTTCCTCGTCAAGGAAATGCTTTATGTGCCAAGGACAGTTTATCGCATATTGACCAAAACCCTCAGTCCAATCAAGGGCCACAACTCTGATGACGAAGAGGTTGTTGGCATTATGAAGAATCTGCTGTTCAATATCATTCATGGTATTCCTATCAATTACCACGATTTCTTCATGAGGACTTTGGCCAATGCTGCTCTGTCACCTTTTGAGTTGAAGCCTTATGCTCCCTGGATCATGAAATTCATCAGATCAAGGTCTTCAATTCATTATAAGGCTGACTTTCAAAATCATCTCAGCTATTTACCCCCTATTGAAGTCCTCAAACGGACTATTTCCTCAGCTGATGAGAAGGGCAAGGCTACTATTATAGATGAAGGCACTCGTCCATTGGATGGACAGTTTCGCAAAGCTGCATCCTATTCCACCAATGATGACTCTGCAACACAAGATTCTGCCGCCAAAGCTTCAGAACAAAATCCTCAAGCCACAGCTCCGCGTGTGATGACTGATCATGAACTTCTCCTTAGTCTTCATCAGAAAGTTGATCGAAATCACAAGTGGGTCAAGCGTTAGTTTGGTGCAATTCTTCAGAACATGACAGTCACTCAAAATACTGTGAAGAAGAATCACTACTACTTGCATGAAGTCTTTGACCGCACTTGGGCTATTCTGTCTAATCTTTATAGTGCTGAAGATCTCAAGGAGATGGGCTTTCAACAGGACTTTGACTGGTCTCAGCCACCTTCGAAGAAGTTCAAGAAGGTCAAAGTTCCTCAGCTCGTCGCCAGTTCATATTCTTCATCGCGCGAGACGGATGAAGCTGAAGACTTGAACGACACCACGGCAGGCCCTACTCCAACGGATGACCCCAACAACACTGGCGCTCCTCCATCGACATCATGATGATATTCTTCAGGGGCGTTAGTCCTCATCTTTCGTCCCTTTTGGTCATTCGATGACAAAGGGGGAGAAATTTGAGTTAGTCTTCAAGCGGGTCTATATATATGGGCGTTTTTTTTGCTAAGTTACAACTCTCGTTCTTCTGAAGTATTTGTTGGATCGAGTTGTAAACTTAAGTCCTATGGTGGTCTGATACTTTTGCTCTGTTTTTCTGCATGCTATTTCCTCAATATGTTAATGCACGCATGCTGAATTACATCAGTCACCATATTTCATCATGCATTTCAAATTCTTCATATCATATGTTAAATGCGTGTATGAATTACAAGATATAGGGGGAGATCTCCATGATATTACTCTACAATGTGCATTTGCTATTCAAAGCAAATTCCTCAAATATGCACATCTTCAGGGGGAGTTCTTCTATATCTTGCAATCAAATTCCTCAATATCAGTATTTACACTTCATATGTTTATCCCCATTGAAAACTTAACCTATATTGTCATCAATCACCAAAAAGGGGGAGATTGTAAGTGCATCTAGTGCCCCTTAGTGATTTTGGTGTATCGAAGACTTATAGGTTAAGGGACTAATGCGTTTGTGAGTGTACACAGGTCTATAAGTCTATGAGGAGTTTGATATTCACAGAGAAAGTCGACCCCTAAAAATGAATGTCTTCATCTGAAGACTTTGGCTTTTTGAAGACTTTGAAAGTGAAGAAATTGGTGTGACCGTGAAGACTTGATATTCATGCGAGGATTATGAAGCCTGAAGACTTTTGTTTTCATAGTTTCGTTTTTCTCTTTCTTGAGTCATAGAAAACACCGTACTGTTAAAGGGGGTCGAGGTAAAACTAAGGAAAAGTTTCCAAGTGATGCTCAACTCAAAATCCTACACCTACCAATCCCTTCGAGTGAAGCCATTGGAAATCTCATACAGTTCAGTCAATTTCTTCAGTGATAGAGATGAAGTTCTTCTGCTCTCTGAGGAATTTGTTCTGACTGAGGAGTTAGGAATTCGCCAGTGCGGATTGCCTACAAATGAGGAACATGATAGCCCTGAGGAATTTGATAGTCAAATTTCCGACCGTTGCTGTGCTACGCGCCAGCTGTCCCAAAATATCTACCCACCTAACGGTCATATCATTGAAGGGCATTTATGTCTTATCATGTCAGGCTGCTCCCTAGGCTATAAATAGCCGCCCCCTACAACCACTAGTTGGTTGGCTACTCCGAGAGATAGATTGACACTTGTCATTTAGAGCATCCCATCCTCCGAGGACTTTGAGCGAAAATCATCAAGTGAGGAAAAACCCAAAACCCAAACACCTACAAACCCAAAGTGATTGAGCATCACTGAAGAGATTGTTCCTGTGTGGAACCGACGCTTGTTACCTTTGAGGACTGTGCATCCTCCAGACAGTTAGGCATCATGGTCTAGAGCATCCAAGAGGAAATTGTGGATCGCCGAGTGACCGAGTCTGTGAAGGTTTGGAAGTCACCTGAAGACTTACCACGAGTGATTGGGCGAGGTCTGTGTGACCTTAGCTCAAGGAGAATACGGTGAGGACTGTGTGTCCGGGACTGTGTGTCCTCAGGTTTAAATACCTAGCCGCTCCAACCAGACGTACAACTGTCACAGTAGTTGGAACTGGTCTACCAAATCACTGTCTTCACCGAGCTACTGGTTCTATTTCCTCAACCCTTTCATTTCCTTGCATACTTGTTGTGTGTTTGATCGTTACTGTTTGAAGACTTTGACTGAAGACTTTCTCAATTTCCTCAATCCTATTTCTTTAGTCAGTTTGTCTTCAGCCTGCTTATCCTGTGTTTACACTACTTGTAGTCTGTTTCATTTCATTTCATCATGATGGCTATGCTACTGCTTTATTGTGCATGTACCTGAGTACTTATTCCGCTGCTTGTAGTTCATTGCTTAGGAATTTCCTCACCTTGAAATTCCTCAGGGACGAATTTGTAAAAATCGCCTAGTCACCCCCGCCTCTAGTCGATATAACGCACTTTCAACTTTCTTGAGGGATGCATGAATTCTTGATGACTTTTATCATTTGGCGAACAACGCCGGCATCCTCCCCTTCCTTGAAGATAAGTGTGACCTACATTCTCCTCACAAATACCTTTGTGCAAAGTTTTCACTTCCACTCTAGGGCAGAACCACCCACAGTTACATTCAACTTATATGATGTTCCTAGAGAGATGACACTTGATGAGTTTTGTGAGGCTTGTTTGATTCCACCAGAGGGCAGCCCTATAGAGCCACACCCCCGTGACATTGAGGATTTTATATCCAAAGATACTATGAGAGAGTCAAGAGGAGTTTCTGAGGCTAGAGTTGCTAGTTTACATTTTCCGTTGTGTTACTACTCATTATTTCCGGTAGGTGTTTGACTAGAACGGTGGGAGACTGGATCACTCAGCTCGCCTGACCTTGCTATTTTGCGCCATGCTCTTTACAGCGGTAGAACTTTTAGTTTGGGTGCTATAATTGCTCGACGATTACATACTAACCACTCGAAGGGAGTAATTTATGGTGGCATTTATGCTTCTCGCCTCGCTAGACATTTTGAGATTCCTATTAGGCATGATGAGGTTGAGGAGAAGCTTTTACCTGTCAGACACCTTGATTACACTAGCATGGTTGGACATGATTTTATTAACAGTGGCGAGCGTGGTTCCGGTATAACTTGGTTTTCAGTCAGGGCACTCATGAGACTATTACCCTGTGTGCACCTTCTTTGTTCGACCTTTCTTTAGGCAGGTACACTATTATGCCCATAGACATTTATGCTTATTGGGGCTTGGTCCCGCCCCAAGTGGATGAGCCCGAGCCAGCACCCGAGTCTAAGGCGGCCACAGAGCCTGTTTACCAATGGGATCCGCAGGACCCTGTCTATCAGTGGAAACCCAATGAGCCCCGGTACTATCCCAGAGAGGGATACTTCGACCCTTGGCCGAAGACCAACTTAGGTCAAAAGCCTAAGCTTGGGGGAGTACGTGTTTCTCACCGACATTACATTCATGTTCACACATTCATTCCAGTTGTCGGTGTTCATCCTTTTTCATTGTATATCCATGTTAGTTTTATTTTTGCTTTCTTCTTGTGTGTTTGAAAAACTTTAAAAATCCAAAAATATTTCTCGCTTATTTTCGGTTTTTCTTTCTTGTTCAGTAGATTGTAGTATTAAAAAGAAAACCCAAAATTATTTCTCGTTCTTCTATTACTTATTGGGACCTTTCCCGTGTAAATAGTTTTTCTCGCTTTCGTTTTTCTTTCCTTCGATAATTTTCTTTCCTCTCGATTTCCCGTGTAAACATTTTAGTGTGTTTCTTTGAAATTCTTTTGCTTTTCTTTGAGTTGTTGTAAGGAGAATACCACGATGAAATTGTTGAGTGGCTCTCATATGCATTATTGATGATCTAGCAAAGAGGCCATATTACCTTGTCTTCTCCTTTGAATAAAATGTTTGCAGATTCCATCTTAGTCCATGACACACTTGCACTACTATTATTTTCATACCTTTTAGTCATGCAAGTGAAAGGAAATAATGATGATGATTTCATGAAGTGATTGAGGTGAAGAAAAGCTTGTATGAACTCCTCTTGTTTTTGTTTTTGTAAATATATTTAGCTCATCGTTCTTGATTCAGCTTATTATGAGTAAACATGTTTATGATGAGAATTAGAGATTATAGTTTCTCATGCCATTCTTAAATCGCTAGGAGTGGCTAATGTTTTATCTTGAGTGTCAACTTGCATTAAAATGGTTATGATGTAGTATGATAGTATGGTATCTCCCTCTGAATGATTCGAGTGGCTTGACTTGGCACATATTCACGCATGCAGTTGATTCAAAACAAACATAGCCTCCTCCATGATATTTATGTTCATGGTGTTTGATATCTTACTCATGCTCGTATTCAATATTAATTATTCTCAATTCATGTTTATGACCGTTTTCACTCTCTAGCTAGTCGCTTCCTAATCTATTTTCTAGCCTTCGCCTATACTAAGCGGGAATACTGCTTGTGGATCCAAATCCTTAAACCCAAAGTTGTTCCAGATGAGTCCACTATATCTACCAATATGCGGTATTACTCTGCCGTTCCAAGTAAATTTGCATGTGCCACCTCTAAACATTCAAATGAGCGTCTATTTTGTGTGCCCGTACCGCTCATGGAGCGACAGGGGGCGGTCAGTATCTCCCATGCTAAGCGGATTATTCTCATGATAAGTGTTTATTCACTTGTCCTTACACGAGAGGGGCTGGTATTCGGGATGCCCAGTCCCACGATCAAATCGCAAAATAATGAAACAAAATCCCCCGGAAAGTTGTTATGGAGGGCACCCGAGGATTCTGCTAGCCATTGCTTGTGTTTGTCGACTGAGGGGGAGTAAACCTTACCTTTCTGCTTGGGAAGCGCTGCTAATGTGTTTAGCATGGAAGATATTGAAAACTCTCGGCCATGACATTGACAGGAAAGGCATACCTCCCAAAATTATATTTATCTCTATTTTAAGCTTTGAGCTCTGGCACCTCCGCAAATCCTTGCCTCCCTCTGTGAACGGCCTATCCATTTACTTTTATGTTATTTTACTTTTATTGTTGAGTCATCACCCTCTCATTCAAGCACCAGTCGGAGAGCATTATTGTCATTCCTATGCATTGAGTGTAGTTAATGTTCAGTCTGACATGACTGGCTCTCCTTTACCATGAATTACAATGTTTAGTCGTTCCTTGAACTTCAGAGGTGCTCTGCATTTATGTTTTGCAGTCTCAGAAAGGGCTAGCGAGATACCATGTTATCATATTATATCATGAATGTTTTGACAAATTGTTGGCATCCGAGATATCTTATTATTGCTCGCTAGTTGGTTAGGTCATTGGTATGAGTAAATGTGAGACCTAAATGTTATGATGAACATGGTTAGTTCATTATGTTTGCTGAAAACTTGAACATTAGTTAAGCATATTCACAACAACAAGATCAAAAAGAGTTTGTAAAAGTTTTTCTTTATCACTTTCAGTTTGTCAATGAATTGCTTGAGGACAAGCAATGAGTTAAGCTTGGGGGAGTTGATACGTCAAAAGCGTATCAACTTTTCCAAACACTTTTGCTCTTGTTTTGGACTCTAATTTGCATGATTTGAATGGAACTAACCCAGATTGACGCTGTTTTTGTAGAATTGCCATGGTGTTGTTTTTGTGCAGAAATACAAGTTCTCAGATTGAGATGAAAATTTACGAAGAATTATTTCATAATGTATAAAAAATATTAGCGAAGAAATTACCAGAGGGGGGCCACCAGGGCGCCACAAGCCCAGGGGACACACCCACCCCCCAGGGCGCGCCTAGCAGGCTTGTGGGCCTCTGGCAACTCCCGCAACCCTAACTCCAACTCCATAAGTACCTATTCGTGAAGAAAAAAATCAGAGAGAAGGAATCATTGAATTTTACGATATGGAGCCGCCGCCACCTCCTGTTCTTCAACGGGAGGGCTGATCCGGAGTCCATTCTGGGCTCCAGAGAGGGGGATTTGATGCCATCGTCATCATCAACCATCCTCCATCACCAATTTCATGATGCTCACCACCCGGAGTGATTAATTCCTTTATAGGCTTGCTGGACGGTGATGGGTTGGATGAGATTTATCATGTAATCGAGTTAGTTTTGTTAGGGCTTGATCCCTAGTATCCACTATGTTCTGAGATTGATGTTGTTATGACTTTGCTATCCTTAATGCTTGTCACTAGGGCCCGAGTGCCATGATTTCAGATATGAACCCTTTATGTTTTCATGAATATATTTGTGTTCTGGATCCTATCTTGCAAGTTGTATGCACCTATTACGTGTTATGATCCGCATACCCTAAAGTGACTGAAATTGGGATTCTTTCCGGTGATTACCATAGTTTGAGGAGTTCATGTATTCACTATGTGCTAATGCTTTGTTCCAGTTCTCTATTAAAAGGAGGCATTAATATCCCTTAGTTTCCTTATGGACCCTGCTGCCACGGGAGGGTAGGACAAAAGATGTCATGCAAGTTCTTATCACAAGCACGTATGACTATATACGGAATACATGCCTACATTACATTGATGAATTGGAGCTAGTTCTGTGTCGCCCTAGGTTATGACTGGTACATGATGAATGTCATCCAACTTAATTATCCATCACCGATCCAATGCCTCTGAGCTTTTCACATATTGATCTTTGCTAAGTTACTTTCGTTGTTGTTGCTATTCCAATCACTACAAAACTGTTACTGTTACTATTGCTACTGTTACCACTGCTATCAAACTATCATATTACTGTGCTACTGATCACTTGCCACAGATATTTAGTTCTCCGAGTGTGGTTGAATTGACAACTCAACTGCTAATACTTGCAAATATTCTTTGACTCCCCTTGTGTCGAATCAATAAATTTGGGTTGAATACTCTACCCTCGAAAACTGTTGCAATCCCCTATACTTGTGGGTTATAAGTGCCATGCCATTACTTCAAGCAAGGTTCCATGTATTTTTGATCATTTTTGAATTTTTGGGAATTTAAAAGCCATGGCACTCGATGTTTCTGTCCAAGCCGTGAAACAATTATGTTTTAAAATTCCTTCCAATTTACTGCATAGGGCATTAACTCGCACATGATGACACACATATGATTTTCCAAACCATTATGGTTAGTTGTTACATGTACATGTAGTTCAAATTTAAATTACGACCATTAAATGGCTAGAAACTCACTTAATGTGTTAAAAAGGTCAAATGAACCCTTAAAATCTCCAGATTTTAACATGACAGTTGTATTAGTGCATGTTAATGGTAGAAAATTTTCTCGTACATTTAAAACACCATCCGTTGCCACTATACTCCAAATTTGGCTTTCACAACTAATACAAAAAATCAACTACATCACACACCATTTGTTATAGGAACCGTTTGCGATGAAAATTAGTGGGTCTATTTATGTCTTCCCCCATAAGCTTCTCCGGCTTCGTCTGCTCAACTGCCGGTCATCTGCGAATCTAGGAATCCCCGATCCCCATTCCCTAACCACTTCTTGCAAAGAATGATGCCATGGAGACGCTTCGTCAGGGCCCATACAGTCGCCGCGTCCTCCTCGAGCGTCGCCGCCTCCGCTGAGAGCGCGACCGCCTATGCCGAGAGTGCGGCCGCATCCGCTGAGAGGGCGTCTGCGGCAGCAGACAGGGCAGCTGCTGCAGCTGCTGCGACGGTGACTGCAAATGCCGAGAGCGCTCAAGCAGCCGTCCGTGCCGCTGATGTCACCCTGGCCCGGGTCGAGGCCATGCATGCCAAGATCGAGGACGCCCACGCCAAGATATTCCAAGTCTCCTCGGAATCCAGGATGCACCCCATGTCTGAAAAGGCGGCGGGGGCCATGGAGCACTTGCTTCCTGATGATATCGTCGAGCGGGAGCTGGAGATGTAGGAGCCGAAGGAGATCGAGGAGTGCCGGGAGGAGGTGTTGCGCGTGGCTTAGGAGGAGGTAGAGAAGAGCCTGTTCATCGAGGAATCGGCAGTGGAGTACCAACACGAGCTCTCGCGCATCCACTGCTATGAGTACTATGACCTTGAGGGCGGCACCGAGGACAAGGACGAGGACACAGTCGACTTCAGCCTGGGGGATGCGGAGTCCACTAACAGCGGCATGTTGCAAGGATAAGTCATCGACGTCTCATCTTACACTGGCCAGGAATAGGGCGGCGTGTCGAAGGCTCTGTAAAAATTATGCATACTTAGCCTTTGTTTATTATGTTGGTCTTTTGATAGAGCAATGTTTAGGTCAACTGGCTCTGTTTAATTACTAAAATTTCTCGATTCAGTAAGTGTGGTATGTGTTTTTGTCGGATTCAGGGCTCCGCAGACCCAAGAAAGGTTCGAACTCTAGGGCATGTGCGAAGAACTCAACCTATCCAACCTACTAGCTCGTCACCCCAGAGCCTAGCCTAGCCGGACTCGCGTGAGCAAGGAAGAAGATGAACACGGCAGTTTACCCAGGTTCGGGCCACCTTGCGGTGTAAAACCCTACTCCTGCTTTGTGGTGGATTGGCCTCACGAGGGGCTGAGGACGAACAAGTACAGAGGATGAACAACCTCGCGAGGGCTCGGCGGTGAGAGTGAGTTGACCCCTTCTATGGTGGTGGCTAACCTATATTTATAGTGGCCTCAGTCCTCTTCCCCCAAAACGTAGGCGGGAAGGGATGCCACAGTGGCCAATTTGAAAGGGGACAAGTAGTACATCTTATCCTGATGAAAGGTGGTCTTGGCCTGCAAAGCTTTTGGTCGTGACGCAGCGATGGGCTCGGCGATGACATCCGGCCTGCCGTGCTGGTGGTCTTGGTCTCGTAGCACCGGAATGGAAAACTTTGGTAGATTCCTCGGGAACCCACGCCTGTCCTTGCCTCCTTAGCACCAAAGAGGAAACTACCTTCTCTGCGCCCGCTGGCGCCCGCCTGCCTTGGTCATCATGGCTTGCGTCATCGTAGCCTCAGGAGGCTAGGTACCTGCATAGAAATCTCCGCTCCTCGGGACGCCGCCTGAGGAGGCCGCTCCCTTGGGAAGTCTTTGTGTCATCCGCCTCGCGAGGCTTGGCCCCTCGCGAGGGTCTTGTCTTGATGGTCTTGGAGGTGGGCCGTACCAGGCTGTTGAGGGAGCCACGCCATGGGCCGCAGGCAGGCAAGTCTAGGTACCCTGGTTCCCAGAACCCCGACAGTAGCCCCCGGGCCCAAGGCGCGCTCGGCCTTGGCTTCGAGGCGAAGCCGAAGGGCAAGGGCGAAGCGCCGCGGGCCCCAATTGCCTGCGGGCCGAGTTGACGTGTGGCGCTTGACGGGACGCGGACGCCTCCGCTTCCCCACATCGCCTCGGCAACTGCCTGACTTGACAATTGCCTGGTGCATGCAGTGGGGCCATCATTACTTAGAACATGAGAGGCCGCCGGCCAGTCTTCCTTCACATATAAATGGAGAAGGGGGCAGAGCCCCCAGCCCATCTTCATCTTCTTGCTGCTTGCCCCTTCTTCTTCTCCGTCGCCCGGCCATCTTGCTGAAGCATCCATGGCGCCGATGAGGAGGTTTTCCGCCGAGGAGAAGGGCATGGCCCCCAAGGAGGGACCAGGCTCGCCACCGCCCAAGAGGGGCCGTGGTCGTCCCCGCAAATATGCCGCGACGCCAGCGATGGCTCCCCGAGGGCGCGGGCACACCCCCTCGAAGGTCGGTGCCACCTCTGGCGATCGTGGGGAGGCTCCCTTCCACGCCGGAAGCTGCCGCGGCCAAGGTGGCCATGGCCAAGGGGGGAAGCATGCGGCGGCCGTCTGGCCACCACGCCTGCGATCCCACTCGGCCGACGTGTCCTCGGAGTTCATGGTGTGGGCGGAGGGGCCGGCAGGCATCTAGTTCCAGCTCCCACGCTTCTTCGCGGGCGCACCGCCGGCCGGAGGGCCTGGCGGCTTCTAGCTGCAAGCCGACGGTTGCTGCAGCAAGGCCTCGTGGGTGGAGGTCGAGGTCACCCCTGCCGGTAACGTGTTCCTGAACCATGGGTGGCAATTGTTCGCTCGCGCGCGCGGCCTGCAGAGGGGATGTACTCTCCACTTCAGGCACGGCGGAGCGGCGACCCTCTACGTCAGGATCTTCGGGGAAGACGGCAGGCGCCTGGGGTGTTTCGCGGAGGGCGACGGCGATGATGATGACGTCCACCCCTCTCACGACGACGGCCGAAGGGGCGGTAGCATCCTCGGCGGTGAACTCGCCCTTGGCGACGGCCGCGACATACCCAGCAGCGGCGGCTCTTCCTCTGGGGAGAGCACGAGCGACAACGACTACGACGCGCTGCCACGCTGTCGATCCCGGACCGGGGAGGGCGACGAGCCGTCTCGCCATCGCGCTTCGGTGAAGCAGGAGGAGGACTCCGACTGAGCGCGGGTGTCGCCGGAGCCAGGCCTCAGGAGCCGTAGTGGTTGAGAGGCCGCTTTTGCTTTTTTTTCTTTTCCTGCATCAAGAAATGTCGAAAGCCCTGCTAGGCGTGTAATGGACCATGGCACTTGCGCCGTTATATTAACGTTCTTACATCGTATCCTAGCATTTGTGCAGCTATTAACCAACAGGTTCTTGTTTATCACGATTAGGATAACTTAGCTTGGTGTGCTTGTGGTAGACTCCTGCGCCGCGAGGGCGTGCTCCTCCGGAGCCTGGACCTCCTGTGTGCTTCCCGTTCCAGAGAGATCTCTTGCCGGGGGTTTCCTTCTTGAGGGTCCAAAGGTTCTCAGGCCTCAGGAGGCGCCCAACGGCTGCGAGGTCTCTAGCAGGCCATGAGGACATGGGGCCTCCGGAGATGTTTCACAGGGTGCCGCGCCCCATGCAAGCCCCCGAGCGGGGACCGATCATCACTGGTACACCGGGTCGCGATGCCCGGTGAGGCCAGGAGATGAAGATTCAGGGGGGCACACAGGCCCGTTGGCTCGTTTTAGAGCGTCGCGCGAGGATTAAGACGCCAAAGATTAGAACATCAAGGCTTTGGTGAGGTGTGCCCGTGGGCGGACCCAGGCGTACACACCGTGCCCAGCCCCCTCTCGCGAGACGCGCGGGGAAGAGCGACGGGCAACAGCCACTCTCCCTAAAGCAAGGCTCGAAAGAGTAAACACTGCGAGGAGAAAAAATTCCATCCCTTTCAAATAAAGACGCAAGAATTTTGAATTTCATTCCAAGAAGTGGCAAATCATCTACAAAAGCAAGCAAAAGAACAGCCGCGTCTGGCGCCTACACTAGTCTTCTAGTCTTCCCGTCAGCGTGGAGCATGGGGCTTCCACTAGGCATGGGCATAGTCATTGAAAGACCGTGTCGTCCACCAACGCGGAGCATGGGGCTTCCACTTGGACTTGGGTGGGAGCCCTCGTGAGGCCCCAGGGTGGCGCTCAGGAGACTCCGGGGCGTGTACTGCCCCACTCATTATTACATGAGAGTGTCACGGGTAGAACTTCCGGAGGTGCTGGATATTCCAGGCATTCTGGATGGGGAACCCGTCCTGCGTCTCCAGGCGCGCGGCGCCAGGCCTGGAGACACGGGCGATCCTGAACGGGCCCTCCCACATAGGCGAGGAGCTTGTGAAGCCCCTCCCTGGAGAGCTCCTGCCTCAGGACGAGGTCACCCACCTCGAGGGTCCTGGAGCGGATGTTGTGGCAGTGATACTGCCGCAGCTACTGCTGGTACCTCGCGGCACGAAGCGAGGCTTGGCAGCGGCCCTCCTCCCCGAGCACGAGATCTGTCCCCCGTGAGGCATCCTGGCGTGCCTCGTCAAACGCCAAGACCCGTGGGGAGCAATGTTTGACCTCGTGTGGGAGGACCACCTCAGCCCCGTAGACAAGGAAGAACGGGGTCTCGCCGGTGGGCTTAGTCGCTGTGGTGCGGATGGACCACAGCACGGACTGAAGCTCACCGAGCCAACCCTGCCGCAGGCCTCCAGCTTCTTCTTGAAGCTCCTAGTCTTGAGGCCCTTCAGGACCTCCGCGTTGGCGCGTTCGGCCTGGCCGTTGCTGTGTGGGTGTGCCACTGAAGCGTAACATATCTGCATTCCAAGGTTAGCACAATATGTCCTGAAGAGATTGCTTGTGAACTGAGAGCCATTGTCAGTGATGATATGGTTAGGGACCCCAAAACGGCTCACGAGGCCCTTGATGAACTTGACGGCTGAGCCAGCAGGAATGGTGCGCACGGGCTCCACCTCTGCCCACTTGGTGAATTTGTCGATGGTGACGTAGAGGTAGCGGTAGCCCCCGGCCGCTCGGGGGAATGGGCCCAGGATGTCCAGCCCCCAGACCGCGAATGGCCACAAGAGCGGAATGGTCTGGAGGCCCTGAGCGGGCTGGTGGATCTGTTTGGCATGGAACTGGCAGACCTCATAGGATCGCACTAGCTCGGTGGCACCATTGAGCGACGTGGGCCAGTAGAACCCGCTGTGGAATACCTTGCCCACGAGGGTGCGTGATGAAGAATGGTGCCCGCAATCCTCGCTGTGGATGTCAGCCAGCAATTCGCGCCCTTGCTCCTTGGATATGCATCGCAGCGAGACGTCGTTGGGACGCCTTCGGTAGAGCTCGCCGTCCTGCAAGCAATAAGCGGTGGCCTGACGGGTCATGCATTTCGCGTCTTCCTCCTTCTCCAGCAGGGTGCCGAGGAGCAGGTACGCCTTGAACTCTTCAGTCCAGCAACCCTCCTGAGGTTCTTGTGCCATGAGCAGGCGGACTCCTGAGGTAGGGCCGCAGGCCGGGGCTCCTGAGGATGGGGCCTGGGGCGGCTCCTCTCGAAGCAGCATCGGGCCCGCAGCAGGGGGCTGCCGACGGCTTGAAGAGCCTCTCCTCGAAGACGCCAGGCCTCTAGGGCTCGCGTCGGGACGCCCTCTTGGTAATATCGTCCGCCTTCTTGTTCGTGCGACACGGGACGTGCTGCAATTCCAAGCCCAAGAAGCATTTTTCAATTTTGCGTACCTCTTCTAGGTATGCCTCCATGTGCTCGTCCTTAGGCTTGTATTCCTTGTTGGAGAAGTTGACGAGGAGCTGAGAGCTGGCCTTGATAGTGAGACGCTTGACCCCCAGGGCCACCGCGGCCCTGAGGCCAGCGATCAGGCCCTCGTACTCCACGATGTTGTTGGAGACCTTCTCGCCATGCTGAAAGCAGAGCTGCATAGCGTAGTATAGCTTATCCTGAGTCGGCGAGATGAGCACGGCTCCAGCCCCCGCGCCCTGCCGCGCAAATGCGCCGTCAAAGTACATGACCCAGCCATCGGGCGCCTCGTCTCCAGGCGCGAGGGACTGATCTTCGCCCATCCCCTGGTCAGGAGCATCCGTCCATTCTGCCACGAAGTCGGCGAGGGCCGTGCCCTTGATGACCCTGGTGGTGCTGAACTCTAGCTGAATGCTTGCAGCTCGATGTTCCACTCGGCAACCCTCCCCATGGCATTGGGGCTGCGGAGCACCTTCTCCAGGGGGTATGGAGACATGACCTTGATGGGGTGGCCTTGGAAATAGTGCCGCAGTTTCCTGGAGGCGACGAGGAGCGTGAGCAGGAGCTTCTGCGGCATGGGTAGCATGCGCGCGTGTCACGCAGCACCGTGCTGACGAAGTACACCGGGTGCTCGATGTGGGAAGAGGCGTCGACGACGTTCCGCTCCACTTGGGACGAGGGGGCCTCAAGAGCTTTGTAGTCCGATGGAGTGGTTGAGGCCTCAGGAGCGCCATCCTGAGGTGGCGATGGTGCGACTGCACGCGGGGTGCTATGCTGCGCTCAGGAGCGCCGCACTAGCCGAGTGAGGCGTGGCGGCCAGGTAAAGCACCAAGGGCTCAAGAGGGCGAGGCGCCACCATCACCGACGGGCTTGTGAGGTATCTCTTGAGGTCTTGGAAAGCCGCCTCAGCCTCTGGGTCCACTCGAAGGGGCCCTTCTTTTTCATCAGCTTGAAAAACGGGAGGGCGCGCTCGCCAAGCTTGGATATGAAGCGCCCCAGTGAGGTAACGCAGCCCGCGAGCTTCTACATCTCCTTGAGGGTCTGCGGCGGGCTCATCCTTTCTATTGCCTTGACCTTCTCGGGGTTAGCCTCGATCCCTCTATGCGATACCAGGAACCACAGCAACTTGCCGGACGGGACACCGAACACACACTTCTTCGGGTTGAGCCACAGGTTTACCTTGCGTAGGTTGGCGAACATTTCTTCCAGGTCTTCGATAAGGGTCCTTGCCTCCCGCGACTTGACCACTATGTCATCAACGTACGCCTCGACGTTCCTCCCAAGCTGCCGGCCCAGAGCAATGTGCATCAATTACTGGAAGGTCGCACCGGCATTCCGCAGCCCAAAGGGCATGCAGGTGTAGCAGTACACCCCGCACGGGGAAAGGAAGGCTGTCTTCTCGACGTCCTGCACTGCCATCTTGATCTAGTGGTAGCCTAAGAAGTCATCCAGGAAGCATAACAGGTCGCACTCGGCGGTGGAGTCAATGAACTGATCGATGCGCGGAAGAGGGAACGGGTCCTGAGGGCACGCCTTGTTGAGGCTGGTGAAGTCGACGCACATGCGCTCCTTCCCGCCCTTCTTGGGGACCATGACTGGGTTGGCCAGCCAATCCGGGTGCCACACTTCCCGAATGACACCGGCTTCTTGCAGCTTGCGGACCTCCTGGACGATGCAGGACTGCTTCTCTTGGGCTTGCCGCCGCACCTTCTGCTTCACTGAGCGCGCACTGGGGCACACCATCAAATGGTGTTCGATCACATCCTGCGGGACGCCGACCAAGTCTGTCTCCTCCAATGCAACACATCCTTGTTCGCACGAAGGAAGCCGACCAGTGCCTCCTCTTGATCCGGAGGGAGGCCGGCACCTATGGTGAAGGTGGGGACTGAACCTCCGTCGTCGACGGGTACCTGCTCCGTCTCGGCCCGGTCTTGGGAGAACAATTGCTTCTTCTTTGCGGGCGCTGCCTCCGGGATCTCTGGAGCATCCCCAGAGACCAGCCACGTGGCTGCCGTGGCTTTGTAAGCGAGCTTGAGGGCCGGGAGTGCGTCCCTGGTGTCCCTCACCACGATGATGATGCCGCTGCTCCCAGGCATCCTGACGATGTTGTATCCGGGGTGTGTCGCCGCCATGAACTTGGCAAGGGCCGGATACCCAAGGATGGCGTTGTACGGGAGGCTGATGCGGGCAACGTCGAAGTCAATGAGCTTAGTTCGGTAGTTGTAGCGCGTGCCGAAGGTGACTGGGAGGCGTATCTGCCCCAAGGGGGCGGCTCCGAGAAAGGCCTGGTGGGCGCGAGCTGGACGTAGGGCACTTGAAGCAGGTCGAAGGCTTCCATGAAGAGGACGTTGAGGCCAGCGCCACCATCGATGAGGGTCCTGGTGACTGCGACATTGTTGATGGTGGGTGTGCACAGCATGGGGAGCGCACCGGCGCCGACCGTGGTCCCGGGGTGATCCCTGGGGTCGAAGGTGATGTCGGTCTCAGGCGCTGCGTGGCCTGGAGGATCCCCCTGCCGCAGGCGAGCAGCTCCCAGCCGATGGAGGAGCTGCTTGACATGGCGGCCCGAGGATGGTGCCTGCGACCCGCCGAGGATGCACGCAACAACGTGGGGCGCTGGCGTCGCAAAGCGCATGATGAGCAGACCATGCAGTTCCTCCCAGGAGGCCACCGAAGACTCCGGCAGCCTGAGCATCCAGGAACACGGCATGCCCGTGAGGGCCATAGGGAGCCAGTTCGCCATGACCTTGTCGTCTCCGCCTGCCGCCCAGATGGCCTGCGCGTACGACCAGAGGAACTCCTCGGGGTCCGCCGCGCCGTCGTACCGAGGGGGCAACGCCGGCCTGAACTTCTATGGCCACTGCACCCGCCGCTGGCCGGGGGTAAAGGCCTAGTGGCCCGCAGCGCCTCCGCAAGTGCCTGGCGGCCCGACGGGTGGGACGGCGTCACCCATGGGAACCATGAAACATGGTTGGAGCGCGGTTGGTGAAGAGGCAGAGCTTCGACACGCCCCTACCTGGCGCGCCAAATGTCAGATTCAGGGCTCGGCAGACCCAAGAAAGGTTCGAACTCTGGGGCGTGTGTGAAGAACTCAACCTATCCAGCCGACCAGATCATCGCCCCACATCCTAGCCTAGCCGGACTCGCATGAGCAAGGAAGAAGATGAACACGACAGTTTACCCAGGTTCGGGCCACCTTGCGGTGTAAAACCCTACTCCTGCTTTGTGGTGGATTAGCCTCACGAGGGGCTGAGGATGAACAAGTACAGAGGATGAACAACCTCGCGAGGGCTCGTGGGTGAGAGTGAGTCGACCCCTTCTATGGTGGTGGCTAACCTATATTTATAGTGGCCTCGGTCCTCTTCCCCCAAAATGCAAGCGGGAAGGGATCCCACAGTGGCCAATTTGAAAGGGGACGAGTAGTACATCTTATCCTGACGAAAGGTGGTCTTCGCCTGCAAAGCTTCTGGTCATGACGCAACGGTGGGCTCGGCAATGACATCCGTCCTGCTGCGCTGGTGGTCTTGGTCTCGTAGCACCGGAATGGAAACCTTTGGTAGATTCCTCGGGAACCCACGCCTGTCCTTGCCTCCTTAGCACCAAAGAGGAAACTGCCTTCTCTGTGCCCCCTGGCGCCCGCCTGCCTTGGTCGTCATGGCTTGCGTCATCGTAGCCTCATGAGGCTGGGTACCTGCATAGAAATCTTCGCTCCTCGGGAGGCCGCCTGAGGAGGCGCTTGTCAGGACCCCGATTCTAAGTCACACCGATCTAGCCTGTAACACCTCATATCACTTTGCGGCCTCACGCACGGTATTCCCACGGGTGTCGCCTTACCATGGCCCGGGACCGTTTGCGCCTTTTGGCTCATGTATATGATAGTGTTGCTAGCATCCATATGACAGAGAACCCGGGCCGACATGGCTAGTCGTGAACCCAAAGCGGCGCTAACTTACGGGGACAGGCATACATGAATCAACATCGAGCATGTCGGTCAGCAGCGTGTGAATCCAGGCTGTAGCACTGGGCTAGCAGGACTCCGGGAACCCGGGCTGTAGCAGGCTAGGCAGGACTCCGGATATCACCGCGTGACATTTCGCCGAAGGGACAGACACAGGAACGAAGTGAAACACATGCGGGCCAGTCTAAGTGTTCCGGAGCAGCAGTGCTGGGCTAGCAGGACTCCGGTAAACCGGGCTGTAGCGGACTACCAAGGCTCAGTGGAGACACCAGACTACATTTCCCCATAAGAGAGGCTGCCAAGGATAAACAACTAGATAGTCGGATCCCACACATACCAAGCATTTCAATCATACACACAATATGCTCGATATGTGTAAATACAACATGGCATCACAACAAAACTCTACAACTCAAAGTACTTTATTTAAAAGGCTCTGGGGAGCCATACATAACATGTTCATACAGATAGGGGTCACACGACCCGACACTCAAGTCATACAAACATACAAGCACATGCGGAAGCAACTAGTCTGAGTACAGACACTAGAAAGAAAGAAGGCTTGACGAAGCCTGTCTATCTACATAGGCCCTTCACAAGCTCAGGTCACCACCTGGGTGGCAAGTCACTCGTCAACGTCGAGATCTACATAGAACCCTTCGGAGGGGGCGGTGTTCTCGTCTACAATAATTATTAAAGCAACATGAGTACAAAGGTACTCAGCAAGTCTTACAACAGATCCTAATATACATGCGCATTCTCAAGAAGGGTGGTGGAGTTATTGCAGCAAGCCAGCTTTGACTCTTGGCTACGCTATCCTACGAGACATCACTTGTGAAATTAGTTTTCGCACATGAGTCCACTAATCACCATCACAATACTCCACCGTGGATCCTCCCTCCTAATCCTACGAGAGGGCCATCCGCGGTACTCACACTTATCTTGAGTCTTTTAGTAGTAACCATTAACTTGTCTATGAACTGCATAAGTGACCAAGTAGTCATTTACCGTGGACGCGGCTATTCGAATAGTTTTATACCCTGTAGGGGTGTACTTCTTCACACACGCTTTCACCACTTATCGCCGCTACACGACATGTACCCGGCAACCTTCAAGCGGAAGCCCAGCGAGGGTGTCGGCCACGACCTGACTAAACACACGAGTCTCTAGTCCAGGTTTATCGCCTATTCGGGTTCCATCCGCAAGGAAATCTGGCCGGGGTGTCCTCAACGGCCCCAAACGATGTGTGGAGGGTTCCCGAGACACCAAACGGGCGACCCGGTACACCGTGCCACGTGCCTACTGCATCACAGCCCACCCCTAAGGTCAGCGCTGCGCACGGCCTCCAGCAACTACAAACACCAGAAACTACTTGCAACTCCTGGACAGAGGACGGGGTGGTTAATAAGTCGAGAGAGTCAATTAAGGATCCCAATGTGTGGTAGTAGCTGAATCTTAAATCATGCATACAGATCTCAGTTCTTAAGGACGGCCTCAATGAAACAACCCACCATGTACTCCTACATGGCCTCTCATCGATACCTTTACCAAAACATGTTCAACACTTCACCCTCATTACCGACACAACCATTCACTCTAGTTCATCACCCTGATGAGCCAGACCTGACACAACTCTAAGCATAGCAGGCATAGCATGGCAGGAAACACAGACATGGCTCAATCAACTCCTACACATGCTAGTGGGTTTCATCTAGTTACTGTGGCAATGACAGGTCATGCAGAGGATATGGGTTCAACTACCGCAACACACAGCAGTTTGAAACGCGTTGTCTTAATGCAGTAAACGAGAGCAGAAGCGAGAAGATGGGTTTGTATCGAAATGATCAATGGGGTTGCTTGCCTGACAGAGTGGTAGTGGAATACTGCC
Source organism: Thinopyrum elongatum (assembly GCA_011799875.1). Classification (NCBI taxonomy): domain Eukaryota; kingdom Viridiplantae; phylum Streptophyta; class Magnoliopsida; order Poales; family Poaceae; genus Thinopyrum; species Thinopyrum elongatum. The sequence continues at coordinate 176,553,831 of CM022300.1, forward strand.
CTTCAGTTGGATACTCGTGAATATCCTCGGAGGCAGAACCTACCACAAAGAACACATCGAAACACAATCATCACATGGCAATATGCAACAATATGATGCATGCTATGACATGGCAAAATGAGTGTGTTTTGGCTAATGCATCTTAGAACAGGTTGGTTTGAGTTCATTTGAATCAAGGATTCAAATGCAAACCCAAAATAAGAGGTCATATTAGTGCACTAACTTGTTGCATCTAATCAGCAAGGTTAAAGTGTTCTGACATGCATGAAACCAGTACAGATGGAAAGATTGGATTTTTCTGATCCAAATTCATATATAATTTGTTTGATTTGGAGCTACGGTTGAATTACTATGAATTTTTGAAGTTTGTAGTATTTTCTGGAATTTCCTGAATAAAAATAAATCCAAAAAAATACTTATTGCGTCAGCATTGCGTCAGGGTGATGTCAGCAGTCAACGGGGTCGGTCCAGGTCAAACCTGGCCAGTGGGTCCCGCTTGTCATTGTCATTAGTCTAACTAATTTTTAGTTAGTCCTAATCCTAAGTTAATTAGCAGGCGGGTCCCACCTGTCATAGACCCAGGGGGGTCAAACTGGGTCAGCGGGGTCAAATCCGCCGGCGTTTAGCCGCCGGCGAGGCCAGACGCGGTGGGGCAGTGCGGGATTCGTGCTCCGGCGACCAAAACGACGGTGGAGCACATCTACGTGATGCGGGGAGTGAGCCGCGTCGAGTGGTGGCAGTGGGTGGAGCTGGGGTGGCCGGAAACGACGCCGGCGACAAGCTGTGCGGCTGCCGGAGTTCGGGCGAGCTCGGGCTCGTCGCTAGGGGGCACGGCGAGGTGCGTGGAGTGGTTCTGTGGACTCCTGCGAGTGCGGCGAAGACGATGGTGTGCTCGGAATCGAGCCAACGTGGCTGTGGCCACGACGGCGACGTGCAGAGGCGGCGGCGGGTGCGGCCGAGCTCGGTGCTGTCGATGCAGGGCTCGAGAGGGAGAACGGAAAAGATGGGGAGGTAGCTGAGCTCACGGCGGTCACGACGGAGCAGTCGGCGAGGTCGGGGACGAGCCGGAGCAAGCGGGGCGGCGGAATGGATCTCCGACGACGGGCGTTGAAGACGAGGGCGGTGCGGTGGCTTCAGGGCAAATGAGCGCTCGGGGCTCGGTCTGCTCGACGGAGAGGACGGTGGCGGAGCTGCTGGACAGGGTGGGGCGACGAGGAGGCGACGGTGGCCGCGGTTACGTCGGCGGTGCGGGTACGGCTGCGTCGGCCATGGTGGGGAGAGAGCGAGAGAGAGGCGCAGGGGGGAGAATGAGGTGTCCAGGGGGTCGAGGCGACGACGTGGAGGACGTCCAGGCGTCCAGCAGCTCGAGCGGCAAGCAGCTGGCGCCGTGGCGAGCTCGCGCACGCCGGCGTCACCTCCCTGCCTGCCTGGCGGGGACGAAGCAGCTGGTTGGCACGGGCCAGCACAGTGATGGGCCGCCAGGTGGGCCGGCTGGTGGCTTTGCCAGGTAAGTTTGTTTTCACTTTTATTTTCTGTTTTCTATATTTCTGCAAGTTTGTGGCTTTTCTAAAAATATCTAGGCACTTTCAAAAATCACCAAACTGCTCATGCCCACTGTATAGAGTATATCCAACATGGAACATTTCAGTTTGGGATTATTTGGACATTTTAAATATTTACTAGCATTTAAATGCCCAAATGCAAGTTACATATGATTTATTTCAATGACCTTATGATGACCTAGAAAAATGTGAACCAGTTTTGGCAGAGGTTCTAACCCAAGACAAAAATGATGGACATTTTAGAAGGGCATTTCAGGTTCATTGAAAAAGATTTTAGTAAACCCTAGTTGTTTCCAGGGGGGTGCTGGGGGTTCTATCATCCCCATTTCAAGTTTCTGGAAAAGTTTAAACATGATGCAACACTCTAATGCATGAACTAGCTAGGGTGTGACAACTCACCCCCACTCAAAAGAATCTCGTCCCGAGATTTAGGATCCTCCGGGAAGAAGGTGGGGTACTCAAGTCGAAGACGATCCTCCCTTTCCCAAGTAGCTTCTTTCTCGGAATGGTGTGACCATTGAACCTTGAGAAACTTGATATTCTGGCGTCGAGTGGTACGCTCGGCTTGGTCAAGGATACGAACGGGATATTCTCGATATGTGAGATTATCTTGGAGATCAAGCATTTCGTGGTCCACTTCACGGATAGGATCCGAGAAGCAACGCCTGAGTTGAGAAACGTGGAAGACATCATGAACTCTGGAGAGATGCGGAGGTAGTTCCAATTGGTAGGCAACTTCTCCTCGTTTGGCAAGAATGCGAAAGGGTCCAATGTAACGAGGAGCCAATTTACCCTTGATACCGAATCGATGGGTTCCCTTCAGAGGAGTAACCCGAAGGTAAGCCTTCTCGCCAACTTCATAAGTCATGAGCTTATGTTTGTGGTCATATTGGCTCTTTTGACGAGATTGGGCTGTTTTCAATTTCTCACGAATAATGCGAACCTGCTCTTCTGCTTCCTGAATCATATCCGGGCCAAAGAGTTGTCTTTCCCCGGTTTCTGACCAGTTAAGAGGCGTTTGGCATTTTCTTCCATAGAGAACTTCGAAAGGGGCTTTGCCCAAACTAGCTTGATAACTATTGTTATAACCGAATTCGGCGAATGGAAGACATTTCTCCCAATCCATACCGAAAGAGATGACAGAAGCTCGGAGCATATCTTCCAGAATTTGATTGACTCGTTCTACTTGACCACTTGATTGAGGGTGGAAGGCGGTGCTAAAGGAGAGACGAGTTCCCATAGCATTTTGGAAACTTTCCCAAAATCGAGAGGTGAAAAGACTTCCACGGTCTGAGTTAATCTCCAATGGAACACCATGAAGAGACACTATTCGGGAGATGTACAAGTCAGCTAGCTGGCTAGCGGTTATACTCTCACGAACAGGTAGGAAGTGGGCTACTTTGGAAAGACGATCAACAACGACGAAGATAGTATTATTCCCTCTCTTGGTCCTGGGAAACCCGGTAATGAAATCCATACCGATTTTATCCCATTTCCATTCAGGAATAACCAAAGGTTGAAGGGTGCCAGCAGGCCGTTGATGCTCTGCTTTAACACGACGACATATGTCGCAATTAGCAATGTATTGAGCGATTTCTCTCTTCATCCTAGTCCACCAAAACCTCTGGCGTAGGTCTTGATACATTTTAGTACTACCGGGATGAATGGTGAGAGGGGATTCATGAGCTTCCTTAAGGATCAATTGCCGTAGCTGTTGTTTCTTGGGAACCACTAGGCGGTTCTCGAAGAAGACAACACCTTGCTCATCCATGGAGAAACACTTAGCAGCTCCGCTAGCAATGTTCTCCTTGATCCGAGATATTCCTCTATCATACTGCTGAGCGGTTATGATTTGATCCGTAAGGTTAGGTTTCGCCACTAGGGTGGATAGGAATCCTCGAGGAACAAAGTGAAGGTTAAGCTTACGGAATTCCTCGTGGAGAAGTGGTTGACTTTGTTGTAACATCAAGTTGTTACAATAAGATTTACGACTTAGCGCATCAGCCATGACATTGGCTTTGCCCGGGGTGTAAGTTATTCCTAAATCATAATCCGTAATCAACTCGACCCAACGTCTTTGCCTGAGATTCAAATCCGGTTGGGTGAAGATGTATTTCAGACTTTGGTGATCGGTGTAAATTTCGCAACGATTACCGAGAAGGTAATGTCGCCATGTTTTGAGTGCATGGACCACAGCTACAAGCTCTAAATCATGTGCGGGATAGTTATCCTCCTGTGGACGCAACTGTCGAGAAGCGTAGGCAATCACATGACGATCTTGCATGAGTATGCAACCTAGTCTTTGTCGCGAGGCGTCGCAATAGATAACAAAGTCCTTAGAAAAATCTGGTGGCACAAGTACGGGAGCAGATGTCAGGCGTCTTTTCAATTCCTGAAAGGTGAACTCGCACTGTGGGGTCCACTCGAACTTTTTATCTTTCTTGAGAAGTTCAGTTAGAGGTTTAGCAACCTTGGAGAAATTCTCGACGAAGCGGCGACAGTAGCTCGCTAAGCCAAGGAAACTCCAAACTTGCTTGACCGTTTCAGGTGGAGTCCAATCAAGGACGGCTTGAACTCGCTCGGGATTGACAGCAATACCCTTACCAGAGATTACGTGGCCTAGATAGGTCACTTCTGGCAACCAAAATTCACACTTGGAGAATTTGGCATAAAGGCGATGCTCTCGTAGTTTCATCAATACTTTCCTTAGATGCTCGGCATGTTCTTCCTCATTCTTGGAGTAGATGAGTATATCATCGAGGTATACCACGACGAATTTATCCAAATACTCCATGAAGATTGAGTTCATTAACCGAGAGAAGGTGGCTGGAGCATTGGTTAAACCGAAGGACATGACGGTGTACTCGTATTGGCCATAACGAGTAACAAAGGCCGTCTTAGGAATGTCCCCGTTCTTGATTTTGATTTGATGGTAGCCCAACCTCAAATCCATTTTGGAAAAGACTGAGGACCCTGCGAGCTGATCATACAGATCGTTGATCCTAGGGAGCGGATACTTGTTCTTGATAGTGACCAAGTTGACAGGTCGGTAATCTACAACCATCCGATCCGTTCCATCCTTCTTCTTGACAAAGAGGACGGGGCAAGCCCATGGAGAAGAACTAGGATGGATGAAACCCTTTTTCAAGGACTCATCGAGTTGTTTCTTAAGCTCGGCTAGTTCTAGGGGTGCCATCTTATAGGGTCTTCTAGAGATTGGGACGGTTCCTGGAACAAGGTCTATCACGAACTCGACATCCCTGTCAGGTGGAGCACCTGGCAGTTCTTCTGGAAAAACATCCGGGAAGTCACGGACTACCGGAATATCTTCAAGGTCTGGAAGAGGGTTGGCATTTAGGGAGTAGAGCTGACGCTTAGACACTCGGGTCAAAACATTGACTGTCTTGCCCGATGGATGGGTGAGTTGAACAGTTCTAGTAGAGCAATCTATCTTAGCATAATGGGCTGACATCCAATCCATACCCAAGATGATGTTTATGTCCGAGGACTTGAGAGCTATCAGTGATGCAAGGAAGACCAATCTATCAACAAGAATTTCATTTCCATGGCTTACTTGAGAGGTTTGCCATTTAGAACCAGGGGTTTGAATTACCATGGAGTTGGGCATGTCACAAAATGTGGTGTTGTGCAATCGAGCATAGCTCTCAGAGATAAAAGAATGAGATGCTCCAGTATCAAATAGAACAGTTGCCGGATGGCAGTTAACAAGGAGCGTACCAAGGACGACGTTGGGATCCTCATGAGTTTCTTCAGCTGAAACATAGTTGACATGGCCACGTGCAGTGGTGGCTGGCTTAGCGTAATATGTCTTTCCCGCTGGCTTGTCATGACCAACGGACTTTCCGGGCTGATTGGGGTGGTTGTTCTGGGGACACTCGCGTATGTAATGACCCGTCTCTCCACACTTGAAGCATGTCACAACATTGGGGCGTGGAGCAGCATTAGCAGCGGGGCCACCATAGGCCTTGGGCGGTGCAAACTGCTGATTGGGGCGAGGCGCCTCAAAGGATGGCCTCGGAGTGAACCTGGGTGGCAGGGCTGTGTTTGGAATCCACACCCGACGCTTCTGATGTCCAGAACCGGATGAAGAACCAAAGTCACGGGAGTGCTTGCGTGAGGCGTCATAGTCAGTCTGACCTGTCTCAGCACTGATGGCCTTATTCACTAACTTCTGAAAAGAGGTGCACTCATGCAGACGAAGATCACGACGAAGCTTGGGGCTAAGTCCCTTGCGGAACCTTGCCTGCTTCTTGGCATCGGTGGATACCTCTTCAGGAGCATAACGTGCTAGATTTCCAAACTCACGGCTGTATGCATCCACGGTCAGTCTACCTTGGGTGAAATTGCAGAACTCCTCCCTCTTACGATCCATGAGACCTTCCGGGATGTGAAGCTCACGGAAAGCCTCACTGAAATCAGCCCAAGTGGTAATCTGGCCAGCCGGGCGCATGGCCTCATAGTTTTCCCACCAAAGGCTAGCAGGGCCTTCGAGGTGATAGGCAGCGTAGATAACCTTATCAGCTTCGGCTACGTTGGCAGAACGTAGCTTATTGGTGATGCTGCGAAGCCAATCATCCGCATCGAGGGGCTCGACGGAATGATGGAATGTCGGTGGGTACAACTTGATAAAGTCATTGATTGACACCAATTCGTTCCTCTGATGACGTGCAGTATTCTCCTCAATGCGGGCTAGCAAGCGGTTGGTCTCACGCTTGTTTCTTTCTGCCTCCAGCATAACTTCGGCAAAGAAGGCGGGTGAGGCAGATTCCCATCCCTAGCTGCACTGGCTTCACCCTGCTCCAGGGCAGCAGGGTTGTTGCGGGTATTAACCATCCTAGGAGAGACAAGACAACGGCTTAGACAAGGATGGCAAAATGCTGGCAAGGAGCGCAGAATGTAATGGACGACATGAAATGCTGAGATGTTCATTTGCACGACATGGTAATATAGAAACTGCCATATATATACCATCGGTCATACACACCGTACATAGTTTAGTACAAGCCCAGGCTAAAGTACAACTACGGTGAAAGACGTTACATCTCATCGGAGGCATTCCAAGCTCCTATACATTATTTTTCTACACCTCCGGAACGTGATACACACCAAGTCGTATCCCACAAGTCACGCAGTACTGTGGAGGATACAACTGTTACAATACTAGTGAAGCTACTACCAACTCAGACGTCTCCGTAGTAATCTTCATAGAGATTAGCACCATGTCCTGGGAGCTGAACATGATCATCTGGAAACAGTCGGTCCTGTGGAGCTTGCGGTCCAAAAGGACTCGGATGTGGCCTTGGTCCAACAAACGGTGGCAGACGGGGTCCACGGGGAGGAGTGATGCCTCCTACATCACGCCAGTCCATACAATCTGGCAGACCAGACCGCACGGGGTACAAGTCCCTCATGTCCATATACCCAGCCTGCACGGCGGGTGCAAACCGTGTCAGAGTGGCCCAGTGATCAGAACGAGTGTTGAAGAGCTCCATTCGCAAGGCACGATTCTCACGGTCCTTGTCCTCAAGCAACTCGGTGGTGGTGCGGAGTAGTGAATCCTCATGGGTAGAGTCAGTGTAAAGGGCCTGATAGTACCCTTGTGCCCCAGGGAGTGATGCTGGCATATAGCAGAAATCAGTGTTCCGAAGCAAGGCAAGTCTGGCTCGCATGACAGTCATCATCGAGTAAGCAGCGTCTTGCACGGACATCTCGATGGTAACCCCAAGTCCAAAAGAGCAGTGGAGGGGTTCAGTAGCTCCAGGATAGGAAGGGTATATCCTGACTGTGCAAAGGTATTGACTTTGATTAAAGTCTCGAAACTGCTCCTCGACGGTATACTCAGGATACCATCGATAGCCTGTCTCGATCATCACTCGGACGAGCATGACCGTGTGACCAGGCACATCGAGGCACCGAGTCAGACGAACCACTTGATTCTGGGTGCGAGTGGCCATCTGAAAACATGAAATAATGCAAAGGCATTAGAATTTTCTAGGAGAAATCGGACAGCATAACGGCTGTAAATGCTCAGAAAAAGATTTGAGACATTCACAACAGTTTGCAAGCCTATCAACAACATCATATCAAGGTTCTGGTTCAACTGACAACATACTAGAAGTAGTAGAAACTAAACTGAGGCTTGTAACCAATAATCCTATAAGTTACTACGGATTAGTAACACGTGAACCTGATAGAGAAAAGAGAGCCTAGTCCTTAACCCATGTAGAAAGAGAAGAGGATGACTCAGATCAGAGGGCATAAGGTAAAGGAGTAAAAAGAGCCATACGTCCCTCCCACAATCAATTCCCCTACATATAACTAAAGCATTTCTAGACTCGACATCGACCAGTTTGGCTCAACGAACCTACAGGCAGTCCGGCTCTGATACCAACGCTGTCAGGACCCCGATTCTAAGTCACACCGATCTAGCCTGTAACACCTCATATCACTTTGCGGCCTCACGCACGGTATTCCCACGGGTGTCGCCTTACCATGGCCCGGGACCGTTTGCGCCTTTTGGCTCACGTATATGATAGTGTTGCTAGCATCCATATGACAGAGAACCCGGGCCGACATGGCTAGTCGTGAACCCAAAGCGGCGCTAACTTACGGGAACAGGCATACATGAATCAACATCGAGCATGTCGGTCAGCAGCGTGTGAATCTGGGCTGTAGCACTGGGCTAGCAGGACTCCGGGAACCCAGGCTATAGCAGGCTAGGCAGGACTCCGGATATCACCGCGTGACATTTCCCCGAAGGTACAGACACAGGAACAAAGTGAAACACATGCCGGCCAGTCTAAGTGTTCCGGAGCAGCAGTGCTAGGCTAGCAGGACTCCGGTAAACCGGGCTGTAGCGGACTATCAAGGCTCAGTGGAGACACCAGACTACATTTCCCCATAAGAGAGGCTGCCAAGGATAAACAACTAGATAGTCGGATCCCACACATACCAAGCATTTCAATCATACACACAATATGCTCGATATGTGTAAATACAACATGGCATCACAACAAAACTCTACAACTCAAAGTACTTTATTTAAAAGGCTCTGGGGAGCCATACATAACATGTTCATACAGATAGGGGTCACACGACCCGACACTCAAGTCATACAAACATACAAGCACATGCGGAAGCAACTAGTCTGAGTACAGACACTAGAAAGAAAGAAGGCTTGACGAAGCCTGTCTATCTACATAGGCCCTTCACAAGCTCAGGTCACCACCTGGGTGGCAAGTCACTCATCAACGTCGAGATCTACATAGAACCCATCGGAGGGGGCGGTGTTCTCGTCTGCAATAATTATTAAAGCAACATGAGTACAAAGGTACTCAGCAAGTCTTACAACAGATCCTAATATACATGCGCATTCTCAAGAAGGGTGGTGGAGTTATTGCAGCAAGCCAGCTTTGACTCTTGGCTACGCTATCCTACGAGACATCACTTGTGAAATTAGTTTTCGCACACGAGTCCACTAATCACCATCACAATACTCCATCGTGGATCCTCCCTCGTAATCCTACGAGAGGGCCATCCGCGGTACTCACACTTATCTTAAGTCTTTTTGTAGTAACCATTAACTTGTCTATGAACTACATAAGTGACCAAGTAGTCCTTTACCGTGGACGCGGCTATTCGAATAGTTTTATACCCTGCAGGGGTGTACTTCTTCACACACGCTTTCACCACTTATCGCCGCTACACGACATGTACCCGGCAACCTTCAAGCGGAAGCCTAGCGAGGGTGTCGGCCACGACCTGACTAAACACACGAGTCTCTAGTCCAGGTTTATCGCCTATTCGGGTTCCATCCGCAAGGAAATCCGGCCGGGGTGTCCTCAACGCCCCCAAACGATGTGTGGAGGGTTCCCGAGACACCAAACGGGCGACCCGGTACACCGTGCCACGTGCCTACCGCATCACAGCCCACCCCTAAGGTCAGCGCTGCGCACGGCCTCCAGCAACTACAAACACCAGAAACTACTTGCAACTCCTGGACAGAGGACGGGGTGGTTAATAAGTCGAGAGAGTCAATTAAGGATCCCAATGTGTGGTAGTAGCTGAATCTTAAATCACGCATACAGATCTCAGTTCTTAAGGACGGCCTCAATGAAACAACCCACCATGTACTCCTACATGGCCTCTCATCGATACCTTTACCAAAACATGTTCAACACTTCACCCTCATTACCGACACAACCATTCACTCTAGTTCATCACCCTGATGAGCCAGACCTGACACAACTCTAAGCATAACAGGCATAGCATGGTAGGAAACACAGACATGGCTCAATCAACTCCTACACATGCTAGTGGGTTTCATCTAGTTACTGTGGCAATGACAGGTCATGCAGAGGATATGGGTTCAACTACCGCAACACACAGCAGTTTGAAACGCGTTGTCTTAATGCAGTAAACGAGAGCAGAAGCGAGAAGATGGGTTTGTATCGAAATGATCAATGGGGTTGCTTGCCTGACAGAGTGGTAGTGGAATACTGCCCTTCAGTTGGATACTCGTGAATATCCTCGGAGGCAGAACCTACCACAAAGAACACATCGAAACACAATCATCACATGGCAATATGCAACAATATGATGCATGCTATGACATGGCAAAATGAGTGTGTTTTGGCTAATGCATCTTAGAACAGGTTGGTTTGAGTTCATTTGAATCAAGGATTCAAATGCAAACCCAAAATAAGAGGTCATATTAGTGCATTAACTTGTTTCATCTAATCAGCAAGGTTAAAGTGTTCTGACATGCATGAAACTAGTACAGATGGAAAGATTGGATTTTTCTGATCCAAATTCATATATAATTTGTTTGATTTGGAGCTACGGTTGAATTACTATGAATTTTTGAAGTTTGTAGTATTTTCTGGAATTTCCTAAATAAAAATAAATCCAGAAAAATACTTATTGCGTCAGGGTGATGTCAGCAGTCAACGGGGTCGGTCCAGGTCAAACCTGGCCAGTGGGTCCCGCATGTCAGTGTCATTAGTCTAACTAATTTTTAGTTAGTCCTAATCCTAAGTTAATTAGCAGGCGGGTCCCACCTGTCATAGACCCAGGGGGGTCAAACTGGGTCAGCGGGGTCAAATCCGCCGGCGTTTAGCCGCCGGCGAGGCCAGACGCGGCGGGGCAGTGCGGGATTCATGCTCCGGCGACCAAAACGACGGCGGAGCACATCTACGTGATGCGGGGAGTGAGCCGCGTCGAGTGGTGGCAGTGGGTGGAGCTGGGGTGGCCGGAAATGATGCCGGCGACGAGCTGTGCGGCTGCCGGAGTTCGGGCGAGCTCGGGCTCATCGCTAGGGGGCACGGCGAGGTGCGTGGAGTGGTTCTGTGGACTCCTGCGAGTGCGGCGAAGACGATGGCGTGCTCGGAATCGAGCCAACGTGGCTTTGGCCACGACGGCGACGTGCAGAGGCGGCGACAGGTGCGGCCGAGCTCGGTGCAGTCGATGCAGGGCTCGAGAGCGAGAACGGAAAAGATGGGGAGGTAGCTGAGCTCACGGCGGTCACGACGGAGCAGTCGGCGAGGTCGGGGACGAGCCGGAGCAAGCGGGGCGGCGGAATGGATCTCCGACGACGGGCGTTGAAGACGAGGGCGGTGCGGTGGCTTCAGGGCAAACGTGCGCTCGGGGCTCGGTCTGCTCGACGGAGAGGACGGTGGCGGAGCTGCTGGACAGGGTGGGGCGACGAGGAGGCGACGGTGGCCGCGGTTACGTCGGCGGTGCGGCTACGGCTGCGTCGGCCATGGTGGGGAGAGAGCGAGAGAGAGGTGCAGGGGGGAGAATGAGGTGTCCAGGGGGTCGAGGCGACGACATGGAGGACGTCCAGGCGTCCAGCAGCTCGAGCGGCAAGCAGCTGGTGCCGTGGCGAGCTCGCGCACGCCGGCGTCACCTCCCTGCCTGCCTGGCGGGGACGAAGCAGCTGGCTGGCACGGGCCAGCACAGTGATGGGCCGCCAGGTGAGCCGGCTGGTGGCTTTGCCAGGTAAGTTTGGTTTCACTTTTAGTTTCTGTTTTCTATATTTCTGCAAGTTTGTGGCTTTTCTAAAAATATCTAGGCACTTTCAAAAATCACCAAACTGCTCATGCCCACTGTATAGAGTATATCCAACATGGAACATTTCAGTTTGGGATTATTTGGACATTTTAAATATTTACTAGCATTTAAATGCCCAAATGCAAGTTACATATGATTTAATTCAATGACCTTATGATGACCTAGAAAAATGTGAACCAGTTTTGGCAGAGGTTCTAACCCAAGACAAAAATGATGGACATTTTAGAAGGGCATTTCAGGTTCATTGAAAAAGATTTTAGTAAACCCTAGTTGTTTCCAGGGGGGGTGCTGGGGGTTCTATCATCCCCATTTCAAGTTTCCGGAAAAGTTTAAACATGATGCAACACTCTAATGCATGAACTAGCTAGGGTGTGACACCGCTCCCTTGGGAGGCCTTGGTGTCGTCCGCCTCGCGAGGCTTGGCCCCTCGCGAGGGTCTTGTCTTGATGGTCTTGGAGGTGGGCCGTACCAGGCCATCGAGGGAGCCACGCCATGGGCTACAGGTAGGCAAGTCTGGGTACCCTGGTTCCCAGAACGCCGACAGTTTTGTAGGATCTTTTGTGTACCCAAATTAGCAAGCGATGTTAAATTATACAATGACGTGGATGAGCACCGTACCCAGGAAAATTTCAACCAAAATTTGAATGCTCAAACTCATCGCATGCATGTAAAGTAGAAGATTCATTTGCGGTGCACACATTTTTTCAAAGTGAATGGTGTCCGACGGCACCACGCGCAAAGTTTTCCTCCACCTTTCGAAAAAATTTAGCTACCGTCGAAATATCTAATTCTTCCCCCTCCCAACCCCCTTTTCTCCCCTACCACAAGTCACATTTCCCCTGTTTCCTCCTTCCTTCCTTCCCAAGCTATAGCTACTTCCTCGCTTGCTTCATCGCTCTCACCGTCTCACATCCGACTGCCGCAGGCGCCATGGTCTTGTTCAATGACCTCTCCAGTGGTTCCTCCTACGATGACGATTCCTTCACCAGCAGGGTATGCCTCTCTCCTCTCTCTTGGTCTATGATTTGGAATAAAGGATTTTAACCCGGTGGCCGATTTGAGTCATTTCTTCCTCTTGTAGCTCCCTAGGACCATCACTTGCAACTAATGGAGCGGGGTCACTGAAGATCTGACTCCTCATTCTCACCATCAATCTCCATGTGTGAAGTTAGTTGCTTTTGAATCTGTAGACAGTGGAAGGAAGTTTCTGGCATGTGCAGAGAAGGTTAGCCCCACTTTCGTTGTTACAAATCATTTGTTAGATGTGATTCAGACACTGTCACTGTGCTATGTTATTCTGGATGTGATTAAGACAGTATCACTGTTTCTACCTAGTATCTAAAAATGTTGCCATCTCATCAGTGGTGCCCTGAGAAAATTATTTGGCACCGCTTCAGTGGTTTGTGCAACCAACTTTGCTCCACACATACGAGTAGCCAAGCAGAATACTAAAACTTTATGGCATGAAGGAACTGGGCATCAGAGCAACTAGGTGCTCCAGAGTCCGGTTCCCTGAATTTTTCCTCTGGCATCGGCTCGGTAGTGCAGCGTACCGGTGCCAAAGGTAGCAACAGTTGTTTTGATGCCGGTTTTGGCATTACATAGTGGATGCCTTAGTGCTATTAGTTATATGTTACTAATTTTGTGCATGTACACGCCTGTTAGTATCAATTTGATGTCATCCAAACACTGTCGCTATGTTGTTGCAGTTATATTTAGCTTCCTCATAAAATGTTCAATTTGTTACTTATATTACATGACTGAGAACTTCTAGCGTTGTTGCAGTTAATTATAACTTGTGATGTTTCTGAATTTGGTTGTTGTCTTAGTAGCAATTAATTCATTTGCACATTAATCTTTTTGAGAATATATGTCATAGTTAACGTGTTTCTTCAGTTTTTCAGAATACGTATGTGGTGATTTTCTATGTTGCCAGAAACCCATTTTCCCTATGATTGTTACAGATTTAGTTTTAGATATTATAGGATGAACGGAAGTGTTCTTACCTTGAGTGGGTTGATCAAGAGTCGCCATAGTCCTTGAAGATGTGCCTAGCAAAGCTCTGGAGCATGTATCTGGAAGAGAACAGCCATAGGTTTAGAGAAAGTGTTGTCAACGCTGAAGAATATTTCAAGATACGAGAAAAATTGTGGAAGATGGAGAATGAGCTTAGAATTTTTTAAATTAGACTTTGCTAAGATGGTGTTGGCGAAGGACGAGGCACTTCCCCAGTTGGTCAGTGCAAAACAGGTTCTTACTGAATTGAAAGCAGATTAGGGAAATGGATATATTGTTCTATTATTGTGCTTATGAAGGTGAACTAGCTATATGTTGTATTGTGTTGTTTTCACGTAGCTATCATACTGTGATGTTAAAACATATTTATGTGCCTAATATGAAATTGGAAAATAGTTGTTTGATATGAAATGTGAATTTGCTTAATACTGGAATTATTAATAGTAAACTAATAAACCTACTAAATGGGTCATGGAACTTTACAAATGGTTCTAGCAGCAAAAGCATGTGTGATGGATAGCCCAATGTCATACAGTTTTCTTCATCGAACTCTATGTGATATACTTGAATAAAGCAAATGGTTAATGGAGGTAGAGCATGTGTGATCATTACAACTATCACACACAAGGCTATACAGAAAACTGTGTATGATGTAGATATGAACGAAAACGTTTCTATGGTATTCACTGTGTGGGATGTGCAGACGAACGATAATGTTTGTCTGGGATTCACTGTGTGGAGTGTACATACGAACGGAAACATTTGTCTGGGATTCACTCTGTGGGATGTACATACGAACGGAAATGTTTGTCTGGGATTCACTCTGTGGGATGTACATACGAATGGAAACGTTTCTCTAGGATTCACTATGTGGGATGTACTTACGAACGGAAATGATTGGGCATGTATAATTGTATGCGATGGCTAGCCCGATTGCACATGAGCTCATTTTTTCCAGCGTGTGTGACCTGAGGGCCTATTCCTGACGGTTTCTGGGTCCTGTGGGAAGTACCCCCCTATAGTACACACAGGCAAGGCGATGGTTTAAAACTCCATCACGGAAAGTGGTTAAAAACCCTTTGTATAGCAGCTCGATGTACCAGTGACAGGCACTGACATGGGCACAACAGATAGTCCATTACCATCAGATAGGTTAACTTCCTGATGAGCAAGAAGGAGCTGTGAAAGCATCCCATCAAGCAAGTACATATTAGTTTGTTTACAACATCCTAAATAGAAAGAGGCCAAATGGGGTGAAATTGAAGTGCATTTGCCAGGAAGATGGACATAAGTTGTTGGCAGAGATACATGAAGGGATGTGTTGTTCCCATATCGGGTCCCGCGCACTTGTCGGCAAGGCATTCCGGTAAGGTTTCTACTGGCTGAGAAACCTTCAAGCTGCAATAGCAGTGGTGACCAGATGCGAAGCATGCTAATACCATGCCAAGCAAATACAATAGCCATCTCAAGCCCTTCAAGCAATCCCTCTGTCAGCGTACGACACCTATGGGACCGCGGGGATCCCTTCTACGATTCGGCAGGGAAAGAGGTATGCACAAAGAGCAGAGCCAATGATCGACGCAAGGTGGTTTTACCCAGGTTCGGGCCGCTAATCAGCGTAAAACCCTACTACTGCTTTGTTTTATTAAGGGTGTTCTTGAGCTCAAACTCCAGGAGCGCTAGCGATGAACAGTACGTTCAAAGAGCAGCTACGCATGCAGAATGGGCCAGAAGATCCTCTCCCCTGTAGCAGTTGCCTTGGGCCTCCTTTTATACGTTCAAAGGGGTCACCACAGTGGCTCAATGTACATACATTGAGGTGTAAAGTAGCTACAGGGTAATCATACCTAACCACTGACGGTTTAGGACAAATGCCATTAATGCACCATGAGGTGTCCGTTTAGGTGTCCTCATTCCTTGGGGATGGAAAAAGGGGCCATCCCATTAGCACCGCTTAAGCTCTCCTCCACTGGTATCCTGCCACGCATCCAGGAATGGGCCCAGGATGCCAGGCTGGTTGATGTGCTGAAGCGGTGACACAGTGATAGAATCTTGCCGGGGCACAAATCTTGCCGGGCTCGAATCTTGCCGGGCCCAAATCTTGCCGGGTTTCGTGAGCCACCCCGGCAAGATCTTGCCGGGGGCCTGATCTTCGGTCTTCAGCTCTTATTAACTCTTGATCCTTTAATTCTTGGTCTGAGTGTCTCCTCGACAATCTTGCACTAATCTCTAATTATTCCCCCGGCAAGCCTTGCCGCGGGCTTGGCTACGACTGCCCGTGCACAAGTATGGGGTACTAAAGTCCCAATACTTAGTACACTGACAGGAGCCCCTGGGCCTAGGCCATACACGAGTGCGAGGCGTTGTTGGGCTAGGCCCAAACAGTGCACGGGCACGCGTGGTAGGGGATTAACTGCTTGTGATGATTTCGCTTACTGCGTCCCCCCACTACGCGCATTGAATGCGTGATGTGGGGCGCGTGTGCTGAACGGCCGCGGCCGCAGCGCGCTTGTAGAGGCGTATTCACATTGGGCAGTAAAAGAGGCGGCCTCGCTCCTTCCCCATAAAAAGGAAACTGTAGAGGCACTGCCTATTTACCCCCTCTTCTTCTTTTCAATCTGAAATCCGCCATTGCCTTCCTTCTCTAGAGCCCAGAGCAAAGCTTCTCCTTATCCGCTCATCACCTCCACACCCGCTCCATCCCCGGCTTTCGCCCCCATAGTCGCGATGCCGCCCAAGACCAGCAAAGGCAAGGGCTAGGAGACGAAAGCCGATGTCCCGAAGAGCGAGCTGGTGAAGATGCGGAAGAAGTATGTCGTCTTCGCCTCGTCGCTCGATGCGAAATCTCTGAAGAAACGGTACCAGTGCATGTGGGCGAGGGAGACGCAAGCTCACCCCGCAACTCGCGTGATTCCAGGTTCTTGTTCCAAAAGCGGATCAGACAGATATCCCTTCTTCGTCGCTTATTTCTATCGCTTGGATTCCAAGGGCTTGGAACAAGGAAATATACCCAGAAGGGGTTTACCGTGAGAAGTGGGATGAATGGTGGTCTGAGTGGTGCTGGATCAAGGAAAAAGATCCCCATCCGTTCTGTTTGCCTTAATGGCAGAAGGCGGTCCGCGGTAGCGACTGGAGCGATTTCAGTGCTGAAGACGAGAAGCTCACGATTGCCACCACCAGGATCCTTCGCTTGAAAGCTGCCGGGCTCACAATGGAGATGATCGGCTTCGATTTCCTCCGCCGCCGCATCGCCCCCTTGCAGAATAAAGGGAGATCAGCTTGGGAATAACAGAATGCAGCAGACATCATGAGACTGCGCCCCGGATTGAACAACAATTTGACTGCTATGCAGCTTGGCGCTCTCCGCCAAAGGCTATTCCAGCGCGGCAACAAACATCGGTTGCCGACAAGAATTGTCCCTCTGTGCAACAACTCTGCCCTGGGGTCGATTATCGCCACAATGCCACTGTTCAATGCTCACGGTCTTGACGCAACTTGGGTCGAGCCATCCGAGGAGGAAGCACAAAAGTTCTTTGATAACTTGACGGAGAGAGCCGTCCGGGAAGAAGCAGACCTCATCCGGGCCACCACCGACGAAGAAGTGGCATACATCGCCACTAGGGCGGAGGAGGCGAATCTTGCCGCGGAGGCCGGCAGCGTCGGCTTCACAGAATGGGAAACCAGTGACGCAGAGGTAGTGATGGAAGAAAATCCTGCCGGGGAGGACAAGGTTGCCGGGGAACAGAGCAGCGCAGCCGCTGAGAGCTCGTCCGACGAAGACGCGGCTGAAGAAGAATCGCAAGAGGAGCTCCCAGCCCCGAAGAAGACAAAGCGTGTTCTTCGAAAGGCTGCGTCAGGCATCCCGGCAAGCCAACCTTCTTCGAGCAGCGAGGCTCCCGGCAAGAAGGCGGCCGGCAAGGCTGCACCGCGGCAAGGAGTTCGACAGCAACCCGTGCGGCATGCGAGACACACACCTACGGCAACTACTGGGGTGGCAGGGGCGTCTCACGCAACCGCATCGGAGGCTGAGGCGGCAGAGCCACACCAACCCCTTGCACCTGCTACAGCCAAGTGACCCAGAACCCCTCCTCCGCCCCCCCATACGGACACTGCAACGGAGGTCGATTTCGACATCTCTGGCTTCAGCTCGGGACGAGAAGAGGAAGAGTAAGTATCCTGTCGCAGCCTTTATCTTCCAAATTCTGAATCAATCTTATTGACTTGCTTGTTTTGTCTCCGCAGTGATGCAGAAACCTTGGTGGAAAGGATGGCGAAGAGGGCAATGACTTCCACGGGCGACGAGCCCCCGACAGGCTTCACAAGCGTGCCAGAAACTATTACCATCAGCCCGGAGCTTAGCCCTCGACACAGCCCCCAGCGTGAGTTCATTACTCTTTTTCCGTTGGCGAACGCTGAGGTTTCTATCCTTGCCGCTGATATCTTTGGGCTTGCAGGAGAAGGACGGCAACAAGGGGAGTTATTGGGAGACACCCCCGTCGTGCCACCTTCGTCAACTACGCCGCCCACAAGCGCATCCCCGGCAAGAGATCACACCGACGAGCTTATCTTGGTTGAGGAGGAGCCGACAATCATGGGTACTGGCATCCTACCCCCGGCAACCGAGGTTGCCGGGAGGGGCGAGGCCACCTCTCGACAGCTCAATGCAGGTAACCAATTGCCTCAGAGCGCGGTTGCCGGGAGGGGTGAGGCCACCTCTCGACAGCTCGATGCAGGTAACCAATTGCCTCAGAGCGCTTGCTATTCTTTCCTTTATCTCTCTTTCTTTTGTCTTCTTGAACTTCAATCTTGATCTCATTCTGTTTCCCTCCTTCGTCCTTTAGAATTCCCTGTGATGGAACACATGGACATCGACGCTGTCATCGAGGAGACCGCCAGGGATGTTGCTGCCGAAGCCAACAAAATCGCTGGCAGCGAGGCTGCCAAGGATGCCACCGTCGAGGCCAGCAGTGCATTTGCCGATGAGGCCGCCAAGACTGCACAGGAGGAGCCCGCCAAGGAATCTGCTGAAAGGGACGGCAAGGAGGCTGGTGACCGTACTGACGGCATTCCTGCCGCAGGAGCGCCAGGCGCTACGCCGGCCACGAAGCCCACAGCTACTGGCGAGGCGGTTGCTGAGGATCAACCGTCAACATCTGAAGCCCCCTCATCAAGCAAATATCTCAAAGTTGGCGAGAACCTGTTTGTCAACTTGCCGGGGACGGCAAGCATTGGAGTACCGACCGAAGGGGAAACTTTTGATGAAGAAATCATCACCGCTGCTGGGCTCGAGATCGTCAACGAACCAAGTGTCAGCAACAGCAAATCTGAGGAAGATCAACTCCTTCAGGCCATGGGCGATAACTTCCGCAAGCTCCAAGCGCTCCACCGTGCCCAAAAAGAGAAGGTAGATTCCAGAGCTGTAGTTGTTGAAGCAGCTGAAACAGATTTCCAAAAGCGCGTTGAGCAAACGCAAATCTGGTACGCCGAGGCCTATCAAGAGCTGACTGCCAATCGGGAACAAGTGAGCCAAAGCTGGATGGAGCTCCTCTTGAAGCAATCTGACATGGAGAAGGCGCAAGAGGAAGCTACGCAAAGAATTGCTACTGAAGATGCCCTCCTGACGGAGCGTCGCATTGCGCTTGATGCTCACGAGGAAGACCTTGCCGCAAGTGAGCAGGCGCTCGCCGCCAAGATTCGCAGCAAAGATGAAGAAATCGAGAAGCTTGTCGCGCGGCGGACCCAGGAGCTGGAGCAGAAGCACAAGGAGGCGCTTGAAGCTCTAACTGTAGATCACGCCGGCAAGCTCAAGGAGGCCGTCGATGCTGCCGAGGCTGCAGAGGTCGCCAAGAGTGAGCTGAGTGACAAAGTGAAGAAGATGGAAGTGGATCTTGAAGAACACAGCAAGGATCTCTCGACGCTCAAAGGTGACAGGGAGAAAACCCTCCACACCTTGGCGGAGATGCAAGTTGCCATGTCCGACAAGACCAAGCAGCTCTCTTCAGCTAATGATACTAGTGCCGATCTGAGGCTGAAATTGACCACGCTGGAGAAGTCACTCAAGGATGGCAGGGCCCGCGAGAAGGCCCTGAGCAAGGATCTCCAAGACGAGAAGAACTTGCTCAAGAGCGCTGCCGCCGCCCAAGTTGACTACGAAAAGGGGGTGGAAATCTGGACTGAACGCCTCGTCGATGCCGCGGAGAAGCTCACGGCACAACTATCAACCATGGGCCTGCCAAACTTGAAGTATTCCACTGAAGAAAGGATATCCCGTAGCGCCAGGCTGACCATGTTCTTTGAAAGCGTCATTGATGCTCTGAAGCTGCTTCAGTCCAACCGGGCGACCCAACTGGCCAACGAATCCCGCCAGCTTTGCCAGGCCGTCCTCCGCAAGGTACTCATCAAGGTGGTACATAATAATCCTGGTATCGACATAACCAACGTGCTCGGCTGCCTGCCAAAGGACGCAAATCTCAAGGCACTTGAGGAGCTTGTCACGCCTATCCTTGAGAAGGTGGATTCAATCAAAAGGGTCAAAGGCCAGCGCAGGGACTAGCTGCTCCACCTCTTCTTGCCGTTGCCATTCCATGCCAAAGACAATTAAGTCTTAAGTTAGAACAGCGGCAACTTATTAATGTAATGTAACTTGCTTATGTTTGGGTACATGCATGCTATTTCCCTTGTCTGATTCCTTTATGTATGGAGTTCACCCTACACTTACTGAAAACTTGCCAGCGCGCAACCTACCGCGAGCATTGGGTGCGGGACTTCAGCAGCCTGCTGGAGGTGCAGCGGCCGGCAAGGCACCTTGGCGTTCTCAGTGCAGCCATCTAAACTGTTGAGCGGCCTCGAAACAGAATAAAGGCGCAGCCAATTACGACAAGGGTTCCTTCGCGTGCAGGTTTTCCATACAAAGGCCGAAATCATCCAAGGAAAATAACCTTGTAATAAAAATTGAAAAGCTTTCTCAAGTTTAGCAACTTAGCTCTCTGTCACTGTATTCCTTGTTCCCTCCGGCAAGGTGTCAATTCCGAACGTCGCCCACTGGTATCCATATCTTCCTTCCCCCCAGGCAAACATGTGCGCGAGGAACCCTTCTATCTTTTGAGAAAAAGAAAGAAGAGAAAATAAAAATATGGAACCTTGGTGGTTCATTAATACTTACCGGGAATAAGTGTCATACAATATCTCAGACAAGCATGCATATATATAAACATGGAAATCGACAAGAAATGCATAACACTTAATCTTATTCATCTGCGCACTTGATCTGCGCCTGGCTCTGTACAAAGGATTACATGCCCTGCCGGCAAGACTCGTACAAAAGATGGTTGCTGGGGGCCCCCGGCAACCGTGCCCTAAGGGTAGAACTTGCGAAGATGTTCGATATTCCAGGAGTTGCTCACTGGAACGCCATCCTCGGTCTCCAGGCGGACAGCGCCGGGCCTGGTGACTCGTACTACCCGATAAGGGCCCTCCCACTTCGGCGTCAACTTGTTTGAATTCTTGGCGGACTGAATCCGTTGAAGAACAAGGTCGCCTTCCTCAAGGCTTCGGGCATGGACTTTGCGGCTATGATAGCGGCGCAAAGCTTGCTGGTAGTGAGCAGCTCGCACAGCAGCCTGAAAACAATCTTCCTCAAGGAGCACAGCGTCATCTTGGCGCAGTTGCTCTTGCTCAAGCTCATCATAAACGAGCACTCGAGGTGATCCATATATGAGTTCTGTGTTGAGAACTGCTTCCGCTTCGTAGACCAGAGCGAAGGGTGTCTGGCCAGTAGCTCGATTTGGTGTCGTTTTGATTGACCAAAGAACCGCTGGCAACTCATCAATCTAGCGCTTTTCGCACCTTTTCAGCTTGTCAAAAGTTCTGGTCCTGAGACCGCGCAGCACTTCAGCATTAGCCCTCTCAGCTTGGCCGTTGCTTCTCGGATGAGCAACAGAGGCAAAACAAATTCTGCCGCCAAGGTCTTGGACGTACTGCATGAAGGTGCGACTTGTGAATTGTGTGCCGTTGTCGGTGATGATCCTGTTGGGCACACCGAAACGACAAACTATTCCCTTAAAGAACTTAATGGCTGATTGTGCTGTCACCTTTCTCACCGCTTCCACCTCCGGCCACTTTGTGAACTTGTCGATGGCAATGTACAAGTACTCAAAGCCCCCGGCAGCACGGGGAAAGGGGCCCAGTATGTCAAGCCCCCAGACCGAAAATGGCCAGGAGAGATGGATCGTCTGAAGAGCTTGAGCTGGCTGATGTGATTTCTTCGAATGAAACTGGCACGCTTCACACTTGGTTACTAGTGCAGTTGCATCCTGGAGAGCGGTGGGCCAAAAAAAACCTTGCCGGAACGCTTCCCCGACAAGTGCTCTTGATCCTATGTAAGAGCCACATATGCCTCCATGTATCTCTGCCAACAGCCCTAGTACATCTTCCCGAGGAATACACTTTAATTTCACACTGTTCGGCCTCTTTCTGTATAGGACGTCATCGACGAACTGGTACATAGTAGACTGACGGGCTACTTTTTCCGCTTCTTCCTGCTCTTCGGGGAGTTCTCCTGTCTGAAGGAAATGGATAATGTGTTGTGCCCATGCTGGAGCCTGGGGCTCGACAGCTAGGACTAAAGGCATCTCTTCCACCAGGGGAACAATTGTCTCGACGGCAAAAGCCTGAGGCTCCGCCGGAGCCTGTTGTTCCCCAGCAGGTTTGCCGCTGATCCCGGCAAGTTCCTTGCCGGTGGCTCCAGGGAGCTCTGCCGGAAAGTACTGCCCAGAATTCAACTTTCTTCTCTTTTCTTGCCTCATTGATGATGCCTCAGATGGTTGAGTCAAATGGAGCACAAAAGTTCCTGGTTCCACAGGCAACTTGAGGGCAGCGCGCTTTGACAGGTCATCAGCAATACTGTTCTCGGCACAAGGAATGTGCTTCATTTGCAGACCATCAAAGCGCTCTTCCATTTTCCTCACTTCATCCACATAAGCTTGCATCAATGGACTCTGGTAATTCTTGTTAACTTGCCTGACAACAAGCTGCAAATCGCCTCTGATGATGAGCTTCTTGATACCAAGGTCTGCCGCGATCCTAAGACCGGCAAGCAGTCCCTCGTATTCCACAGTGTTGTTTGTTGAACTCTCCCGGGGAAAATGCATCTGGATTACATACTTGAGGTGCTCTCCGGTGGGTGCGAAAAGTAGCACGCCAGCACTGGCGCCTTGCAGCGAAAAAGCCCCGTCAAAGTACATAACCCATTCTTGGTCAGTTTCCTTACCGGGGAGAGTCGTTTCTTGAATCTCTTCGTCTGGCGTTGGGGTCCATTCCGCAATGAACTCCGCCAAGGCTCTGTTCTGAATTGTTGAAGTACTCTCAAACTTGAGATCAAAGCTTGACAACTCCAGCGCCCACTCCACGATCCTGCCGGTTGCTTCTGGATTTCGCAAAATCCGCTGCAACAGGAAGCGAGTGACGACGGTAATTTCATGTGCTTGAAAATAATGGCACAGCTTCCTCGAGGCCATAAGAAGGCCGAAGAGCAACTTCTGCACACCAGAGTATCTTGATCTAGCTCCTTGCAAAAGGGACCTAACAAAATAAACTGGGCGCTGCACCATCTTTTTCTTTTGCACTGGTTCTTCTGTCTGCGCAGATCCTGTCTTGCCGGGATCAGTCCTTGCCGGGGATGATCCTGGCATGTCACTTGGTGGTCCTACCGCTGGTGTCGCCTCCCCATCAGCTTCTCTCTGTGCCACTAGCGCAGCACTAACCACTTGATTTGTCGCTGCCAAGTATAGCAGCAAAGGCTCTTGTGGTTTGGGCGCGACTAGCATTGGCGGAGAAGAGAGGTATCTCTTCAAATCTTGCAGCGCGGCCTCCGCTTCCGGAGTCCATTTCATTGGACCTGCCTTCTTCAAAATTTTTAAAAAGGGTAGGGCGCGCTCAGCAGATTTGGAGATAAACCTGCTTAGGGCAGCAACGCAGCCGGCAAGACGACGTACATCCTTGACGCGTCTTGGCGCCTCAATCTGCTCAATAGCTTTGATCTTGTCGAGGTTCGCTTCGATCCCACGCTGAGACACAAAGAACCCGAGAAGCTTGCCGGAAGGGACGCCAAACACGCACTTCTCGGGATTGAGCTTTAAATTGATCTTGCGCAGATTTGCAAATGTCTCTTCTAAATCTTGAATGAGCGTCGCTTTGTCTTTGGTCTTGACCACTATGTCATCCATGTATGCTTCCATGTTTCGTTGCAGTTGAGGCTCAAAACCAATCTGGACCGCTCTCACGAAAGTAGAACCAGCACTTTTCAACCCGAAAGGCATTCGTATAAAACAATACGTACCACATGGGGTGATAATTGCGGTCTTTTCTTCATCTTCTTTTGCCATGAAGATCTGGTGATACCCTAAGTAAGCATCAAGGAACGACAGTAGGTCACAACCAGTAGTGGAGTCCACAATCTGGTCGATGCGCGGCAAGGGGAAAGGATCTTTTGGATAGGCTTTATTGATATCTGCATAATCAATACATAGCCTCCAATTTCCGTTCGCCTTGCGCACTACAACTGGATTGGCTAGCCATGTTGGGTGAAGCACCCCTCTGACCAAACCTGCCGCTTCTAGCTTCCTGATTTCTTCGGCAATAAATTCTTGCCGCTCCAAGGCCTACTTTCTCACCCTTTGCTTGACGGGCCACGCGTGGGGACAGACAGCAAGGTGGTGCTCAATCACCTCCCTGGGAACACCGGGGATGTTGGATGGTTGCCATGCAAACACATCAACATTCGCCCACAGGAAGGCAATGAGCGCGCTTTCCTATTTGTCATCAAGGGTGGAACTTATGGTGAAAGTTCCTCCCGTTCCATCCTCCTTGGAGGGCACCTTCTCTTGTCTCTGGTGGAGCAGCCTTGGACTTCTTGTTCTTGCCGGTGGAACTCTCTGGTACATCCTCAACGGGAGCACAACACTCCGAGGAGGTGCGCTTGCCGGAGTTTGCGCCAAGGTTCTTGCCAGTCTTCTTCTTCCCCCCGGGAGTTCCAGCGGCAGGAGCAGATGCCTTGGCGGCAGGTGCTGCGACTGCTTCCCGGTAGAGTTGATCGGGGCAAATGAGCGCATCCTTCTTGTCGGAGTGGACAGTGATGACGCCCAATGGCCCGGGCATTTTCAACACATTATATGCGTAGTGTGATGCCGCCATGAACTTGGCCAATGCTGGGCGGCCAAGGATCCCATTGTATGACATGGGGATCTTGGCGACATCGAACACCACCTTCTCCGTCCTGTAGTTAAGCTCGCTACCAAATGTTACCGGTAGCATTATCTTGCCTTTCGGCTGGGTCTTTCCTAGGTTGATCCCTTGGAACGTGCCCGTTTCCTCGAGATCTTCATCAGGAATTTGCAGCTTCTTGAGCACGTCTGGTGAGATTAGGTTCAGTCCGGCCCCACCATCAACTAGCATTTTTGTCAGCTTGAGGTTGCGAATTGTTGGCGAAACCAACAACGGCAAGCACCCGACCGCAGTTGTGCGATCAGGGTGATCCTCGGCGTCAAAAATGATAGGCGTGTAGGACCATTTCAGAGGTTTACGTGCATCGAATGATGGCTCCGTTGCATTAACCTCATGCACCCACTGTTTGAGTCGACGATGGGATGAATGCAACGAAGCGCCTCCGTCAATACACATGGCCTCTGTAGCTTTCTGAAATTCGTGCTCGCTAGACTCATCATCTTCCTCATCGTCATCATCACCTTCTTCTTTGTCACGGCCTTGGGCGGGCCTCTCCTTCTGTTGCTTAGCCTTGCCACAGCGGCCCCCATGGCCACCACGCTTCTTGCCGGACCCCTCAGCACTATCTTGGGCCTTCTCCTTGTTTCGCCTCTTGTACTCAGCTCTTTGCCTTTCGACAAGTTGTTCAACTTGCCGGCAATTTTGGAGATCATGGCCCGTGGTGCGATGGATCTTGCAATACTGTTTGCTAGAGCCTTCCGGCTTGTCGGCAGCCGCCAAGGCCTGACAGGAGGCGCACCCAGCAACTTCCTTGCCGGGGTTGCCTATTTTTGCCTTCTTGCTGGGGCCAAGGTCGCCGGATCCCTCGACAGCAAGCACGGCCTTTCCTTTACACTTCTTGTTTCACTGCCGGCCCTTCCTTGCCGGGGCGGCAGCATCCTCGCCTTCAGAGTCGCCCCCTGCGCCAACATCCTCGCCGGGGAGTCTCCTTCCCTCTTCAGCTCCAGCACATTTATCAGGCAGATCATAAAGCTCGGTGATATCTCTGATCTTGTTCATCGCCATTTCTTCCCGCATCTTGCGGTTACGTACGTTCTGATGGAATGCACCGATAATGGTGGCAGGATGAACATCAGGGATGCTGTACTGCACACGGCTGAATCTTTGGATATACTTGCGCAGAGGCTCACCCTCCTTCCGGGGGATGAGATGTAAATCACTTTCCTGGCCAGGAGTTTGATGGAGTCCAACAAAGGCGCCAACAAACTAATGGCATAGATCTGACCAAGAAGAAATGGAATTCTCTGGCAAATGCATCAACCATGACCTGACGTTGGGCTTAAACACCAACGAGAAGTAGTTGGCAAGTATCTTGTCGTCTCGGCCCCCGGCAGCCTGCACCGCAATGGTGTAGATGCTCAGGAACTCCGACGGATGGGTCTTGCCATCATATTTCTCCGGGACCTCTGGCTTAAAGGTTCGGGAATTGGGCCACTGGACTCGCCGCAGCTCACAGGTAAACGCTGGACAACCTACCTAGTAAGGCAAGTCACCTGCGTACCCTGGCGCAGGCTTGTCGACAGCAGGTCCTGCGCGTTTATCAGATTGATGGTGCGCTTCCCGTCGCCGCTCGATGGTAGTTCGAGCGTCTTCTTTGCTCCGTACCCGAAGAACTTGACGCTGATCGCGGCGCATCCGTGTATCGGACGACGCCGTGGAATCATCATCACGGTCATCGGTCCACCGAGTCGTCGATCGCCGCTGCTGTCGTGGAGGAGAGTGCACCGTGGTCGCACCGCCTCCAGTCTTCTCTCCATCGGCTCGCATCGGATCGATGGATCGCCGCCGTGAGGGCCCTGCCTGCTGCGGCCCATCCTTGTTGATGAAGCCGATGAGACTCTGGATAGTAGATCGCCACTCCTCCATCTTCTCTGGGGCAGGAGGGAAGTCGAGGAGCAGCTGCGCACGTGCCAAGGCTTCCGCCGGTGTAGGCGGTAGCGATAGCTGCGAGGTACGTGAGGTGCTCTGACTCCTAACGATGTTAGAAGGAGCACCGTCACGATCACGCGACCGCGCGCCACTTCCACCAGCAGCTTGGCGTGCATGCTGGGCCTGCGCACCTTGAGATCGATGCGCAGAAGTCCTTTCATGGGGGCGTCCCGAACCACCAGCGCCATGGTGCTTCTTGTCGTGTGCAACCTGTGAAGGTCGCAATGCTTGCGCCGCCGCGGGAGTCCTAGGAGGCGTCCTCCGATCTCTGGAGTTCGCCGCGCCGCCTGTAGGCAGCACAACCCCATCTCTGGATCCAGCGGCATGCGGATTGCCGTCGCCGCTGCGAACGACGCCGCTCACCTGGCTTGGATCACCAGAACGCCATGGAGGCTCTAAACCTCTACCTTCTGCACCTACGCCGTCGCCCGTACGCGAAGGCACAGGCAAAACAGACGTAGATGGTAGCGCCGTTGCGGCACTCTTCTTCTTGGGTGGCATGGTGATGAAGACAGCGAAGAAACTGAGGCGCCGATCACTGGATCATGTTCGCACAACCTTCTTCTTCCCCTACCTGGCGCGCCAAAGATATCGGCGTATGACACCTATGGGACCGTGGGGATCCCTTCTACAATTCGGCAGGGAAAGAGGTATGCACAAAGAGCAGAACCAACGATCGACGCGAGGTGGTTTTACCAAGGTTTAGGCTACTAATCAGCGTAAAACCCTACTCCTGCTTTGTTTTATTAAGGGTGTTCTTGAGCTCAAACTCCAGGAGCGCTAGCGATGAACAGTATGTTCAAAGAGCAGCTACGCATGCAGAATGGGCCAGAAGATCCTCTCCCCTGTAGCAGTTGCCTTGGGCCTCCTTTTATACGTTCAAAGGGGTCACCACAGTGGCTCAATGTACATACATTAAGGTGTAAAGTAGCTACAGGGTAATCATACCTAACCACTAACGGTTTAGGACAAATGCCATTAATGCACCGTGAGGTGTCCGTTTATGTGTCCTCATTCCTTGGGGATGGAAAAAGGGGCCATCCCATCAGCACCGCTTAAGCTCTCCTCCACTGGTATCCTGCCACACATCCAGGAATGGGCCCAGGATGCCAGGCTGGTTGCTGTGCTGAAGCGGTGACACAGTGATAGAATCTTGCCGGGCTCGAATCTTGCCGAGCCCAAATCTTGCCGGGTTTCATGAGCCACCCCGGCAAGATCTTGCCGGGGGCCTGGTCTTTGGTCTTCAGCTCTTATTAACTCCTGATCCTTTAATTCTTGGTCTGAGTGTCTCCTCGATAATCTTGCACTAATCTCCAATTATTCCCCCGGCAAGCCTTGCCGCGGGCTTGGCTACGACCGCCCGTGCACAAGTATGGGGTACTAAAGTCCCAATACTTAGTGCACCGACACCCTCTATCCTAGCCCTTCTCGGTCTGGAGGATCGATATCTTGGGACCCTTCCCTCGTTCTACCGGGGTTTTGAAAACTTCTAGGTTGCAACTGACAAGTTCACAAAGTGGCATGAGGTAGAACCAGTGAGGTTGGTGACAACACAGCTAGCGGTCAAGTTCTTCAACGGATTAGTTTGCCGTTTTGGTGTGCCTAATAGGATCATTACCGACAATGGCACACAGTTCAAAAGCCGCACCTTCATGCAGTACTGTCAAGACCTTGGCAGCAAAATCTATTTTGCATCTATTGCTCACCCGAGAAGCAATGACCAGGCGCAGAGAGCAAATGCTGAAGTGTGCTGGGTTGATGAGTTGCCAACAGTTCTTTGGTCACTCAGGACAACGCAAAATCGAGCTACCGGCGAGATACCCTTCTCCCTAGTCTATGGTGCAGAGGTGGTGCTCCCCACCAAACTCACATACAGGTCACCACGAGTGCAAGCTTTTGACAAGGCAGAGAATGAGCAGACGAGGCAAGATGATGCCACGCTCCTTGTGGAAGATCGTCTCCGGGCCGCTGTGTGTACTGCATGCTATTAGCAAGCTTTCCACCACTAACATAGCCGCAAAGTGCACGCTCGGAGCCTTGAGAAAGGTTACCTTGTTCTTCGTCGGATCCAGTCCATGAAAGGATCAAGCAAGTTATCACCAAAGTGGGAAGGCCCTTATCAGGTAGTACAAGTCAGCAGACCTAGCTCAGTTCGTCTAGAGACCGAAGATGTCACCCTAGTGCAGAACTCTTGGAACATTGAGCATCTTCTCAACTTCTACCCATGAGGCACAGTTGCCGGGCCACCCGACAACCTCTTTTGTAAAAGTTGGCCTGCAAGGCATGTATCCTTTGTATAAAGCCATGCACAGATCATGTGCATAGTGAAACAAAGCTAAGTGTTTCACAACTTTTTTTTTCAAAGTACATATTTATTTGTGTATATTTCATCTGATGTTGTGTTACATTTTATCTTGTACGAAATGCTTAACAAGCCGTCAAGGTTTCCAGCCTCCTCTTTTCTCTTCTTTCTTTTTCTCAAAGGACAGAAGAGTTCCTCGTGTGCAATTTTCCTGAGGGGAGGACGGTATGGATACCCAAATGCCGTTCAATTTATCATTTACGACAAGAAGTACACCAAAGAAAAGCTAAGTTGAAAAACTTTGAAAGAAATTTCTTTGTTGTAGTTGTTATTTTCCTTCAACGACTTTGATATTTTTATGATAAACTTGCACACGAAGGAACCTTGTCGTGATTGGTTATGCTCTTACTTTGTTTTGAGTCCGCTCAGCAACTTAAGTAGCTGCATCAAGATTGATAAGTGTGATCTTGCCGGAAAGGCACCTCTGACAAGTTGCTAAGGATCGGTTCCTCAAGCGCTGACGGCAAGGGTGTGCACACTGGAAAGTTTCTGGTAAGCGTAGGGTACAATAACATACAAAGGAAGAATAAAACAAGCAAGATAGCATACATTCATCCAATAGCACAAATTATATTAAATCAAATGCATAGTGCAGTTCTAACTTAAGATAAATTGTTTGTTACATGGACTGCACTCACGGCAAGACACCAGAAGAATTCTAGTTCTTGAACTGGTCCTCGGTTCTGGGGATTCACCAACCCTGTCGGCGATTGTCGCGACATGCTCTTCGGCAGTTGTAGTGTCAGTCCCCTTCGACAAGCTCTTGAAGGCCTTGGAGATGTCAATTTCAGGGTTCCGGTGAACAATATTGATGAGTACTTTGAGAGGATGTCGAGGAAGAGCTTGCAGGATTCGCTGGAAAACTGGGCGGCTCGGTCTTGATGGTGCTTTTCCAGCGCAGCGATAAGGTTCTCAAAGAAAAGGGTCAACCTGACACTTGCAGCCTCCTTATCAGTGATGGTGAAGCCACAATTCTACGTGCCCATGATCGCCAGCTGTGTGGTGAGCTACTCTACAATGTCGACAAGATGAATGGTCCAGAGTAGTAGGATCTTCTTCAGCTCATTGAAGGAGTTCGTGGTGCCAGCAAGCAATGCCTTCTCTTTTGGGAGCTCCTCCGGCAAGATTTTGTCCCTGCCCTTGATATTTTCAAGAGTTACTCCAAGGTGGTGAGCTTTAGCTTGAGGTCAGTGTTAGTGTCAGTAGCAGCAGTGAGCTCCTTGGTCTTGGTTGATACCGATCTTTGAAGTTGCGCTAAGGTGTGAATTGTCTTCTGTGCATCTTCCTTAAGCAGCAAGACCTCCTTGCCCTTGACAGCCAGATCTTCTTCAAGCTTCTTCAGTTTGACCTCTAGTTTCACCTTGATGGCTTAAGGAGCTTCGGTATCCTTGACGGCCTCTTGGAGTTTGCTGGCATGATCCAAATCTTGGGCTTCAATAGCTTCCTTGTGCTTTTGTTCCAGCTCCTGAGTCTCCCGTGCAAGCAAGGTCTGGTGTTGAGTATATGATTGTTAGGAAGTATAGGATAGACTAGGATTTGTTCCTGCCTTGTCTTGTACTCCAAGTTGGTCATTGTACTCCTATATATATGCCCACGAGGTTCAAGCAATACAATCAACAATTCCACCAATCTCTCTATCCCTTCTAACATGGTATCAGCCTAACCAATCAAACCCTTGCCGCCGCCCGTCGCTTCCGCTCCGCGGTGCCCCCGGGGCGGTCGACCTCCATGACCGCCGCCGGGGGCCACGCTGCCTGTGCCTAGGGTTCGTCTGCCGGTCGTGTTGACCGGCTGCCCTAGAGTCTTTTTCCCGAGCCCTTGCTCCCAGTTTTTTCTCTCTCTCGCCGGTCGCTTTCTCGGCGTTTTCTTTTTGGTTTTCCGATCTAAGATCAATCTGCGTCGCCCGCCGCCACCGTCGACCCCCGTGCGCCTCTATTCCAACACTGGTGCGACCGGCCGGCTCCATCACCGACCCGGTGGCCTCGCATGATAGGCGGCCCCTCACGGCCGCCGTCCGCGCGCTGGCCCACCCGTCGATGTACGCCGGTCGTCTCCACCCTGCTCCGACCGAGACTCCTGCATCGCCCCGACCCGGCAGCCTCGCACCATGCGGCGGCCCATCATAGCTGTTGTTTGCTCACCGGCCCGCACATCGATCCACGCCAACCGCCTCTGCCGCGTCTGCACGGCGGCCCTACGGTTTTCCTCACCGGCCTTGTCCCCGGCTGCGTCGGGCTCATCGGCTGCTTCAGCTCAGGCGCCGTTGCTATGTTGGTCGCTCGGGCCTCACTGCCTGGGCGTCGACGCTGTTTTGGCAGCCCGGGTGGCGATTTTGACGCCCTCGTCTGAACGTCGTCCCACACCGTCCGTCATCACCGGCCTCATCTCGGACTCCGCCGCCACCCCACCTACACCAAGCGGCGTCCCCAACCTTGCGCGCGATCAGCATGATCACCCGCTTGCCGCCATGATCCGCCTCATCTATGCCTCGTGACCGACATGGCCTATCGGTTGCGCGTGTCTCCACAGGTCCCATGAAGATCGTCCCCGAGTTTGGCGCGCCCCTCCACCGTCCGAGCAACGGGCTGCCGCTACATCGCCCCGTCGGGCCGCAGCGCCACCGCCCTGTCATTCTCCTTGCGTCTACATCGACTCGCGCACTGCCACTGCATCGCCCCTTCGGGCCGTAGTGCCGTGATACACAGTCCCCACCGCCGCCCCGAGGTCGTCCCCGTGGTTCAACCGAACCGGGCTCCGCTGCTGAGTCGCCCCTTTGGGCCATCGCCGCGACCCACGGTCACCGCCGCCGCCCCGAGGTCTTCCCGCCGTCGCCCCAACCCGCCTGCTGCCACCGTGTCGCCCCTTCGAGATGTAGCGCCAAGGCCCGCGGTCCACTCCGCCATCCCCGCGCGTCGACTTCGTGCGGTATGTGCCGTGCTGCCTCCCTCGGCACGGGAACGCCACCGTCCGTGCCTGTTGTGGTAAAACACGGCCACCTATGAGGCCATCGGCCCCTTTGTGGTTCGGCAGGGGGAGGACGCATTGCACAAAGAGCGGAGGCTATAGGACAGCACAGCAGTGGTGACACTGGTGGTTTTTACTTAGGTTCGGGCCGCTGAGAAGCGTAAAACCCTACTCCTGCTTTGGTGGATTGATGTGGAGACCGTGAAGAACGCGCAACGCTCGAGCCCGGCAAGGTCGCCTTGGGGGAAGAGCAGCTACGCGCGTATGAGTACACGAGGGTTCGAATCCTTTCTAAGGTTTCCACGGTCCTCCTTTTATAGGCCAGGGGGTTACAACAATGGCAAAATGGTCATTACCGAGCGATTAGATAGCTAACAGTGCTATCATACCTAACTTCAGCAGTTAGGACAAAGCGCATTAAATGCGCTGCCATGTGTCATGTTGTGGATGCGGCCCGGCAGGCCTGCCATGCTGCTTTAGTCATCTTCGACATGTTTGCTTGACACGCCTCTAGACGGATGTCAAATGGGGGTGATCTTCCTCCTAAATGGCTGCCACGTGCCAAATTACAGCCACTTAGTTATCTGGGGGCTCGACACCGCACCGATGGGTGACTTGTGTTGCGATGCGGTGGAGCGGTGGGTCCTTGGCGGGGATGCAGGCCGCCAACGGCCCCGACAATCCTTGCCGGGGAAGTCTTGGGACTTGTGTTAGCGTTCTAGGAACCAGGGTACCTAGACTTGCCTGCCTGCAGCCCACGGCGTGGCTCCATCGGCGGCCTGGTACGTCCCAGCTTCAGCACCAACAAGACAAGATCCTCGCGAGGGGCCAAGCCTCGCGAGGGAGACGACGCCAAGACCTCCTGAGGGAGCGACCACCCTTGGGCTGCTCCTGAGGAGCGGAGTTTCCTATGCAAGTGCCCAACCTCATGAGGTCGCGATGACACAAGCCATGACGACCAAGGGCAGGCGGGCGCCAGCGGACACAGAGGAGCAGGTTTCCTCTTTGGTGCTAAGGAGGCAAGCGCAGGCGCGGGGTCCCGAGAAATCAGCCATAGGTTTCCATTCCCGTGCAACGAGACCAAGACCGCCAGGACGGTAGGACGGATGTCATCGCCGAGCCCACCGCAGTGTCACGACTAGAGCTTTGCAGGAGAAGACCACCTTTCATCAGGATAAGATGTACTACTTGTCCCCTTTCAAATTGGCCGTTGTGGAATCCCTTCCCGCCTTCATTTTCGGGGAAGAGGACCGAGGCCCCTATAAATATAGGTTATCCACCACCGTAGAGGGGATCCGATCCCAGGTCGACTCATTCTCACCAGAGCGAGCCTCGCGAGCTTGTTCATCCTTTGTACTAGTTCATCCTCAGCCCCTCGTGAGGCAAATCCACCACAAAGCAGGAGTAGGGTCTTACACCGCAAGGTGGCCCGAACCTGGGTAAACTGCCGTGTCCATCTTCTTTCCTGTTCATCGAGCTAGGTTGTAGGGCGACGGGTTGGTTGGCTGGAGAGGTTGAGTTCTTCACACATGCCAGAGTTCAAACCTTCTTTGGGTCTGCGAAGCCCTAAATCCAACATTTGGCGCGCCAGGTAGGGGCATGTTGAAGCTTCTCTCCCACCACTCGCTCCACTGCCATTCCGCCGCTCCAATGGCTGACGCTTGCCGTGTTCGAGCCAAGCGCCGGGCTCCTCGTGTCGCCCAGACGGCACCCACGGGCAACGGTGCCCCTCGCCGCTCTGCCTCCCCGGTGGCTAACGCCGCCACCGACCCTGCTGCCCGCGGACAGCAGGACTCGTTGCTGCCACCGTCCGTGCAGCGTGACGGCCGCACCGCGACTCCATCACCCACTCCAGCCATGGCGTCGTCTTCTCATTGTCGTCATGGGCCGACCAACGCGCAGTCTGCGCTGCTCATGGCGCGCGAGCTTCTGCGCTATTGTCCGGCCAATGACCTCTATGACGACTGGCTCGCCCGCATCGCCGAACTCGTCAACGCCGCTGGCAAGGCCCCTGCACCGTCTCATTCGCTTCTCCCTCTGCTGCCCCTGGCAGGCAACATGGCTCACGGTGTGCCTCCTCCTCCTCCTCCTCTGCACGGAGTGGGCCCCGAGCCGAGGCATGAAGCTCCCCAGCGCGATGAAGAAAGCTGCCAGGTGGTGCAGCGGCCCCAAGGAGAAGAGCGTGCGCTTCCAGCACCGCCACACCAAGACCGCGTACCGCCATAGGCAGCGGCACGCGGGCGTCGAGATCAGGCTCCTCCCCAATGGCTGGCCCCTGTGAGTGCGGCAGGGTGTCGTGCTTTCACCCCAGAGCTGCGCCGCGTCGTCTGGCCCGGCAAGTTCAAACCGGATCTTCCTCCGTGCTACGACGGCACCCCCGACCCCGCTGAGTTCCTCCAGCTCTATGAGCTAAGCATCGAGGTGGCGAACGGCAATGACAAGATCATGGCGAACTGGTTTCTCATGGCCCTCAAGGACGGTGCGCGCTCTTGGCTCCTGAACCTTCCGGTGGGGTCAATCTCCTCCTGGGATGAGCTCCGCGAGCGCTTCATCGCCAACTTCCAAGGTACTCGCGACCGCGCTCCAGCGGCAGGCGACCTGCGGTGCATCAAGCAGCAACTGGGCGAGACCTTGCACAAGTACATACAACGCTTCAACACCGTCCGCCTCAAGATCGCCAAGGTGTCGGACGAGGCCGTCATCTCAGCGTTCTTTGATGGTGTCCGGGATGTCAAGATGAAGGAAGAGCTCGCCATACACGAGGACTTGTGTTCGGCTCTGGAGATGTTCAACTTGGCGGCCAGGTGCGCGAGTGCAGAGGAAGGTCGCCTCTCCCCCTTCGAGCTTCCGGAGGCAGATCCTGAAGACAAGAAGGCCAAGGCTAAGGACGTAAAGCGCAAGGGCCCGACTGTGCTTGCAGCAGAACCAGAGATGAAGCGCGACTGCGACCACCCGGAATCCTCCAAGGACAGCCATCCATTCTGCGTCTTCCATAATGTCCACAGCCACAACACCAACGACTGCCAGGAGCTCAGGGCAATCCGCGACGGGCGGCTCGGCCGCCGTCCCAAGCGCAACGACTGTGGCTACGGCCGCAGAGGAGGCCGCGGCGGAGGCCACTAGGACAACCACGACCCCCGCCAGGACTGGCATGATTAGCCTCATGAGGACCGCTGGCAAGGTCAACCTCGCAACGGCCCCTGGCATGACCAGCCCCGAGAGGACCTTCCTCAGGGCAACGCCGACCTCCCTCCGCTGCCACCGCCTCCAAGGAGGAACGACGACAACCACCAAGATGATGGGGCTGGGGGCTTCCAGGAGCCATGTGCGATCGCCTGCATCCTGGGCGGTGCTCAGGCCCCCTCTTCTCATCGCATCTTCAAGCAGTTCACTCGTGAGGTGAACGTGGCCCTTCCCAAGCTTGAGGCGTCGCGCCCCCTCAGGTGGTCCAAGTACACCATCACCTTCGACTCCATGGACCAGCTCAAATGTTCAGCCGCCGCTGGCGCGCTCCCGATGCTCTGCTCGCCGACCATCAGCAACGTCCTCGTCACCAAGACACTCATCGACGGCGGCGTGGGGCTCAACATCCTCTCCGTCGACACGTTCGGGACACTCCAGGTGCCGTACGACCAGCTCCTCCCCACCAAGCCTTTCTCAGGAGTAACCGATGGCTCCACAGTCCCCATAGGGCAGATCTGCCTCCCTGTCACCTTCGGCCAGCGCAACAACTACCACACCAAGCTCATCAACTTCGACATCACCCATATTCTCCTCCCGTACAACGCCATCCTCGAGTATCCGGCCCTCGCCAAGTTCATGGCGGCAACACACCACGGCTAGAACGTCCTCAAGATGCTAGGGAGCGGCGGTATCATCACGATCGCCTGCGACGAGAAGGCCGCGGTGTGCTCCCTTGAGTGCGCTTACTAGGCTGCGGCAGTCGAGAACTCAGACGGCGAGGGTGCCGCTCGACCTCCTGAGGCCATCCCCAAGAAGAAGAAGCAGCTCCTCCCCAAGGGCCGTCAGGAGGCTGGCGCGCCTGACGATCGAGCCTCACGCCCTGCGCCCACTGGTTGGGCACCCTTCCCTCTCACATAGGAAGGCGCGCCCGGTGACCCTCTCAGGACAGGCTCGGGGGCTCTCCTCTGGAGGGCCTCTGACCTAACCAGCATCACGAGGGAGGCGTTCGGGCACCACGTGGGGGCGTGCTTCGATGCGCACCTATAAGAGCAAGGCGCAAGGCACGAGGCGCCAGGTGCTCAGGAGTTCATCACCAAGACGATCGAGGAGCTTCAAGAGGCGCGAGCCATGTGCGAGGAGCGTCGCCCCGCATCATCCAGTGCAGCTGCTACCCCTGACATGGGTAGCGAGCTGCGCGTCTACGTCAACATCCCAGGTCTCAACAGGGTTGCTTCTCAGGAGCTCTTCTGGCCGTCCCGCGTTGGACGAACTAGGGGCTGCCCCCGCAGTTATGTCTACATGCCGTTCGGCCTGTTGGACGTGGCTGCCTCGCACCAGCGCTACATGCAGGGCGTCCTGGCGGCTCACGAGGCTTGGCGCCAGGCGGTCCTGGCAGAGGAGGTGCCAGATCCTCGCGAGCTTCCTAAGCCTCCAGAGACTCCCGAGCCTCAGGAGCCAGCCAGCTCGTGAGGAGTGATCTCCGCAGTGCGCATCTTCAACTACTCCAACGCTTCTACAACAACGGTGCCAGGTGACTTTTTGGTTCATTCAGTTGAGGGAGCCCCTTGGGCTGCATTATCCTTAGGATGTCAGGGCCCGTCCCTGCAGCCGCATCGTTTTGATTCATGTACTCCAGACCAGTTATGCATGCTTAGGCTATTATGTTTGTTAGTGTTATGCCCGCTGTCTTGTTATAGGTGGAGTTGCCCTTCGCGGCCTCCGCGCGTGCTAACCCACCTATTGCTCATCCTGCAACGGGGGCTGCTGGCACGGCGCCTGTGCTTGGGTCTGTCCCTGCAGCGCTGATGAACCTAAGAGACCGAGCTCTGGCTCGCGGCCGACCCCGTGCACGTCACCTCACCGGGTCCATAGTGCCTTCGTCTTCTCACGGAAAGATCATCGGCAGGATAGCGAGCGTGGCTGTTTATTATGTTTCTGGCTAACCCACAGGAGCCCCGGAGGCAGGGCCACCAGCGGCCTTGCCACCTTGGGAGAACGCCATGCCACGTGTCGAGGGGCGCAACACCTCCTTGCTGCCAGCCACTCTTTTCTCGCGCAAGCCGCTTGCACGTTAAAGGGGGGGCCCTTGAGCATCGCGACTCAGGGGCTCCTACCGGCTCTCGGGCCCTCACCCCTGGCCTTGACCAGAGCATCGCGACCTGGCATACCAGCGGCGGCCGAGCCTTGCTCAAGAGCCGGGTCCCGAGGTCGTAGAGCACCTAGGCAAGCAGGGGAGATGGAGTCGGTAGGAGCCCTGCGGAGGGGGCGTCATCAGGAGAAGGGCATGGCCTAATGTCGCACGAGAAGTTCGTCCACGCAACAAAGGAACTGCCTCAGGCTCGTCCATATAAGTCACCTCACATGCGCAGGTGTGAACTTCATGACTAACATTATGTCCCTCGTGATCTCGCTCGGGCAAGGAAACTTCCCTTCCAGTCCTTCGGGGGCCGCTTGTGCGCCAAAGGGAACCTCCTGAGCATCGCGACTCAGGGGCTCTTACCGGACCTCGGGCCACTCGCCTCCTAGCCTTGACCACGGCATCGTGACTTGGCATACCAGCAAAGGTCGAAGCCTGCCTAGGGACTGGGTCCTGCCGGCGTAGAGCACCAAGCTACCGCGAGAGTGAAAGGGGGAACCATGCCAAGGCGAGAGACACAAACACGACATCGAGTCAGGAACGATAATGTTAAAATGCGAGCATCACAGTTTCTTACATACCCCCACAGGGCCCGTCGTGGTTTTTTCGCAAGAACAAAGCAAAAGGAAAAAACCCCTAAGAACCAAGGCCTCGGCAGCGTCACCAGCAGCGCCGGGATAGCGCCACTCCTCCCCTAAGCACGGGCGTAGCGGCGTGGCGGCTCTTAGCTGTCGTCGTCGCTCGAGCCCGGTCCGGACGAAGTGCTGCTGCTGTCGGAGGAGTCGCGGACAAGGCCAAGGGCAAGTTCACCGCCGGTGGCCTCGCCGCCTCCCTGGGGCAACACTCCAGACATCGGCCATCCTCTTCGAAGACCTTGAAGAAAAGCGTCGAAGCCCCATTGTACTCGAAGTGGATGGCGTGCCTCCCCTCCGAGTTACAAGTGTGGGCGATCGCGCCCCATCCCCGGGTCATGAAGACGTCGCCAGAGGCAATGGCCTCGACCTCCGCCTCTGATGCCTGGCTGCAACAGCCGTCGTGCTGCAGCAGCCGTTGTGCTGCAGCCACAGCTTGATGGGCCCCCGCGGTGGTATCTCCCTCGCCAGGAGCCGTGGGAGCCGGATCCACATGCACGGCGGTGTTGCCACGCACAACACAAACTCGTGGGCTGTGCCTTCGACATGGGCCTGCTGGCGAGGTGGTCGTGCGGCCATCGCTTGCTCCCCTCCATGACCTAGTTCCCCGCGGTGGCCGTGGCTGCTCTCATGGACGAGGCTGCGCGCGAGCATACGCGCATACCGGAAAGCCCAGCGGAGCGTGTTCGTGCCAGGGCCGTGTTGCTGTGGGCGCCGCGGTGGCATCGCAAGAGCGATCGCGCCTCTTCTTTGGCGGGAGCAGCTCAGGTTCCACCTGAGGGGCTTTTCCCTTCTCCTCGGCGGAAAACCTCCTCACTGGTGCCATGGATGCTCTGGCAGGGGGTAAGAACATGAAGATGGCTGGGGGCTCCGCTCCCCTTCCCCATTTATAGGCGAGGGGAGGTTAACCGCCGGCCCCTCATGTTCCGAGCCATGATGACTGATCTGCATGCACCTGGCAGTTGTCAAGTCGTGCGGTTGCCCAGGCGGTGTGGGGAAGTGAAGACGCCCACGTCCCATCAAGCGCCATGCGTCGGCTCGGTCCGCAGGCAATTGGGGCCCATGATGCATCGCCCTTGCCCTTTGGCTTCGCCTTGAAGCCAAGTCCGAGTGCGCCTTGGGCCCTGGGGCTACTGTCGGCGTTCTGGGAACCAGGGTACCCAGACTTGCCTGCCTGTGGCCCACAGCGTGGCTCCATCGGTGGCCTGGTACGGCCCAGCTTCAGCACCAACAAGACAAGACCCTCGCGAGGGGCCAAGCCTCGTGAGGGAGATGACGCCAAGACCTCCTGAGGGAGCGGCCACCCTTGGGCTGCATCTGAGGAGCGGAGTTTCCTATGCAAGTGCCCAACCTCATGAGGTCGCGGTGACGCAAGCCATGACGACCAAGGCCAGGCGGGCGCCAGCAGGCGTAGAGGAGCAGGTTTCCACTTTGGTGCTAAGGAGGCAAGCGTAGGCACGGGGTCCCGAGGAATCAGCCAAAGGTTTCCATTCCCGTGCAATGAGACCAAGACTGCCAGGACGGATGTCATCGCCGAGCCCACCGCAGCGTCACGACCAGAGCTTTGCAGGAGAAGACCACCTTTCATCAGGATAAGATGTACTACTTGTCCCCTTTCAAATTGGCTATTGTGGAATCCCTTCCCGCCTTCGTTTTCGGGGAAGAGGACCGAGGCCGCTATAAATATAGGTTAGCCACCGTCGTAGAGGGGATCCGATCCCAGGTCGACTCATGCTCACCAGAGCGAGCCTTGCGACCTTGTTCATCCTCAGCCCCTCGTGAGGCAAATCCACCACAAAGCAGGAGTAGGGTCTTACACAGCAAGGTGGCCCGAACCTGGGTAAACTGCCATGTCCATCTTCTTTCCTGTTCATCGAGCTAGTGTCGGGGCCGGATTTCGGGGACACAAAATATCCCAGAAATCTAACCCCTCGTGTTACCACCAGCCCAGGATTACTGTTACTGGTGGGCACGTCCTTGTTACAGATTACCAAGCAATTACAAAAATTGGATACAAGACCATAAAGGTCTAATGATACAACAATTATTCTGGTGACGGGTGACGGAAGCGACTCGTGGTTCTCCAACGTCGATGGGGCTCCATTCCCACAGGAACGCCTGACTTGGATAATTCCTATCCCGCGTGGCTGCCATCCTAGGATCCGCATGGATGTCGTTGTGGTACTCCTCGTAGAACCCCTAACCTGGCCAAGTAAATAGCCAGGGACAAGCCTGTGAGTACATTTGAATGTACTCGCAAACATCATGAACAGAAGATATACCGAATGTAGCAGATATTATGTGATCAAGTTGAATTAAATTATATGCGTATGCTCATGATGGACTTAAATGCATGCTATCAGGAATTAATTCATGGCATGATAACATATTGGCATGTACAAATAAAAGAATATATAAAAATGTTAGTGATAAACAAGGAAAGTTATGGGAAAGTAAAATAAAAGAAATGCCGGTCGGATGTCTAAAGTGACACCATGGTAGGACTTGAAGAGAAATGCCTAACAGGTATCCACAAGAGTAGTGGTGTGATAGACCGCCTGAGAACACGAGGGACGCCACGAAGAGGTCTTGAAAAGAAATGCCAGTCGGGTGTCAAAAAGTGACGCCACGGTTGGTCTTGAAGAGAAATGCCAATCAGGTATCCACAAGAGTAGTGGCGTGATAAACTGCGTGTTAACTCAAGGGACGCCACGAAAAGGTCTTGAAAAGAAATGCCAATCGGGTATCCACAAGAGTAGTGGTGTGATAAACCGCCTGTTAACTTGAGGGATGCCACTTAGAGGTATTAAAAAAATAAAGTTGAGTGCCCGGGGTAGTCTAGCTAGCCCCTGAGACACTCAGGAAATATAAAATAAGAGAAATGGGTTAGTCCTCAATAATATGCATAACCAGAAAAATATTCACAGCAATAGTATTCAAAATAACCTTGATAGTGTTAGTGATGATAACAATATCCTGCAAAATAGTTCAGGCCCAATTTAATTATTTTCCTCTGAAGACCGACACTAAGACCGACACTTGACCAACCCAAACTATAGTCCTTAACCGTGGACACGGCTATTCGAATAGGTTTAAACTCTGCAGAGGGTGTACTCTTTACCCACAAGTAAAGGATTTCTTTAGTCAGTACCGTGACACTGACTAATTCCCTTTACGATCTTTGGGTTGAAAACACACCTAACTTGCACACACCAGATTAACCGTCTGGATGCCAGGAATCACCTAAAGCATCGTTTCAGAAAAACTTTAAGTCGGGGAGACAACAATCTCGAGTAGCATGGGATCACTATTAATATGCGCGGATTCCAAGGGGGCACCCCCTCTCGGTCACAACCGAAAACACCCATGCCCCCTGACCCGATGACAGGATTTAGTCCATGGCCATGGAAACCCTCATCGTGGCCCTCTGTACGGTGTGTGCATGGAAAGGGGTTATCAACTTACTGAACCATACCCTACCTGTGGCAGGGACAAGTGGTAGCACGAATCAAGTATGGGGATTACTGGAACAAGACTCGATCTAGGGTCGACTCAGGAGGTTCAAGTTTTCCAGCAGTGGTTAGCTCAACAAAGTATTCTTTCAACAGCAAACCCAAACATGCCACAACCCTTGCATGCTCCAGCATGCATAATAAACAAGGCATGATCACGCTTCAACATAGTCACCCTTCTGCCGGTACTGTATTTTACTTATACCTGCACCTGCAAGTTAGTCATGACAACATTCAATGCATGGTATGAGGAAACATGCCATCACTACATGCATGCAAATTTTTATTCGAACTCAACCTATATATGACTTCATTTGTTCTTGCAAACAATATAACCATGCGATTCACCATATCAAGTGTTCAAGATGCTTGCCTTG
Source organism: Thinopyrum elongatum (assembly GCA_011799875.1). Lineage (NCBI taxonomy): Eukaryota > Viridiplantae > Streptophyta > Magnoliopsida > Poales > Poaceae > Thinopyrum > Thinopyrum elongatum. The sequence continues at coordinate 176,595,877 of CM022300.1, forward strand.
AGCATGCAGCCATATTGGGTGCACTCCAAAAGTTTGAAATATTTATCTTCCCTCCATTTTCCTATTTTAAGAATATTGTAATTACCACATAGAGTTTAAACAGTGCTAAAAAGTTGTCCGGAAAGTTTTGAAATAAATGTTAAAATAAACTAGATGAAATATGAGGAATAACAGAAAAAGAATCAATTTATTTGGTGTTCATATGAATTACTTAGGGAATTTCTAAGTTGAAGAGAATAAAGAAAGGGACTATTTAAAAGATCCAGTGAAGATAAAGCTTATAAAAAATGTTCAACTAAGCTGGATAAATAGAGCATGATTTTAGAAACCTATAGAAATTTGAATAATCAGATTTGGATTTGAAATGACCATTGCGGAACTTTTTGAAGACTGCTGGAAAAAGAAAAAAGGGAAAGCGTAGAAGTGCACCCTGGGCATTGTTTAGCTGCGCGGTACCACTGGGCCGAGCCCAGCCGCTCAGCTGCATGGGCGAGCTGCCACGTCGAAAGCGCTTTCTAGAAATACGCCTTGCCGCAAGGAAGACGTACTCCAGTAATCCATCTCCACTTAAGACAGCGTGGCGAGACCCTGGAGTCGCTGACAGTGGGCCCCACCTGGCCCACGGGTCAGGTTTGACCCGGGTCGCCCGCGTTCTCTCTCCGCGGCAGAACAGGGGAGGCGGCTGCCGGTGATGATTGCCGGCGAACGGCGGCATCTCTCGGGAAGCCGAAGCCATGTGTGTGCTCAGGAGGCCAAGGCGGTCCTCTGGGTACTCGTCGTGGTCGCTGGGAAGCACGGGGTCGTCGGCGGCGAGCTCACCCGAAAAGCTCCGGCGGAAGCAAGTTGGGCGATTCACCCACGGGCTATCTCCGGTGTAATTGAAGGTGGGGATCGATCCGAGAGTGCTCCAGGGGTCCATTGGTGAAGAAATTAGGAGGGGGAAGGCTCTGGAGAGGTGGGAATCATCGGGGAAGTGGCGGTGGCCGTAGCTGCCAGAGAGGAGGAAGACGGCTTCTCCCGGCCGTTTGGCTGCCCGGGGTGGCTTTCAGAGGATGGGGTAGTGGTGGTGCTGTCAAGAATGAACCCGGGGTGGCCTTTTTATAGGCGGTCGAGGTCAGTTGGGTGGCTTCCAGTGGACGGTAATGCTGTGGGCGGCCATTTGTGGAGAATGGAGGTCGGTGGTGAGGCCGTTGGGGTCGGTGGTCTGCAGCTGACCTCTAGGTGGGCTAGAGGGCTCGAGGGAGCGCCCGGTGGCCCGGACAGCGCCGCCCACAGCAGACTATGGCGGCGGCCATTTATGGTGAGCGCGGTTGATGGTGAGGTCGGCGAGGACTGTGGGGAGGTCAGCAAGGCCGGTGAGGTCGGCGTGGACGATGGCCGTCCGCATTTAAATCAGGGACGCGCTGGCGGGGTCGGGTGGCTCGGGCGGTGCCGTGCCCAAGTGGAAGGCGGCGGCGGCTCGGGTCGGTGGCTGGCCGGTGCCAGGCGACGAGGGAGGGTTTCGGCGGGGTGCAAGGGGGTCGCGGTGATCCAGGAGAGGCTAGGTCGGGCTGGGGAGGCAGTAGGGTGAGCGGCAGGGCCCGATGCCAGAGGCTGCAGAACACGCGCTCTGGATGCGCTCAGTGCACGCACACCACGTGCTCGAACAAATGCCCGTGGCATCTACAGGGACCCAACCAAGTTGCAACTAAACAGGGTGGTGTTAGTGTGGATGGTAAGAATGATGGACATGCTGGTTTGGGGAGAGGGGCTAGTGTCCAATGCAAATTAGAAAGGTGCAAGGTTTCTGCCATGCCTACAACCTGTTTGACAAAATGATAGAGCTAGCTAGGCAATTTTTTTGGAAGTGAGACTTGGCAGGATAGTGTCTCATTAGATGTTAGATATGGTGGTGGAGTTGGTTGGGCAAAATGAAAAACTTGTTATTGCAAGTTTTGAAGAATTTAGTTTCTAGACAGAAACTTCAGAGGAATATTTGGTGAACTAAAAGATTCCAGTGGAGCTAAAATTTTGGAATTAAGGGTTTGGTTGGAAGGACTATAAGTGGGAAAAATTTCAGGATTTTTGGGGCAAGTAAAAATAGGGTTGTAGTACAAACTCAAATATAGGACAAAATTGAAAAAGTGGTTGTTTCATTCAAAATTTACAAAAGACCAAGTTAGGGTTTTGCATAAAAGTGATATGTAGGCATCACTTTACCCCCCCCCCCCCACATAATTTTTGTTGAACTTTTAATGAATTATTTAAAGTAGTTGTTGTGCAACAGAGGCATTTAAAGTATTGAAAATACTATTAAAAGAATTGTTTTGGAGCAAATTTTATTCTGAAAATAATTCATACTGTTATTAAAATATAAATGAAATGTTTTAAGAAAACTACCAGAGCCCACAATATTATTTCCAAAAATTGCTATATGGAGGGAAGAATTTTTGGAATAACAGAAACAGAAAATGGTTCTGAAATTAATAAAAGACCTAGTAAAATTCAAAATTTTAATTTTGGCCAAATTTTATTTTATAAAATCATGGTCGAATTTTTGCGGTGTTACAAACTGTACCCCCCTTAAGAAAATCTCGTCCCCGAGATTTGTTAATGGTGGAAGAATTAAATGCGTATCAAAACAAACAAAAATATGCAAAATGCAAATATAGCAATGCACTTTTAACATACGCCCTATAATATCATACCACGGTTGCGTTTTGTAGACTAGCATTAGACACAACAACAACCATACTCGTGACCATCTACGGTTCCGGATGAGATGTTCCAGCTCTGACCCTGGCTGTGTACTCTTCAAACACTCGACGAGAGTAGCCAGAAGAGAGGGACGGGCCATTCTGCTGGTCGTCCCCTAGAACTCTTGAATTACTTCCCAGGACTGCTGACAGAATAACTGATGGTTCTGCACTCCCCCTTACTAGTGGGTGTTGAACAATGGCTCTCCTTGTAATGGAGAGTCCCCTGGCAACTTGGGTGAGCAGTGACTCTTGTGCGGCCACAAAATGCACCAAGTTTTCCAGGGCAGGGTTTTGCTCGTGCTCGGAGTCGGCAAAATGCATCCCTCTATCGTAGCTGGATCTGAATCGATTGTAGAAAAATGAGCGATTGTGAGTTCTTGAATCTTGGTGGCAAAGTTGGGCAACGGCTTGTCTAGCGGCATAATGGATGGCTTGATATTCACCAGCCATTACTCTTCCCGTGAATCGGTGAGAGTGTTCTTGTGCCAAAGCCCTTCCATTAATAGATACTGTGGCCGAAAATTGGGTGAGGCCATTGCGATCCCTTGCTTGGTACACCACATATCGTGGTGATTCTTCCAAACCATGGGCACGTCGGGTGACGTTAGAGAGTATGCGGACGAAGCCATCAAGCTCCGGCGCGGTGGTCTCGTGGTGGATGAGGGAACGAGGCATCTTGGTGGTTTGGATTAAAGTGAGAATGAAGGCCGTGTTGTGCTGAGTTGAGGCAGGGCTCCTTTATAGGCTAGCCGAGTCTTCCATCACACGCTTGAGGATGGGATAACTTAGGTGTCGGCCACAGGCACACGGCCTATGGACTAGGTTGATAGGTTGGGCACCAACTATCAAAAAGATGTCAGCTGGCCACTGTGCGGTTATCGAATAGGATGGGCTTGACTGTGGATAGGAAAGGACGTCAATGGTGTGGAAACCTAGAGATAGCGACCAGGCTAAGGTAGGATTAGCCAATGGTCAGCCTGGCTCTGATACCAAGGTTGTCGGGGCTGGATTTCGGGGACACAAAATATCCCAGAAATCTAACCCCTCGTGTTACCACCAGCCCAGGATTACTGTTACTGGTGGGCACGTCCTTGTTACAGATTACCAAACAATTACAAAAATTGGATACAAGACCATAAAGGTCTAATGATACAACAATGATTCTGGTGACGGGTGACGGAAGCGACTCATGGTTCTCCAACGTCGATGGGGCTCCATTCCGATAGGAACGGCTGACTTGGATAATTCCTATCCCATGTGGCTGCCATCCTAGGATCCGCATGGACGTCTTTGTGGTACTCCTCGTAGAACCCCTGACCTGGCCAAGTAAATAGCTAGGGACAAGCCTGTGAGTACGTTTGAATGTACTCGCAAACATCATGAACAGAAGATATACCGAATGCAGCAGATATTATGTGATCAAGTTGAATTAAATTATATGCGTATGCTCATGATGGACCAAAATGCATGCTGTCAGGAATTAATTCATGGCATGATAACATATTGGCATGTACAAATAAAAGAATATATAAAAACGTTAGTGATAAACAAGGAAAGTTAAGGGAAAGTAAAATAAAAGAAATGCCGGTCGGATGTCTAAAGTGACACCATGGTAGGTCTTGAAGAGAAATGCCTAACGGGTATCCACAAGAGTAGTGGCGTGATAGACCAGATGTGAACTCGAGGGACGCCACGAAGAGGTCTTGAAAAGAAATGCCAGTCGGGTGTCAAAAAGTGACGCCGCGGTCGGTCTTGAAGAGAAATGCCAATCGGGTATCCACAAGAGTAGTGGCATGATAAACTGCGTGCTAACTCGAGGGACGCCACGAAAAGTTCTTGAAAAGAAATGCCAATCGGGTATCCACAAGAGTAGTGGCATGATAAACCGCCTGTTAACTCGAGGGATGCCATGTAGAGGTCTTAAAAAAATAAAATTGAGTGCCCGGGGTAGTCTAGCCAGCCCCTGAGACACTCAGGAAATATAAAATAAGAGAAACGGGTTAGTCCTCAATACTATGCATAACCATAAAAATATTCACAGCAATAGTATTCAAAATAACCATGACAGTGTTAGTGATGATAACAATATCCTGCAAAATAGTTCAGGCCCAATTTAATTATTTTCCTCCGAAGATCGACACTAAGACCGACACTTGACCAACCCAGACTGTAGTCCTTAACCACGGAGATGGCTATTCAAATAGGTTTAAACTCTGCAGAGGGTGTACTCTTTACCCACAAGTAAAGGATTTCTTTAGTCAGTACCGTGACACCGACTAATTCCCTTTACGGTCTTCGGGTTGAAAACACACCTAACTAGCACACACCAGATTAACCATCCGGATGCCAGGAATCACCCAAAGCATCGTTTCAGAAAAACTCTAAGTCGGGGAGACAACAATCTTGAGTAGCATGGGGTCACTATTAATACGCGTGGATTCCAAGGGGGCACCCCCTCTCGGTCACAACCGGAAACACCCATGCCCCCTGACCCGATGACAGGATTTAGTCCATGGCCATGGAAACCCTCATCGTGGCCCTCTGTACGGTGTGTGCATGGAAAGGGGTTATCAACTTACTGAACCATACCCTACCTATGGCAGGGACAAGTGGTAGCACGAATCAAGTATGGGGGTTACCGGAACAAGACTCGATCTAGGGTCGACTCAGGAGGTTCAAGTTTTCGAGTAGAGGTTAGCTCAACAAAGCATTCTTTCAACAGCAAACCCAAATAGGCCACAACCCTTGAATGCTCCAACATGCATAACAAACAAGGCATGATCACGCTTCAACGTGGTCACCCTTCTGCCGGTACTGTATTTTACTTATACCTGCACCTGCAAGTTAGTCATGACAACATTCGATGCATGGTATGAGGAAACATGCCATCACTACATGCATGCAAATTTTTATTCGAACTCAGCCTATATATGACTTCATTTATTCTTGCAAACAATATAACCATGCGATTCACCATATCAAGTGTTCAAGATGCTTGCCTTGAGCATGCAACCATATTGGGTGCACTCCAAAAGTTTGAAATATTTATCTTCCCTCCATTTTCCTATTTTAAGAATATTGTAATTACCACATAGAGTTTAAACAGTGCAAAAAGTTGTCTGGAAAGTTTTGAAATAAATGTTAAAATAAACTAGAAGAAATATGAGGAATAACAAAAAAAGAATCAATTTATTTGGTGTTCATATGAATTACTTAGGGAATTTCTAAGTTGAAGAGAATAAAGAAAAGGACTATTTAAAAGATCCAGTGATAAAGCTTATAAAAAATATTCAACTAAGCTGGATAAATAGAGCATGATTTTAGAAACCTACAGAAATTTGAATAATCAGATTTGGATTTGAAATGACCATTGTGGAAATTTTTGAAGACTGCTGGAAAAAGAAAAAAGGGAAAGCGTAGAAGTGCGCTCTGGGCGCTGTTTAGCTGCGCGGTACCACTGGGCCGAGCCCAGCCGCTCAGCTGCGCGGGCGAGCTGCCACGTCGAAGGCGCTTTCTGGAAATAATCCTTGCCGCAAGGAAGACGTACTCCAGTAATCCGTCTCCACTTAAGACAGCGTGGCGAGACCCTGGAGTCGCTGACAGTGGGCCCCACCTGGCCCACGGGTCAGGTTTGACCCTGGTTGCCCGCTTTCTCTCTCCGCGACAGAACAGAGGAGGTAGCTGCCGGCGACGATTGCCGGCGAACGGCGGCATCTCTCGGGAAGCCGAAGCCATGTGTGCTCAGGAGGCCAAGGCGGTCCTCTAGGTACTCGTCATGGTCGCTGGGAAGCACGGGGTCGTCGGCGGCGAGCTCACCCGAAAAGCTCCGAAGGAAGCAACTTGGGTGATTCACCCATGGGCTATCTCCGGTGTAATTGAAGGTGGGGATCGATCCGAGAGTGCTCCAGGGGTCCATTGGTGAAGAAATTGGGAGGGGGAAGGCTCTGGAGAGGTGGGAATCATCGGGGAAGTGGCGGTGGCCGTAGCTACCGGAGAGGAGGAAGACGGCTTCTCCCAGCCGTTTGGCTGCCCGGGGTGCTTTCAAAGGATGGAGGAGTGGTGGTGCTGTCAAGAATGAACCCGGGGTGGCATTTTTATAGGCGGGCGAGGTCTGTTGGGTGGCTTCCAGTGGACTGTAATGCTGCGGGCGGCCATTTGTGGCGAATGGAGGTCGGTGGTGAGGCTGTTGGGGTCGGTGGGGTGGTCGGTGGTCTGCACCTGACCTCTTGGTGGGCTGGAGGGCTCGGGGGAGCGCCAGGTGGCCCGGACGGCGCCGCCCACGGCAGACTACGGTGGCCATTTTATGGCGAGGACGGTCGGTGGTGAGGCCGGCGAGGACTGTGGGGAGGTCAGCGAGGCCGGTGAGGTCGGCGTGGATGATGGCCGTCCGCATTTAAACCAGGGTTGCGCTGGCGGGGTCGGGTGGCTCGGGCGGTGCCGTGCCCGAGTGGAAGAAGGCGGCGGCGGCTCGGGTCGGTGGCTGGCCGGCGCCAAGCGACGAGGGAGGGTGTCAGCGGGGTGCAAGGGGGTCGTGGTGATCCAGGAGAGGCTAGGTCGGGCTGGGGATGCAGTAGGGTGAGCGGCAGGGCCCGATGCCAGAGGCTGCAGAATGCGCGCTCTAGACGTGCTCTGTGCACACACACCACGTGCTCGAACAAATGCCCGTGGCATCTACAGGGACCCAACCAAGTTGCAAATTAATAGGGTGGTGTTAGTGTGGATGGTAAAAATGATGGACATGCTGGTTAGGGGAGAGGGGCTAGTGTCCAGTGCAAATTAGAAAGGTGCAAGGTTTCTGCCATGCCTACAACCTGTTTGACAAAATGATAGAGCTAGCTAGGCAATTTTGTTGGAAGTGAGACTTGGCAGGATAGTGTCTCATTAGATGTTAGCTATGGTGGTGGAGTTGGTTGGGCAAAATGAAAAACTTGTTATTGCAAGTTTTGAAGAATTTAGTTTCTGGACAGAAACTTCAGAGGAATATTTCGTGAACTAAAAAGATTCCAGTGGAGCTAAAATTTTGGAATTAAGGGTTTGGTTCGAAGGACTATATGTGGGAAAATTTTCAGGATTTTTGGGGCAAGTAAAAATGGGGTTGTAGTAGAAACTCAAATACAGGACAAAATTGAAAAGAGGTTGTTTCACTCAAAATTTACAAAAGACCAAGTTAGGTTTTTGCATAAAAGTGATATGTAGGCATCACATTACCCCCCCCCCCCATAATTTTTGTGGAATTTTTAATGAATTATTTAAAGTTGTTGCAGTGCAACAGAGGCATTTAAAGTATTGAAAATGTTATTAAAAGAATTGTTTTGGAATAAAATTTTATTCTGAAAATAATTCATACTATTATTAAAATATAAATGAAATGTTTTAAGAAAACTACCAGAGCCCACAATATTATTTCCAAAATTGCTATATGGAGGGAAGAATTTTTGGAATAACAGAAACAGAAAATGGTTCTGAAATTAATAAAAGACCTAGTAAAATTCAAAATTTTAATTCTGGCCAAATTTTATTTAATAAAATCATGGTTGAATTTTTGGGGTGTTACAGCTAGGCTGTAGGGCGATGGGTTGGTTGGCTGGAGAGGTTGAGTTCTTCGCACACGCCCCAGAGTTCGAACCTTCTTTGGGTCTGTGGAGCCTTGAATCCGACAACTTGTCTTCGGGGTGGCCTCGACCCGACCGGGCTCGCCTGCCCGGCAAGGGAGTTTTTCCTTAGTGATATCTTGTTGTCTCGGCTTGTCTTGGTCTTCTTGATCTGCCCTTTGATTCCTCAAAGAGCCCTCTCTCCCTGGCATGGTTCTGTCTTGAATGCTTGGTGTTGCCGGCTCTTAGGCCTACTGTCCGTGCACAAGTCAGGGGAAACATATACCCCTGTTTGTGTACCCCGACAGAAGCCCCCGGGCCTAAGACATACGTGTCGTCGGGCACGTTGGGTTAGGCCCCAAATAGTGCACAGACAAGTGTCGGAGGAACGCTGCGCATGCAGCAGTTTGTTATGATGACCAGTCGCCTCAACGTCCACTATGCGCAATTACCGCAGGTCGTGGGGTCATGGGACTGTAGCAGTTAACGTAAAACGGTAACTTCCTGAGATGAAGCAGCGAAGAGCCACCCTTCCCCCACGTTCATTCCTCATAAAAGAGAAAAACGCGAAGGGGCCCTGCTCATTCGTATCCGTTTCACCCTCCATCATCTTCCTCCTCAAGCCAAGCGACTGCTCCAGCGCCCACATTCGCTTCCGATCTCCCACCCAGCCTTCCACCTTCCACGCAGCCCTGAAGAATGGGGAAGAAAGCCGCCAGAAGGGGAAAGCGGCCGGCCGTCGTGAAGGAAACTGCAGCGGAGGGGAAAAAGAAGAAAGCGGCAGAGCTAGACAGGAAGCGGCGGGAAGATGTAGTGTTCTTCCCGTCGAGCTTGGAAAGCAACACCCTGGCCATGAGGTACACGTAAATGTGGGCGAGAGAAGTCCCAAAAGGGCATGGTGCTCCTACAGTTTTGGCGGAGGGGAAAGAAGACCCACCAAATTCATATCGCTTTTTCTGCGCATATTTCCTTTGCGGCCTCAGCCCTCCTTTCTCTGATTTCTTTGAGGCGATGATGGCGGTATACGGATTCCACCTTTTGGATTTCACCCCAAATGCAATGGCGTGCATGGCGATTTTCACCCATCTGTGTGAGAGCTTTGTCGGAGTAGCCCCCAGCGTGGATCTGTTTAGGCACTTTTTCATCTCGCGGGTTGAGGACAAGAATCTCCACTCAGGAAATATAAGCTGGATCCCCCAAGTGGCGAGGAATGCTTGGGATTATCTTCCTGGTCAGCAGTGCGGCAAATGGGAAGAGTGGAGGGCAGATTGGTGCTGGATTTGGGATGCAGATGCTCCAGAGACTGCCGGGCGCGGACGGAGTGCGTCGTGCACGGCAAGGATTGGGGGAAGCTAGGCCTTACCAACGAGGCTTCGCCCAGCTTTGAATAGGATTGCTCGCCTCAAGGCTGCCGGGCTAACCATCGAACTGGTGGGGGCTGACTTCCTCCGACGCCGCATTGCGCCACTGCAGCAAAGGGATAGGTTTGCCTGGCGGTACGAAGACACGGGGGATAGGATGCGCCTGTACCCAGGCCTCACCAACAACCTGACAGTTTACGGTCATGCCTGGCTGTGCGAACAGCTGTTCGGTACCCTTGGGCCATTCAAAATGCCGGCAAAGGTTGTCCCGCTGAATATCAATTCCACGTTGGACCATATTTTGAAGTGGACACCTGACTGCAATGCTTATGGAGTTGCGGACGATTGGCAACCGAGCTTGATGAGGAGATGGAGTGGGTCTCTGGTCTGGAGGAAAGGGCCTCCAGAGTGGAGAGCAACATATTCAAGCTCACCTCCATAGCGGAAGCAGAGTATATCAAGAGGCGGATCGAGGAGGATAAGGCGCTTCGAGCAGCTGGGAAGGCAAAGCCCAGAAGGGTGGAGGAGGGAGAAGAGGAGGAGGCCGAAGACGAGGGCTCTTCTCATGGCAGGAGCGAGGAGCACGCCGCGGAGGAGATTGCCAGGGACGAGCCTACCAAGGGCAATCCTGCCGGGATCAAAGCCTTGTACGCGGTGGCAGCGGAAGCCCAGGAAAAGGACGAGGCCGACTAGGTGGACCAGCCCAAGGAGGAGTGGCTTACTGCAGGACCTCAAGTCCCTGAACCAGACCTAGAGTTGCGTCCCTGCAGGCGGCCTGGCCGGGGAACCGCAGCCCCCGTTCCTGCGCCCGTCGCCAAGAGGGAGAAGAAGACCATCTCTAAGGGCGATGAGCCGGACGTGGTGCGCCACCATTCTTCTCGTCTTTCTGGGGCTAAGACCCCTCCCACCAAACGGCGAGCAATCATAGGGGTCGACCCCAGCTCTGAATCAAGCTCGAGCTCTTCACGCAGCTCGTCCTCACGGGAGCCCCTGATCTCCTCAAAAGGCTTGGAGCTGCCGAGAAGCACCGCTCCTCCGCCCCTGAAGAGAGGCAGAGCGACTCCACCGCCTATAGAGTTCGCGCTGGGCTCCATGCTCATTGACTCAGAGTAAGGAAAACGCCATCACTTCTTGTCGATGTATCATGCACTTGTAGACCCAATCTTGCTTTGTCTTTTTTGGCAGAGATGAGGGGGAGACCCTCGCCCACCGGGCCAAGCGATCCAAGCAAGTGGATGCGTCAGGGCCTTCCGAGGGCACGGGCTTGGCAGGAGGCAACATGGATGACCCCATGCCGAGCCCCCAGCATGATGGTATGGGGCGGACTCTCCCCGCCAGCGAGGGCATGGGAGAGCGAGTCCCTTCTTCCATCAAGGGAAAGGGTGAGCTCGTCCAGATCGAGGCACCCCAGGAGAGGCTCACCCTACCCGACGTCCAAGTCGAGAAATCCCCGGCAAGGGCCTCCGGGGAAGGATCGGCCCATGCTGACGTAGTGACTACCTGGGAAGGGGGCGAGGGTCATGTCCTGGCAACGGGTGTCACCAGGGAAACCGATGCCCTTCCATGGCAAGCATCTCCAGGTAATTTGCTCGCTCTTCACCTTCTGTTGTTCGTTTCATTTTTGCTTGAAGTCTCTGACTTTCCGATGCATATTATTTCTTTGCCGTTCCTTGCTGATCTTGCTTGCAGTCACAGTGGCCGAAGAACTAGAGTTGCTGGAGGAGGTTGCCAGTATTGGTAAGGACGCCGCTGAAGAGGCCGCCAAGATCGCTGCTGCGGAGGGCCAGGAACATACCGTCGGGGATATCCGAGAGGCCCCAGGGAAGGCCTCTGGCAGTGCCCCCGGACTGGGGGTAGTGGTCGGAGAGA